>OX402064.1:0-600000 GCA_947859365.1 Archips crataeganus
CTAACCTAACCTAACCTAACCTAACCTAACCTAACCTAACCTAACCTAACCTAACCTAACCTAACCTAACCTAACCTAACCTAACCTAACCTAACCTAACCTAACCTAACCTAACCTAACCTAACCTAACCTAACCTAACCTAACCTAACCTAACCTAACCTAACCTAACCTAACCTAACCTAACCTAACCTAACCTAACCTAACCTAACCTAACCTAACCTAACCTAACCAACCTAACCTAACCTAACCTAACCTAACCTAACCTAACCTAACCTAACCTAACCTAACCTAACCTAACCTAACCTAACCTAACCTAACCTAACCTAACCTAACCTAACCTAACCTAACCTAACCTAACCTAACCTAACCTAACCTAACCTAACCTAACCTAACCTAACCTAACCTAACCTAACCTAACCTAACCTAACCTAACCTAACCTAACCTAACCTAACCTAACCTAACCTAACCTAACCTAACCTAACCTAACCTAACCTAACCTAACCTAACCTAACCTAACCTAACCTAACCTAACCTAACCTAACCTAACCTAACCTAACCTAACCTAACCTAACCTAACCTAACCTAACCTAACCTAACCTAACCTAACCTAACCTAACCTAACCTAACCTAACCTAACCTAACCTAACCTAACCTAACCTAACCTAACCTAACCTAACCTAACCTAACCTAACCTAACCTAACCTAACCTAACCTAACCTAACCTAACCTAACCTAACCTAACCTAACCTAACCTAACCTAACCTAACCTAACCTAACCTAACCTAACCTAACCTAACCTAACCTAACCTAACCTAACCTAACCTAACCTAACCTAACCTAACCTAACCTAACCTAACCTAACCTAACCTAACCTAACCTAACCTAACCTAACCTAACCTAACCTAACCTAACCTAACCTAACCTAACCTAACCTAACCTAACCTAACCTAACCTAACCTAACCTAACCTAACCTAACCTAACCTAACCTAACCTAACCTAACCTAACCTAACCTAACCTAACCTAACCTAACCTAACCTAACCTAACCTAACCTAACCTAACCTAACCTAACCTAACCTAACCTAACCTAACCTAACCTAACCTAACCTAACCTAACCTAACCTAACCTAACCTAACCTAACCTAACCTAACCTAACCTAACCTAACCTAACCTAACCTAACCTAACCTAACCTAACCTAACCTAACCTAACCTAACCTAACCTAACCTAACCTAACCTAACCTAACCTAACCTAACCTAACCTAACCTAACCTAACCTAACCTAACCTAACCTAACCTAACCTAACCTAACCTAACCTAACCTAACCTAACCTAACCTAACCTAACCTAACCTAACCTAACCTAACCTAACCTAACCTAACCTAACCTAACCTAACCTAACCTAACCTAACCTAACCTAACCTAACCTAACCTAACCTAACCTAACCTAACCTAACCTAACCTAACCTAACCTAACCTAACCTAACCTAACCTAACCTAACCTAACCTAACCTAACCTAACCTAACCTAACCTAACCTAACCTAACCTAACCTAACCTAACCTAACCTAACCTAACCTAACCTAACCTAACCTAACCTAACCTAACCTAACCTAACCTAACCTAACCTAACCTAACCTAACCTAACCTAACCTAACCTAACCTAACCTAACCTAACCTAACCTAACCTAACCTAACCTAACCTAACCTAACCTAACCTAACCTAACCTAACCTAACCTAACCTAACCTAACCTAACCTAACCTAACCTAACCTAACCTAACCTAACCTAACCTAACCTAACCTAACCTAACCTAACCTAACCTAACCTAACCTAACCTAACCTAACCTAACCTAACCTAACCTAACCTAACCTAACCTAACCTAACCTAACCTAACCTAACCTAACCTAACCTAACCTAACCTAACCTAACCTAACCTAACCTAACCTAACCTAACCTAACCTAACCTAACCTAACCTAACCTAACCTAACCTAACCTAACCTAACCTAACCTAACCTAACCTAACCTAACCTAACCTAACCTAACCTAACCTAACCTAACCTAACCTAACCTAACCTAACCTAACCTAACCTAACCTAACCTAACCTAACCTAACCTAACCTAACCTAACCTAACCTAACCTAACCTAACCTAACCTAACCTAACCTAACCTAACCTAACCTAACCTAACCTAACCTAACCTAACCTAACCTAACCTAACCTAACCTAACCTAACCTAACCTAACCTAACCTAACCTAACCTAACCTAACCTAACCTAACCTAACCTAACCTAACCTAACCTAACCTAACCTAACCTAACCTAACCTAACCTAACCTAACCTAACCTAACCTAACCTAACCTAACCTAACCTAACCTAACCTAACCTAACCTAACCTAACCTAACCTAACCTAACCTAACCTAACCTAACCTAACCTAACCTAACCTAACCTAACCTAACCTAACCTAACCTAACCTAACCTAACCTAACCTAACCTAACCTAACCTAACCTAACCTAACCTAACCTAACCTAACCTAACCTAACCTAACCTAACCTAACCTAACCTAACCTAACCTAACCTAACCTAACCTAACCTAACCTAACCTAACCTAACCTAACCTAACCTAACCTAACCTAACCTAACCTAACCTAACCTAACCTAACCTAACCTAACCTAACCTAACCTAACCTAACCTAACCTAACCTAACCTAACCTAACCTAACCTAACCTAACCTAACCTAACCTAACCTAACCTAACCTAACCTAACCTAACCTAACCTAACCTAACCTAACCTAACCTAACCTAACCTAACCTAACCTAACCTAACCTAACCTAACCTAACCTAACCTAACCTAACCTAACCTAACCTAACCTAACCTAACCTAACCTAACCTAACCTAACCTAACCTAACCTAACCTAACCTAACCTAACCTAACCTAACCTAACCTAACCTAACCTAACCTAACCTAACCTAACCTAACCTAACCTAACCTAACCTAACCTAACCTAACCTAACCTAACCTAACCTAACCTAACCTAACCTAACCTAACCTAACCTAACCTAACCTAACCTAACCTAACCTAACCTAACCTAACCTAACCTAACCTAACCTAACCTAACCTAACCTAACCTAACCTAACCTAACCTAACCTAACCTAACCTAACCTAACCTAACCTAACCTAACCTAACCTAACCTAACCTAACCTAACCTAACCTAACCTAACCTAACCTAACCTAACCTAACCTAACCTAACCTAACCTAACCTAACCTAACCTAACCTAACCTAACCTAACCTAACCTAACCTAACCTAACCTAACCTAACCTAACCTAACCTAACCTAACCTAACCTAACCTAACCTAACCTAACCTAACCTAACCTAACCTAACCTAACCTAACCTAACCTAACCTAACCTAACCTAACCTAACCTAACCTAACCTAACCTAACCTAACCTAACCTAACCTAACCTAACCTAACCTAACCTAACCTAACCTAACCTAACCTAACCTAACCTAACCTAACCTAACCTAACCTAACCTAACCTAACCTAACCTAACCTAACCTAACCTAACCTAACCTAACCTAACCTAACCTAACCTAACCTAACCTAACCTAACCTAACCTAACCTAACCTAACCTAACCTAACCTAACCTAACCTAACCTAACCTAACCTAACCTAACCTAACCTAACCTAACCTAACCTAACCTAACCTAACCTAACCTAACCTAACCTAACCTAACCTAACCTAACCTAACCTAACCTAACCTAACCTAACCTAACCTAACCTAACCTAACCTAACCTAACCTAACCTAACCTAACCTAACCTAACCTAACCTAACCTAACCTAACCTAACCTAACCTAACCTAACCTAACCTAACCTAACCTAACCTAACCTAACCTAACCTAACCTAACCTAACCTAACCTAACCTAACCTAACCTAACCTAACCTAACCTAACCTAACCTAACCTAACCTAACCTAACCTAACCTAACCTAACCTAACCTAACCTAACCTAACCTAACCTAACCTAACCTAACCTAACCTAACCTAACCTAACCTAACCTAACCTAACCTAACCTAACCTAACCTAACCTAACCTAACCTAACCTAACCTAACCTAACCTAACCTAACCTAACCTAACCTAACCTAACCTAACCTAACCTAACCTAACCTAACCTAACCTAACCTAACCTAACCTAACCTAACCTAACCTAACCTAACCTAACCTAACCTAACCTAACCTAACCTAACCTAACCTAACCTAACCTAACCTAACCTAACCTAACCTAACCTAACCTAACCTAACCTAACCTAACCTAACCTAACCTAACCTAACCTAACCTAACCTAACCTAACCTAACCTAACCTAACCTAACCTAACCTAACCTAACCTAACCTAACCTAACCTAACCTAACCTAACCTAACCTAACCTAACCTAACCTAACCTAACCTAACCTAACCTAACCTAACCTAACCTAACCTAACCTAACCTAACCTAACCTAACCTAACCTAACCTAACCTAACCTAACCTAACCTAACCTAACCTAACCTAACCTAACCTAACCTAACCTAACCTAACCTAACCTAACCTAACCTAACCTAACCTAACCTAACCTAACCTAACCTAACCTAACCTAACCTAACCTAACCTAACCTAACCTAACCTAACCTAACCTAACCTAACCTAACCTAACCTAACCTAACCTAACCTAACCTAACCTAACCTAACCTAACCTAACCTAACCTAACCTAACCTAACCTAACCTAACCTAACCTAACCTAACCTAACCTAACCTAACCTAACCTAACCTAACCTAACCTAACCTAACCTAACCTAACCTAACCTAACCTAACCTAACCTAACCTAACCTAACCTAACCTAACCTAACCTAACCTAACCTAACCTAACCTAACCTAACCTAACCTAACCTAACCTAACCTAACCTAACCTAACCTAACCTAACCTAACCTAACCTAACCTAACCTAACCTAACCTAACCTAACCTAACCTAACCTAACCTAACCTAACCTAACCTAACCTAACCTAACCTAACCTAACCTAACCTAACCTAACCTAACCTAACCTAACCTAACCTAACCTAACCTAACCTAACCTAACCTAACCTAACCTAACCTAACCTAACCTAACCTAACCTAACCTAACCTAACCTAACCTAACCTAACCTAACCTAACCTAACCTAACCTAACCTAACCTAACCTAACCTAACCTAACCTAACCTAACCTAACCTAACCTAACCTAACCTAACCTAACCTAACCTAACCTAACCTAACCTAACCTAACCTAACCTAACCTAACCTAACCTAACCTAACCTAACCTAACCTAACCTAACCTAACCTAACCTAACCTAACCTAACCTAACCTAACCTAACCTAACCTAACCTAACCTAACCTAACCTAACCTAACCTAACCTAACCTAACCTAACCTAACCTAACCTAACCTAACCTAACCTAACCTAACCTAACCTAACCTAACCTAACCTAACCTAACCTAACCTAACCTAACCTAACCTAACCTAACCTAACCTAACCTAACCTAACCTAACCTAACCTAACCTAACCTAACCTAACCTAACCTAACCTAACCTAACCTAACCTAACCTAACCTAACCTAACCTAACCTAACCTAACCTAACCTAACCTAACCTAACCTAACCTAACCTAACCTAACCTAACCTAACCTAACCTAACCTAACCTAACCTAACCTAACCTAACCTAACCTAACCTAACCTAACCTAACCTAACCTAACCTAACCTAACCTAACCTAACCTAACCTAACCTAACCTAACCTAACCTAACCTAACCTAACCTAACCTAACCTAACCTAACCTAACCTAACCTAACCTAACCTAACCTAACCTAACCTAACCTAACCTAACCTAACCTAACCTAACCTAACCTAACCTAACCTAACCTAACCTAACCTAACCTAACCTAACCTAACCTAACCTAACCTAACCTAACCTAACCTAACCTAACCTAACCTAACCTAACCTAACCTAACCTAACCTAACCTAACCTAACCTAACCTAACCTAACCTAACCTAACCTAACCTAACCTAACCTAACCTAACCTAACCTAACCTAACCTAACCTAACCTAACCTAACCTAACCTAACCTAACCTAACCTAACCTAACCTAACCTAACCTAACCTAACCTAACCTAACCTAACCTAACCTAACCTAACCTAACCTAACCTAACCTAACCTAACCTAACCTAACCTAACCTAACCTAACCTAACCTAACCTAACCTAACCTAACCTAACCTAACCTAACCTAACCTAACCTAACCTAACCTAACCTAACCTAACCTAACCTAACCTAACCTAACCTAACCTAACCTAACCTAACCTAACCTAACCTAACCTAACCTAACCTAACCTAACCTAACCTAACCTAACCTAACCTAACCTAACCTAACCTAACCTAACCTAACCTAACCTAACCTAACCTAACCTAACCTAACCTAACCTAACCTAACCTAACCTAACCTAACCTAACCTAACCTAACCTAACCTAACCTAACCTAACCTAACCTAACCTAACCTAACCTAACCTAACCTAACCTAACCTAACCTAACCTAACCTAACCTAACCTAACCTAACCTAACCTAACCTAACCTAACCTAACCTAACCTAACCTAACCTAACCTAACCTAACCTAACCTAACCTAACCTAACCTAACCTAACCTAACCTAACCTAACCTAACCTAACCTAACCTAACCTAACCTAACCTAACCTAACCTAACCTAACCTAACCTAACCTAACCTAACCTAACCTAACCTAACCTAACCTAACCTAACCTAACCTAACCTAACCTAACCTAACCTAACCTAACCTAACCTAACCTAACCTAACCTAACCTAACCTAACCTAACCTAACCTAACCTAACCTAACCTAACCTAACCTAACCTAACCTAACCTAACCTAACCTAACCTAACCTAACCTAACCTAACCTAACCTAACCTAACCTAACCTAACCTAACCTAACCTAACCTAACCTAACCTAACCTAACCTAACCTAACCTAACCTAACCTAACCTAACCTAACCTAACCTAACCTAACCTAACCTAACCTAACCTAACCTAACCTAACCTAACCTAACCTAACCTAACCTAACCTAACCTAACCTAACCTAACCTAACCTAACCTAACCTAACCTAACCTAACCTAACCTAACCTAACCTAACCTAACCTAACCTAACCTAACCTAACCTAACCTAACCTAACCTAACCTAACCTAACCTAACCTAACCTAACCTAACCTAACCTAACCTAACCTAACCTAACCTAACCTAACCTAACCTAACCTAACCTAACCTAACCTAACCTAACCTAACCTAACCTAACCTAACCTAACCTAACCTAACCTAACCTAACCTAACCTAACCTAACCTAACCTAACCTAACCTAACCTAACCTAACCTAACCTAACCTAACCTAACCTAACCTAACCTAACCTAACCTAACCTAACCTAACCTAACCTAACCTAACCTAACCTAACCTAACCTAACCTAACCTAACCTAACCTAACCTAACCTAACCTAACCTAACCTAACCTAACCTAACCTAACCTAACCTAACCTAACCTAACCTAACCTAACCTAACCTAACCTAACCTAACCTAACCTAACCTAACCTAACCTAACCTAACCTAACCTAACCTAACCTAACCTAACCTAACCTAACCTAACCTAACCTAACCTAACCTAACCTAACCTAACCTAACCTAACCTAACCTAACCTAACCTAACCTAACCTAACCTAACCTAACCTAACCTAACCTAACCTAACCTTTTTTTTTTTTTTTTTTTTTTTTTTGGTGTGGAAAATGCACCTTATGCATCGTCTCCGTTCGGGGAAACGGAGGTATGTGGGGCTCTCCCCAAGGGGCCTACCCACTAAAAACCACACGGATTCCCTCGTCTGCCATTGTGAACGCCACGGGAGCAAAATGTGTCACCGCAACGCCCACTGGCCGCCCCGGGATGGGGCTCCTCTGTCGACACCGTGCAATGCGGGCTCGGCACTCCCCGGCCTCCCCCGCTGGTGAAGGATTGTTTAAAGAGGTTTACTCCTCGTGGCTTCCGCAGACGCCCACGTTCCCGGCAAGCCGGGTTTACGTGCCCTCACGTAAGCTCCCGCGCCCTCATGTCCTGCTCTGAAAGCAGAGCGGTACCGAGGGTACGGTTGCTTCCGCCCTGAGGCTCCCCCTCACGTTTCCCTGCTCGGGCCACAGAGAAGGTACTAGGTTCAGGCTCACCTCCTTCCTTCCGTCCCTCTCTAAATCCCAAAACTAACCCTCCCCATTAGGCGTTTGGCACCTCCAGGCAGGTTGCAGAGCCTTGAACCGTTCGGTAGCCCAGGCCGTGTGGCGAGTACGGCGGGGCTAGGTACTAGGAACAAGGTTGCAGAGCCTACACTGTTAGCAACCGAACGCCTGTCCCTCCTATGCTTTCCCTCCCCATATAGGGCGTAAGTCACATCCAGGCCTGTTGCAGAGCCCTGACACCTTTCGCATAGCCCAGGCCGTGTGACCAGCACGGCGGGGCTACTTACTCAGTGCAGGGATGCAGAGCAGCTTCCCGTCAGCTACCTTACGCCCGTCCTCACAGAATATATACATATGATACATACGTGGCCCATATAATACACATATAGATATCCCTCCCAAGACATACCACTACAGGCCAGCGGCCCGAGCGCTACTCTTCCCCCTTTGTAGGCCCTCTGCCAGGGGGGAACCGTAACGCTCATGCAGCCCAAAAGCTACCTTTCCCGGGGGCGGGAAAGGTAAATTTTACGCGCACGTAGCAGTCGTCGTCCCTCTATACCCCATCCCCCCCAGTCGGATATTAGCCACCGGTAAGATAATGTACAAATACATTAGCTTACCGTTGTTGCCCAGGGTGCACCGTCCCAGGCGTTACCCTTCCCCACCCCATGAGGCCTACGCCTCGGATAGAAGGGAGTGGTAACGCCCGGGCACTCGAGGAGGTTTCCGACATCGCACCCCAACCTAACCTAACCTAACCTAACCTAACCTAACCTAACCTAACCTAACCTAACCTAACCTAACCTAACCTAACCTAACCTAACCTAACCTAACCTAACCTAACCTAACCTAACCTAACCTAACCTAACCTTTTTTTTTTTTTTTTTTTTTGGTGTGGAAAATGCACCTTATGCATCGTCTCCGTTCGGGGAAACGGAGGTATGTGGGGCTCTCCCCAAGGGGGCCTACCCACTAAAAACCACACGGATTCCCTCGTTTGCCATTGTGAACGCCACGGGAGCAAAATGTGTCACCGCAACGCCCACTGGCCGCCCCGGGATGGGGCTCCTCTGTCGACACCGTGCAATGCGGGCTCGGCACTCCCCGACCTCCCCCGCTGGTGAAGGATTGTTTAAAGAGGTTTACTCCTCGTGGCTTCCGCAGATGCCCACGTTCCCGGCAAGCCGGGGTTACGTGCCCTCACGTTAGCTTCCGCGCCCTCATGTACTGCTCTGAAAGCAGAGCGGTACCGAGAGCACGGTCGCTTCCGCCCACCAGGCTCCCCCTCGCCTTTCCCTGTCCGCCGTGGCAGAGCAGGTACTCAGTTCGGGTTTGCCGACGTCAAAGGCGCCCGCCCAAGGGCGGGGCGCCGTCCTCAAAAGCGGACCCACTAATTGGCCCGCTACCCTCCCCCCCAGTGTGTCAGCAGACCCCCACAGGCCATGGGCCCAACCGCTACTCTTCTCCCCCTTAACCACCAGGGTTAACAGGGGAGAACCGTAACGGTCGTGCAGCCCAGACGATAACCTGAACTATCGCCCAGGCACATGTGGAAATTGCCGACCCCCTCCCCCCCAGTGTGTCAGTAAATCCCCACAGGCCATGGGCCCAACCGCTACTCTTCTCCCCCTTAACCACCAGGGTTAACAGGGGAGAACCGTAACGGTCGTGCAGCCTAGACGGTAGTAGGTACCACTACTTCCGCCCGGGCACATGTGGAAGTTACCGACCCCTCCCCCCCAGTCAGTCAGTCAATCCCCACAGGCCATGGGCCCAACTGCTACTCTTCTCCCCCTTAACCCTAGTGTCCAGGATTAAAAGGGGAGAACCGTAGCAGTCGTGCAGTCCAGACTATGCATGCGGACCATACATGGCCCGGGCACATGTGGAGATTGCTGACCCCCACCCCCCCAGTCGGATATTAGCCAACGGTTAACTAAATCCCCGAAGGAGTTAATTAACCGTTGTTGCCCAGGGTGCACCGTCCCAGGCGTTACCCTTCCCCACCCCATGAGGCCTACGCCTCGGATAGAAGGGAGTGGTAACGCCCGGGCACTCGAGGAGGTTTCCGACTTCGCACCCCAACCTAACCTAACCTAACCTAACCTAACCTAACCTAACCTAACCTAACCTAACCTAACCTAACCTAACCTAACCTAACCTAACCTAACCTAACCTAACCTAACCTAACCTAACCTAACCTAACCTAACCTAACCTAACCTAACCGAGTTGCGTTCCATCCGCCACCCCGAACGCCACGATTTTGTACCGCTCCGCGCTCGAAAAATCAAAAAAGTGGGTTTTTCTTGAGATATCTCAACGTGCGATACACCAATCGATTCGTCTCGACGCCGCGCATGTGGGCGTAGTGTGAGGAAAAGCATTCAGTGAAAACTGTGGAAGTTTATGTGAAAAACAACCTATTTTTGAGGTTAAAGTGTTATTTTCAAACTTCAACTGCGTGCGGCGCTCTCTCAGTCGCTGCGACCTATTGGTTGCGGCGCATCGCCGTGTGCGCCTCAGCGAGCCCTACACAACGAACCCACTCGCGGATTTTTCCGTTGAGTTTTCGCGAAGAAAATCGCAGAAAAACAAAAACCACGTGGAGGCGTGGTCATTGAAGGAGCTCCTACAGGACGGCGCCGGGTTGTGTGCTGAACAAGGAGGTGACGAGCACGCGGAATCTGCAAGTTGCATAATTTTATCTATTAAGACTCTCTTGTAAAAAATTATCAAAGTTCGTAACTTTGCCCACCCGCCACGTCCAAATTATTTGAGACGCGCGGGTTTTGACTTTTATTTTCTGTGCGAACACCTTGGGTGGACCTGACTGTAGTTTTTAAATATTTTTAAGACTTCTTTTTCCTTGGAAAAATTTTGAAAAACTAAATTTTTTGTTTTTCCGGGTTTTTCCTTAGAGGAAAAATTATTTCTTGTAATTTTTATTGTGTGTCCTATGCGCCTTTCTTTCTTCTATTTTTGTGTATTTTTTCCATATTTTTCTGGCCATCGGTTCAGGAGTTATTAATTTTCTTCTAAATTTTGCTCTATTTTCTAAATTAATTGTCTTTAATCATTTCCGACCACGGGATCGTGTTTAGAGTCGGTGTATTATCCGACCTAAGCTGTCGCGCGGGTCGGAAATTATTAAAACTGACGAAGTTTGACTTTTTCGGCCATTTTGTTTTTTGATACCAGGTTTTATTTTGTGTTTTACTCCTGAACCCCTGGTCGTAGAAATTTGGGAAAACTTTTCCTAGCTCTTGTTTTTCGGCCTCTATCTGCTCCCATCAAAATTTTTCTATTTCGGCGCATAGGTATTTTTTGTCCTGGAAACACTTTAGGGAGCAAGAGGAGGTTAAGGGAACACTGCTGGAGAAATCCCGGTAGTCCTCCGACGCCTGGTTCCAGAGTTATCAACTCCTAAAGTTGGAGTTTGACAGCTCGGCGGCCATTTTTCTTTTCTTTCAGCCGTTATAACTCGGGAACTAGGGGTCTCAGCGATCTGCGGTTTTCTTCAGTAGATCCGGGGGCTTGCTGTCTACCCGCCCCTCTACTTTTCAGGCCATTTCAGGCCCTGAAAAATTTGTCTCCCGGAAGCGGTTCCGGCGGCTAGAGGAGTTAGAGCGGAGCCGGACATAGAAAATCCCGCAGTCCTACGATCACCGGGAGCGGAGTTGTTGGCGGTCAAAACTTGTGTTTGACAGTTCTGGCCGCCATCTTGGAGTTTTTCCACCTCCGATATCTCCGGAACGGTGTGTCCTAGAGTTCTGGGGTTTTCTTTGTTAGGGAGCCCGGTCGGAACTCTACCCGACGAGATCTTTTTCAGGAAGGATTTGGACAGTTTGTTCCTGAAAATTTTTCAGGACTCCGATCTTCCTGAAACGGGTCTCCAACGGTGCGTCTCGAAGAGCTCTCCTAGGGAAAGGAAACCGCGTTCCGATTGGACCATTGGTTCCCGAGATACGTCCTGGTATCGGTTTTCGGCGGCCATCTTGTTTTTGGTACCGGAAACTGTGACCGGTCATATCTCTGGAACCCTTGGAGCTAGCGGGGCGTGCTTGGTGTCCCCTGGGAGCGCTCGGGGAGAGCTATCCCTTGGGTGGAGTCACGTTGCTCTACATAGAGCCGAAATAGGTTTAAGACGAAAAATTTTTTATTTTTATTTTGTTGTTAGCTGTAAGTAATCTTAAGACCTGCGCTGTGTAGTGCAGTTATATTGGTGTTGATTTAGGCTCTACATAGAGCCTTAACTACTTGTATTAAACTTTTTCTTCGAAATTTTTCTTGTTATTTTCTTTTGTTTTCATTGTAGTCTGGTACTTGGGTCACTTCAGTCCAGTGACAGTAGACTAAGGGTTGACCCCTTGTATGTTTTTCTTTATTGTTTGATTGGGGTTTCTTTCTTTTAATTGACGGGCAGTCCTTATACAACTGCCTATTAGGACAGAGTCGGGGACTCACATTTATTAGTTAGAGCGACAAACCTCATTTTTACTTTTATTTTTACTTGAAATTTTGTTTGCCAAACACGGGAGGTACAGCTGATACCATATATACCACTTTTACAACCGACAGGATCAGCTGTATCGACCCTACTCGCACGGACTGTACCTCCGACATGTTCGGGATGAGGACCCCTGTTAGGAAGCCTACGGGCGATAAGTCTCCCCTTAATGAACTGAGCCCGGTAGCGAAGGCAGTGAAAGTTGGGCGTAGCATCGGGGATTGGGAAGCTGGGGGTCTTAACATCACCCAGACTCTGACGGATGATGCTGCTAAGGCGGGTCCTTCAGGGGCTAAGTCGGCGACTCTGGGTGGTGATAAACGATCACCTGTGCTGAAGACCTCTAGCCCTATTGCAGAGCAATTGTCAGAAAGGGTGGCGGAGGCGAGGAAGATCCTGCATAAGGGGAAGACTCACCTGAATGCCGCCAAGAACCTGAAGACCGAAATAAAGATTGAGGTGACAGTTGCTCTGGATAAGCTTTATAGTATTATAAAAAGCACGGATGGGGCTAGGGTCGATGCTAGACCTAGGGCTAAGCCTAAGGATCAGGCAGGTTCTGGGAAAATTGACCCTGCTAAAGTGGTTGCCATTCCAGGTAGGATACCTCAACCTGTTGACCATGACTTGATCTCTAAATTAGATGATCATCAGAGGTTGATTGAGGATAACAGCAGGAAAATGGAGGAATTGAAGGAGACGCTGGAGTACACCCTTCACAAAATGGCTGAAAAAACCTATGCCGAAGCAGCTGCCAGCCATGTTGAGAAGCCGATCCAGGGACGGGGGACGCTGCATTCTGTGTGCGTTACCTCTAAGAATAGTGCGGAAACTGGGGAGGTGGTTCTTGACAGAATCAGGAAGGCGGTTGATGCGAAGGAGGGGTGGATTCAAGTGGAGAGGGTGAGGAAAGCTAGGGACCGGAAGGTCATAATTGGGTTGAAGACGAAAGAAGATAGGGATAGGATTAAGGAGCGTTTGAGAACGGGTGGAGTTGACCTCAGCGTCGAGGAGGTAGTCAACAAGGACCCGTTGCTGGTCCTCAGGAGTGTGCTCGCCGTCAATACAGACGAGGATATAGTTAAAGCGCTGAGGAATCAGAATCGGGGGGTTTTCTGCGATCTCGACGCAGAGAGCGATAGAGTAAAGGTGAGGTATAGGAGGAGGACACGGAACCCCCACACCAGTCATGTTGTCGTCGGCGTCTCGCCGACTGTTTGGCGGAGGATGCTTGACAAGGGCTACGCTCATATTGACCTCCAGCGGGTGCGGGTCGAAGACCAGACCCCGCTTATGCAGTGCACTCGCTGCTTGGGTTTTGGCCACGGCAAAAAGTACTGCACAGAGTCAGTGGACTTGTGCAGTCATTGCGGTGGCCCGCATCTGAGGGGTGAGTGCGCTGACTATTTAGCTGGTGTACCCCCTAGCTGTAAGAACTGCGCAAGGGGAGGATCTGAACACGCGGTGCACAACGCTTTTAGCCACGACTGCCCTACAAGGAGGAGGTGGGACGAGATAGCGAGGGCAACCGTGGCTTATTGCTAAGGGCAGCCAGGAGGGAATGGGTAAATACATAATAGTGCAGGCGAATCTCCGACGGTCCAAACTGGCGACTGACGAGCTCATGGTTGAGGCGGTGAGGCGTGGAGTGGCGGTGGCACTCGTTCAGGAGCCTTATGTGGGGTCGTTGGGGGAGATGAGGGGTCGCAGGGGGGTCAGGGTCTTCCAGAACACCAGTGTAGGAGATGGGGTCGTAAAGGCTGCTATTGCAGTCTTTGATCAGGAGGTAGACGTTTTACAGCTGCCTCAGCTCACCACAAATAACATCGTTGTGGTGAGGATCCGAACTGGTGCCTGGAAGATAACATTTGCCTCTGTGTACCTTGAGTGTCCCAAACACGACCATCCCATAGGGCCGGACTTGGATACTCTTGCCCGAATACACCGGGAGGTCGGTTCGGCGGGTTGGATTGTCGGAGGCGACGTGAATGCGAAGTGTATGTGGTGGGGCAGTCCGGTGAATGACCTCAGGGGAGAGGAACTTGCTGGATGTTTGGATGAGCTCAATCTGTCTATATTAAACAAAGGGAAAATTCCGACCTTCGATACCATCCGTGGTGGGAAGAGGTATCAAAGCTTCGTGGATGTGACTGCCTGCTCGATGAACATCTTGGACCGTATCGATGAGTGGAGAGTTGAAGAAGGTCTTACGTGCTCGGACCACAACGCGATAATGTTTCATATAAACTTACAAAAATCTAAAGGCATTGGAATAGTCCGTACGACAAGGAAATATAATTCGAAGAAAGCTAATTGGCAAGAGTTTGATGACAAACTAAATCAATTATTGCTGAATAAAAATATTACTGTTGCGGAAATAACTAAAATAGATAACGTCAGAGATATTGAAGAAACCACACGGAGAATCACTGAAGTTTTAACAACAGCCTGTAAACATTCTATGCCTGAAAAGAAGTCTAGGGAAACTCTTGCTATACCGTGGTGGTCCGAGGAGCTCGCGGAGTTGAAGCGGGAGGTCACCCGTAGGAAGCGGAGAATCCGTTGCGCAGCCCCAGTTCGAAGGTCGATGGTGGTTGATGCTTACCTGGAAAAGAAGAGTGAATATGAGGCAGAGGTAGCTAGGGCTCAAATTAATAGCTGGAAAGAATTTTGTGGGAAGCAGGATAGGGAGGGTATGTGGGAAGGGATATATAGGGTTATAGGGAGGACTTCACGTAGGGATGAGGATTTGCCACTGGTGAAGGATGGGAAGGTTCTGGATGCAGAGGGCTCTGCTAAATTTTTGGCGGAGACGTTTTACCCAGGAGACCTTACAACTAGTGACAATGAAAAGCATCAGGAAATCCGACGGAAAGCGGAGAGGGTGAATGTCGGGGTGCAAAATGGAATTTGTGACCCGCCATTCACCATGGAAGAGATGGTTGCTGCTGGTGAGTCCTTTAACCCTAAAAAGGCCCCGGGTGAAGACGGCTTTACCGCCGACATATGCCTTCGTGCTATGCAAGGTCATTCGGAGCTTTTTCTAGCATTTATGAACAAGTGCCTGGAATACAGTTATTTCCCAGTTGCGTGGAAGAGAGCGGTTGTGATCATACTGAGGAAGCCTGGAAAGAGTGACTACACAACCCCCAAGTCCCACAGGCCAATTGGTCTCCTTTCTATCCTTGGGAAGACGTATGAGAAGATGTTGGTGGCTCGCCTCAGTTTTCATCTGCTGCCTAGTATAAGTCCTAACCAGTATGGATTCATGCCACAGAGGAGCACTGAAGACTCCCTCTATAACCTTATGCAGTATATCCGCAACAAATTAGACGAGAAGAAAATCGTAACTTTAGTGTCGTTGGATATAGAGGGAGCCTTCGATAGCGCTTGGTGGCCGGCTATTAGGGTCCGGCTGGCGGAGGAAAACTGCCCGTTGAATCTGAGGAGAGCCATCGACAGCTATCTCGAAGATCGGGAAGTGGTAGTGCGTTACTCCGGGGAGCAATATATAAGGAGCACGGAGAAGGGTTGCGTGCAGGGCTCCATAGGAGGTCCAATCTTATGGAATCTCCTGCTAGACCCTCTCTTGAAGAGCCTAGTGGGTGGGGGTGACTTTTGCCAGGCTTTCGCAGATGACGTAGTCCTGGTCTTTGAGGGCAGAACGTCTCAGGAGATAGAGAGACGCGCCAATCTTGCTCTTGAACATGTTCGGTCGTGGGGTGTCGAGAATAAGCTCAAGTTTGCCGCGCATAAGACGAATGCGATGGTGATTACGAGGAAGCTTGTTTACGACGCCCCGCGTCTGACCATGGGCAGGATCGAGATTGGTTTGGCCAAGGAGGTCAAACTGCTCGGGGTCACGATAGATCACAAGCTTACGTTTAATTCCCATGTAGCAAATGTGTGCAGGAAAGCTACGGGAATTTATAGACAGCTGGCAAAGGCGGCGAGGGTGAGCTGGGGGCTTCATCCAGAGGTGGTCCGGACCATCTACGTGGCTACAATTGAGCCAATAATATTGTATGCTGCCAGTGTGTGGGCACCGGCCGCGGAGAAGCTAATGGTTAGGAAGCAGTTTGAAGTGTTGCAACGGGGGATTGCGCGGAAACAGTGCGGGGCTTACCGCACCGTCTCCCTGAACGCTGCACTGTTGCTGGCTGGAATGCTCCCTCTCGACCTCCGAGTTCGTGAGGCGGCCTCGCTTTATGAGGCCAAGAAGGGAGCAAACCTGCCGCAGCTGGGCGACAGGGAGGTGGAGCGGAGGAGGTCTGCGCTGGAGGCGCCCCATCCAGCGGAGCGTGCGAGTATTGGTTTTGGTATTCTGGGTAACCAGGAGGTCCTGGATAAAAATGGTGACTTCCACACCCGAATATATACCGACGGGAGCAAGATTGGTGGCAGGGTCGGCGCCGCATTGTCAGTCTGGCAAGGCGACGCCGAGACTAGGGCCGTTAAGCTTGCTTTATCGGATTATTGTACGGTGTACCAGGCCGAGCTTCTTGCGTTGCGGGAAGCAACGAGTGTGGCGCGTAATAGTAAGGGGTCTTCTTTTGGGATCTATAGCGATTCTAGGGCGGCTTTGCAGACCATCTCCAACCATCGTTGCTTTCACCCGCTGGCCGTAGCGGCAAGGGAGAACTTAAGATCCATCTCCCTCCAGGGCAAGGAAATTTCCTTGTTCTGGGTTAAGGCCCATGCGGGGTTGGAAGGCAACGAGAGGGCTGACCACTTAGCTAAGGAGGCCGCTGTGGGTTCCAAAAGAAGACCAAATTACGACCTTTGCCCGGTATCATACATCAGGCGTATCCTACGAATGGATACGCTTGGTGTATGGAACCAGAGGTATAAAACAGGTACGACTGCTTCGACTACAAAAGTCTTCTTTCCGGATGCGGTGGGAGCGCATAGATTGGTTAGGAGGATCAATCCCCGTGGTACATTGACTCAAGTCTTGACGGGGCACGGTGGGTTCTCAGGGTACTTGAGCCGATTCAAGTGCAAAGGGGACCCATCGTGCTGCTGTGAGCCGGGGACGCCAGAGGATATAGTCCATTTGTTACTAGAGTGTCCGGTGTACAATGTTGAGAGATACAACCTGGAAATAGAAATAGGCACCGAGTTAAATAAAGATAATATTAAGTATATAATGGAAGGGAAAAATTGTGATAAGTTCTTGAACTTTTGTGTTAAAATTGCTAACAAGGTGATAGTAAAAAATAAAAACAGTAGTGTATAGTATGCTAAAATGATATATTGAATTATATTAAAAATTAGCATACAAAGAAATAGACAAACAATGTAAGTAGTCAAAAGACTGCTAAATACAGAATAAGTAATATTGTTAGATTAAGATAGAAAATAGAAATATGAGAAACTTTAGCCTGTAACTGGAATGTATAAAATGTATGTTAAAATTAGGAATGGTAAGATGTGTTTGTAATCAGATTGTCAACATGATTGTATTATTGTAGTTTTGTTGTAATATTAAAGAACAACGACTGTATCCTGAAACCTGTTCCCCCCGCTAGATATAAGAAAGGATAAAAGATGATGTGTGACAAAGTGGCCAGAATATTTGATAGACGGAATGACAAAGAGGGCGGAATGCAAGATATGAAATAAAATTAGATATATAAGTTAGAATAGGAACACAGTTTGAAGGGTCGGTAACCCAATAGTAAGAATGAGGATGAGTAGTAGAAAGATACAGTATGTGGAATGGTAGTGATCAGTGGAAATGATGGAACTGGAATGCAAAGGTAACCACAGACAAACACAGACTCATAGACTTATGTCAGAGGTAGCGTAGGGAAAAAAAAAAAAAAAAAAAAAAAAAAAAAAAAAAAAAAAAAAAAAAAAAAAAAAAAAAAACCTAACCTAACCTAACCTAACCTAACCTAACCTAACCTAACCTAACCTAACCTAACCTTTTTTTTTTTTTTTTTTTTTTTTTTTTTTTTTTTTTTTTTTTTTTTGCCTGGGGAAAATCCTTTATGGATTCGACACCGGCCCGGGGAGGCCAGTGGATATGTGGGATTCCCGCCCCAGAAGGGGGCGGTGTACCCACTAAAAACCCCAGGGTGTTCCACTTCGTCGCCGGAATGCAACCGGGCTGTGGGAACTCTACGCATCCACGGCCCGGCAACACGGCGGTATGTCCGATAACGGACCCACCTCCAGGAGACCTGTACGTCTCCTCTCTCCTCCGCTGTAGGCACGCCGGAACACTTGGCGCGCCTACCATCTCAACAGGACCTTATCGGCGGGAGACTGGCATCCCCGAACCCAACTCCCGCAGTCCTATTAGGGCGGTAAACGGCGGTTAAAATTTAACCGCCGTCGCCCGACACGCCTGCGGCGCAGTGGCTGGGAGGAAGGGTCCTCCTCGCGCTCCCGCTCCGCTCCCTCTTTCAGTGCCATGACCTCCTCACAGTAGGAGGCCATAGCAGCCCATGATCTCTCGCTGTCGGTCATGGCTTTGACCACGACCGGTAGCGAGAGGTCGGTACCAATTACCGCTATAAGGCGGGCCCGCTGCTCATCGAAGGCGGGACACAATTGCAGTGTGTGCTGCGCCGTGTCTTCCGCCCCGCCGCAGTGGTGACACATTGGCGTTGTTTCCCTCCTAGCAACCTTGCACAGGTACTTGCCGAAACATCCATGTCCCGACAGTACCTGTGCAAGGTGGAAGGAAACAACGCCCCACCTCCTTTCGACCCATCCTAGCAGGACAGGTCGCACTCCCGATATGGTCCAGTGGCCGGCGCTCGGCTGCTCCAGAGCCTCCAACCATTTCCGGAAGAGGGTTTGGCGAGAAATCTCTCTCCATCGCCTAACCTCTTCCGCACACGGTTGTTCTCCTCTGGAGCGCGCTTCGGCTACCCGTCGGTAGACCTCGGCCAGCACCTCGGCGTCCAACTCCCAAGGTGGGGTTCCTGCCAACACGCAGGCCGCCTCGAACGAGGTGGTGCGGTACGCCCTCGCTGCCCTTACCGCCATGACCCTTTGCGGTCGCCGCAGTTGGGTCTTGTTTTGGGCAGAAAGGGCATTCACCCATATGGGTGCCCCGTAAAGGGCCATCGACCGCACCACACCCGTGTACAGCCGGCGGCAGCCCGCCTTCGGCCCGCCCACGTTCGGGAGGAGCCGGCTCAGTGCCGACGCTGTACCGAGCAGCTTCGGAGCCAAACGCCGGAAGTGTTCCTCAAATTTCCATCGGCTGTCGAGGACGAGTCCAAGATATTTCATCGTCTTCTCGACGCCGATGGAAACTCCGCCCACCATTATACTGGCGCCTCCAGGAGGTGCTCCCCGAGGCCCGTGGAAACAAATGGCCTCGGATTTATGGAGAGCGACCTCAAGGCCTAGCCTTCGGATCCGATCCACAATATGGGCTACACCAGCAGTAGCGAGAAGCGATGCGTCGCGGAAAGTGGGACCGCGTGCCGTGACGAGGGTGTCGTCGGCGTAGCACGTCACGTCGACCCCCCGCAGGTTTGCACCGCGCAATGCCCAGTCGTAACCGATGTTCCACAGGAGCGGTCCTAGGACTGATCCCTGTGGAACACCGCATGACATGTCCCACTCAGTCCACTCATCCTGCGCTGGATAGCGGATCGCCCTTTCAGAGAGGTACGACCCCACCACCTTACGCAGGTACTCCGGTACCTGATGATACCTAAGCGCCTCTTTTATGGTTTCCCAGGGAAGGGTGTTGAAAGCGTTGGCGATATCCAAGGACACCGCCAACACCACCTCCCCCCGGGAAACTGCATCTTCCGCCAGGTCCCTCACCCGCGCAATAGCGTCGACGGTGGATCTGTCCCGACGGAACCCAAACTGATTCGCGCTTAAGTTCGGCCCGCATCCCTCCAAATGGCCGATGAGACGGGCGGCAACGACTCGCTCAAAGAGCTTCGCTCCTTCGTCCAGGAGGACGATCGGCCTGTATCCTGATGGAGAGTCAGCCGGTCGCCCTTCTTTTCGGAGAAGCACCAGCTTCCCACACTTCCATGGGCGTGGGATGCGCCCCTGCAACATGCATGCGGAGAACAGCGCCCTCACCCTTGCCTCTAGGGGGCCAAGCGCCAGCACCCAGGCGCGGCCAGGGATGCCGTCGAGACCAGGAGCAGTGTTCTTGGCTTTAAGCCTCAGCACCGCTGCCCCTAGCTCCCCCTCCGTCACCTCAGGTATGGCCTCCTCATTGGTTACGGACGCCGCTGCCATACGCGGGGGCTGGTGTTCGCCCCGCCGTGGGAACAGGGTTCCCACGATTCGGCTCAGGAGGTCCGGCTGGAGACTTTGCGTGAGTGGTGGGGCCCAAGGGCGAAGTTTGCACCTCACCGACTTGTACGGCCGCCCCCACGGGTCGCTGTTAAGAGCCTCCAACATTTCTACCTCCGCCAAGTCTTTGGCTTGGCCAATAGCTAAGCTAAGGGCTTTGCCGGCCGTCCTGTAACTTGCGTACAGCTCATCCTCTGCCGTCAGGTCCCGCCTCCTCCGCCTTCGGCTCCTTGTGTACCGGCGTCTTGCAGCTACGCACGCCTTGCGCAGCTGCGTTAGTTCTGCAGACCACCAGTACACACACCGCCTCGGCCCTGTGGGCTTGACCCGCGGCATTGCGGCGTCGCAAATGTGAGCCATGGCCTCACCGAGCCAGGACGCCTCCTCCTCTATCATTAAAGGGCCTTCGGGCATCTCCGGCCAGGCCTGGACCAGGGCCGCTGCATGCAGCAGGTCCCGGTCGAGCCGTTTTATTGCCCATTTAGGGCAGTCTCCCCTCCGGGGACGGCTCAGGCCGTCCGGGGTAGTGTGATGGGCGCAGACTTCGAACTGAATGTACCGGTGATCCGATAACGTTTCTACGCCCTCCAACACCTCCCAGCCTCGGACACGGCGCGCCAGGGCGGCGTTTGCAAACGTTAAGTCCACGATGGAGCCACCCTGTTGCCGCACGCACGTGTCTGCCGTCCCTCGGTTAAGGACGACCAACCCGGTTTCAACCACCCAATCTACGAGCGTCTCTCCACGCACGTCAGTTGCAGGGGAACCCCACACCGTACACTTGGCATTGAAGTCCCCCGCGACCAGAAGCAGCTCGGGGTTACTTCGGCCGATCAGGGCCTGCACATTACCGAGGAACACCTCGAAGTCGGCTAGGCTCCTGTTCGGCGAGAAGTACACCCCAACAACCATTATATCCCCGATCGTGGCAGCTACGAATCCGTGGCCCCGCACCACGCCCGCGAGCGGAGCAGAGCCAGCCGAAGGTTGAGTGGCCAGGGCCACGAGGCTGTCTTTGTCCCCCACCCAGTTGTCCCTGGAAGGGACCGAGTACGGCTCGGCAACCACCACGACTTGGATCAACCACTCCGCCATGCTCTGGAACAGGAGGTCCTGAGCTCTGGCGCAGTGGTTGATATTCGCCTGCAGGAAGCGAATAGGAGCCATACTATCCGACTGTCATCTCAGCCTCCTCGTCCCGTTGCTCGACATTCGAGTCTTTTCGGGTAGTCCGGTCCAGGGTAGCCCGGGGACCAGCGCCAGCCGCTCTCCGCTTGCTTTTAGGTGGATCACAGGCTTTGCTGCCTACCCTATGGTTGGCTGCTAGCCCGGCCTCGGCACACAGCGGGCAGTGTGCAGATGAAGTGCAGTTGCCAGCGACGTGGCCGGTACGCCCGCAGCGGTAGCAGGCTCGGCTGCGGTCCACCTCCGACTTGCACTTGGCGGCCACGTGGCCCACCTCGAGGCAGCGGAAGCAGCGCAGGGGGCGGGCATCGAGCAGTTTGACCTGCGCCGACACCCAGCCTACCAGCAGCCTTCCCGCCTCTACCACCTTCTTCGCCGCTGGGATAGGGCAGCGCAGCCACACGACACCCAGCCCGGATGGGCCGCGAACGACCTCTCCCGACCTTATATCTGCCTCTTGGCAGCGCCCTACCCGGGCGACCGCCGCTACCACGTCCGGAAATAGAACGGAATCATCCAGGCCCGAAATGCGCAGCTCCGCACATTTGATGGGCCTAGAGATCCGCACTATTTTCGGGTCAGTTACCTCCTTCAGCCGCTTGGCAAGGGCGTCTGCCTTTTCACCGCTAGAGGTCCCAGGAACCTCCATTATATAGGCCCCCGTTTGGGCCTTTCTGAGGCGAAGGCCGGGGATGCCAAGGTCCTCAAGGCGAACCTTTCTCTTCGCCTCAGAGAGGACTGTGCCAAAATCAGCCCCCTTCTCTTGCGCATGCGGTTCCAGGAGCGACAATACCACAGCGGCTGAGCGGGGAGGGCGAAGCCGTCTAGCCTTCTTCCGCTGGTTCTTTGGAGCTGCTCGTCCTCCAGACCCAGCTTCCGTCTCTTCGCCTTTTTTCGGCTTCCTCTTTATTTTCCTCCCCTTTTTCCCCACCTTCGTCCATTCCGAGAATGGGTCAGCCCTATCATGTGGATCGGGCTGAGGTGTGGGGGGCGCGCCCTTGCTTGGAGCTTTCTTCGCCTTCTTCCTCCCCTTCTTGCCTCTGTTTTTGCCCGAACCACTAGGGCCAGAGCTAGAGGCGGGATTGTCTGAAGCTTGTTCGGCATCCACAGACTCCAACGCCAAAGGACGCCTCACAGGCTTCGCAGGCAGAAGCCGATCTTGGATGCTCGCCAGGTGGGCCTCCAAGTACGGACCAACGTGGGCCATGACCGCTCTACACAGCCTGTCCGTCTCCGTTAGTGGCGGAGAAGCGGCAGCACGTCTATCCATCCTTCCTGTTGGGGAAGGCCGCGCAGGGGGCAGCTTCTCCCCGTCTAGTCCGTTAGGAGGTGTTGGCGGATTACCCTGCCTCTGCATCTCCTCCAGGGTTTGTTTGAGTTCGGCCAGCTCCTTGCGGAGGCTGACCATCTCCGTCTGCAGCCGGGTGTTGTCGGCCTGTAGCCGAGCCGTTTCATCGGTGGATGTGCGATTGCTGAGTACCGCGAACGCATCAGCAATCGCAACAGCCGCCTCCTTCAGGCACTTCACATAAACCCCTGAGAGGTTCTTCGACTTGGTCGCGACTTTGGTGATTACAGCCACGCTGTCGGCAACTTGCTGGCCAAGATCTTTATTGGCTGCTGCATTTGGCGAGGAAGATGCACCGACCTGATAACCTTGACGGGTCCTGATCTGCATATCCTGCACTTCCAACTCCGCTTTGAGACGGATCTCCTCCCTCAAAGCCCGGTTATAAGCCTCCTTGGCTTTGGCCAGACCCACATACTTTCCCGACGTAGGCGGGCGTCCTCTGCCCTTCGGCTGCTGCCTCTGGCTTTCAGTCGAGAGACATGTGGAGCCTTCGTCACTGGAGCTGAGAATGGACGAAGCATGACGGAGTCTCTTCCGCCTCTGCTTCGTCTGCTCAGCGCCTTCAGATATGTCCAGTTTGCTTTTACCAGAGGACTCCCGGCCTCCGGTCCCCTGGGAAGCAAAGCTGATATCTGAGCTTGTATTTGCCCTCGGTTCGGGCTCTTGGCTCGGGAGCTTTTCAGTCCCTTGCCTTTTAAGTTGGACACTGCATTCCCGCATGGGGAAGCTGAAACGATTCCTCTCCGGGATCTGTATCGCGGAGGACCTAATATCTAGACGTGGGCTTTCAGGGCCCACGGAGCGACAAGTGCCCCCCCCAGAATACGATGGGGCTGCCCGCGAGATGGTAGCGGGGAGGGATTCTCCTCGAAACGAGGTACCCTCCTGGGGTAATATATTTTTATTGTCACCCATACTCCTTTGATTGAGGGGTGCGGTCCCCTGCTCCTTTTAAAGAGGGAGCACTCTCCTCTTTTTTAAGGGGTGAGTTCCCCCGTGTCACAGTTACGCCAACCCGTTCGCCACTAAAGTGGCACATCCGGCAAGCCGCTAGCCCAGGCCAGACCCGTTCAGTCCACAGGACCTACTTGTCTCCAGCCTGGTACTGGATACGCTGCAACCCGCACCCAGAACCGCGATAAGGAGCGGTTGACCCTGGTTTTTTATAGAAGATTTCCTTCTTCGTGGTCCTCCCTTTTCAGGCGAAACCCTCACTCCCGGCGCCTACGGACCGGGTTGCGAATTCCCGCAGCAGCTCTTTTCAGAGGTCTGCGATGCCACCACCCTTATGGGCGGCGCTCCTCCAAGAAGACACGTCCGCATCCCAGTCAACTCTGCTAACCAGAGAGGTACCGAGAGCGGACCCACCGCCTCTGCACCTCCGTAGTCCCCTGCTACAGGAGAGACAGGGAGCAGGAATGCGGCGCACCCTTTCACTAGGGCGCGCCCGCCTCGCCTGGCCCAAGATGGGCTCAACCAAGGCTGTGCCGCTCTTAGTCACCCTTTCACTTCGAACCTTAAGGCCCAAAGATCACTAAGGGGCTCAAGCCCCCCCACCACGGCAAGGTAGCGACACTCGGGGGGGAACCTAACCTAACCTAACCTAACCTAACCTAACCTAACCTAACCTAACCAGTTGCGTTCCACCCGCGCCCCTGAACGCCACGAAATTACCTGTTTCCGCGCTTAAAAATTCATAAAAGTGGCTATTTAAGCCGTAGCAACAAGTGCGATACACCGTTGAGATCGCCCCGCCAACGCGCGTGTGGGCGAGGTGAAAACAGGTGTTCTTTGTGAAAACTGTGGATTTTCCTGTGATATAACCTCACTTTTCGAGGTTAAGTTGGGATTTTTGACCTTTAACTGCGTGCGGCGCGCGATTAGTCGCGGTGACCTATTGGTTGCTGCGCATCGCCGTACGCGCCTCAGCGAGCTCTACACGACGAGCCTACTCACGGATTTTTCCGTTGAGTTTTCGCGGAGAAAACTCCAGAAAAACAAAAACCACGTGGAGGCGTGGTCGTCGAAGGAGCCCCTACAGGACGGTGCCGGGTTGTGTGCTGCACAAGGACGTTACGAGCTCGTGGAAACCGCAAGTGGAAAAATTTTATCTTTTAAGACTTCGGAATAAAAAATTATTAAAGTTTGTAACTTTGCCCACCTACCACGTCCAAACCACTTGGGACGCGTGGGTTTTGACTTTTATTTATTGTGCGGGCACCTTAAGTGAACCTGACCTTAGTTTTTAAATATTTTTAAGACTTCTTTTTCCTTGGAAAAATTTTGAAAAACTAAATTTTTTGTTTTTCCGGGTTTTTCCTTAGAGGAAAAATTATTTCTTGTAATTTTTATTGTGTGTACTATGCGCCTTTCTTTCTTCTATTTTTGTGTATTTTTTCCATATTTTTCTGGCCATCGGTTCAGGAGTTATTAATTTTCTTCTAAATTTTGCTCTATTTTCTAAATTAATTGTTTTTAATCATTTCCGACCACGGGATCGTGTTTAGAGTCGGTGTATTATCCGACCTAAGCTGTCGCGCGGGTCGGAAATTATTAAAACTGACGAAGTTTGACTTTTTCGGCCATTTTGTTTTTTGATACCAGGTTTTATTTTGTGTTTTACTCCTGAACCCCTGGTCGTAGAAATTTGGGAAAACTTTTCCTAGCTCTTGTTTTTCGGCCTCTATCTGCTCCCATCAAAATTTTTCTATTTCGGCGCATAGGTATTTTTTGTCCTGGAAACACTTTAGGGAGCAAGAGGAGGTTAAGGGAACACTGCTGGAGAAATCCCGGTAGTCCTCCGACGCCTGGTTCCAGAGTTATCAACTCCTAAAGTTGGAGTTTGACAGCTCGGCGGCCATTTTTCTTTTCTTTCAGCCGTTATAACTCGGGAACTAGGGGTCTCAGCGATCTGCGGTTTTCTTCAGTAGATCCGGGGGCTTGCTGTCTACCCGCCCCTCTACTTTTCAGGCCATTTCAGGCCCTGAAAAATTTGTCTCCCGGAAGCGGTTCCGGCGGCTAGAGGAGTTAGAGCGGAGCCGGACATAGAAAATCCCGCAGTCCTACGATCACCGGGAGCGGAGTTGTTGGCGGTCAAAACTTGTGTTTGACAGTTCTGGCCGCCATCTTGGAGTTTTTCCACCTCCGATATCTCCGGAACGGTGTGTCCTAGAGTTCTGGGGTTTTCTTTGTTAGGGAGCCCGGTCGGAACTCTACCCGACGAGATCTTTTTCAGGAAGGATTTGGACAGTTTGTTCCTGAAAATTTTTCAGGACTCCAATCTTCCTGAAACGGGTCTCCAACGGTGCGTCTCGAAGAGCTCTCCTAGGGGAAGGAAACCGCGTTCCGATTGGACCATTGGTTCCCGAGATACGTCCTGGTATCGGTTTTCGGCGGCCATCTTGTTTTTGGTACCGGAAACTGTGACCGGTCATATCTCTGGAACCCTTGGAGCTAGCGGGGTGTGCTTGGTGTCCCCTGAGAGCGCTCGGGGAGAGCTATCCCTTGGGTGGAGTTACGTTGCTCTACATAGAGCCGAAATAGGTTTAAGACGGAAAAAACTTTTATTTTTATTTTATTGTTAGATGTAAGTAATTTTAAGACCTGCACTATGTAGTGCAGATATATTGTGGTTGATTTAGGCTCTACATAGAGCCCTAACTATTTTGATATTAAACTTTTTCAAAAAATTTTCTTTGAAATTTTTACTTGTTTTATGTGTAGTTTGGTACGTTAGTCATTTCAGTCCTGTGGCAACAGACTAGGGATTGACCCTTTTATATTTTTCTTTATATTTTTCTTTATTGCTTGCTTGAGGTTTCTTCTAATTGACAGGCAGTCCTTATACAACTGCCTTTCAGGACAGAGTCAGGGACTCATATTTATTTGTTAGGGTGACAAACCTCATTTTATTCTTAGTTTTTTGTTGTTGACAAACACGGGAGATACAGTTGATACTCCATATACAACTTTTACAACCGACTAGATCAGCTGTATCAACCTTAATTCGCACGGACTGTACCTCCAACATGTTCGGGCTTAGGACCCCGGTTGGGAAGGCAGCGGGGGACAGGTCTTCTTTTGATAGGCCGAGCCCGGAAGCCAGGGATAGGCGGAGTACCGGTGAGGGGGAGGTCGGTGTGCTGAACATCACCCAGACCTTGATGGAGGATGTCGCTAAGGCGGGTCCTTCGGGTAAGAGACCACCTACCCGGCAGGGCGGGAAAAAACCGGTATCGCCAAAAACTTCGACCCCCAGTACGGAGCCTGTCTCTGATAGGTTGGCTGAGGCAAGGCGTGTCCTCCATAAAGGGAAATATCACCTCGACGCTGCTAGGAATTTAAAGACGGAGATAAAAGTCGAGGTGACGCATGCCTTGGATAAGTTATACCAGCTTGTTAAAAGCGCTGACGTGGCTAAGGCTGTCGCTAAGCCTAAAGGGAAGGAACAGGCTGGTCCTAATGTACCGGAGTCCAAAGAACAATTTTCCGAAGGAGTATCCCAACCTACAGACCACGTATTAACAAAGAGGTTGGATGAACACCAAAAGTTAATTGAAGAAAATAATAAAAGGATGGTAGAGCTCAAGGAAACGCTGGATTTCACCCTGGAAAAATTGGCTGAAAAGACCTATGCCAGTGTAGCCGCGGGCCACTCTGAGAAGCCTTCTTTTTGCCGAGGAACTCTACACTCTGTGTGTGTTAGCTCTAATGTTGAGCGGGAATCCGGAGAGGAGGTCCTTGAAAAAATTAGGAAGGCAGTGGACGCGAAGGATGGGTGGATTAAGGTGGAAAAGGTGAGGAAGGCAAGGGATAGAAAAGTAATAATTGGACTTAGGACTAGAGAGGATAGGGATCGGATCAAGGAGAGGCTGAAAAAGGACGGAGTCGATCTTAGCGTCGAGGAGGTCGAGAACAAGGACCCATTGCTGGTTCTCAGGGGTGTGCTCGCAGTTAACACTGACGAGGACATTGTGAAGGCCCTGAGAAACCAAAATCGGGGTGTTTTCGGTGACCTCGATGCTGAGAACGACAGGATTAAGGTTCGTTATAGGAGGAGAAATAGGAATCCCCACACCAGTCATGTGGTTGTCAGCGTCTCGCCGATCATCTGGCGTAGGATGCTGGACAGGGGTTTTGCGCACATTGACCTCCAGCGCGTTCGGGTCGAAGACCAGACCCCGCTTATGCAGTGCACTCGCTGTTTGGGTTTTGGCCACGGTAAAAAGTACTGCACGGAGTCTGTCGACTTATGCAGTCATTGCGGTGGCCCACACCTAAGGAGTGATTGTACTGATTTTCTAGCGGAGGTACCCCCGAGTTGCAAAAATTGCATTAGGGGAGGCTTGGAACGTGCGGCGCACGATGCATTTAGCCGCGATTGCCCTACTAGGAAGAGGTGGGATGATATAGCGAGGGCGACCGTGGCTTATTGCTAAGGGCAGCCAGGAGGTAATCAAGAAGTATATAATAGTCCAAGCGAACCTGCAGCGGTCCAGGCTGGCGACTGACGAGTTGATGTTAGAAGCGGAGAGGCGCAGAGTTGCAGTCGCACTCATCCAGGAGCCGTACGTGGGGTCGATTGGGGAGATGAGGGGTCGCAGAGGTGTCAGGATTTTCCAGTGTACCGGTGTGGGTGGTGGGATTGTTAAAGCCGCGATTGCGGTTTTTGACCAAGATCTAGATGTGATACAGTTCCCTACACTCACCACAAATAACACTGTGGTGGTGAGTATTCGCACTGGTGCCTGGAAGATCTCACTAGCCTCTGTGTATTTTGAGTCTCCCAAACATGATCATCCCATTGGACCGGATCTGGATCGCCTTGTCTGCATAGATCGGCAAGTTGGTTCGGCGACCTGGATAGTTGGGGGTGATGTGAATGCCAAAAGCATCTGGTGGGGTAGTCCTACGAATGATCACAGGGGAGAGGAGCTTGCAGGTTGTTTAGACGAGTTAAAGCTGGCTATTCTGAACACAGGAGAGGTACCTACTTTTGATACTGTTAGGGGTGGGAAAAGATATCAAAGTTTTGTTGATGTTACGGCCTGTTCAATGGACGTTTTGGATTTGATCAGCGACTGGAGAGTTGAAGAAGGCCTAACGAGTTCTGATCATAATGGTATTGTGTTTCATATTAATTTGAAGAGATCTAAGGGCATTAGTATAAATCGGACCACAAGGAAGTATAATACCAAAAAGGCGAATTGGGGGGAGTTTGATGACAAACTTGACCAATTATTGCTTAATAACAATATTACAATTTCGGCAATAGAATCTATAGACAATACAAAATTAATAGAAGAAACTACACAAAAAATAATACAAAATTTAACAATAGCTTGTACTCACTCTATGCCAATTAAAAAACCCAATGAAACGCTTACCATTCCGTGGTGGTCGGAGAAGCTCGCGGGGTTGAAACGTGAAGTCGCTCGTAGAAAGCGCAGAATCAGGTGCGCAGCTCCAGTCCGCAGGCCGTACGTTGTCAGCGATTATCTGGAAAAGAAAAAAGAATATGAGATGGAAACTACTAAAGCTCAGGTTGAAAGTTGGAGAGAGTTTTGTGGTAAGCAGGATAGAGAGGGAATGTGGGAGGGAATTTATAGGGTGATAGGAAGGACTTCACGGAGGGATGAAGACTTGCCACTGGTGAAGGATGGAGAGGTTCTGGATGCGGGAGGATCTGCTAAATTTTTGGCAGAGACTTTCTACCCAGCAGACCTCACTTCCAGTGACAATGATCATCACAGAATTATTCGATGGAATGCGGAGAGGGTGAATGTTGGGGTGCAAGATGATACTTGTGACCCGCCGTTCACCTTGGATGAATTAAAAACAGCTAGTGAATCCTTTAGTTTGAAAAAGGCCCCAGGCGAGGACGGCTTTACTGCCGACATTTGCCTTCGTGCCATAAGTAGTCACCCAAAAATTTTCCTGGCGCTCCTTAATAAGTGTTTAGAGTACGGCCATTTTCCAATTGCATGGAAAAGGGCTGTTGTCATAATTTTGAGAAAGCCTGGCAAAGGTGACTATACAGCCCCTAAGTCACATAGGCCTATAGGTCTCCTCTCAATCCTCGGTAAAACGTACGAGAAGATGCTGATGGCCCGCCTCAAGTTCCATCTGTTGCCGAAAATTAGTCCCCACCAATATGGATTCATGCCGCAAAGGAGCACCGAAGACTCCCTCTATAACCTGATGAAACATATTCGTAGTAAATTGGATGACAAGAAAATTGTAACGTTAATATCTTTGGATATAGAGGGAGCCTTCGATAGTGCTTGGTGGCCAGCGATTAGAGTCCGGTTGGCGGAGGAAGGCTGCCCGTGGGGCTTGAGGAGGGTCATTGACAGTTACCTCAGTGACCGTGAGGTTGTGGTACGTTATGCAGGAGAGCAGCATACGAGGAAAACGGAGAAGGGCTGCGTTCAGGGTTCTATAGGGGGTCCAATATTGTGGAACCTCCTGCTGGACCCTCTCCTGAGTAGTCTTCGGGGTAGTGGTCATTTTTGCCAGGCCTTCGCAGATGATGTGGTTTTGGTTTTCGAGGGCAGAACGTCTCAGGAGATTGAGAGACGCGCCAACCCTGTTCTTGAGCATGTTCGGTCGTGGGGTGTTGAGAACAAGCTCTCGTTTGCTCCGCATAAGACCAGCGCTATGGTGATAACGCGGAAGCGTGTTTATGACACCCCGCGGCTGGCCATGGGCGGAGTAGAGGTTGGTTTGGCTAAGGAAATCAAGCTGCTGGGGGTGGTGATTGACCACAAGCTCACTTTCAACACACATGTGGGTAATGTATGTAGGAAGGCCACAAATATTTACAAGCAACTTGCGAGGGCGGCAAAGGTCAACTGGGGGCTTCACCCGGAGGTGATTCGTACCATTTATGTCGCCGTCATAGAACCTATAGTACTGTATGCCGCAAGTGTGTGGGCGCCGGCTGCGGAGAAGCTGATGACCAGGAAGCAGTTTGAGATATTGCAGCGGGGAGTAGCACAAAAACAGTGTGGAGCCTACCGCACTGTCTCCTTGAACGCTGCTCTGCTTTTGGCCGGGATGCTCCCTCTTGATCTCCGAGTGCGTGAGGCGGCTTCGTTATACGAAGCCAAGAAGGGAGTACCCGTCCAGGGGCTAGGCGGTAGGGAGGTGGAGCGGATGGCTCCGGCGTTGGAGGCACCCCACCCGGCTGACCGCATGAGCTTAAATTTTGTTAGTATTCATGACCGGGAGATGTTAGACTGCAATAGTGATTTTGAAGTTCAGATATTCACGGACGGTAGTAAGATAAGGGGTAGGGTCGGAGCCGCACTGTCTCTATGGACTGGTGGTGCGGAGACTATGACCCGGAAGCTTGCTCTGCCTGTGTATGGGACGGTTTATCAGGCGGAACTTCTCGCTTTGTGTGAGGCGACACAAGCTGCAATTAAGAGTAGGGCGTCGTCTTTTGGAGTTTACAGCGACTCAAAAGCGGCCCTCCAGACCATTACAAACCACCAATGCCGCCACCCATTGGCAGTTAAAGCAAGGGAGAATATTAGGGCACTTTCTCTTCAGGATAAGAAATTCTCCTTGCATTGGGTAAAGGCGCACGTAGGTCTGGAGGGTAATGAGAGAGCCGACCAGCTGGCCAAGGAGGCTGCTGTACGCTCCAAGGTACGACCTAGCTATGACCTCTGTCCGGTTTCGCACGTCAAGCGTATCATTAGACTTGAAACGCTTGAGGTGTGGAACCACAGGTATGGTACGGGTGATACAGCTTCGGTCACTAAGTTGTTTTTCCCCGACGCGAGGGAGGCGAATAGTATTATACGCAAGTTAAAGCCCCGGGGTACACTTGTACAAGTATTAACGGGGCACGGTGGGTTTTCAGAGTACCTGCACCGGTTCAGGTGCAAAGAGGACCCATCGTGCTCTTGCGAGCCAGGAGTACTGGAGAGCATAACGCACGTAATTTTGAGTTGTCCGATTTATGCGTTAGACAGATTTAACTTGGAATTAGAAATTGATACAGAGTTAACTGTTGAGAACATACAGCAAATAGTAAAAAGTGTAAATAGGGATAAGTTCTTCAATTTTTGTATTAAAATAGCGAATAAGTTGATTGCTAAAAATAAAAATAGGTAGAGAGTGTATGCTATCATAATATATTGTAGTATATTGAAGGTTAGCATACATAACAGATGTTGTAAAATTGTAATTAGATAGTAAGTTAAACACATTGTTAATAAAGAATAAGATAGGAAATAAGGGTAACGGTATGTAAATGTAGAACAATTCATTGTGTCTTATAAGATTATACCAACTGTATTATTTATATTTAGATTAGTTAACAATAAGATAACATGTAAAAATTGTAATAGAAATTGTATTTACTGTTTTATTTTTTTCTAATAAAGAAATAAAATGTACTTCGGGACCCTCCCCCCTCCTGTTAAAGCATGATAAAGTGGACGGCTTGAGTGATGTGATAGTATGGAAAAGAGAACGGGAATGGAATAATAGATATGAGTTAGAATTGTATGTTAAGTTAGTAGTAGTTTAGTTAGTTGATCGAAGGTAAGAAAGAGGAAGGATAATAGAAAGAAAAAGTATGCGGCATGGAAGTGCGAGAAGCATTATTGCGAGAACTGGAATGAAAGTGTTATAGTAGCCATAGACTCCGATTTTGTTGGAGGTAGTAAAAAAAAAAAAAAAAAAAAAAAAAAAAAAAAAAAAAAAAAAAAAAAAAAAAAAAAAAACCTAACCTAACCTAACCTAACCTAACCTTTTTTTTTTTTTTTTTTGGTGTGGAAAATGCACCTTATGCATCGTCTCCGTTCGGGGAAACGGAGGTATGTGGGGCTCTCCCCAAGGGGCCTACCCACTAAAAACCACACGGATTCCCTCGTCTGCCATTGTGAACGCCACGGGAGCAAAATGTGTCACCGCAACGCCCACTGGCCGCCCCGGGATGGGGCTCCTCTGTCGACACCGTGCAATGCGGGTTCGGCACTCCCCGGCCTCCCCCGCTGGTGAAGGATTGTTTAAAGAGGTTTACTCCTCGTGGCTTCCGCAGATGCCCACGTTCCCGGCAAGCCGGGGTTACGTGCCCTCACGTTAGCTTCCGCGCCCTCATGTCCTGCTCTGAAAGCAGAGCAGTACCGAGGGCACGGTCGCTTCCGCCCACCAGGCTCCCCCTCGCCTTTCCCTGTCCGCCGTGGCAGAGCAGGTACTCAGTTCGGGTTCGCCGACGTCAAAGGCGCCCGCCCAAGGGCGGGGCGCCGTCCTCAAGAGCGGACCCACTAATGGGCCCGCTACCCTCCCCCCCAGTGTGTCAGCAGAGCCCCACAGGCCATGGGCCCAACCGCTACTCTTCTCCCCCTTAACCACCAGGGTTAACAGGGGAGAACCGTAGCGGTCGTGCAGCCCAGACGATAACAGAAATACCGCCCAGGCACATGCGGAAATTGCCGACCCCCTCCCCCCAGTGTGTCAGCAAACCCCCACAGGCCATGGGCCCAACCGCTACTCTTCTCCCCCTTAACCACCAGGGTTAACAGGGGAGAACCGTAACGGTCGTGCAGCCCAGATGGCAGAGTAACCCGTCTACCACCCGGGCACATGTGGAAATTGCCGACCCCCTCCCCCCAGTCAGTCAGTCAACCCCCACAGGCCATGGGCCCATCCGCTACTCTTCTCCCCCTTAACCACCAGGGTTAACAGGGGAGAACCGTAACGGTCGTGCAGCCTGAACCATGCCTTAGCGGTAGCTTGGTGCAGGCACATGTGGAGATTGCTGCTGACACCCCCCCCCCCCCAGTCGGATATTAGCCACCGGTAAGATAATGTACGAATACATTAGCTTACCGTTGTTGCCCAGGGTGCACCGTCCCAGGCGTTACCCTTCCCCACCCCATGAGGCCTACGCCTCGGATAGAAGGGAGTGGTAACGCCCGGGCACTCGAGGAGGTTTCCGACTTCGCACCCCAACCTAACCTTTTTTTTTTTTTTTTTGGTGTGGAAAATGCACCTTATGCATCGTCTCCGTTCGGGGAAACGGAGGTATGTGGGGCTCTCCCCAAGGGGCCTACCCACTAAAAACCACACGGATTCCCTCGTCTGCCATTGTGAACGCCACGGGAGCAAAATGTGTCACCGCAACGCCCACTGGCCGCCCCGGGATGGGGCTCCTCTGTCGACACCGTGCAATGCGGGCTCGGCACTCCCCGGCCTCCCCCGCTGGTGAAGGATTGTTTAAAGAGGTTTACTCCTCGTGGCTTCCGCAGATGCCCACGTTCCCGGCAAGCCGAGGTTACGTGCCCTCACGTTAGCTTCCGCGCCCTCATGTCCTGCTCTGAAAGCAGAGCGGTACCGAGGGCGCGGTCGCTTCCGCCCACCAGGCTCCCCCTCGCCTTTCCCTGTCCACCGTGGCAGAGCAGATACTCAGTTCGGGTTCGCCGACGTCAAAGGCGCCCGCCCGAGAGCGAGACGCCGTCCTCTCTATCCGGCAATAACCACAGGCCGTGGGCCCAACCGCTACTCTTCTCCCCCTTAACCACTAGAGTTAACACGGGAGAACCGTAGCGGTCGTGCAGCCCAGACGGTAGATGTTACAGGATCTATCGCCCGGGCACATGTGGAAAATGCCGAACCCCTCCCCCCAGTTAGTCAGTCAACCCCCACAGGCCGTGGGCCCAACCGCTACTCTTCTCCCCCTTAACCACCAGGGTTAACAGGGGAGAACCGTAACGGTCGTGCAGCCTAGATGGCAGAGGTTAGGTCGGGTTACCGTCTACCATCCGGGCACATGTGGAAATTACCGACCCCCTCCCCCCAGTCAGTCAGTCAACCCCCACAGGCCATGGGCCCATCCGCTACTCTTCTCCCCCTTAACCACCAGGGTTAACAGGGGAGAACCGTAACGGTCGTGCAGCCTGAACCATGCCTTAGCGGTAGCTTGGTGCAGGCACATGTGGAGATTGCTGCTGACACCCCCCCCCCCCCCAGTCGGATATTAGCCACCGGTAAGATAATGTACGAATACATTAGCTTACCGTTGTTGCCCAGGGTGCACCGTCCCAGGCGTTACCCTTCCCCACCCCATGAGGCCTACGCCTCGGATAGAAGGGAGTGGTAACGCCCGGGCACTCGAGGAGGTTTCCGACATCGCACCCCACCCCAACCTAACCTAACCTAACCTAACCCAACCTAACCTAACCTAACCTAACCTAACCTAACCTAACCTAACCTAACCTAACCTAACCTAACCTAACCTAACCTAACCTTTTTTTTTTTTTTTTTTTTTTGCGGTGGGAAAATGCATTACGCACTATCCCCACGCCGTCGGGGAACGGCGCGGGGGGTGTATGGGACTCTCCTCCCACCTTCCTTCCTTCCAAAACTGGGAAGGAAGGAAGGTAGGAGGCCTACCCATTAAAAACCCACCGGTGTTCCCTCACCAGCCAATTATGCGGATGTCGTGGGAGCAAACTGTGGCACCACTACATCCGCTGGCCGGCCCGGTCTAACCGGGTCCTCCTCTCCGAGAGGGGGGGATCGGGAACACATGATCCCCCCCTAACACTTGTGGGCCGTTTGACTAGCGGTGGATCCCCTGTCCCCCGCCAGTCGGCTCCACCTTAGGGTGGAAGAGTGGCGACAAACTGCCGCCGTCTTCGCCCCGTCCGTCTTCGTCGGAGCGGGTGCGCCAGAGGATCGCTCTCGCGCTCCCGCTCCCTCTCCTCCTTCTGCGAAACAACTGCCTCGCAGAAGGAGGAGACAGCCTCCCAGGAACTCTCACTCCTCAGCATCGCAATTGTGACGCTGGGGAGCGAGAGGTCACCCCCGATTTCCGCCACAAGAGTGCGGCGCCGATCTGACCAGGCTGGGCACACCTCGAGGGTGTGCTGCGCCGTGTCTTCAGCGGCGCCGCACTCGTGGCACGCCTGCGTCAATTCCCTCCCCGCCACCCTGTGCAGGTACCGTCCAAAGCAACCATGCCCGGACAGCACCTGCACAAGGCGGAATGTTAGGTGCCCGTGACCTCTTTTACACCACTCATGGAGCACTGGGCGGATGGCTTCAATGGTTCGGGTGCCATATTCGGCATCCGCCAGCTCTTCCGCCCAGCGCTCCATCACCCTCTCTCTCCCTACCTCGCGGGCCCTCGCTAGCTCCTGTGGGGCGAGGGTCTCACCCCGGTTCCGCCTCTCGAGCCGCGCCCTGTAGGCGTCGGCCAGCATCCCTGCCTCAATTTCCCAGGGAGGGGTGCCGGCCAAGGCACAGGCCGCTGCCCAACCCACCGTCCTATATGCTCGGCACATCCTCACCGCCATCACCCTTTGTGGCCTCCGAAGGAGGGTCTTGGTCTTGGCGGTGAGGCTGTCCGCCAGTGGCGAGGCGTGAATTTTTTTCCAGGTAAAGCCGGACGAAAAAAAGCAAACAAAAATCATACCCCATTTCTTAGTAGTTATACTAGGTTATATTCTTGAAAACTAGTACTTACGTGCAGTAATTCGGTCCATAAGACTGCAGCATATTTATCCTTTCACTGATATCAGTATCAAAACAATATGTTACTTATACATGAATTAGACACTGAATTATAATCAGATTTACAACCTGACAGACGATAATATGTACGATTCAATTTCACCGATATTGCATATCAACACTGATCTAATATTGTGTTTTTATTAAAATTATTTCACATAATTTTATTATAATATAAATAAACAAACTACAAAACACTGAGCGATTGACATGACATTACCTAATGTTGTCATTTCAATAAATACCACACCACAAACAAATCGACCGCGCTAGCGGATCACGTCCGGCACGTTCTATGGCTCCGAATCGTACATACAGTGACACATTCCGGCAGCGCGGCACAGCGTATACGATTTGGTGTTGTGCAGCGCGCTGAGCACAGCCCGTGGCGGTTTAATTTTGTCTGTTTATAAATCTTATTATAAAAATAGATAAAATATCGTACTTTCTGTTTTACACTAAAACTCGATATTTTAAAATTAAATTTCGCTCCAGTAATTTTAAATAAGTCTACGAATGGCTGCATGAATGTCAATTCCGTCGGCTATTCCAAGTGGGATAAATTAATTAAAAAAAAAGCTTCTGTCAAAGTGAAATTAAGCCTTATGCACAATGTAGAAAGTCTTTTTTTAAATGTGATAAGCCGATAGAGACCGGGTTATCTTCAGCCTATTCCATGCCTATTCTTACGGTAGACGCTTGTAGTGAATCTATGGTTTTATGAATGAATATTTACATGTGTGAGTGTACACTTCCTGCCGGAATACTGAATTTATGAATGACTGATTGGTCTTGTGGATATTTTGATGCGTTTTGTTACTGCACCATTTTGAAAAATACTTAAAAGTTTATTATGGAAGAGTAAGTCTCTATACAAACAATCGGTTACTAAGAGAAGCGTTTGGTTACTTCAAAATTTTAGGCAACCCGCTGGGAATCGAGTTGTTAGCACCCTTCGCCACTGCTGTCCGCCCATATCGGAGCCCCATACAGGGCCATGCTCCTGATGACCCCTGCAAACAATCGTCTGCAGGGTGCATCAGGTCCCCCCGTGTTCGGTAGGAGCCGACTGAGGGCTCCGGCCGCCCCTACAAGTCGAGGAGCCATTCTGACGAAGTGCTCCTCAAACTTCCAGCCTCCATCGAGGGTGAGGCCCAGATATTTAATATGGGCCCTCACCTCGACGGCCGCTCCGTTGATTCGGAGATGGGCCCCCCTTGGGATCCTCCATCTGGGGCCCCTGAAACAGAGGGCCTCAGTCTTGCTGAGGCTCACTCTGAGTCCCAGGGCCCCAATCCGGTCGATCACCATTGAGGTGCCCACCTCCGCCCTCCTAACCACCTCCTCATAGGTGGTGCCCCGGACGGCGACAAGCGTGTCGTCCGCGTAACAGATTATCGCCATTCGGGGCAGCACCGCTCCGCGGATGGCCCAGTCATAACCGATGCTCCAAAGCAGGGGTCCTAAAACGGACCCCTGTGGAACACCGCAGGTTATGGACCTCGTCATCCGCAAACCCCCTCTTCCCATGTAGTGCACTACTCGCTCCTCTAAATAGTGCCCAACGATGTTTTGGAGATAGAGAGGCACTCCGTGGTACCGGAGTGCCTCCCTAATCACCTCGAAAGGGAGCGACCCGAAGGCGTTGGCGATGTCTAATGACACGGCCATCGCCCCCTGTCGCCTCCCGGCCGCCTCTGCAGAGAACCCTTTCAGGGCGGACAGGGCGTCCAGAGTGGATCGCCCCGCCCGGAACCCGAATTGGCTCTCCGAGAGGTCTGGGCCTACGTCTGTCAGATGCTGGATGATACGGGATGCTATAACTCTTTCGAGCAGCTTTCCCGTCTCATCCAGCATCACCAGGGGTCTGTAGCCGGAAGGAGAGTCTTCAGGTCGGCCCTCCTTCCGCAGCAGCACCAATCTGCCTTCTTTCCAGCATCTCGGGAACCGCCCCGCCGCCAGACAATCGTCAAACAGCTCACAGAGGCGGCCCCCGAGATGCTTCAACGCTATGTGAAGGGCCCCCTTCGGCACCCCATCCGGCCCCGGCGCCTTATGGGCACCTTTGAGTCGGTTTACAACCCGGGCCATCTCCTCCTGGGTTACCAAGTGGGGGACGTCCCGAGCCGCCCCCGTTTCCACTCTTGGCTCCGTCATGTACGGCGCGTCGAAGGGGGAGCTCCGCGGAAAGAGGCCCTCCACCACAGCACTTAATAGTGACGGCTCAAAATCTTCCGTGGGGGGGGCCGCCTTCAGTTTGGCTCGAACCATGCGATACGGCCGCCCCCACGGATCCGCGTCTAGCGTCGCGATGAAGTCGCGAAACGCAGCATCCTTTGCCGCGGCGATGGCGGCGGCGAACGCCCTTTTGGCCGCCCGGAGGTTAGCCAGGAGGCGTTCCTCCTCTCCGGGCACTCTCGTCCTGCGTCGGCGGCACCTAGTAAAGGCACGACGTGCGGCGTCACTGGCGGCTCGCAGGACCGCTAAGTCCTGCGACCACCAGTAGACGCCGGCCCTAGGCGTCAGGCGCTTCGCCCTCGGCATCGCCGCATCACAAATTATTGTGAGGTCCTCCCGAAAAGAGGCGGCCCTCTGTTCGACCCCCACCTCTCGGGAGGGCCCGGGGCACCACGCCCGTACGATGGCGGCCTCCTCGGCTCGATCGCGATCGAGGCGAGAGACCACCCATCGCGGGAACTCCCCGCCCCTTCCACCCAATTGCATGGCCCGTGGTCGAGGAGGGGCTTCGGAGAGCCTGCACCTGATATAACGGTGGTCGGACAAGGTCTCCACCTCCTCGAGCACGCGCCATTCACTGACACGTGTGCCGATGGCAGGGCTCGCGAACGTCAGATCCACTATGGATCCTCCGCGCCACCGGACACAGGTATCAGTTGCACCCACGTTTTGCAGGACTAGGCCGTTCATTACAGCCCAGTCCCGCAAAAGCGCGCCTCGTTGATCTGTGATGGGGGACCCCCACGCCATACATTTGGCGTTGAGGTCCCCCATCAGGATTACTTGGGCCGGCGCCGCCCCCTGCACCACCCGCTGAAGGTGGATCAGGTGGACCTCGAACTCCGAGTATGGCCTATTTGGGGAGAAGTATGTGCCGACCACAACGACCTCTCCCCAATTGACCGCTACGTAGCCGGGGCCCCTGTCCCTCAGCGAGAGGCGCCTAGGGGCGGTCGTCGGCACCACTATACCCACCAAGCCCCCGGTGTCCCCAGCCCAGTTTTGCTGGGGGGGGACAGCGTAGGGCTCGGCGACCACCGCAATATCAATTCGCCACTCCGCCATGGCGTGCATCAAGAGATCCTGCGCCCTGGCAGAGTGGTTCAAGTTCGTCTGTAGTAGCTCGAAATGCAGGCGTGCTGGCATTAGGACACCTGCATTTCGGGCTCCTCTTCAGCCATTTGGCTGGATGCACGGGGTGGGCCATTCGGGGGGGCCTTGCCTCTGATGGAGGGGGGGACGCACTTCATCCCTCCCATAGTGTGCGCATGTGGGCGCCCCGCCATTTCGCATACCGCGCACTTCGGTGGCGCTTCGCACGAGGCCGCCAGGTGTCCATCGGCGCCGCAACGGAAGCATTTGTCGCCGTTTTCCACCTCCGCTGGGCAGAGCGCCCTTGTGTGACCCAGCGCCATGCATCTGTAACAACGCATGGGCCGGGTCTCCAGCGGCGTGATGGTGGCCGTGTTCCAACCGACGGCCATCCTCCCCATTTCTGCGATGTTCTTGGCGGCTGCCGCGGGACACCTGGCTAGGACGGAGCATTGCCCCCAGCGGCTCGTCCTCACTGCCCCAATCTTGACTTGTTCGGGGGCGCACCCCCCATTCGCCGCTATGGCGGCTGCCACCTCCGCTTGACTAACGGTCTCATCCAGGCCGGAGATCCTTAGGTCGGCCGTTTTGGTCGGCCTAGTGACCTCCGCCTGGTCGCCAATTACCATGAGCAGTTTCCCGGCCAATAGGTCGGCGGTCGCGTCCGGTTGCTCTCCCGCCACTTCCATCAGTCTGCAGCCGGTCATGGTGGTCTTCACCTTGACCGACTGCAGACCAATGTCCACCAAGTTGATGTTGGCCCTGGCCGTGGCCAGGACTGAGGCGTATGTAGCTGTTGTGCCCTCCTTGAGCTTCAGCACTACCACTGCTGTGCGGGGGGCAGTGATCTTCACTGGGCGCGGCTGCGTCTTCTTTGTTGGTGGGGCAGTTTGTGGAGGGGTCTTTCCTTTCCCGCGCTTCCTCCTTACCACGAGAGCCCATGACATAGGGTCGTCTTCCGCAGGTTTTTGTGGCGTTGCCTCCGCCGCTTGGGGTGCGTCAACCTCTCGCCGGCTAGTTCCGGCCGTGGGTTGGGGCTGGGGCTTGGGCCTTGTCTTTGGCCCGTCAAGCCCCTTGCCGGCCGCTTTGTTGCCCCCCTGTGGCGTAGTAGGGGGGGGGCCGGTTGCCTTAATCGCCTTCTGCTGCGGCTTATCAAGCCCCGGTTGTGTGCGTGGGCGTGGTGGCGGCGGTGTTTTTTTGTCCGCTGCTAAGGGGGGCCTTAAAACCGGCTCTGGTGGGAGCCGCGATTCAAGGCCCTCCAGTCGGGCATTGATCATCCCGCCCAGGGAAGTGAGGAGGTCACGCCTGATTTCCTCCATCACTTCCCTAAGCGAGTCAGCATCCGTCATTTTGGCGGCCGATGTTCTGGCCGCCGCGGCATTGTCTTGGCGGAGCTCTGAGAAGGCCTTCTTAAACGCCTTCAACTCCGCGCGGACGACCTCCAGTTCGCGAGCAAGCCTGGCGTTGTCCGCGCAGAGGCGGCGCAGCTCGTCGGTCGCCGTCATGTCGCGCATGTCCTCGATGGCGCGGACTACCCCAACGGAGGCCTTATTAATAGCCCCGAGCACCGTTCCCTTCAATTTACTGCTTTTCTTGACCTGTACATAAAGATCCGACATGTGGCGTAGGGCAGTATCAGCCAGCATTTCGCGCGTCTCAGGTTGGGGTACTGGGGGATCCGCTGTGTTATCGGCAGCCTCAGGCTCGGACTCAGACTCCGACAGGGGTAGTTCTTTATTCCGCGGTTCCGGCGTCGGCTGATGTGGGAGCCTGCGTCGCGCCATGGACCTGGTTGTTACGCGGCCCTTCGCCGTCCTCCGAGCTAGGACCGGAGTTTCCTCATCGGCGCCTCCAGGCGCGTGCGGCCTCTTCTTTAGCGGGGCGGCTCTGTCGGCTAGTATCGCCTCCAAGAAAGCCCGCTCTGCACTCTCCTGACTGCGAGGGTAGCCGCCCTCCACCTCGGAATCAGTAACGTCTGACATATGTACGCTATGGACGCTATGGAAGTCAGAGTCTGCCATTTGGGACACTGACGACGCAACACAACACAACACAGCACAAAGTCAATAGTCAAAAAGTTACCTCAGAGTCCAGGGGGGCCGCGACTATAGCCGGTAAAACCGGCGCTAGCCACGGCAAGACGGCACAACACTTACTTCCACAACACGTGTTCAGTTTGTTCACTTTCTCGCACAACACTCACTCAAGAAAGAAATAGGTGAGGGTAGGAAAGGAAGTAAAAGTACGTAGAGGAAGAGAGAGTAAGAAGGTACGGAAGAAAAGAAAGCGGGGAGAAAGAAAGAAGGAAGGAAAATTCCTAACCTAACGCACAACACTTCCGCACTAAACACTGGTTTAAACTGGTTTTAACTTGTTTTTTAGTCAAAACTATTACTCCAACGGGTGCTCCGCATCACTCCGCAACTTTAACCGCTATTTTCAGGAAGCTAGGTCCCGAAAATCCCAACTTCTGAGGCAAAAAGCACGGAGCAGAGAAAAAACGTGGCGCACTCAATGGCGGGTAGTTATCGACTAACCTAACCTAACCTAACCTAACCTAACCTAACCTAACCTTGATCCCACAATTGACGTTGTCCAATACCCGAGACTCACTACCAATAACATCGTGGTGGTGGGTCTTAGGACCAGTGCCTGGGAGGTCGCGCTCGTCTCCTTTTACTTTGAACCTGACCAACCTATAGAACCCTACATAGAGCACCTGAGGTGGATAGAGAAGAAGCTCGGTATAGGGAGGCTTATCCTTGGAGGGGATGCCAATGCCAAAAGCCCTTGGTGGGGCAGCGCATCGGTGGATCACAGGGGGGATAGTCTTTCCGGGACTCTGGAAGAGCTTGGCCTCGAGGTGCTTAATAACGGGGAAACTCCAACCTTCGATACGATCAGGGGGGGGAGGCGTTTTTCTAGCTTTGTGGACTTAACAGCTTGTTCCACGAATCTGCTTAGTCTGGTGGAGGACTGGAGGGTGGAAGAGGGGTTGACAAGCTCGGACCACAACGGAATAACCTTTAAACTGTCACTGAAACCCAGTAAAGGAATGCAAGTAGTCAGGACAACGAGAATTTTTAATACAAAGAAAGCAAATTGGGCTGAATTTCGTGAGAAATTCAGCCAATTTACACTAGAGTCTAATTTTACAGTAGAACAAATTACAAAAATTAAAACTGCAGATAACCTTGAGGAGGCTATATTAACTTACACAGAAATTATACATAAAACTTGCAATACATCGATTCCTAAGAAGAAGAACGGTCAAAGGACTTCTATTCCGTGGTGGTCCGAGAGGTTGGCTTTGTTAAAGAAGGAGGTCACCACCAGACGGCGCAGAATTAAGTGGGCAGCGCCGATTCGTCGTCAGAAGGTTGTTGAGGAGTACCTGCAGCACAAGGAGCTTTACGAAGCGGAGGCGGCCAAAGCTCAGATAGACTCCTGGAAGGACTTTTGCCGGAAACAGGACAGGGAAGGGGTGTGGGAGGGGATTTACAGGGTAATTGGGAGGACGAAGCGAAGGGAGGAGGACTCGCCCCTGGAGTGGGATGGGAAGGTGTTGGATGCGAGGGGCTCCGTGAGGTTGTTGGCGGAAACGCTCCACCCGGGAGACCCTACGGATAACGACACCCCTCGTCACCGCCAGACCAGGATGGAGGCCGACATGGTTAACGCTGGTCAACATGTTGGTACATGCGAGCCGCCGTTCACTATGTCGGAGCTCATACAATCGGTTGAGTCCTTTAACCCTAAGAAGGCCCCTGGGGGGGACGGCTTCACTTCGGACATCTGTTCCCATGCCATTAAAACCGACCCTGATCTGTTCCTGGCAATTGTGGAGAAGTGCCGGGAGATCTGTTACTTCCCGAAGGCTTGGAAGGAGGCGGTAGTTGTCATTTTACGTAAGCCGGGTAAGGAGGATTACACTCATCCGAAGTCGCATAGACCGATCGGCTTACTCCCTATATTTGGCAAGATCTACGAGAAAATGACGATGGCCCGTCTTAAGCACCACCTGATCCCTAGACTCAGCAGACGTCAGTTCGGGTTCATGCCACAGAGGAGCACCGAGGACTCCCTCTATATCCTAATGAAGCATATTAAGAGTAAATTGAGTGAGAAAAGAATAGTGACGCTGATATCATTGGATATAGAGGGAGCCTTTGATAGCGCCTGGTGGCCAGCTATTAGAACCCGTCTGGCTGAGGAGCAGTGCCCCATTGACATTCGTAAGGTCGTAGATAGCTACCTCAGCGACCGCAAAGTTAGGGTGAGGTATGCGGGCGAGGAGCTGACCAGAGTTACGACTAAGGGGTGTGTCCAGGGATCGATAGGCGGGCCAATCCTCTGGAATCTTCTATTAGATCCTTTGTTGAGGATTCTGGAGGACACTGGCGCCTACTGTCAAGCCTTCGCTGATGATGTTGTCATCGTGTGCGATGGAGGGAGGGCTGCGGAGATTGAGTGTCAAGCGAATCCGATTCTCGAGCGTGTTCGGGCGTGGGGGGTTGATAACAAGTTAAAATTTGCTCCACATAAAACTTTGGGTATGGTCATCACAAAGAAACTAAAGTACGACACCCCACGCCTGAACATGGGCGGGATCGCGATTAACATGGTAGATGAGATAAAGATTTTAGGAGTGACTGTCGATGCAGGCCTCACTTTTAAAGCGCACGTTGCCAACGTTTGTATGAAGGCCATAAACATCCATAAGCAGCTTGCAAAAGCTGCTAAGACAAGCTGGGGGCTTCATCCGGAAGTGATCCGGACGATATATGTGGCAGCCGTAGAACCTATTATTTTATATGCCGCCAGCGTTTGGGCGCCTGCTGTCAGTAAACTGTGTGTCATGCGTCAGCTGGCAACTGTGCAACGTGGTATTGCACAGAAGCTCAGCAAGGCATACCGCACAGTTTCACTGAATGCGGCGCTAGTATTGGCTGGTATACTCCCTCTCGACCTCCGAGTCCGTGAGGCGGCCTCTCTTTATGAGGCCAAGAAGGGGGTACCCCAGCCAATACTCCGGGGAAGGGAAGTTGAACGGATGGCCTCTGCTTTGGAGACCCCGCACCCTGCGCACCGCAGGGAACTGGAGTTGGTGAGCTTGGTAAACCGTGCGGATGTGGAGGCGAACAGCGATTTCGCTGTTCGCATCTTCACTGACGGGAGCAAGATTGAGGGCAAGGTGGGCGCTGCGCTGTCCATATGGACTGGCGAGGAAGAAACCAAAACCCTCAAGCTTGCTCTTTCGTCTTTTTGCACGGTTTACCAAGCTGAACTCCTTGCGCTGTGCAGGGCGACTGGGGAGATACTAAAGCAGAAGGCGGCAACGTTCGGGATCTACAGTGATTCTATGGCGGCCCTCTTGACCGTTAAGAACCACGGCTGTCTCCATCCCCTGGCGGTGGAAGCCAGGAGCAACTTGACAACTCTATCCTTGCAGGGTAAGGTTGTCAGGTTGTTCTGGATTAAGGCCCACGTGGGGCTGGAGGGGAATGAGAGAGCCGATGGTTTGGCCAAGGAGGCCGCCATAAAATCCAAGCGGAAGCCGGATTACGACCTTTGTCCGGTTTCATTCGTCAAGCGATCCATTCGTATGGAAACGCTTGACGAGTGGAACCGGAGGTACGTGTCCGGGGAGACCGCGGCTGTAACGAAACTCTTCTTCCCCGACGCTGTTGTGGCATATAAAATAATAAGAAAGTTCGAGACAACGAACATCAGGACGCAAGTTATGACGGGGCACGGCGGGTTTTCCGAGTACTTGCATAGGTTCAAGTGTAAGGATAACCCGTCGTGCATATGTGACCCTACCGTCAGTGAATCAGTGCCGCATGTGTTGCTGGAGTGTCCAGTTTTTGGCAGTGATAGGTTGCAGCTTGAGATAGAGCTAGGTATTAAGTTGGAAGCAGATGTCATAAAGGATCTTATGTCAGGCAAGAACAGGGACAGGTTCTTGCGGTACTGCGAAAGCATCGCTGAAAAGGTAATTGTAAGAAACAAAACTCCGAGGTGAAACTATGTTTATACGATATGGTGAACATATAGCTATTAAGCATAGGTTGTATTAAGTTGTTTAAGATAGGTATGAGATGTTTTAGCAAGTAAGTTTAGATAGTAATTAAAATATAAGTTTTAAAGAATTGTTATAACAGTCCGGGTCCAAACAAAGTTGTAAATAGATTTAGTTAAGATTGTAATTTTTCGAGAAGTCTGCAGCTTGTTATGTTCTAAGTTTTGGTAGCTCTTAAGTAAGATTGTAACAATCACAAAAACTATTCTGTTTCATTATTATTAAAGTTGTTCCTGTGAAGTTATTTTCCCATGATTATATAAAGTAATAGTGTAGTTAGCTGGATAGTCGGGAGTCCCACCCGTAATGGTAATGAAAGGTGATGGATGTATGAAAGATCAAGTATGTGGAATGAAAGTACGAGCGGTAGTAATTGCGAGAACTGGTATGATTGGGTGAGATGGATAAGGGCCTCGCGGCATGTCGAGGGTACAGAGGGAAAAAAAAAAAAAAAAAAAAAAAAAAAAAAAAAAAAAAAAAAAAAAAAAAAAAACCTAACCTAACCTAACCTAACCTAACCTAACCTAACCTTTTTTTTTTTTTTTTTTTTTTTTTGCGGTGGGAAAATGCATTACGCACTATCCCCACGCCGTCGGGGAACGGCGCGGGGGGTGTATGGGACTCTCCTCCCACCTTCCTTCCTTCCAAAACTGGGAAGGAAGGAAGGTAGGAGGCCTACCCATTAAAAACCCACCGGTGTTCCCTCACCAGCCAATTATGCGGATGTCGTGGGAGCAAACTGTGGCACCACTACATCCGCTGGCCGGCCCGGTCTAACCGGGTCCTCCTCTCCGAGAGGGGGGGATCGGGAACACATGATCCCCCCCTAACACTTGTGGGCCGTTTGACTAGCGGTGGATCCCCTGTCCCCCGCCAGTCGGCTCCACCTTAGGGTGGAAGAGTGGCGACAAACTGCCGCCGTCTTCCCCCCGTCCGTCTTCGTCGGAGCGGGTGCGCCAGAGGATCGCTCTCGCGCTCCCGCTCCCTCTCCTCCTTCTGCGAAACAACTGCCTCGCAGAAGGAGGAGACAGCCTCCCAGGAACTCTCACTCCTCAGCATCGCAATTGTGACGCTGGGGAGCGAGAGGTCACCCCCGATTTCCGCCACAAGAGTGCGGCGCCGATCTGACCAGGCTGGGCACACCTCGAGGGTGTGCTGGGCCGTGTCTTCAGCAGCGCCGCACTCGTGGCACGCCTGCGTCAATTCCCTCCCCGCCACCCTGTGCAGGTACCGTCCAAAGCAACCATGCCCGGACAGCACCTGCACAAGGCGGAATGTTAGGTGCCCGTGACCTCTTTTACACCACTCATGGAGCACTGGGCGGATGGCTTCAATGGTTCGGGTGCCATATTCGGCATCCGCCAGCTCTTCCGCCCAGCGCTCCATCACCCTCTCTCTCCCTACCTCGCGGGCCCTCGCTAGCTCCTGTGGGGCGAGGGTCTCACCCCGGTTCCGCCTCTCGAGCCGCGCCCTGTAGGCGTCGGCCAGCATCCCTGCCTCAATTTCCCAGGGAGGGGTGCCGGCCAAGGCACAGGCCGCTGCCCAACCCACCGTCCTATATGCTCGGCACATCCTCACCGCCATCACCCTTTGTGGCCTCCGAAGGAGGGTCTTGGTCTTGGCGGTGAGGCTGTCCGCCCATATCGGAGCCCCATACAGGGCCATGCTCCTGATGACCCCTGCAAACAATCGTCTGCAGGGTGCATCAGGTCCCCCCGTGTTCGGTAGGAGCCGACTGAGGGCTCCGGCCGCCCCTACAAGTCGAGGAGCCATTCTGACGAAGTGCTCCTCAAACTTCCAGCCTCCATCGAGGGTGAGGCCCAGATATTTAATATGGGCCCTCACCTCGACGGCCGCTCCGTTGATTCGGAGATGGGCCCCCCTTGGGATCCTCCATCTGGGGCCCCTGAAACAGAGGGCCTCAGTCTTGCTGAGGCTCACTCTGAGTCCCAGGGCCCCAATCCGGTCGATCACCATTGAGGTGCCCACCTCCGCCCTCCTAACCACCTCCTCATAGGTGGTGCCCCGGACGGCGACAAGCGTGTCGTCCGCGTAACAGATTATCGCCATTCGGGGCAGCACCGCTCCGCGGATGGCCCAGTCATAACCGATGCTCCAAAGCAGGGGTCCTAAAACGGACCCCTGTGGAACACCGCAGGTTATGGACCTCGTCATCCGCAAACCCCCTCTTCCCATGTAGTGCACTACTCGCTCCTCTAAATAGTGCCCAACGATGTTTTGGAGATAGAGAGGCACTCCGTGGTACCGGAGTGCCTCCCTAATCACCTCGAAAGGGAGCGACCCGAAGGCGTTGGCGATGTCTAATGACACGGCCATCGACCCCTGTCGCCTCCCGGCCGCCTCTGCAGAGAACCCTTTCAGGGCGGACAGGGCGTCCAGAGTGGATCGCCCCGCCCGGAACCCGAATTGGCTCTCCGAGAGGTCTGGGCCTACGTCTGTCAGATGCTGGATGATACGGGATGCTATAACTCTTTCGAGCAGCTTTCCCGTCTCATCCAGCATCACCAGGGGTCTGTAGCCGGAAGGAGAGTCTTCAGGTCGGCCCTCCTTCCGCAGCAGCACCAATCTGCCTTCTTTCCAGCATCTCGGGAACCGCCCCGCCGCCAGACAATCGTCAAACAGCTCACAGAGGCGGCCCCCGAGATGCTTCAACGCTATGTGAAGGGCCCCCTTCGGCACCCCATCCGGCCCCGGCGCCTTATGGGCACCTTTGAGTCGGTTTACAACCCGGGCCATCTCCTCCTGGGTTACCAAGTGGGGGACGTCCCGAGCCGCCCCCGTTTCCACTCTTGGCTCCGTCATGTACGGCGCGTCTAAGGGGGAGCTCCGCGGAAAGAGGCCCTCCACCACAGCACTTAATAGTGACGGCTCAAAATCTTCCGTGGGGGGGGCCGCCTTCAGTTTGGCTCGAACCATGCGATACGGCCGCCCCCACGGATCCGCGTCTAGCGTCGCGATGAAGTCGCGAAACGCAGCATCCTTTGCCGCGGCGATGGCGGCGGCGAACGCCCTTTTGGCCGCCCGGAGGTTAGCCAGGAGGCGTTCCTCCTCTCCGGGCACTCTCGTCCTGCGTCGGCGGCACCTAGTAAAGGCACGACGTGCGGCGTCACTGGCGGCTCGTAGGACCGCTAAGTCCTGTGACCACCAGTAGACGCCGGCCCTATGCGTCAGGCGCTTCGCCCTCGGCATCGCCGCATCACAAATTATTGTGAGGTCCTCCCGAAAAGAGGCGGCCCTCTGTTCGACCCCCACCTCTCGGGAGGGCCCGGGGCACCACGCCCGTACGATGGCGGCCTCCTCGGCTCGATCGCGATCGAGGCGAGAGACCACCCATCGCGGGAACTCCCCGCCCCTTCCACCCAATTGCATGGCCCGTGGTCGAGGAGGGGCTTCGGAGAGCCTGCACCTGATATAACGGTGGTCGGACAAGGTCTCCACCTCCTCGAGCACGCGCCATTCACTGACACGTGTGCCGATGGCAGGGCTCGCGAACGTCAGATCCACTATGGATCCTCCGCGCCACCGGACACAGGTATCAGTTGCACCCACGTTTTGCAGGACTAGGCCGTTCATTACAGCCCAGTCCCGCAAAAGCGCGCCTCGTTGATCTGTGATGGGGGACCCCCACGCCATACATTTGGCGTTGAGGTCCCCCATCAGGATTACTTGGGCCGGCGCTGCCCCCTGCACCACCCGCTGAAGGTGGATCAGGTGGACCTCGAACTCCGAGTATGGCCTATTTGGGGAGAAGTATGTGCCGACCACAACGACCTCTCCCCAATTGACCGCTACGTAGCCGGGGCCCCTGTCCCTCAGCGAGAGGCGCCTAGGGGCGGTCGTCGGCACCACTATACCCACCAAGCCCCCGGTGTCCCCAGCCCAGTTTTGCTGGGGGGGGACAGCGTAGGGCTCGGCGACCACCGCAATATCAATTCGCCACTCCGCCATGGCGTGCATCAAGAGATCCTGCGCCCTGGCAGAGTGGTTCAAGTTCGTCTGTAGTAGCTCGAAATGCAGGCGTGCTGGCATTAGGACACCTGCATTTCGGGCTCCTCTTCAACCGTTTGGCTGGATGCACGGGGTGGGCCATTCGGGGGGGCCTTGCCTCTGATGGAGGGGGGGACGCACTTCATCCCTCCCATAGTGTGCGCATGTGGGCGCCCCGCCATTTCGCATACCGCGCACTTCGGTGGCGCTTCGCACGAGGCCGCCAGGTGTCCATCGGCGCCGCAACGGAAGCATTTGTCGCCGTTTTCCACCTCCGCTGGGCAGAGCGCCCTTGTGTGACCCAGCGCCATGCATCTGTAACAACGCATGGGCCGGGTCTCCAGCGGCGTGATGGTGGCCGTGTTCCAACCGACGGCCATCCTCCCCATTTCTGCGATGTTCTTGGCGGCTGCCGCGGGACACCTGGCTAGGACGGAGCATTGCCCCCAGCGGCTCGTCCTCACTGCCCCAATCTTGACTTGTTCGGGGGCGCACCCCCCATTCGCCACTATGGCGGCTGCCACCTCCGCTTGACTAACGGTCTCATCCAGGCCGGAGATCCTTAGGTCGGCCGTTTTGGTCGGCCTAGTGACCTCCGCCTGGTCGCCAATTACCATGAGCAGTTTCCCGGCCAATAGGTCGGCGGTCGCGTCCGGTTGCTCTCCCGCCACTTCCATCAGTCTGCAGCCGGTCATGGTGGTCTTCACCTTGACCGACTGCAGACCAATGTCCACCAAGTTGATGTTGGCCCTGGCCGTGGCCAGGACTGAGGCGTATGTAGCTGTTGTGCCCTCCTTGAGCTTCAGCACTACCACTGCTGTGCGGGGGGCAGTGATCTTCACTGGGCGCGGCTGCGTCTTCTTTGTTGGTGGGGCAGTTTGTGGAGGGGTCTTTCCTTTCCCGCGCTTCCTCCTTACCACGAGAGCCCATGACATAGGGTCGTCTTCCGCAGGTTTTTGTGGCGTTGCCTCCGCCGCTTGGGGTGCGTCAACCTCTCGCCGGCTAGTTCCGGCCGTGGGTTGGGGCTGGGGCTTGGGCCTTGTCTTTGGCCCGTCAAGCCCCTTGCCGGCCGCTTTGTTGCCCCCCTGTGGCGTAGTAGGGGGGGGGGCCGGTTGCCTTAATCGCCTTCTGCTGCGGCTTATCAAGCCCCGGTTGTGTGCGTGGGCGTGGTGGCGGCGGTGTTTTTTTGTCCGCTGCTAAGGGGGGCCTTAAAACCGGCTCTGGTGGGAGCCGCGATTCAAGGCCCTCCAGTCGGGCATTGATCATCCCGCCCAGGGAAGTGAGGAGGTCACGCCTGATTTCCTCCATCACTTCCCTAAGCGAGTCAGCATCCGTCATTTTGGCGGCCGATGTTCTGGCCGCCGCGGCATTGTCTTGGCGGAGCTCTGAGAAGGCCTTCTTAAACGCCTTCAACTCCGCGCGGACGACCTCCAGTTCGCGAGCAAGCCTGGCGTTGTCCGCGCAGAGGCGGCGCAGCTCGTCGGTCGCCGTCATGTCGCGCATGTCCTCGATGGCGCGGACTACCCCAACGGAGGCCTTATTAATAGCCCCGAGCACCGTTCCCTTCAATTTACTGCTTTTCTTGACCTGTACATAAAGATCCGACATGTGGCGTAGGGCAGTATCAGCCAGCATTTCGCGCGTCTCAGGTTGGGGTACTGGGGGATCCGCTGTGTTATCGGCAGCCTCAGGCTCGGACTCAGACTCCGACAGGGGTAGTTCTTTATTCCGCGGTTCCGGCGTCGGCTGATGTGGGAGCCTGCGTCGCGCCATGGACCTGGTTGTTACGCGGCCCTTCGCCGTCCTCCGAGCTAGGACCGGAGTTTCCTCATCGGCGCCTCCAGGCGCGTGCGGCCTCTTCTTTAGCGGGGCGGCTCTGTCGGCTAGTATCGCCTCCAAGAAAGCCCGCTCTGCACTCTCCTGACTGCGAGGGTAGCCGCCCTCCACCTCGGAATCAGTAACGTCTGACATATGTACGCTATGGACGCTATGGAAGTCAGAGTCTGCCATTTGGGACACTGACGACGCAACACAACACAACACAGCACAAAGTCAATAGTCAAAAAGTTACCTCAGAGTCCAGGGGGGCCGCGACTATAGCCGGTAAAACCGGCGCTAGCCACGGCAAGACGGCACAACACTTACTTCCACAACACGTGTTCAGTTTGTTCACTTTCTCGCACAACACTCACTCAAGAAAGAAATAGGTGAGGGTAGGAAAGGAAGTAAAAGTACGTAGAGGAAGAGAGAGTAAGGTACGGAAGAAAAGAAAGCGGGGAGAAAGAAAGAAGGAAGGAAAATTCCTAACCTAACGCACAACACTTCCGCACTAAACACTGGTTTAAACTGGTTTTAACTTGTTTTTTAATCAAAACTATTACTCCAACGGGTGCTCCGCATCACTCCGCAACTTTAACCGCTATTTTCAGGAAGCTAGGTCCCGAAAATCCCAACTTCTGAGGCAAAAAGCACGGAGCAGAGAAAAAACGTGGCGCACTCAATGGCGGGTAGTTATCGACTTAACCTAACCTAACCTAACCTAACCTAACCTTTTTTTTTTTTTTTTTTTTGGTGTGGAAAATGCACCTTATGCATCGTCTCCGTTCGGGGAAACGGAGGTATGTGGGGCTCTCCCCAAGGGGGCCTACCCACTAAAAACCACACGGATTCCCTCGTTTGCCATTGTGAACGCCATGGGAGCAAAATGTGTCACCGCAACGCCCACTGGCCGCCCCGGGATGGGGCTCCTCTGTCGACACCGTGCAATGCGGGCTCAGCACTCCCCGACCTCCCCCGCTGGTGAAGGATTGTTTAAAGAGGTTTACTCCTCGTGGCTTCCGCAGATGCCCACGTTCCCGGCAAGCCGGGGTTACGTGCCCTCACGTTAGCTTCCGCGCCCTCATGTACTGCTCTGAAAGCAGAGCGGTACCGAGAGCACGGTCGCTTCCGCCCACCAGGCTCCCCCTCGCCTTTCCCTGTCCGCCGTGGCAGAGCAGGTACTCAGTTCGGGTTCGCCGACGTCAAAGGCGCCCGCCCAAGGGCGGGGCGCCGTCCTCAAAAGCGGACCCACTAATGGGCCCGCTACCCTCCCCCCCAGTGTGTCAGCAGACCCCCACAGGCCATGGGCCCAACCGCTACTCTTCTCCCCCTTAACCACCAGGGTTAACAGGGGAGAACCGTAACGGTCGTGCAGCCCAGACGATAACCTGAACTATCGCCCGGGCACATGTGGAAATTGCCGACCCCCTCCCCCCCAGTGTGTCAGTAAACCCCCACAGGCCATGGGCCCAACCGCTACTCTTCTCCCCCTTAACCACCAGGGTTAACAGGGGAGAACCGCAACGGTCGTGCAGCCTAGACGGTAGTAGGTACCACTACTTCCGCCCGGGCACATGTGGAAGTTACCGACCCCCTCCCCCCCAGTCAGTCAGTCAATCCCCACAGGCCATGGGCCCAACTGCTACTCTTCTCCCCCTTAACCCTAGTGTCCAGGATTAAAAGGGGAGAACCGTAGCAGTCGTGCAGTCCAGACCATGCATGCGGACCATACATGGCCCGGGCACATGTGGAGATTGCTGACCCCCACCCCCCCAGTCGGATATTAGCCAACGGTTAACTAAATACCCGAAGGAGTTAATTAACCGTTGTTGCCCAGGGTGCACCGTCCCAGGCGTTACCCTTCCCCACCCCATGAGGCCTACGCCTCGGATAGAAGGGAGTGGTAACGCCCGGGCACTCGAGGAGGTTTCCGACTTCGCACAACCTAACCTAACCTAACCTAACCTTTTTTTTTTTTTTTTTTTTTTTGACGGTGGGAAAATGCGTTACGCATACGACCGCGCCGTGGGGACGGCGCGGAAGTTATGTGGGACTCACCTCCCCCGTAACCTCCTTCCCTAATGGAAGGAGGGGGGGAGGCATACCCACTAAAAACCCACCGGTATTCCCTCTCTTGCCATTTGCGGATGCCATGGGAGAGTTTGGAGTCACCACAGCATCCGCTGGCCGCCCCAGCCTATGCCGGAGCTCCGGCGCCAAGAGAGGGGGGACCGGAATACTTGGTCCCCCCCCTAGACGTGTGGGCTGTTACGGCCGACAGAGGATCCCCATCCCCCGTCGGCTAGCACCACTAGGGAAGGTTGGCGGCGAACTGTCGCCGCCTCCTTCCCATCCGTCTGCGCCGGAGCGGGTTCGCGAGGGGATCATTCTCGCGTTCCCGCTCCCTCTCCTCCTTCTGCGACATTACGTCGTCGCAGAAGGAGGTGACGGCCTCCCAGGACGTCTCGCTCTCCAGCATTGCGCGTACAACGCTGGGGAGCGAGAGGTCGCCGCCAAAACCTAACCTAACCTAACCTTTTTTTTTTTTTTTTTTTTTGGTGTGGAAAATGCACCTCATGCATCGTCTCCATTCGGGGAAACGGAGGTATGTGGGGCTCTCCCCAAGGGGCCTACCAACTAAAAAAAAAAAAAAAAAAAAAAAAAAAAAAAAAAAAAAAAAAAAACACACGGATTCCCTCGTCTGCCATTGTGAACGCCATGGGAGCACAAGGAGTCACCGAAACGGCCACTGGCCGCCCCGGGATGGGGCTCCTCTGTCGACACCGTGCAATGCGGGTTCGGCACTCCCCGGCCTACCCCGCTGGTGAAGGATTGTTTAAAGAGGTTTACTCCTCGTGGCTTCCGCAGATGCCCACGTTCCCGGCAAGCCGGGGTTACGTGCCCTCACGTTAGCTTCCGCGCCCTCATGTCCTGCTCTGAAAGCAGAGCAGTACCGAGGGCACGGTCGCTTCCGCCCACCAGGCTCCCCCTCGCCTTTCCCTGTCCGCCGTGGCAGAGCAGGTACTCAGTTCGGGTTCGCCGACGTCAAAGGCGCCCGCCCAAGGGCGGGGCGCCGTCCTCAAAAGCGGACCCACTAATGGGCCCGCTACCCTCCCCCCCAGTGTGTCAGCAGACCCCCACAGGCCATGGGCCCAACCGCTACTCTTCTCCCCCTTAACCACCAGGGTTAACAGGGGAGAACCGTAGCGGTCGTGCAGCCCAGACGATAACAGAAATACCGCCCAAGCACATGTGGAAATTGCCGACCCCCTCCCCCCAGTGTGTCAGCAAACCCCCACAGGCCATGGGCCCAACCGCTACTCTTCTCCCCCTTAACCACCAGGGATAACAGGGGAGAACCGTAACGGTCGTGCAGCCCAGATGGCAGAGTAACCCGTCTACCACCCGGGCACATGTGGAAATTGCCGACCCCCTCCCCCCAGTCAGTCAGTCAACCCCCACAGGCCATGGGCCCATCCGCTACTCTTCTCCCCCTCAACCACCAGGGTCCCCCGCTGGTGAAGGATTGTTTAAAGAGGTTTACTCCTCGTGGCTTCCGCAGACGCCCACGTTCCCGGCAAGCCGGGGTTACGTGCCCTCACGTTAGCTTCTGCGCCCTCATGTCCTGCTCTGAAAGCAGAGCGGTACCGAGGGCACGGTTGCTTCCGCCCTGAGGCTCCCCCTCACGTTTCCCTGCTCGGGCCACAGAGCAGGTACTAGGTTCAGGTTCACCTCCTTCCTTCCTTCACTCTCTGAACCCCAAAACTAACCCTCCCTATCAGGCGTTTGGCACCTCCAGGCAGGTTGCAGAGCCTTGAACCGTTCGGTAGCCCAGGCCGTGTGGCGAGTACGGCGGGGCTAGGTACTAGGAACAAGGTTGCAGAGCCTACACTGTTAGCAACCGAACGCCTGTCCCTCCTATGCTTTCCCTCCCCATATAGGGCGTAAGTCACATCCAGGCCTGTTGCAGAGCCCTGACACCTTTCGCATAGCCCAGGCCGTGTGACCAGCACGGCGGGGCTACTTACTCAGTGCAGGGATGCAGAGCAGCTTCCCGTCAGCTACCTTACGCCCGTCCTCACAGAATATATACATATGATACATACGTGGCCCATATAATACACATATAGATATCCCTCCCAAGACATACCACTACAGGCCAGCGGCCCGAGCGCTACTCTTCCCCCTTTGTAGGCCCTCTGCCAGGGGGGAACCGTAACGCTCATGCAGCCCAAAAGCTACCTTTCCCGGGGGCGGGAAAGGTAAATTTTAAGCGCAAGTAGCAGTAGTCGTCCCTCTATACCCCATTCCCCCCAGTCGGATATTAGCCAACGGTAAGATAATGTACAAATACATTAGCTTACCGTTGTTGCCCAGGGTGCACCGTCCCAGGCGTTACCCTTCCCCACCCCATGAGGCCTACGCCTCGGATAGAAGGGAGTGGTAACGCCCGGGCACTCGAGGAGGTTTCCGACACCGCACCCCAACCTAACCTAACCTAACCTTTTTTTTTTTTTTTTTTTTTTTTTTTGGTGTGGAAAATGCACCTTATGCATCGTCTCCGTTCGGGGAAACGGAGGTATGTGGGGCTCTCCCCAAAGGGGGCCTACCCACTAAAAACCACACGGATTCCCTCGTCTGCCATTGTGAACGCCACGGGAGCAAAATGTGTCACCGCAACGCCCACTGGCCGCCCCGGGATGGGGCTCCTCTGTCGACACCGTGCAATGCGGGCTCGGCACTCCCCGACCTCCCCCGCTGGTGAAGGATTGTTTAAAGAGGTTTACTCCTCGTGGCTTCCGCAGATGCCCACGTTCCCGGCAAGCCGGGGTTACGTGCCCTCACGTTAGCTTCCGCGCCCTCATGTCCTGCTCTGAAAGCAGAGCAGTACCGAGGGCACGGTCGCTTCCGCCCACCAGGCTCCCCCTCGCCTTTCCCTGTCCGCCGTGGCAGAGCAGGTACTCAGTTCGGGTTCGCCGACGTCAAAGGCGCCCGCCCAAGGGCGGGGCGCCGTCCTCAAAAGCGGACCCACTAATGGGCCCGCTACCCTCCCCCCCAGTGTGTCAGCAGACCCCCACAGGCCATGGGCCCAACCGCTACTCTTCTCCCCCTTAACCACCAGGGTTAACAGGGGAGAACCGTAGCGGTCGTGCAGCCCAGACGATAACAGAAATACCGCCCAAGCACATGTGGAAATTGCCGACCCCCTCCCCCCAGTGTGTCAGCAAACCCCCACAGGCCATGGGCCCAACCGCTACTCTTCTCCCCCTTAACCACCAGGGATAACAGGGGAGAACCGTAACGGTCGTGCAGCCCAGATGGCAGAGTAACCCGTCTACCACCCGGGCACATGTGGAAATTGCCGACCCCCTCCCCCCAGTCAGTCAGTCAACCCCCACAGGCCATGGGCCCATCCGCTACTCTTCTCCCCCTCAACCACCAGGGTTAACAGGGGAGAACCGTAACGGTCGTGCAGCCTGAACCATGCCTTAGCGGTAGCTTGGTGCAGGCACATGTGGAGATTGCTGCTGACACCCCCCCCCCCCAGTCGGATATTAGCCACCGGTAAGATAATGTACGAATACATTAGCTTACCGTTGTTGCCCAGGGTGCACCGTCCCAGGCTTTACCCTTCCCCACCCCATGAGGCCTACGCCTCGGATAGAAGGGAGTGGTAACGCCCGGGCACTCGAGGAGGTTTCCGACTTCGCACCCCAACCTAACCTAACCTTTTTTTTTTTTTTTTTTTTTTTTGGTGTGGAAAATGCACCTTATGCATCGTCTCCGTTCGGGGAAACGGAGGTATGTGGGGCTCTCCCCAAAGGGGGCCTACCCACTAAAAACCACACGGATTCCCTCGTCTGCCATTGTGAACGCCACGGGAGCAAAATGTGTCACCGCAACGCCCACTGGCCGCCCCGGGATGGGGCTCCTCTGTCGACACCGTGCAATGCGGGCTCGGCACTCCCCGACCTCCCCCGCTGGTGAAGGATTGTTTAAAGAGGTTTACTCCTCGTGGCTTCCGCAGATGCCCACGTTCCCGACAAGCCGGGGTTACGTGCCCTCACGTTAGCTTCCGCGCCCTCATGTACTGCTCTGAAAGCAGAGCGGTACCGAGGGCACGGTCGCTTCCGCCCACCAGGCTCCCCCTCGCCTTTCCCTGTCCGCCGTGGCAGAGCAGGTACTCAGTTCGGGTTCGCCGACGTCAAAGGCGCCCGCCCAAGGGCGGGGCGCCGTCCTCAAAAGCGGACCCACTAATGGGCCCGCTACCCTCCCCCCCAGTGTGTCAGCAGACCCCCACAGGCCATGGGCCCAACCGCTACTCTTCTCCCCCTTAACCACCAGGGTTAACAGGGGAGAACCGTAACGGTCGTGCAGCCCAGACGATAACCTGAACTATCGCCCGGGCACATGTGGAAATTGCCGACCCCCTCCCCCCCAGTGTGTCAGTAAACCCCCACAGGCCATGGGCCCAACCGCTACTCTTCTCCCCCTTAACCACCAGGGTTAACAGGGGAGAACCGTAACGGTCGTGCAGCCTAGGCGGTAGTAGGTACCACTACTTCCGCCCGGGCACATGTGGAAGTTACCGACCCCCTCCCCCCCAGTCAGTCAGTCAATCCCCACAGGCCATGGGCCCAACTGCTACTCTTCTCCCCCTTAACCCTAGTGTCCAGGATTAAAAGGGGAGAACCGTAGCAGTCGTGCAGTCCAGACCATGCATGCGGACCATACATGGCCCGGGCACATGTGGAGATTGCTGACCCCCACCACCCCAGTCGGATATTAGCCAACGGTTAACTAAATCCCCGAAGGAATTAATTAACCGTTGTTGCCCAGGGTGCACCGTCCCAGGCGTTACCCTTCCCCACCCCATGAGGCCTACGCCTCGGATAGAAGGGAGTGGTAACGCCCGGGCACTCGAGGAGGTTTCCGACTTCGCACCCCAACCTAACCTTTTTTTTTTTTTTTTTTTTTTGCGGTGGGAAAATGCATTACGCACTATCCCCACGCCGTCGGGGAACGGCGCGGGGGGTGTATGGGACTCTCCTCCCACCTTCCTTCCTTCCAAAACTGGGAAGGAAGGAAGGTAGGAGGCCTACCCATTAAAAACCCACCGGTGTTCCCTCACCAGCCAATTATGCGGATGTCGTGGGAGCAAACTGTGGCACCACTACATCCGCTGGCCGGCCCGGTCTAACCGGGTCCTCCTCTCCGAGAGGGGGGATCGGGAACACATGATCCCCCCCTAACACTTGTGGGCCGTTTGACTAGCGGTGGATCCCCTGTCCCCCGCCAGTCGGCTCCACCTTAGGGTGGAAGAGTGGCGACAAACTGCCGCCGTCTTCCCCCCGTCCGTCTTCGTCGGAGCGGGTGCGCCAGAGGATCGCTCTCGCGCTCCCGCTCCCTCTCCTCCTTCTGCGAAACAACTGCCTCGCAGAAGGAGGAGACAGCCTCCCAGGAACTCTCACTCCTCAGCATCGCAATTGTGACGCTGGGGAGCGAGAGGTCACCCCCGATTTCCGCCACAAGAGTGCGGCGCCGATCTGACCAGGCTGGGCACACCTCGAGGGTGTGCTGCGCCGTGTCTTCAGCGGCGCCGCACTCGTGGCACGCCTGCGTCAATTCCCTCCCCGCCACCCTGTGCAGGTACCGTCCAAAGCAACCATGCCCGGACAGCACCTGCACAAGGCGGAATGTTAGGTGCCCGTGACCTCTTTTACACCACTCATGGAGCACTGGGCGGATGGCTTCAATGGTTCGGGTGCCATATTCGGCATCCGCCAGCTCTTCCGCCCAGCGCTCCATCACCCTCTCTCTCCCTACCTCGCGGGCCCTCGCTAGCTCCTGTGGGGCGAGGGTCTCACCCCGGTTCCGCCTCTCGAGCCGCGCCCTGTAGGCGTCGGCCAGCATCCCTGCCTCAATTTCCCAGGGAGGGGTGCCGGCTAAGGCACAGGCCGCTGCCCAACCCACCGTCCTATATGCTCGGCACATCCTCACCGCCATCACCCTTTGTGGCCTCCGAAGGAGGGTCTACCCCAACCTAACCTAACCTAACCTAACCTAACCTAACCTAACCTAACCTGTTCGGAAACCCGATAGTAAGTACGAGGATGGAAAAGAGAAAGAACCAGTATGTGGCATGACTGAGACCAGCGAATAAGCGAGAACTGGAATGGACAGGATTTGTGGATACAGACTCAAAGACATAAGTCAGAGGTAGTGTAGAAAAAAAAAAAAAAAAAAAAAAAAACCTAACTTAACCTAACCTAACCTAACCTTTTTTTTTTTTTTTTGGTGTGGAAAATGCACCTTATGCATCGTCTCCGTTCGGGGAAACGGAGGTATGTGGGGCTCTCCCCAAGGGGCCTACCCACTAAAAACCACACGGATTCCCTCGTCTGCCATTGTGAACGCCACGGGAGCAAAATGTGTCACCGCAACGCCCACTGGCCGCCCCGGGATGGGGCTCCTCTGTCGACACCGTGCAATGCGGGCTCGGCACTCCCCGGCCTCCCCCGCTGGTGAAGGATTGTTTAAAGAGGTTTACTCCTCGTGGCTTCCGCAGACGCCCACGTTCCCGGCAAGCCGGGTTTACGTGCCCTCACGTAAGCTCCCGCGCCCTCATGTCCTGCTCTGAAAGCAGAGCGGTACCGAGGGTACGGTTGCTTCCGCCCTGAGGCTCCCCCTCACGTTTCCCTGCTCGGGCCACAGAGAAGGTACTAGGTTCAGGCTCACCTCCTTCCTTCCGTCCCTCTCTAAATCCCAAAACTAACCCTCCCCATTAGGCGTTTGGCACCTCCAGGCAGGTTGCAGAGCCTTGAACCGTTCGGTAGCCCAGGCCGTGTGGCGAGTACGGCGGGGCTAGGTACTAGGAACAAGGTTGCAGAGCCTACACTGTTAGCAACCGAACGCCTGTCCCTCCTATGCTTTCCCTCCCCATATAGGGCGTAAGTCACATCCAGGCCTGTTGCAGAGCCCTGACACCTTTCGCGCCGCACTCGTGGCACGACGCCGTCTCCTCCCTACCCGCCACCCTGTGCAGGTACCGCCCGAAGCAACCATGCCCGGACAGCACCTGCACCAGGTGGAAGGTCAGGGACCCGTGATCCCTCCCGCACCATTCCTGGAGCACCGGGCGGATGGCTGCGATCGTGCGTAGGCCGTATTCGGCCTCCGCAAGCTCTGCCGCCCAGCGCTCCAGCACCTCCCCTCTCTGGACCTCTTTGGCCCGGGCCAACTCCTGGGGAGCGAGGGACTCCCCCCGCTCCCTTCGTTCCACCTTGGCCCGGTAGGCCTCGGCAAGCCCGACCGCCTCGATCTCCCACGGAGGGGAGGCTGCGAGGGCTCCAGCCGCCGCCCAGCCCACCGTCCGGTAGGCCCGGGCCATCCTCACCGCCATAACCCTCTGGGGCCTTCGGAGGAGGGCTTTAGTGGTGGCGGTGAGGGACTCCGCCCATATAGGGGCCCCGTACAGGGCCATACTTCTAATGACCCCTGCAAACAGGCGTCTGCAGGGGGCACTAGGTCCGCCCTGGTTGGGCAGGAGCCGGCCCAGGGCTCCCGCCGCGCCCACGAGTCGGGGAGCCAGTCTGCGGAAGTGCTCCCCGAACTCCCATTTTCCGTCGAGGGTAAGGCCCAGATATTTAATGTGGGCCTTCACCTCGACGGCCTCCCCATTGACGCGCAGGGCGGCTCCGCGCGGCAGCCTCCACCGGGGCCCTCGGAAGCAGAGGGCTTCGGTCTTGGGGAGGGACACTTTCAGGCCCAGCGCCTCGATCCGCCGGATCACTAAGGTGGCTCCCACCTCCGCCCTTCTTGCCACCTCTTCGAAGGTGGTGCCTCGGACGGCGATGAGTGTATCGTCGGCGTAACAATACACCGCCATCCGAGGCAGCACCCTCATGCGGATGACCCAGTCGTACCCGACGTTCCATAATAGGGGCCCTAGCACGGACCCCTGCGGAACGCCACTGGTCACCGGCTGGGCCATCCGAATCCCCCCCCTCCCCGTGTAGAGCACTACCCGCCCCGTCAGGTAGTGCCCTACAACCCTCCGGAGGTAGAGGGGCACCCGGTGATACCGTAGCGCCTCCTCTATCACTCGGAAGGGGAGGGAACCGAAGGCGTTGGCGATATCGAGGGATACCGCCAAGGCCCCCTGGCCCCTCCTGGCCGCATCTTCGGTGAACCCCTTCAGGGCGGATAGGGCGTCCAACGTGGACCGCCCTACCCGGAACCCGAACTGGTTCCCCGCAAGATCCGGCCCTTCGCTCGTCAAGTGGTGGGCGATCCGGGAAGCGATCACTCTCTCGAGGAGCTTCCCGGTCTCGTCCAGCATGACGAGCGGCCGCCACCCGGAAGGAGAGTCCACTGGCCTGCTCTCCTTCCGCAGGAGGACCAGGCGGCCCTCCTTCCAAATTTGGGGAAACTGCCCCGCGGCCAGGCAGCGGTCCATTAGGCCGCAGAGCCGGTCCCCCAGGTGCTTCGCCGCAATCGGAAGCACCTTCCCCGGGACGCCATCGGGCCCAGGTGCCTTGCGGCACCCCTTGAGGCGGCCCACCACCCTCGCCATTTCCTCCCCCGTCACTGGGGGAACGTCGACGGGGGCAGCGGGCTCCTCTTCTGGCGGCGCCATCCGCGGTGGGTCGAAAGGCGGGCTTGCGGGGAAGAGGCCGTCGACCACCGCGGCGAGGACTCCCGGCTCGAAGTCCTCCGTGGGGGGGGACACCTTCAGTTTAGCCCGTATCATTCGGTACGGGCGACCCCACGGATCCTCGTCCAGCGTGGCCAAGAATTCAGCATGAGCTGAATCCTTGGCACGCGCGATGGCCGCCTTGAAGGTGGCCTTGGCTGCGCGCAGCTCGGCGAGGAGCCTCTCCTCCTCGCCCGGCACCCGAGTCCGCCTCCTTCTGCACCGGGTAAAGGCGCGGCGGGCTCTGTCGCTGGCGGCTCGGAGGTCCGCCAGGTCTTGCGACCACCAGTATACGGCCCGCCTGGGCGCACCCTTTCGCGCCCTCGGCATGGCCGCGTCGCATATGGCCGATGTGGGTAGGGGGTTTAGTAGGTGGTTATAAAAAAAATAACTAACACCAAAGGCTAATGCGGGAGCTTCGCTCCGCTACGCTCCCGCATTAGCCTTTGAACCTAATCTATCCGAGTCGCTTCCGCTCCGAACCGTCTTGCTCGCTCGCTTCGCTCGCTCGCTAAAAATTAAGCAATGTTGTCTTACTCTGATGTTAGGTTAGGTAGATAATAAAAACATACTTTTGGCTTTTCGTTACATTTAGATTATGAAAATATGTTAACTGATTAGGTTGGAAAATAAAAAAATAGATTATTGTAATTCGGGATTTTGAATTTGTTGGCAAATAAAACTGTGATTAAATGAATCCGTAGCATTGTGAAGTTGTGGAAAAACAAAACATATGGATTTTAAAAAGACGGTGAACCGTTTCCGGATAAATGAAATTCGAGTAAAGGAGTTTCTAAACATCGATAGGTTACCCTATGTTAAATATGTATTTGTTTCCTTATTTTAGGTCCCTGTGATGAGTTCAGAAGTAGACCAACTGATCCACCACTTGGAGCAACTGCAGACGACAAACTATAAAGACCTTGGCGCCGCGCGCGCGCACCACGCCGACGCCGACGCCGCGCTGCGCCTGATCTTACACATCGGGCGGCAGCGCGTCGCGCCCTCCGCCGCGCAGGCGCGGGCCGTGGCCGCCAACCTCGTGGCGGCCATCAGACCGCTGCAGATCAACATCCAAGGCCACAGCTTCGAGATTACGACGAGACCCAAAACGATCATCTTGGAAAAGAGATCCGCGATACAGTTTCTGGTGGATGACTACGGAACGCTCCGTACTCCGGATAACATAAAGCTGTCCACGGTTTTCGAACGAGTCCTTCTGACGGAAACTATCCAGATTCTCGACGAGATCACAGAAGAGTACCGCGAGGAGGAGTCCGATCCAGACTACGAGCTCGTCAAGCGATTCCGCGAGGAGTTCGGTTCGAGGGAGGACCTCTCCGACCGCGATCTTTCGGGTATACCGCCTTCGCACTCGTGGTGGGCCTGACGATGTGGAACTTTCTAGACTCCATTCCCGTCGTAGGTCACGCCAAAGCCGTGGTTCATTGTGCGTCGGGAGACACCGAAGCGGGCAACCGGGCCCTGCTGACCTCGACCCGGTCGACGGCGGTGATTGGCGCCGGCGCCGTGGGATTGCTGGCGGGCCCCGCCGGCTCGGCGGCGCTGGGCGCGTCCGCCGGCGCGCTCTGGGACTGCGCCGAGTCCATCGCGGCCGACGAGCCGAAGGGGCTCATGAAGGACATCGGGAACATCGTCGATACTGCTTCGAAAGGCGAGGTGCCTATTGTGCCTGTCCTCCAGACTGCTTTGACGATGGGCGATGACATGCTCGGCGGAATGGCAGGTGGCAGCTGGGCCAGTTCCATGACGAAGGAAGCCGGAAAATCCGCAGCTAAATCTGTTGGGAAATCCGCTGGCAAAACTGTCATAATATCGGGCGGTAAATCTAGCGGTGATGTTTTAGCTGTTGCCAAGCAAACAGTCGAAGCCCTGGAAAATGCACGAAAAATGTCCAAGCCTTCGAAAGGCTCTTCTAATTCGACCAGCGGCTCAGCCAGCGCCGGCACCAGCGCCTCAGCCGGCGCCGGTACAAGCGGCTCAGCCGGCGCCGGTACAAGCGGCTCAGCCGGCGCCGGCACCAGCGGCTCAGCCGGCGCCGGCACCAGCGGCTCAGCCGGCGCCGGTACAAGCGGCTCAGCCGGCGCCGGCACCAGCGGCTCAGCCGGCGCCGGCACCAGCGGCTCAGCCGGCGCCGGCACAAGCGGCTCAGCCGGCGCCGGCACCAGCGGCTCAGCCGGCGCCGGCACCAGCGGTGACGAAAAGCGACCGAGGCAGAATCCCAAGAAAACGTCTCCGAAGGAACAGGCAGAGCCAGAATCACCTTGGAAAGAATTATTCGAACTGTTCAACGGCGTACAATCACTGGACGAGATATCCATCCAGAATATTCACCTTTTTAAAAACCTGGAACCAAATCAAAAGGTACAATTGAAAAATTTGTTGAAAAAATTAATAGAGAAAGGCTGCCTGAGCCGATTTATCGAAACAATAATTGACATTCTGAATACCATGGAACCAGGCGACATTAACTTCTTGAACTTTTTAAAGTTGGCCGAGTCCTTAGAATCACCTTGGAAAGAATTGATCGCACTGTTCAACGGCGCACGATTGCTGGACGAGATATCCATCCAGGATATTCACCTTTTTAAAAACCTGAAACCATATCAAAAGGCATATTTGAAAAGTTTGTTGAATAAATTAATAAATAAAGGCTACCTGAGCAGATTGATCAAAACTGTTCGGTGCAATACACCTAACACACGCGTTCAGGCCGCGGCGCACTGTCAGCAATCGGCAATCGGTTCATTAATCGCCGCGACCTAGTTTTAAGTATTATAAGTGAATAATAGTTAGTGCATTTTTGGAAACAGTCGCGACCGGGTGCATTCGAACAATCATAACATTTAACATTTTCAACATTCTTAACTAACATAGTTGTAGTGGATTATATACTAGAGTTTAACATTTATACAATAAACATTTCTTTACTCCTCCAGTCGAAGTTTAAAATCTCTACCGCAATCCCCGCACCGCACATTGGTCCTTCGAACTGTTGGTCTCTTTGCGCGTTATATCGGTTGTCGGTTTGCGGGTGAAGTGTAAGAACTGGTGAACATTTGAGTGTAAGGATTGCAGTGCAAATCTTGGAGGAGTTAACATACGAAGCGAGGGGTAACGCTTTCGATATCGACACACCAACAGGAGAGCTTCAAGTAAGATCTTTCTTATTTTACTAACACTATATAACAATCGAGATGGCGAGCGTGATTCGTCAAGAAGAAATTGTGCAGAGCATACAAGTGCTTTTTACTAACTTTAAGAAAGATGGTTCGGAAAGGAAGTCGAAGCCGGAATACTTTAGAAGGATTTTCACAACTTTGACAACGTTGTGGAACGAATTCCAATTTAATCATGATAACCTTCGCGTGGAAGAAAATTCGAATCATCCATATTTTATCAACTCTACATACGAAACAACAAAGGAAGCATATTTGAACTTTAGAGACTCTTTAAGTAAAGGATATCAACAGGCAAAACTAAGTCAAACGGAGCAAGGGCAGGCACTCGAGATGGAATTTCGGGATGCGGATGAAGAGATAACATTTGGGGATGGAAAAGACATTCAACATCAACGGAAAGGAATTGAGAATCAACAGGATAAAACAGAGACAGGCACACCCAGTAAGGTGGACGAGATGTATCGCAAACAATCCGCTAACATGAAAGCGTTTGTAAGAACAGTTAACAATATTAATGTCGATATATTGACAGATAAGTGGGAATTGGAAGATGCGCTAAGATCGTTACAATCACGTTGGTCAGTAATTGATTCTTTGCATGTGGAGATAGACAGTGAAGCAGTTAAAACGGATTTGGTCTACGAAACAACCTTTATCAAACATGAGACAACATTTAACAGTCTAAAAAGAGACATAAACAAGAAGATTTGGTCGGTGGCACACAGGGAAAAATCTACTCCTATGCTGGAAATCCCTACTTTCCATGGCAATTATAATACTTGGGTTTCGTTTAAGGATTTGTTCACTGAAGCCATACATAAGAATCCTGCATTGTCGAACGCACAGAAGATGCAATTTTTGAAGTCTAAAGTAAAGGGCGAAGCCGAAAGACTTATTCAACATTTGCAAATAAGTTCCGATAACTATTTTGTGTGCTGGGAGATTTTAAATAATCGCTACAATAACTCTAAATTAATATTTACTTCTCACATTAACCTACTATTTGGGATACCTATTATGCAACAACAATCCATGGTTCAAATAAAGAAAATGCATGATACAACCACTGAGTGTTTGCATTCTATAAAGAATTTAGGCGTTGACATAAGTACTTGGGACCCTATCATCGTTCACATTTTATCGCAGAAGTTAGATCCCGAAACACATATGGACTACATCCAGTCATTAAAAAACTCACGCGAATTACCCATTCTTCAAGAGCTATTAGATTTCCTGGAAGGAAAATTTACGAGTCTCGAATCATCTCGTAAAAGACAGGAACCTGCAACTCAAAAGACATACTCTCAGCAACCATCAACTTTAAACACACGTAAATCATTTCAAACCCAGAATAATCGAACTTATTCAAACAATTATCAACCTAACAACAGGGTCAATCGCGGTCAACCCACTTCAACAATTGCGAAAACATTTCACGCGTCCGGTATCAAATGTCCGCTATGTACAAATCCGCATGGAATATACAAATGCCGCGCATTTTTGCAAATGCCAGTGGAAAAGCGGTATCAGACAACGAACAAACTAGCGCTTTGCGTTAACTGCTTATTTAGCCATAATGGAAACTCATGCAACTCAACAAAAGTATGTCATAAGTGTACGGGTCAACATAACACATTATTACATGAAGCATTTGTAAAAGGCGCAACATCAGCAGGGCAGTCAACGACCTCATCACCGTCAGCGAACGCAACCATTTCTAAACATCAATTAGAAAAAACAACAAAAACAGATCAAAGCCACCAAGAATATAATAAAGAGATACTTTTAGCAACAGCTCAACTAAAAATTCGTGCAGCTGATGGGACCTACCATGTCATGCGGGCCCTTATTGACCAGGGCTCTCAAATTTCACTTATTACGGAACGTGCCTCCCAGATTTTGAATTTGAAACGAGAAAAATGTAATGGTGTTATTTATGGAGTAGGACAGAAAGAAAACAACTGTAAGGGAAAACTCTACATACAATGTACTTCAATATACAATGACTTTACCTTCAACCAGGAAGTAATCATTATGAACAACTTAATCAAGAGCCTACCAAATAAAACTTTTTTGAAGCCATCGTGGCCGGTCATACAGAACATAAAGCTTGCAGATCCCGACTTTTATATAAGTAGACCCGTCGATTTACTGTTGGGAGCTGATGTTTACTCACATATCCTTCTCAGCGGTATGATTAGAAGTGAGGATGCCTCTCAACCAATGGCACAACAAACGCAGCTCGGCTGGCTTCTGTGTGGTAGTGCCCAAACCTACCATTGTAACGTAGTCATAAACAATTTGCAAGACATAAAACAATTTTGGGAGGTAGAAGAGATAGCCGAGGAAGGTAACCTATCTCAAGAAGACATTGAATGCATCAAACATTATCAAGAAAACACAGTACGAAAGTCCGATGGCAAGTATATAGTCCGCCTTCCAATGAAACAAAAATTTGAAGAACAACTTGGGGAATCGAAAACAAAAGCCATAGCACAGTTCAGAAACATAGAAAAGAAGTGTCAACGGCAAGAAAAATTAGCTCAAGCCTATAAAGTATTTATGAAAGAATACAACGATCTAGAACACATGAAACTCTCAACAAATCACTCGAAAATTGAATATTATCTACCGTATCACGGGGTTGAACGCACCGATTCGCTTACAACAGGATACAGGGTTGTTTTTAACGGCTCCTCAAAAACAACTAGTGGACAATCTTTGAATGATTTAATGTATACGGGACCCAATTTGCAACAAAATTTACAAACATTACTATTGAAATGGAGACAGTATGAATTCGCCTTTACATCTGATATCGAGAAAATGTACCGACAAATACTTGTTAACGAAATAGACCAACAATTACAGAAGATAGTTTGGAGAGAGAGCCCAGAACAAACGCTGAAAATATTTCAATTAACCACGGTGACATATGGTACAAAAGCAGCACCTTTCTTAGCCATGATGACACTTCGAAAATTAGCAATAGATGAGCGACAAAACTATCCTGAGGCATCCAAAGTATTGGAAGAATCCTTTTACATGGATGATTTAGTGCATGGTGCTCACTCAATTGAACAAGGGAAGAAACTCGTTACCGACCTCAATAATTTATTAAAAACAGGAGGATTTAACCTGCGAAAATGGTCATCAAACAATGAAGAAATATTAAAAAACATTAAAACAAATCAAGACAATGAGGGCACGGTCTTTAAATTCAAAACAGAAAATACCTCTAAAACACTCGGCTTGTATTGGAACCCAACTACTGATAAATTCACATTTAAATGTAGCATAACAAAACTTTCATCCAAACCAACAAAGAGAAAACTCCTCTCTGAAATCTCGAAATTATTTGATCCCTTAGGCTGGTTAGCCCCATTAAGCACTAAGCTAAAAATCATATTTCAAAAAGTGTGGCGAGAACAAACACTCTGGGATGAACAAGTATCAGATGACATTCATATAGAATGGGAGAAGTTACAAGCGAACATCAATCACATAGATGAATGTGAAATACCGAGGTGGATACAATGCAACAAGTCTGATGTGATCGAGTTACATGGGTTCTCTGACGCGTCCCTAGACGCATACGCGTGTGTGGTATACGCACGAATCAAAAATAATTCTACTGTCGTATTAATCGCTGCGAAAACTAAACTTGTACCACACACCAAAACATTAACCTTACCGAAGCTGGAACTAAGCGGAGCTCACTTACTTTCAAAATTAATGAAAAAGATCAAAACATCATTACATGAAATAAAAACGGAAACATTTGGCTGGTCAGACTCCAAAATTGTGATTGGTTGGCTACAAGGTCAATCGAGCCGCTGGAAGCCGTTCGTAGCGAATCGCGTTCAACAAATTAAAGAAGTGATGCCTGAAAATCAGTGGCGCTACGTTAAATCGTCTGAAAACCCGGCAGATGCTGCAAGTAGAGGTCTGACTGCACCTCAGTTAAAGGATCATACGCTGTGGTGGCAGGGTCCATCATGGTTAACAACATTTAACACAGAACAAGAACAGCTGTCGAGATACGATACAACGGAAGAAGAGAAGCGATCTTATAAATCGAATGTGGTACAAAATAATGTCAACAACGACATTATAAACACATTGCTACAAAAACACAGCTCATTCAATAAAACAGTTCGTATAGTTGCATGGATATTGCGGGCATTGACACCAACGCGACGCGTGCTACCTGCATATCTTACATTACAAGAATTGAAGAACGCTAAATTAGCTATTATAAAGAAAGTGCAAAACAACGAGTTCACGGCCGAGATAAAATACATTCACAACTATAATTATTGTAACAAAACGAGCCAGCTGTTACAATTAAAACCATTTTTGGATAAATCAAACATCTTAAGAGTTGGAGGACGTCTGAAAGAAGCAAACATATCTTACGAGATGAAACACCCAATAATTATCCCAAAAAGTTCGCGATTAGAAACATTACTCATTCAACAGGCACATTTACGGTCATTTCACGGAGGAGCACGAATGACCCTGTGTAAACTAAGACAAGAATTCTGGCTAATTGGTGGTTATAACACCGTGAAAAAACATATAAGACAGTGCGTAAAATGCCAAAAAATAGACGGAAAAACACTACATCAGCTTATGGGAGACTTGCCAGCTGCCCGCGTACAAGAAGCTACTCCATTTTATCACACAGGAGTAGACTACACAGGCTTTCTGGATATTAAAGCCAACAGAGGGCGTGGAAGCAAAATATTTAAGGGCTATGTAGCGATCTTTGTATGCATGGTAACGAAGGCCGTGCACTTAGAACTTGTAACAGAGCTGTCAAGTTCCGCCTTCCTGGCAGCCCTACGAAGAATGGTGGCAAGAAAAGGATCTCCACGTCACTTTTATAGTGACAACGGTACAAACTTTGTTGGAGCTAACAGAATACTTCAGGAAGAATGGCAACAACTGCGAAACAATTTTGATGACACTTTCCTAACAGAAATAACCGATATGGAGATAGAATGGCATTTTAACGCACCTGCTTGGAGTAGTGCTGGCGGACTGTGGGAGAGAATGGTGCGTTCACTGAAACACCACTTAAAACGCGTAGTTGGTGAACAGAAACTAACTTACGAAGAATACTCCACGATCTTAGCCCAACTAGGAGCTTGTCTCAACTCGCGACCGCTGTGTCCACTCACTGAAAATATAGACGACTTAGATTTTCTTACACCAGCTCATTTTTTAACCGGAAGAGCCGGCGTTACAATCATTCAAACAGAAGAAGATGCGAGAACACGATGGCATCTAACGCAAAAATTATTTAAAGATATTTGGAAGAGGTGGAAAAGTGAATATTTAAGTCAACTAACAGCTAGACCGAAGTGGAGAAACCCCCAGAAAAACTGCAAGATAGGAGAAGTCGTAGTAATTCATGATGACAATTTACCAGCAGGAAAATGGGCGCTTGGGCGAATTATTGACGTACACCCAGGCCAAGACGGCTATGTAAGAGTCGTGACATTAAAAACAAAAAACGGCATAATTAAACGACCCATAGTAAAATTGTCAGTTTTACCGCTAGACCAACCAGAACAAAATAATAAACAAGAAGAGCCAGTTAAAACTTCCGTAGACAAAACAAAAAGGACAACCAAAAGGGGATGCTTCGCAACAATTAGCGCCATACTTCTGTCACTCATGACCCTCATGTCCCTTTTAACAACCGGTCTATGTGTTAAAACGACAGCCGTCGCCGAAAACCAAGGATTATATTTCGATAAAATGGGAACTATGCAATTAGTTAGAGACAATTGGAAACTAGTAGCTTACTACGACATGAATCCATTTTGGGAAGGTATGTCAGCGTACGAAAAATATAACAACCAACTCGAAACCATATGTAAACAAGTGCAAACCCTATCGCATTGTGACGTCATCACACTACAATTACGTCACGCGTATGACGAACTTCAACATTACAACAGTATCCTGATGACTCATCAACTGAAACAGAAGACACGCAGGCGCCGTGGGCTAGTCAACGGTATCGGTTATCTTGCGAACACGCTATTCGGTGTCTTAGATGACCGGTTTGCGGAACAATACCAAAAAGATATTGGCCTTATCCGAAATAATGAGAAACATCTAGCGACTCTGTGGAAAAATCAAACGTCGATTGTAGAGGCCGAATACAACATGCTGTTAAGAACTAAAGACGCTATTCAAAAACAACATAAACTGATACACCAACAACTTTACTTAATTTAGAAAAGGGCACAAACGCTATGCAAAGGGAATTGACAAACGCTGAATGTATAGCCCAATTCTCAATCATCGCTTTAGCAAGTAATAATTTACTAAACCATCTTCGAATTATTCAGGATACCTTACTAGAAACTGTTACCAACGTTTATAATGGAAAAATGAATATACACATCATAGATCCACAACAACTTCAACGTGAGTTAAACATTATTTCCAGACAACTACAGGGCGATTTGACCCTTCCCACCGACAACACACAAACCAATTTACATTCTATCTACCACCTATTAAAAATTAAGGCAAGAATTACTGATCAATATATGATATTTGAGATCCGCATTCCACTTATAAATCGAGATACTTATGATTTATATAACATTATCCCCTTACCCCATTGTTCCGGAAGAAACATGATATCCATCGTACCGATTGAAAAATATATTGCAATTAATTTACAAAAAGATGCATACCTACCTGCATCTGAACAAGATTTGGAACATTGCGCTTTACGTGAACCACTTACTTACATGTGTTATTTAAAAACACCCATCTACAAGATGAATTCAGATAAAGATCTGTGCATCAAAGATGAAAATGATAACAACAATTGCAAAACAAACGTAGCTGGATGCGAAAACAAATGGATAAACCTATCAAAAATAAACCAATACTTATACTTTTGTTGTGATAAGTGTCCGATTCGCACATTATGCAGAGATCAGGTTACGACTAAAACGTCGACAAAAACCAACATAGTCAATATACCAGACAGTTGTGTAGTAAAAACTGATAATTTTACGATACAAACCCATAAGAGTATGGAGAGTAAGGTAGAATTGACCTTCAACATATTAGCTCCAGAAATAGATCCCATTAACAACATCATCAATATCACGCTGCAGCCCATTGGAAACAACAGTTTGGAAAACGAAGACAAAAATAACGAAGAAGAGTTAAAGAAGATCGGGGAAAAGATAAAAGAACTGAAAGACAATCAGCCCCTCCTTGAAAGCTATTCCAGTCACGACGTGCATCATTACACAGCTATATATTGCCTGTGGGGTGTGCTAAGCATAATAGTGATTGTCTTTGTGTGGCGGAGAACGAGCTGTCAATGGAAACCATTGGCAGCCTCAACACCGGAGGCACAGGTCCCAGAAGAGGCGGCAACAGCGACGGAGGATGGAGCAGGGCCGGCGCCCCGGCAAGGCCCGCAATCGGCGGCCAGCATCAATAGTGAGAAGTGTAGTGTTAGTGCGCGATATCGAGAGAAAAAGTGTAGTGATAATGAACCAAGCAGTGCGCGAGTGAAAATACGGGACTGTCATGAAGATAATGAAATGATCGAATTAAAACAAATCGATCGGGGAACCTCCCCATTTTATAATAAAATTTATTTCGTAAAGTAATTTAGCATATAAATGTAAACATTGTTTGATCATCTTGTCAATTCTCATCTTAATTTCAAATCATCTCATCTCATCGCTTGCCCCCGGCAAGATGTTCGGTGCAATACACCTAACACACGCGTTCAGGCCGCGGCGCACTGTCAGCAATCGGCAATCGGTTCATTAATCGCCGCGACCTAGTTTTAAGTATTATAAGTGAATAATAGTTAGTGCATTTTTGGAAACAGTCGCGACCGGGTGCATTCGAACAATCATAACATTTAACATTTTCAACATTCTTAACTAACATAGTTGTAGTGGATTATATACTAGAGTTTAACATTTATACAATAAACATTTCTTTACTCCTCCAGTCGAAGTTTAAAATCTCTACCGCAATCCCCGCACCGCACAAAAACAATAATTAACATTCTGAATATCGTGGAACCAGACGACATTAACTTCTTGAACTTTGTAAGCTTGGCCGAGTTCATAGAACAGTACCTGGTGGAGAAGGCAAAGCGTCAACACGACCGGCGCGGGAACCCGCCCGGCACCTTCCTGACGACCAAGACCCAGATCATCGTGAACATCGTCAGCAGGCTCATTCTCAAACACGACTGCACCATAACAAGACTTTTCCAGGAAATACGAGACCAAATCGAACTCTTTAACTTGCCTATTAACTTTCGAGATATATTCTGCGCAGTTTACCATTACTTTAAGCACAGATGTGTTGGCAAATACGAGCTCAGCGTTAAAAAATATTACAAATTGATACAGAAGAATTTAGACATAATCATGGCAACGCAGGAATACCGAGATTTGGCTCATGGGAGAGAAATAACGTTTGAGAGGTATTATGACATCTACGGCACTCGTTTTGTGATCATAATTAAGAAACAGGGAACCAGAATTGTGCTGTCCACTGTGCTATTTAAGCGTGATACCCACAAAGGTGACAAGGATGAAGACAAGTATATCAACGGTAGAAAACTGTAGTAGGGTAGGTACCAGGTATCATTGCTTAAGGTATCTGTAATTGCACTGTCTATATTTGTTGTGCTTTTTTCAACGACCTCTTGAACATTGGTCAGCGCGACCGCTGACGCGCGACCTACAATCGGACATGCAACTCAAGTCACCGCGATTTAGGATGCAGTTGCAGATTACACGCACAGCATACTTAAATCTTTATGTAAATGTGTGTATAGATGTAATTAGTATATAAGAGATCAATTTAGATTAAACAATCAGATATCAACTGACCGTTGGTGTTTCACTCCACCTCCTACCTACCTCGCTTGCCCAGGGCTACTCCCTGGGAGCTATCCTACTTTCCTAGCTTGCCCAGGGCGACTCCCTGGGAGCTATCCTACTTACCCAGCTTGCCCAGGGCTACTCCCTGGGAGCTACCCCGACATAACACTATTCCTCTCAGTGGTGCCAAGACACCCCAGCCTTAGCAGTCGCGTGAGCCTGCGCGCCTGCCACTGAGAAAATCACAATACCTTAACCTTGATTCCTGCCCGTAGGAGTCCGTCTGTTATCTTAGGTCGCCTGGTAACAGACATCCCTCATTATTATATGTGTGTATGTATACACTATCATAGGTTAGGGTGGTAGGTTAGGGACATAGAGACATAGGAACAGTAGGGCTCTAGGTGTTTGTGTCTTCTAACTTATCTATTAATTTCACGTACAGTTTGCCGACATTACCTTTGACTTCTCACTTACCACTAGTCGGCAAGCTGTTCATGCTTGAAAATAAATATTTACTGTTGCGTCTGTTGCAATGTATAGGTAATATTACTTTGCTAAATTGGGTGTTGGTTTTTATAACGTTTTGTAATAAGTATCTATTTTTGAATAAAAATGTTTATAACTACTTACGTTGTGTGTTTTAATAAAATTGTCATATTGATGACAAGAAATCTTGAATTTTTTTAACACCTGCATGAAACTGTACTTTTTAGTGTGATATATGCTACCTACAGACGCACCGGCGGTGCGGTGCGGGGTGCGGGGTGCGGGGTGCGGGGGACGCGGGCGGCGCCCCCACACGAGACTAAACTAATGCCACTTTGACGATTGTTGTGGTCAAAACAACAATCCTCCTGCCTTGATAATAAAATAAAAAATAAATATTAGGGGACAATCTTACACAAATCGACCTAGTCCCAAACTAAGCAAAGCTTGTACTATGGGTACTAGACGACGATAAACATACTTATATAGATAAATAAATACTTAAATACATACAAAACATCCATACCTCAGGAACAAATATTCGTGCTCATCACACAAATAAACCCCTTAGCCCTTACCGGGATTTGAACCCAGGACCTCTTGCTTCGTAGGCAGGGTCACTACCAACTAGGCTAAAGCGGTCGTTAATAATACATAACTTTACGTAGTAGGTAATTCGTGGGCTATTTGAGTTTGCACTGCGGTAGTCGCTTCGAGACGCAGATCACTAATCATGTAGCTTCGTGTACGAGTTTTAGTTTAGAAATTCTAACAGTAAGGGTGAGGCCACACGAGCGTAATTTTGTGAGTTGTGAGTCGTGAGCGGCAGAATTTCGGTTGCGCCATACATTGTGTCACGTGATGGCGCGGACCGAAATTCTGCCGCTCACGACTCACAAAATTACACTCGTGTGGCCTCACCCAAATATTAACTCTTGCTACACGCCGGGAGATAACGTTATAGGATATGACAATGTATCCATACCTAAGCTGTCTGTCGCTTCGCCAATAAGTTCTCTTCTTCAATTGGTGGCAACATGAACTCGTTCCACACTCCTCTATCAAGGTTGGCATTTTTTCGTTACTGTTACACATCACATATCATTAATTTAACTTGTACTCGTGATTGTCGGCGTGCAACGGATAGGGCAATGAACAGTCCAGGCTTGTTGTTGTGTTGTGGCATTGTTTATTTAAATATAATATGTACAGTGGGTTCCTAGTCTACTGCTCCTCCCCCCTCTCCCCTCAGTCGTCCTCGTGCGGCGCGAACAGCTTGGCCACCTCGAACAGGTCGTCGAACTCGCCGCGAGCCAGCACCTGCAACCAACAACAACTCTGGCAGTCGGCACTCGCAAATGTACTCTGTGAGTCGGTTGGTAGGTGAATAACAGGGATCTACTAGATCCTGCTGCTACGCGAAAATGCTCTTAGGAGACCTTTACTAACTTTTTGAGTGATGACAATATTCACAGATTTCTGATAAAATGTATAGTCAGCGAGAATTACCCTACAAACTGTATGGAAAAAGTTTTCTTTCATTTGTGGGTGTTCTAGTACTCTAACCTTAGTTTGTCTCAAAGAGTGTTTTAATCCTTGATAGAAATGGGACCGATTGGCATTTAAAAAAAAATCAAATCTGCCGATTTTCTCGCTGACTGTACATTTTATCAAAAATCTGTGAATGTCGATTGTCACCACTCAAAAAGTCAGTAAAGGTCTCCTAAGAGCATTTTCGCGCAGCAGCTTGGGATCTAGTAGCTGCTCTTGCTGCCCCATCTCAACTTTCCACCCTGCATGTAAAAGCTAAAGTGTTTCGGGCGTCGTGTGTGTGCGGGCCCACCTGCCGCGCGACGTGCATGCGGTTGAACAGGTTCCACAGCAGCACGCCCACCACGCGCCGCTCGCGCAGGTAGAACACCACGCCGCGCTCGTAGCGGCGCGCCTCCGCTGCCGCCGGGACCGCAGCCTGCGCCTCCGCCCCCGCCCCCGCCCCCGCCTCCGCCTCCGCCTCCGCCTCCGCCTCCGCCTCCACGTCGCTCACCGCGTCCGCCGAGAACACGCCCACCGTCGGCAGGTCAGAGTCGATGATGCCGATCGCCTGCGACACATGCGGAACGGTGAGCGCTGGAAACCGGCGCTTGACATTATTTATTCCTCGGCGTATACACCGTGAAAATTTAGTGGTTGTTTTCCCGAAACGAGGTGATTTAGTTTCGATTGTACAATCGATTTATAATTACTATTTTGACTAGAGTCAAAAATCCAATTGTGAAAAACGAAAGCCGAAAATGACCGCAAACCAATAGTAACGCTTCGTTGGTACAAGTAGCGTACGATCGTACGATAGGTTAGGTACCGACGAAGCGTTACTATTGGTTTGCGGTCATTTTCGGCTTTCGTTTTTCACAATTGGATTTTAGACTCTAGTCAAAATAGTAATTATAAATCGATTATACAATCGATATTAAATCACCTCGTTTCGGGAAAACAACCACTAAAATTTCACGGTGTATATGTTTGTGGTAGCCTGGCGGTTTGACCTCTCGAGCAGAGGGTCGCGGGTTCAAATCACTGCTCGCACCTATGAATTTTTCGGAATTTATGTGCGAAATTATATTTGAAATTTACCACGAGCTTTACGGTGAAGGAAAACAGCGCGAGGAAACCTAAGCTGCATACACCTGCGAAGGATTTTTTTTTTAATGGTGCGTGTGTGCGAAGTTCTCAATCCGCACTGGATTCGCGTGGGAACTACGGCCTGAGCCCTCTCATTCTGAGAGGTGTTCTGTGTTTTTCACAAGGGAGCAAAATGATGTTTTTACGGTGCGAGCGGTACATTGAATCCAGAGTGAAGCGAAGGATTCTAGAATAGAATCCTGAGCGTAGCGAGAGATTCTAAGTTAGAATCCTGAGCATGACGAGGGAAATTTAAATAAAATGCTGTAAATAATTATCAAATCTCAATAACCAGTCATCGATAGTTTTGATTTCAGTAAAACATATAATTTATGATGTTTTTTTTTAACTTTTACGAAAAGTTCATCAATTTTTAACCCCCGACACAAAAAGAGGGGTGTTATAAGTTTGACCGCTATGCGTGTCTGTCTGTGGCATCATAACTCTTAAGAGTGAACCGAATTTGGATGCGGTTTTTTTTATTTGAAAGCAGGTTTCTTGGCGATGGTTCTTACACATGTTTCATCAAAATCGATCCAGCCGTTTCAAAGTTATCAGCTCTTTTTTATGCCGCGGAAGGGATCGGAGATCGAATCGCGTCGGGGGTTTTATAAATTTTTAATTTATAGTTATTTTTCTTATAACGTTATTATAGTTAAAACGATGAGATCACAACCGATTACTTTATTAAGATTGGTGTTCAATCGGCCAATGAATAAATTAAATTAATTAAAAAAGTAGCCTGAGAAAAAGTAGCATTCAAAAGCTACTTTTCAGAATGAAAGGTGTGAAAAGAGTAATCTCTCGGCGAGAGAGCGCCCTGTGCGGGGCGCGGGGCGCGGGGCGCGGGGGGCTCACCTCGTAGCCGAGGCGCGGGCCGAGGTCGCTCCAGAACATGCTCTGGTGCGTGTAGGGCTCGGGCGGGCGGTCGCCGGCCATGTTGGCGGCGGCGCGCCGGCCGGACAGCACGGCGTGGTCGTGGTGCTGCACGCGCCGCCGCCCCAGCAGCACGTCGTGGAAGCAGGCCGCGTCGCCCGCCGCCCACACGTCCGCGCGCGCCAGCAGCTCCGCGTTCACCACCACGCCGCCCAGCGCCGGGTGCACCTCCAGCCCCGCGCGCTCCGCCAGCGCCACCGCCGGCGCCGCTCCCACGCACTCCAGCACCAGGTCGGCGCGCAGCTCGGGCCCGGGCCCGGGCTCGGCCGCGCCCGCCAGCCGCAGCGTGACGCCCCCGCCGCCCCCCTCCCCCTGCCGCAGCTCGGCCGCCGCCACCTCGCAGCCGGCGCGCTGCTCCACGCCGAGCGCGGCCAGCCGGCGCGCCGCGTCCGCCGCCAGGTACCCCGGCAGCAGCTCCCGCAGCGGCGCCTCCTCGCGGTACACCTGCACCACGCGCTTGCCCGTGCCCTGCACTGGGACACCGTACACACCCGCATCACATCCCATATCATACGACAGTTGGAGCAAAAACAGAACAAATTATTTTTGTTCACGTAAAATATTGTGTTTTTATAAATTAGGTACAGGACGGGGCCAAATATACTTCCCTGGGGTATCCCGAAAGGTAACATTTTACAGATCAGAGTTCGGCGACGCCCGTTTCGACAGATCGAGTCCGGGCATTTAGACAATATTCGAGTGATTCACGCCGGGGTCTCTTCGACTTAATAATTTAAGTTTCTGAACAAAACTAGGACAGTAAATAAATTGTATCGAACGCTTTCGCAAAATCTGGAAACGTTCCAGAGACACTCACGGCGGTCGGCGAGCGCGGCGGCGAGTTCTGCGGCGAGCAGGCCGCCGCCGACGACGGCGACGGTCCTCGTGGCGGGGTCGTCCAGCAGCGCGGCCGCGCGCGCCGCGTCGCGCACCGTGTGCAGCGCCAGCGAGCGCCCGGCCGCCGCCGCCGCCGCCAGCGCCGGCAGCCGCTCCGGCTCGGACCCGGTGGCCAGCAGACAGCGCCCGTAGCCCACGACGCCGGGCGGCCGGCCGGGCGCCTCCAGCGTGGCCGTGCGCGCCTGCAGGTCGAGCCGCGTGACGCGCCAGCCGCGCGCGAGGCCGGCGCCGGGCGAGCCGGCGCGCAGCCGCTCCATCGGCGTGTAGAAGGAGAGCGGCTCGTAGGCGAGGCTGCGCCGCTTGCCGTTCCACTGCGTGAAGGTGAGGCGCGCGGGGTCGGCGGCGGCGGCGCCCAGGTCGGCCCGCCGCCACAGCTCCTTGCTGAGCGGCGGGCGCATGTAGGGCGGCGCGCGCTCGGCGCCCACCAGCAGCAGCGCCGCGTCCGGCCGCGCCGCCCGCAGCGCCCGCAGCGCCGCGAACGCCGCCGTGCCCGCGCCCACGATCAGGAACTCCACGCGCGCGGGCAGCTCCGCCGCCGTCGCCGGGTACAGCTCGCCCTCCTCCTCCTCGGCCCCCGCCCCCGCCCCCGCCCCCGCTCCCGCTGCCGCGCCCGCCTCCCGCTCTGCAACACACCGACAGTCAACATCGCTCCCCGCTCCGCGCTCACCGACCCCCTTCTTGTCGACAGCGATACTCACTCTCGGACTCGACCGGGTCCTTTTCGTTGTCGCTCATTTTACGATAAAAGTAGGCCTGGAACATACAAATTTATATTTTAGATTTCTATTTCTACTGTCTCCTAGAAAACCATACGCTCATTGAAACACATCTCCCGATTGTGAGTTGGCTAGGTTATAACGGACTATTTTCCGCAACTCGACGTCTATGTGAGCCTATTTTGCATAATTTTGTAATGTAAACGTACCGATGCTCGACACCTCGACGCCCAGTAGATGACACGCATCTGTCACCTCTCTTATTATAGCATAAGATTGAAGATGCCACGTATTAGGTCAGCGTCAAACACAGGGACGTTTACCTTAAATGGCTTAAATGGCTCTGCAAATTCTTAAAAAATTTATGTTAATCAAAGCATAAGTTTAATCTATGCAACAAATGAGAATGAGAGGGGACTCACTCCCCCGAGCGAGGCGGTGAGCGCGACGGCGGCAGCGGCCAGCGTCCAGGCGCGGCGCGGCGGCGGCGGCGGCGGCGGAGGGGGAGGGGGAGGGAGCGGCTGCGCGGGCGCGGGGGGCGCGCGGGGCGGCGCCGCTGGAGACGTCAGCAGCACCGTCTGACAACACGTACCAGTCGCAAAGCTTTATTTGATGAATATAATCATTAACTACTACTGAACAGTACTACAACTACCAGGGGTTAAATTCAGAAACGGCCCAACACAGTTTGCGAGTGGTAATTCAATCGTTTGCGAGAGGATAGGGATGAAATGCTATTCAGGAACGCCAAAAATCACTGGTTTGCGACAGGTTTGGGCTGAGATTGGGGTGAGCCTTATTACCCGACTGCAAATTAACAGGAAAATAAGGCTCATCCCAAGCTCAGCCCATTCCTATCCTCTCGCAAAAGATTCAATTACCGCTCGCAAACCGTGTTGGGCCATTCCTGAATTTAGCCTCTGAAGAGTGCTTAGAGTATGACAAGCATTTTACAAAAAATAACACATTTTAAATGTTTTCAAAAAAGAAGTGCCATGTCATCCAGTGTGAACCATTAGTCCATTAGTCCGATCCAAATAAAATAAGTAACACTAATAATTACCGTTTTGAATTTTCTTTTCCTTGTAGGCTTGAAAGCATATAAAAAGATTGACTAAGCATTTTATTTTTTTTCTGTTGGGGACCTATTTTTACTATTTATTATAATAAATAAAAAATACATAACATAAGGTTACCTGCACTGACATTGAAGTAAAGTAATTGACAGTCAGGTTACTGTTCTGAAGCAGATATTTTTCATATTTCATGGGTTAAGTAACCAATGTTGACAATTAAGAATTCAGCAGACTTAACAATTAAAATCTATCTCTTACCAAAGTATAGATTCCGCTCCTAACTGATAGGAGTGGTATGTACAACATACTGACTGTCCGTTCAGGAAGTATCGGTTATAAAAATGGTAAAACGTAATTATGGCATCCAGGGAAATAGACTCCACAAACAAAGACCAAGGAAAAACAGTCAACAAATTGTCAAATTGAAACAAGCTGTTGGGAGGTTCGTGTCCGTGGTCCCGAGCTCACCTGGGCGGCGCCGGCGAGCGGCTCGGGAGGCGCCGTCGCGGCGTGCGCGCCGGCTCCTGCAACAACACACACCAACACCATTCAGCATCATCACCACTATTTTTCATTATAAAGCATTCACTTAATATTAAAACACATGTGTCACACAGACTGAAGATAAGAAGATAGCGCAGTGGATACTGACGAAATACATTGAAAACATCGCGGCGAGGCGCCGCCAGCGCCTCCAGCGCCTGCCGCTCGAGGCGCAGCGCGGACAGCGCGCGCAGCATGCTGCCACTTGCCCTTGCCGATAACACCGATTTAAATACTGTTCTAAGCCGAGCTAATGTAATCCCTAGCCTTTAATTTCATTGCCGTACATTTGGATTAATCGATTTTTAAAAATCCGAAACAGAATCTTTAGGTTAGGCTTATGTCGACTGATGACAGTGACGGTTCGCCAGTCGAGTGACAGCTGACATGTGACAGTCGAATCATTTGAAGCCGTCTGAGACATCATTATGAACGACGGAAATGATCTGAGTGAGTTCAACTTACATTCCGATTGACGGATGTCATCTGTGCACTAATCTGTCAAGTTGTGGGCAGGCAAGGCAGACAAACGAAACCGAACGAAAGCCGCAATTGTCATCGTAGAAAAGATTTTCTTATTATTGTTTTCGCATTCTACACTGTATTTTATACATATAGCGGCGGACAAAAACCGATTCCAAAATTCCTCCAGTATCGGACCCGGAGACACCATCTCTCCAATCTGCTGACTGGTAAGTAGAGGTAGCGAACGTTCTCGGTGCAATCTATCCTACGCGCCTCCATTACTGCTCAGTGCACTCCGACCGTGATAATTCAAGCTCGAATCGGCATCAGAGACCGACTACTAGTCTATTTTCTTTCGCTTTGGAAATTTTGACATGATGATCTGCTTTAATTCGTCCACATCGAAGTCGTGACGCGATGTCGGCCGCCAATGTCACAACAACGCACGGCCGGTCTGGTCGTCAGCTGCGGGCTGCATACTGCACACGCAAATCAAACAATATTCGATCTAGAAACACTTTTTTTAATTACTTTCAATACCAAGCTGATTTTTCTGTATTGTGGGTGGAATGGAGATTTAAATTAATTCTTATCAAAAAAAATCTGGACTTCAATTTGCAGGTATTAATTTAATTTTATTTATTGACTCGCCAAGATATCTGAGTCGTTTTCAAATATTTGTACACAATTATAGTATTTCCAATCATTTATTTTCTCGATGACAGCTCCCGTAGAATGTAACTTTGTATAGTTACGGAAAAATTAACTTTTAAATGTGAGGTACAAAAAATACGAAAACTGCCTAATTTTGTTCCTTGATCCTATATAATATTCATCTAAGACAAATTGAGTCCATATATGCAGTAGTTTTTTTAATAAGTATGATACATGTGATTTTGTTTTCATCAAGCCCTTAATTATGTAATTTTTTTTTAATACAACCTTTGTGCCTCTATTAAATAATCATTTTAAGGTGTCAACAATTGAATGACTGCTAAACATATATCCCCGTATGACAAGCAAAACTCACTAAAATTTCTGTTGCTGCTCTTCAAAAAGTTGTGTCTAGTTAGTAATTTTATACTGAGATACAAGCTTTGTTTTAAGTATGTATTTGGTACTTAGTGACTTTTGCGTGTCACCCAACGATATATTTTTTTAAGTTACTGTTGAACTGAGGTAAGTTAATTATGTTTTGTCATTGTAACGTTTTAAGGCACCTATCAATATTCTGTTGCATAATATCATCAATGAAAATAATGAAAATGGAAGATCATAGCAGGTTACTGTGATTATACTAGTTTTGTCCGTAACAAAGAGGACTGTAGGACCGAACACAGGAGCCAAGGTGTATATGGGTCGATCAACTTTTCTTTGTCACTCGTTGCTATTTATTTTATTATTTATTTATTTATTTAAGGTTTACTAACAATTGCCAACACTAGGTACATCAGAAATTGCTGCTTGTCTAAACATGTTGGCCTGAGTGTCACAATCACTTATAAGTAAACGCCGCATGCAAAACAAAAGTGAAGCATAAAAATTAAATTTACATAACAGAATACTGACGGAGTATAGTGACGGTCTCCTGAGTAACTCTTTAAACCGTAAGTTTTTCTGATTAAAATTTGCCAAACATGCATTTTTGTGGTAGTTTTAAACCCCTTCTGCAAATTGGTCATCTAATAAGCATGTTAGTTAATGTGACACAACATTTCTACTAATCAAACTGTACTACTTTTGTCCCCTCGCTGACGGGACAGAATAACTGATATAGCAGAGAGCGTTTAGCGTTAATGAAACGTATTATCAGTCTAAGAATAAAATAATTATATTTACGAAACGACTTTATATTTTCTGTTTAGTTAAGTGACAAAGACAATCAACACAACTGTTGCTAAGCTACAACAACAATAACAACAAGAAAAATAGTTGATCCACCCATGTATAAAATATGTAGGTAGGAAAAATGATAATCATACAGGCAACAATCACCAAAGCATAGTTTATTCAGCTAAGCATGTTTTACTCGGCATCTGGGGGTAGATTTGATATACTGACCTACGTCATTGATACATTTTTGATGTTTTTTTTTTATCCTAATATTGAGACTCAATCACAAGGTGACTACGTGAACCTCAAGGTAAGCCAGAGAAAACTAAATCATGTGAAATTTGCGTATACAAAAGCACATCTAATGAATTCAAATATGTTGATCAGTATTGCATCATCTGACAATATATGGTTTACTCAGAAACATCTACACCGGCACGGAGTACATTCAAATGATCTAAATATTTTTCCTAACATCTCAAATCCGGTCCCGTTCTAGAAGGAAACAAATAAGGTTTTCAATTGGGTCCCAACTCATATAATAAAGGCCCATTTAGATGTTACGAGTTTCTCACACGTTTTGGGGCGAGAACTTGTATAACATTTTCGTATGCGATAATCGCCAAGCGAGTATGAAAATGTTTACATTCACGCGAGAAATAAAAACTCGCCTAAGTACGATTATGTCATTTGATACTCTAAAGGAGATTATCGCCAGGCGATGTAGTTTACACGAGGAACTGCGTTCTAGGGAGATTTTTGCTTATGATTTCTCAACTTATCTAAACTCGTTCTCGTATGACATTTTTTCACGAAATTTTTAATTCGAGTTTTATCAGACAATTTAAGTGGTTAGTTTAGTGCTAAATACTTGAAATTTGGCATAAGTGTACTTAAAGCGTCATAACATTTAGGGAGGATTTTTCGAAATTCCCAAGGGATAGGGAAATGTCTGGGTTTTCTTTCTTTGTAGGGGTAATCTCTGAAACTACTGAACCAGGTTTTAAAAAAAATAACCAATAGGAAAATACACTATCCCTGATTGACATAGGCTACTTTTTCTCCAAAAATGCAAAATTCCCGTGGAAATAAATGAATTCAATATCAGAGCTGATTTCAAAAATTCTTTCGCCAATAGGTAACTACACTATCCCTGATTGACATAAACTACTTTCTCTCCAAAAATGCAAAGTTCCCGTGGGATAGAAATAAGTGAATTCATCTTTGGTGCTAATTTTAAAAATTCTTTTACTAATAGAAAGCTATTTTATCTCAGATTGACATCAAAGCATTTTTAAGATAGATCAAAACGGATATTTATATCCCGCGGGAACTTTACACTTTCTCGGTATAAAAGCAGCATAATAATATGTTAATCAGAAACTGTGTAGCTATCTATTAGTGTTTTTTTTTTTTAAATCAGTCTCGAATTTGGGTTCACTTAATTCCATCCCGCGGGAATTTTGCATTTTTACCTGGGATAAAGCAGCCCATGACAATCACGGATAGTGTAGCTTTCAATTGGTGAAATAATTTTTAAAATCGGGCCCAAAGTTGCATTTACTTACTTCTATCTCGCGGGAATTTTGCATTTTTACTGGAGAAAAAGTAGCATATGTCAATTACGGATAGTGTAGCTTTTTATTCGTGAAATAATCTTTAAAATCAGGCCCAAAATTTAATTCACTTATTTCTATCCCACGGGATTTTTGCATTTTCCGGGAGAAAAGTAGCCTTCCGTTTCATACATTTTCGCAAGATTTGAGCTTGTTTTTTTTTTACGTATGCGAGAGATGTCATGCGATGCACTCATGAAGGCGACTGAAAAGCACGTGAACTCGAAATACGATTCTCGCATTCAAATTTTGTTTACACGGAGACATTCAATCATCAAAGCCGAGGCGATTATCGCCCCTTCTCGGGCGATACCGTACGCGTACTAGTCGACACGGTATTAGGTATTTTTTTTCTCGCACTACGATAATCGTACGGTCGAGGCGAGAAACTCGCACCATCTAAACGGGCCTCAAGGGTGACCGGGCGACTCTCGGCAAACAAAAACTAACGAGGTCGGACGCGGTCAGGTGGCCGGAGACGATGGGCACGTGCGAGGCGGGCGAGGTGTTCGCCCTGCTGGAGGGGCCCGGGGGGGGCGGCGCCGCGCTGCACGCGCTGTACGCCGCCGTGCGCGAGCCCTGGCTGACGCGCGCGCTGCTGCAGTACCACGCGCGCACCGGCTCCGCGCGCGCGCTCGACCTGCTGGCGCGCGCGCCCGACCCGCACGCGCGCCATCTGCTGGACGCGCTGGCGGAGGCGCTGCGCGACCCGCCGCCCGCCCCCGCCGCCGCCCCCGCCGCCGCCCCGGCCGCCGCCGCCGCCCCCGCGCGCCGCGCCGCCCTGCGCGCGCTCGCCGCGCTGCTGGCGCGCCGGCCCGCCTGGCTGCACCGCCTGCCCGCGCACGCGCTGCCCCGCGACCTGCTGCGCTGTGCGCGCGTCGAGCCCGCGCCGCTGCCGCTGCTGCACGCGCTGCTGGCGCTGGCCGCGCTGCTGCCCGCCGCGCCCGCCATGGCGCACGCGCACTGGCCCGAGCTGGCCGACGCGCTGCTGCGGCCCGCCGCGCTGGTGCCGCCGCCCCCCCCCGCGCAGCGCGACCACCTGCTGCTGGCGCAGCTGGCGCTGTTCCGCGCGCTGTACGCCGCGCACCCCGTGTCGCTGCTGGACGCGCTGCGCGCCGAGCTGGCCGCCGCGCCGCCCCCCGCCCGGGCCGCGCTCGCCCGCGCGCTGCCGCCGCTGCTGGCCTCCGTGCGGCTGCACCCCGCGCTCGTCACCGGCTCGCGGCAGCTCGAGGCCGACGCGGCCCGCCTGGCGCGCCTCGACCTGCACGACGTGGTCGCCGACGGACGCCGGCTCGCCATGCCGCTGCCGCTGCGCACAGGGGAGCGCGACCCCGCCCCGCCCGCCGCGCCACCCGCGCCACCCGCGCCACCCGCGCCGTCCGCGCCCACCCCCGGCTCGGGCGCGCACGCCGCGCGCGCCGCCGCCGCGCTGCGCCCCGGCGCCGAGCCCTGGTTCCCGCTGGCGGAGCGCTGCGGCGCGGACTCGGCGCCGCCGACGCCGCTGCCGGCGTCCCCGGACGCGGGCGAGCCGCCCGAGGCCGCGGTGGAGGCGACGCCGGAGAACACGCCGGCCGAGGAGTCGCGCGCGCAGTTCCGCTTCCCGGCGGAGTCGGGCGCGGTGCGCGCCATCGGGCGGCGCTCGCAGCCGCCGTCGCCGCTGCGCAAGGAGACGTCGCCGCTGGGCGCGGCGGCGGGCGCGGGCGCGGGCGCGGGCGCGGGGGAGCCGTACGGCGGGCGGCTGACGCGCATGGCGCTGGACCGCGCCGCGCTGGAGGCGGAGGGCGCGGGCGCGGCGCGGCGGCGCGGGCCGGACTCGCCGGTGCCGTTCCTGGGCGCGCCGCCGCCGGCCGGGGCGCCGGTGGCCCGGCCGGAGCCGCGCGCGCCCGCGCCGCCGCCGGACGCGGAGGACCGCGAGGTGCTGGAGCTGACGACGCGCGCGCGCGCCGAGGACGCGTGGGCGGAGTGTGACGAGGTGGCGGCGCTGGTGGCGCGCACGCGCGCGCTGGACCCGCGGGGCCGCGCGCCGAGCCCGCGCCGCGCCGGCGTGGCGCCGCCGCCTCCGCGCCGCGCCGCCTCGTGCGGGCCGGCGCACCGCGCTCGCACTGCGGAGGTCGCCGTGCAGACCGTGGACGTGTGGCCGGAGCCTTACGAGTTTCTTATTGCTGATTTCTACAGAAGCCTTCCGGACGACTTTTCGATAGAGGTAACAGTTTTCTCTTTTTTTATTTATCTTCCATTAGGTATTGTTTTTATTTTAATCACGCGTTCCATCGATTTCGTACTTCTTAAGCTGTGCTTACATTTGTATCCAACAGAAAAAAAAATGGTCAAAAATGTTCACAATAACCCAAACTATATCATCCCTTAAAACCCCTACAGCCGACTGCCAAACACCCTGTAGACAGAACGGCTTTCAGGCGCGACCAAACCGCCGCTTAAAAAACCGTGACGTTACGGAATCGCAGTGACGCATCGTATCCGTAGCGTTCTTTTTGCATGCTGGATCGCTGCTCAAAATACGTAGACGCACCGTAAATTGAGCTGCGTCAAAATCGAAAAAATGGACGACACCACACCGGCGACGTAAATCCGTAAATGACGCAACTCGTAAAAGCAGCATTTTTACGCAAAGTTTTAGGAATCGGGATTTGTCGGTTAATGTCGGTAACGCTTCGTGTTTCACACAGAGTTTATCCGATTTTAGACATGACCTTTAAAAATAAATTATCACACCCATTATGTATCATGGTTTCAAGAAAGTTAAAGCATCGATCAACCGTGCGGAAACCGGTCAATAAAATCTAATTGTGTCTTGTGTGTCTCAGGACAGGCAGGCCTCTTCAATGAGTAGATTTATTTACAAATTTTATAGGATTTATTGTGATCCTTATATATAATTAGAAAATATGGTACATTCGTGGGAATTAGTACACTGCTTGAAAATTGAGAAGCTCTTTCGTGTGCAGCAGGAACGTAACAAGTAAGAAAAAAAAAGATAAAAAACGTCCGAAGTCGGTAGTGCAGTAAACCGTTCGCAGCGCCCCCTCGCGGCGCGCGCCGTCAAACCTTCGTGTTCTTGAGCGGTCGCTAGATGGCGTTGCAAACGTAAACAAAATCTAATTGTCCCCCCTGGATTGTAAGTTACTTTCGTAAAACAAGAACCCATGCCAAATCTTGGGATAACATTATCATCATCAGCCGTCAGCCGCCTAACACATCGCACTGTCGGACACAGGCTTGCTATCGTGAACAACAACTGTAAAGTAGCCAACCTGATATACTCATCAGCTTCTAATGCCAGCAATAAGAGAATTTCTTCCTCATCGGATGACGTACACATGTTGCTGTGGCTGCTCTCGTTGATCATCTACTTACATCATATGGCCGGAGCGTGATTTCGACGCAGCGTATTTTAAGCATCGTTTAGGGAGGTTCACGTCAAAAATCTTTCGTATGGGGCACGTCACTGCAATTTCGTACTGTCACTGTACTTTGAGCAGCGGTTTGGAGGCCATGCGATAAAAACGGTGCGTATACGACGCGTCACTGCGATTCCGTACCGTCACCCTATTTTATTTAAGAAGCGGTTTCGAGGGCATGCGATAAAAACGGTGCGTAGGTATACGATGCGTCACTGCGATTTCGTAACGTCACCGTTTTTTAAGCGGCGGTTTGGTCGCACCTTTCTGTTACATAGCCGACTGCCCGTCCGCGGAACAACCAGTTTTAAACGTTCAAGAAGATCGGCATAGTCTACTTGGCTAGGCTAGACCGTGTATGAGTTTGTATAGAAGCAAGATATCGCTTGATTTTCGTTTTATCATATAGATCCTATTTTAAAATGCTGTAGCCTTATTTCGCAAGCCACACAGAAGTGACGTGTGACGGGGGCACGTCGCAGTCCGCGTCGTTTGTCCGCCGGCCGCGTCTCCGCCCCGTCTCTTCTGTCTGCTTTGGATCGCGACGCTTCTATACATTTAGTATGAAAACTGATTCTCTTCTGTGGGGCTTGCGCCTAAGACTAAGATTCCCACACTTGTTTTGCGCAAACGCTAGGTGGTATAGGAAACCTTTCTGTATCTTTTCTATGCGGTAGAAGTTAACTCTGTATCCCGGGTTCCATACCGGAGCACAGTAGATATTCAAGCACGCTCCTGACCAAGCTTTTACGGGTAAAATCACAGATGGATCATTAAAAGTCCTGTTCTGCCTAGGAATAAAACTCGACATCTAAGAAGTTTTCTTTATTATCGAATCAACATAACCTCCAAAACTTCGTTCATTTTATTATCAATCTGAATTTTGTGGTCACATATGGATCGCGACGTACCTAACAAAAAATATCAAATCATAAGTTCGTCTCCGTAGACCCCATACTCGAGACTGGTTTTTAAATTCAGGCTCATATATATACATCCAGGACTCGTCACGGGCTCGATACGATATCAAAAACTCCATCCGAGCTTCCTCCGTCGAATCTACTCAGAGTTCGGCGGCAGCAATCGATAAGAGTCATTTTCTGCTCGTCGGAATAATAGTTAAACGAACGATTCGGCGGGAAAACAACTCTCTCCCGTCTAATTCTTCGTGAATAATTCGCAGAGCGAGGAGCCGTCGACCCCGTGCTCGCGCCTGGACAGCTACCTGGCGTCGCTGTACTCGGGCGAGGGCGGGGCGGGGGCGGGGGCGGGGGCGGGGGCGGGGGCGGGGGCGGGGGCGGGGGCGGGGGCGGGGGCGGGGGAGGCGGGCGAGCAGCTGGCGCTGGTGCACGCGCAGCTGCTGTACGAGCGCTGGCGGCGCGAGGCGCACGCGGAGCGCAACCGGCGTCTGCTGGGCCGCTGCCGGCAGGTGCGCGCGCTCGAGCTGGGCGCCGCCGCGCTGCGCGACCAGCACCGCGCCGCCGCCGCCGAGCGGGACGCGCTGCGGGCGCGCCTCGCCCCGCCCGCCCACCCCGCCCACCCGGCGCCGCGCGCCGACCACGAGGCGCGCCTCGAGGCCGCGCTGGCCGAGGAGCGGTGCGCGCGCGCCCGCGCCGAGGCGGCGCTGCGCGAGGAGCGGTGCGCGCGCTTCGCCGACCGCGCCGAGCTGACGCGCGCGCGCGGCGCCGCCTTCGACGCGGCGCGGCACGTGGAGGCGCTGGCGCGGGCCGCGCTGGCGGGCGAGCGGCGCGCCGAGCAGGTGCGGCGGCTGCGACGCGAGCTGCTGCTGCTGGCGGAGCGCGAGACGCGGCTGGCGCCGGCGGCGGCGAAGGGCGCGCGCGCGGAGGCGGCCGTCTGCGCGGGCGCCTGCGAGCTGCGGCTGGCGACGGAGCGGCTGGCGGGCGCGCGCGCGGACGCGGAGGCGGCCGGGGCGCGCGCGGAGGCGTGGGCCGCGCGCGCGGCCGAGCTGGAGGCGGCGCTGGCGACGCGCGAGGCGGTGGTGGCCGAGCTGCGGCGCGCGGTGCGGGCGGCGCACGAGGAGGGCGCGGCGCGGCTGCGCGCGCAGCAGGACAAGTACGAGGCGCTGCGGCGCGTGGCGCGCGCGGGCGAGGCGGCGCGGCTGGCCCGCCTGGCGGCCGCGCCCGCGCAGCCCGACCGGCCCGCGCAGCCCGAGCGGCCCGAGCCGCGGTAACGCGCCGGCGGGGACCGCGAGGGACCGCCCGTCGCGTGCCGACGGCGTGCGACCGGATACTGACTGAGGAAGCCCGTTTCGGTGGATATGATAGTTGCGACCGCTGACGAGGGGCGCCCGCGTTTCGCCGCGACCCTGTATTTGTTTTCGCGTACGTTTCCCCGCAGCACGGCGCTTGCGTTAGCGGCTGCCGACCGTGGATGTGTACCTACCTAGTGCGTTGTGTGAGGTCTGTGTATGTTTATATCGAGCCGCTTGTCGCGTATCGCGGGCGGCGGCGCCGCGCGTCCCCGCCCCGCGTTCCCACTCCCACCCCCACCGTCGCGCCGCCGCACCGACACCCGATGAATTTACTTTAACGATGTAATCCATTTCATTCAGATTATTTTGTAACTGTTAATAAATATTATATTGTAATAATAATAAAGAATGATACCTACCTTTGTTATTTTATTAGGTACTCCGGTATTGATTAGAGCTGCGCGACAAACCCGGCAGATGCGACCGAGGACGCTCGACGGTGTCCGACAAGTTACAAGAACACTTTTCTTCCCCTTCATCTGAGAAGAGAAGTCAACGACATCGTCTACCTGACCAAAGTATTATCAGGAAACGTTGGCTGCACTGAAATGATCAGACGCATTAGCTTTCGCATCCCCAGAGCTCCCCTAAGGAATAACTATCGGCCTTTATCGCTGCCTCGGGCTAAAACTAGATACCGTCAGAACTCTTATTTCTATCGTGCTGCAAAGTCGACGAATGAATTTTGTCAACAGAATGAGGACCTAGATTTGTTTTTATTGAAACCCACTGCGGTTAGGAAGCGAATAGCGTCCGTTTTCTTTGCTCCCCAATCCGATTGTACTAGGTTATGAAAATTATAAATGGTTATTCTCTTTCTTTTGTGTAAGTAATTCTAATTCTTTTTTTTTCCTTTTTTTTTGCAACAGGTCACTGTTTTGTTTTGATTGACTTGTGCCTGTTTCTGTTTATATAATAATATTATCTGTGAAGACCTGTAATTGGCTTTTCTGATATTTACTTATAGTATCTACTTTTAAAATAAAATAGCTGTTGGTTTTCCGAATAAAATAAAATAAAATGAAATAAATAATAACACGCACAAATGAAACGCCACAGTAGCCGAGTGTTCCGAGCGCTATTGCTCGCCCTAGCTGTGGTCCTGTGGCTTTACTGCGTATATTATCTACCGCTCTCGGCATCACGACCGTTTTCACCACTTCTGTCTGTCACACTAACAATGACTATAGAAAGAGATCGCAAATGCCTGCGCGTTAGACGGTAAAGACAACGTTTAAGATCATTTTACCTACTGTATCCTTGATTCTTATAAATAAATGTTTTGAATTTGAATTGAACGCTAGCAACATTCAGAACTATAGACCTATACCTTACTCTCTATTCTTAGAAAGCTCTTCGAATTTTTGATTAACTTAGCTTTAACCAGTAATTTGAAACCACTATTAATACCACAACAGCAAGGATTTTGAAGCAATTAATCCACAGTTCCAAATTTTGTTTTACAATACCTATATAGTTGTAGTTATGAAGCGTTTAAGTTCACTTCGTCCACATTCCCATTTCGTTCACATTCCTACTTCGTCCTTTTCCCACTTAGTCAACATTAACCATTTCGTCCATATTCCCAACTCGTCAACATTCCTAGCCGATTTTAATGCGGTTTTCGCTATCACTTAGCTTAATTATCAGGGAAGATTTTATTTTGTGATTTAGGTATTCATTGCATGTTAAGAAAAACACTTGCTAAGCACGATGCGGGTCAATACTATTCAGATACACCTATTTTGTTACAAAATGAGAATGTGCGTGGACAAAATGGGAATGGTGACGAAGTGGGAATGTGGACGAAGTTGGAATATGAACGAAATGGGAATGTTTTTTTTTTTTTTTTTTTTTTATGATATAGGGGGCAAACGAGCAGACGGATCGCCTGATGGTAAACGATTACCGTCGCCCATGGACACCTGCGACACCAAAAGAGTCACAAGTGCGTTGCCGGCCTTTTAGGTAGGAGTACGCTCTTTTTTTGAAAGCTTGAAGGTCATATCGGTCCGGGAATACCGCAGCAGGAACCTCATTCCAGAGCTTTGCTGTGCGAGGCAGGAAATTTCTGGAAAAACGCACAGTAGAAGACAACCAACCATCCAGATGGTGAGGATGGAAGTGTTGTCGCGTAGGGCGGTGGCGGAAGGATGCGGCATGTTGACAAGAATGTTGACAAGATAGGAAGTGGACGACTTGGGAATTGATTGTGGACGAAGTGAACCTAAATGGTCTGAAGCTCTCGAGTTTCGCATGCGATTTACAGTCGAGGAAACTGAGGTTTGTTTGACAAGTTTCACAAAAGCATTTGTTCATAGCGAATTTTCACATCGCGTTGATTCATGATCGCAAATTTAATTATTCGTCTTTTTTCTTGTATCGATTTTTCATAAAGCGTTTTATAATGTTCGCGTTTATTTTTTTCGCTTATTTTACCAGTAGATTAATTTATTAGCCGCAATTTTTTTCAGTAGGAAGACATATTTCTGTTGCATAATAAAGTAGGGTACTTACCAGTACAAAATAAAGAAACGACTACATGTGGCGAAATATACCTAAGAACTAATAATTAGTAAATTGTACTAGTTTTGCATTATAAACTGAAAACAAGTCAATATGCATATTTTCAGTTTTCGCTGTTCACATTTTCCACAATATGTCATATTCAAATTGCCGCCTAAAAGTTTATTTTTATTTAAAAAAAAACATGACGGGCAAAAGTTTCACCCATTCAGCCAAGGAATTAACTTTTTTGTGATTTTTATAGAATCTAATTTACTGACATTGGCAAACCCAAGGCAAACCAATAAAAAATTAGACAAGACGGTCTCTGTAGGCTTATTGTCTAAGACTAACGCTTCTGACGCTTGCCTTCGCAATCACTATTTCTTTCTGCTAAACGGTTTGAAATCAAATCACTGTATGAAATGAAATAATGAGACGGTGAAAGCGATGGCAAGCGTCAGAAGCGTTAGACAATATGGCCTCTGAGTCCGTATTGTCTAACGCAGGGGTTCCCAATTTTTTTGTGTCAAGGAACCCTAATTGATTACATTTTTCCTAGCGGAACCCTTCTTTGATAACACCTTAAAATAGGTATAAATGAAAAACAATTAAATTGCTCACCGCACATGAAAATATTTTTTACGGAACCCTTATTGCCCTTCCACGGAACCCCAGGGTTCCGCGGACCACCTTTCGGGAACCGCTGGTCTAACGCTTCTGGCGCTTGCCTTCGCTTTCACCATTTCTTCTGTCATCATTTGTCTCCTGTCATAGTGAGATCTAGTTAGGTACCTAATTTTATGCCTAACAATATTTAACCTCTGATATGTCCAGTCAGACACAGATAAGTTCCAAATTTAAGGCTATATTTTCACCCGACTGTCGAAGGAGGGTTATTTTCTATTTTACAAGCTTTTATTAACTTCCAATGTACTTATGTATGTATGTATGTACGGGTCAAATCTTGGAAGTCGAATTTGACCCATTTCCAGTGGTCGGATTCAATTGAAATTTGGTATACTTATGTAAGTTGGACGACAATGCAAGCACGGTCAACCAAAAGTACGGTCAGCGAAAAAGACTGCATTTAAAATGAAATTTTTAACAATACTTTTTTATTTTAATCTGTACAATTGGTATTATTTGAAACAAATGAGACTTGAATCTTACTTGAATGCAGTTTTTTTTACTTTTGACATACGAGGGGTTGATCAACATTAAATTGTGACCTTATTCACGCTCAGCTCGACAACTATCAGGTGGGGGGGGGGATATGGCGGTAGGGATAGATGGAACAGGGGAAAAAATCAAGGTTAGACCTCTACCATTGTCGTGTATAAAACATTAATTCCCAAGAATGGCTTATTCCGACTGATATGGACCACTCGCTTATCAAAACCCATATTTCCTCGAGTAGTCTTGAAATAAGGCAACGAGAGACTTCTTGTTTGCTTATTTATTTTATCCTTATCGCACAAATACCTATTTGTTTATCCTTAGTACCACCTACTAACTACTTATTTTAGCGGTTTTCAGGTATGGCTACCGTGACGGCCAAATCATGAAGGAATTTATTAAAATGTTTTAGTATGTAATATTGCCTGAGCGCAATATGTAGGTAGTCTTAGTTCTAGCTAGTGCATATACAATATTTAAATGAAACACAGCCGTATATATTAATCTGTATAATTATCCACATACGGACATCGCACAATAGTATATTTGGTAAAAATATTCACAACGTAATATAAATAGTTAAAATATCAACAAACGCTTATTTACAATATACAAAATATACAGACGTACAAAAGAATCAACAACTTAACATAGTAGGTACGCGGGATATGGTAAGTCGGCGCCGGGATACTACGAAATACGGAGTTCGTATAGTGCCGTCCCTTTCGCTCTTCTGTTTAAGACTATAGCCGTAGGGCTACACACATCGCGATAACGCGAATATTCGCATTATCGCGATGTATGTAGCCGAATATTCGCGAATGCTTCGGCACTTCGCCCGAAGCTGCTGACCCTTCGCCCCGTTGTCGGTAAATTAGCGCACATCGAAGGCTGCTAATCTAAAGTAAACTCTGCGGCATCGCTCTCTATAGCAGTGTGGCCATGCACATTCGCCGTAGGCCGAAGACGAAGTTTTATCGTGTAGCCGTAGTATTAGCGTGACGTGACCGATACGAAGTTCGAAAATCGTATATCGTAGTATGGGGCCGGGTCGGGTGTTGCCGGGCGGGGTGTATGGGGGGGGAGGGGGGGGTGGCTCAGGGCAGCGGCTCGACGTAGTTCTCGGGCACGAGGCCGCTCTTGCCGTTGAGCGTGCCGCGCAGCCAGCCGGGCTCGGCGCTGGCCGCCACGTTGGTGATGATCTGGTTGGGCTCGAAGGACAGCTCGCCCTCGCTCTCGCCCAGGCACGCGTACAGCGTGCGCACGCGCCTGCGGAACGACACACCTCAGCTCAGCACACGGCGCACACTAGCTGTGTCCACACCAGTGCGCTTTCACGTTCATCTTGCGTTTTCCTTTGACGCACGAAATTCTGCACGCCGATCCACCGGCGTTGGATAGACATGCGCTAGCGGCACGCGCTGCTGTTCAATTAATTTTGAGGCATGCGCTATGGTTGTTCGGGCATGCGTCAAAGGAAAACGCAAGATGAACGTGAAAGCGCACTGGTGTGGGCATAGCTATTGCGACATAGCATTGGCAACTTTATCACGGCGGCAGAGCTCGCCTTACGGGACCTTGAAGGGGCCACGTCCAAATCTGAAGTTCGTATCGTACCATCCCTCTCACTCTCCCATTAGACACTATCCACGTGAGCGGGACGCCACGATACGAAGTTCGAATTTCGTAATATTGGGCCAGTATGGAAATTTTTTGGTGAGCCCTCATGAACAGCTCACCAAATTCTCAATTCACCACATTCTCAGTTCACCTAATTCTGTTCTCACCGTACTCTCAGCTGACCCCATTTTCATCTCACCACGGCCGCAGCTTGCCAGATCGTAAATGTATGTTCAACATCATTTACTCCCTTTCGTAGTATGACAAGAAGCCTCATTATCTGAGATTTTCTGGTGATCCCGAAAACCGTCAGTCTAACTAAACTACGATTTTTAATTTCGTGGAATTCTGACAAATGCCAGATTTTGACGTTTCAGAGGCAACAAACCTTTTTTCATTTTAAATCTGTTTATTATTTTAGAAACATAATAAAATAGGCACATTACTAATTATAAATATAGTGCAGAAGAGCTTTTACTATAAGAAGTTATCAGTTTTCATTTATTAGTCTATATTTATTTCATAGGTTTTTAAGAGATTCGTTTTATTCATGGTTCGTGTGACAGTTCATAATGATATTAGTCCTCTTTAAAAAACATAACACATAGCAAAAAACAAAAACTTTTCAAGGAAATAATAATATCAATCAACGAAAACGACAAAAATAATACGGAAACAGGAGAGCGAGCACATTCGAACATTCAAGACAGAAGCCGAATGACTTTAATATTGTTTTGACAGAAGAATGATATTTGATGGTTTTTATTATTTAAGTATGTACCTTGTCTATGAAATTTTAAATTACAAACCTCTTGAGACGACGACTGAAACTTAATACATAACTATTTATTATAATTTATGTCCGAAAGTTTGCGATATATGTCAATCATGCATCGCAATGATACCCGAGACAATTTATTTTTTACTCATAAAAGGGTTAAATATTTTATTACGTCTGAACAGTTAGATCAAAAAATATTCTAACTACGTATTAATTAATGATTTATTACATTATATCCAATTTTAATGTGTATACTAAGGAATTTGTGCTCTGTATTTGCTAGTTTATGTTTTATCTTGTTTAAATTTTCGGGAAATATTTTTTGCCTAGTAACACTAAGAAATGTCAGAATTCCACGAAATTAAAAATCGTAGTTTATACAATACTCCGACCGACTAAAACTCTGGATCGCTAAATTTTGCTAATTTTTGAACTATAAAGTATTTAAAATGGTTACTGACTAGTTTATCCTGGTTCTATCAAATTACAAGTATTGGCGAAATATAGGTACTAAAATACCTCTCATTGCAATATTATAACACTGTACATTTATGAGAGTACTTTGAACTGAAAGCATGGTGAGATGAGAATGTGCTTCACCTGAGAACATGGAGTGTTGAGAATTTGGAGAATTGGCTAAGTAAAGTTTTTTGAAGAGGTGCTAAATATATTTTTTTTCGACAGTAGTCATCTTCTAGACCGAGAAACTGCAGCTGTTTTATTTTTATCTCTCATTGTTTACTGGAAATATTTTTATAAGTGTTCGAGATGACATTTGTGAGATTTAATGGCTGACAAGCGGTTTGTGCTCAGTACTTAGTAGAAATAGAAAAAAAAACGAAGTCAATTGTCAATGTCAAATGAAATCTAACCGTTTGCGTTTCGTTTACTTTGCATTGTCCAAAAAGCAGTTCCAAAATAATGATCAAAAATATTCAATCGTGATTCAATTATCGTGCACAAGTCGTGGAGAAATGCGGTAAAATTGTAAATCCGGATTTGGTGCGGAGGTTGTTAAAAATAGTCCAAAAATCACACCAAAACGCAAAGCAAACGAAACGCAAACGGTTTGACATGGACAAAAGTGACAGATGACTTAGTTTTTTTTCTGTTTCTACTAAGTACTGGCAACGAACCGCTTGTCAGCCATTAAATCTCACAAATGTCAACTCGAACACTTAAAAAAATATTTCCAGTAAACAATAGGAGATAAAAATAAAACAGCTGCAGTTTCTCGATCTTCGGAACGCCCACTGTCGAAAAAAAATATAATTAGCACCTCTTAAAAAAACTTTACTTAGCCAATTGCGAGTATTTGGTGATCTGAGCACGTGACGAGATGACAATGTGGTCAGCCGAGAGCATAGCGAGATGAGAATTAACTGAGAATGTGGTCAGCCGAGAGCATAGTGAGATGAGAATTAACTGAGAATGTGGTGAGTCGTTCATAAGGGCTATGGCGCTTGTAATTTTCGAAATACAGCGATCGAATTAGCAAATTACATCGGTGAATCAACTCTTTCTTGCTATCCGTTGCTATGGTTACACAAATTTTGTCTCATGGACAACTGGGGACTGAGTAAAAAGCACGAAAAAGTTGAATCACCCTCATCCAAATCAGTTCAGCTGTTTTCATAATTTCAGCCGAAAGACGTCCACTGCTGAACATAGCTGCTATTTTTCAGCTGTTTTAGCGTGAAGTAATAAACACTTCCACACATACTTTTGCATTCAAAATATTGATAGGATTGGTGGGTTATTTTCTCGTGTTATTTCGCACAACCGCGGTGGAGTGGAGACCTAGCCTAGTGCTACCTTTACGGAAGCATCATTTTTTTCAGAGGGATCGCGAATGTATGAGGGAGGCCTCCGTCCAGCAGTGGGCGGCCAATGGCTGTAGATAGATAGTGGCGTGTACCTGTAGGGGTGCGTGTAGAGGCGCGCGTGCGCGGCGAGCGGCGCGTGCGGGGGCGGCGCGGGCGCGGGGGGCGCGGGGGGCGCGGGGGGCGCGGCGGGCGCGGCGGGCGCGGGCGGGGGGGACGCCGAGCACGACGACACTGACTCGGCGGAGCTGCTGCTGGACCGGCCTGCGCCTGCGCACGTACACACACATATAGGTAACGCCACCAGAGTTGAGGCCACGCACACAACCACATCTCATGTACCTAATAATGACAGCGGAATTTTGACGTTTATTCGTACCGACAGCAAGATCGACAGACTCAACAGTGAATTACAAAATTGACTAAATATTTCTTCAACCTATTTCGTTAAGAATTATTTAAGAAAATACATTTAGTTCAAACAAAACAGAAAATAAAATATTTTGATATATTTTATTTAATCAGATATGCATATTTTTCGCTTTTTATAAAATACCGATTTTTTTGTTGCGAATATTTCTTATCAGTTTCAAATTGTTTTATTTCAAAAACAGGTTATATGATAAAAGAAAAAATATAATATGCATGGTATCGTGGGTATTTGTATTTCACCTTAAGATCATAATAATTCACATTTTCATTCACTCATTCTTTTCTTTCTTTCGCTACTTTTTTTGCAATCAGTACTTTATGTAGCTGTGTGTGTAATCATTCGCCTCAACTCTGATGGCGTTACCTATAACATCACAGGACTCAACATTTGGCCTTTGTAGCTAGATTTAATTAATAGTACATTACTGCAGCGGCCGCGGTATAGGGGATTGCCGGCCGAGTAGTTATAGATGGCCGAGTGTCAACGAGGCCATCTAGAGATACAAGGCCGGCAATCCCTGTTCGTGGCCAAGGCTTGTATAAAGTTTTTCTCAAACATGCATCATCATCATCACCACCATCATCACCGCCATCATCATCACCATCACCATCACCATCACCAACAACATCATCAACATCCATCAAAATCCATCAACATCCATCAATATCCATCAACATCCATCAACATCCATCAACAGCCATCAATATCCATCAACATCCATCAACATCCAACAACATCCATCAACATCCATCAACATCCATCAACATCCATCAACCAACATCAACCAACATCCATCAACATCCATCAACATCCAACAACATCCATCAACATCCATCCATCCATCCATCCATCAACATCCATCCATCCGTCCGTCCGTCCGTCCGTCCTTCCGACCGTCCGTCCGTCCATCCATCCATCCATCCATCCATCCATCCATCCATCCATCCATCCATCCATCCATCCATCCATCCATCCATCCATCCATCCATCCATCCATCCATCCATCCATCCATCCATCCATCCATCCATCCATCCATCCATCCATCCATCCATCCATCCATCCATCCATCCATCCATCCATCCATCCATCCATCCATCCATCCATCCATCCATCCATCCATCCATCCATCCATCCATCCATCCATCCATCCATCCATCCATCCATCCATCCATCCATCCATCCATCCATCCATCCATCCATCCATCCATCCATCCATCCATCCATCCATCCATCCATCCATCCATCCATCCATCCATCCATCCATCCATCCATCCATCCATCCATCCATCCATCCATCCATCCATCCATCCATCCATCCATCCATCCATCCATCCATCCATCCATCCATCCATCCATCCATCCATCCATCCATCCACGTCGACCACGTGGACCTATTAAACGTCATGGTGCTGTGTCACATAAAACAATAGACGATCACTTTGCTGGCCAAGGCCAGCAATGTTGTATGAAATTCCATTACCTATTGACCTCTCGTCTAGGCGCACCTGCAACGTGACAGTTCGTGGCGTATTATAAGGAACAAACCGTCAATATTTCATAGCATGTTTGAGAAAAACTATTTATTGAACTTGCAATGTTAGCAAGTTGTTTTCAAATTTCGTGATTGTATTAACGTCATAAGTCCCAGCGTACACCTACTTTATACGTAAAGTACAAATTAATTCCAAGAATTTCAACCCGCTCTGGGTTCCTGTGGAAACTCCTCCAAGCCTCACTTTGAGAGGTCTGTGCTCTGTATTTAGTGGAACGTACAAAGGCTCTGAGATGATGATTATGTGGAATACAATATTTTAAACGAAATCATCATCATCAAAAATCTAAAGATCGAATTAAAAACACTAATAAAAACAAGTTTCTTGTATGACGACCCCCTCTGACTATATTTTGTTATAGCGGCCACAGCAATACTCATACGTCCAGCTATTACAGTTCAAGAGATAGAACTTTGTGACTGACAGTCGGACAGACAGCGGAGTCTCAGTAATAGGTCCCCGTTGGCACCCTTTGGATTCGAAGCACTAAAAATTGTTTCGGTTGATTTGTAATTAGTATGTACTAAAGCCTTCGACACACTGCGGGCGGGGCGGGACCTCGACGGGACGTCCCGTCGGTCCCGTCGGCGTCCCGTCGAGGTAAGCTGTGTGTCGAAGGCTTTTGTTGTGGGAGTGGATGGGTCTGTACTGTACGCACCTCTGAGCGCCAGCAGCGCGGGCGGCGCGGCGGGGGGCGGGGGGCCGAAGTGCTGCAGCAGCTGGTGGTGGTGCGGCGAGTAGCGCGCGCCCGCGCCCGTCCCCGCCCCCGCGCCCGCGCCCGCCCCCGCACCCCCGGGCCCGCCCAGCGGCGACAGGCTCGCCAGCGGCGCGACGCCCACGCTCTGCAACAACACACGACCGGTGTTAGGTATACACACACACATCATCTACCTCGCGACCGATCTGTCATGTGTAGTCGACCGAGTAAATGCTTTGCCATTTTTTATGTTAGTTCCTACATCATAGTAAAAGCAATAAGGCTGATTGTCACATTGACTTATAAAAGAAAATGGCCTCTGATGTTAGGTTAGTTTTTATAACAATCCTGAAGCGCTTAGCTTACAGTTTCACAGAAAAAATCGTTCGCCCATATGAAAAAGTTGGGAAATGAATCATTTAGAGAAAAGTATTTTCGGTGAAAAATTAGGGGACCAAAATTATAATTAAGAATATTTTACGAGTAATTATGTACACAATACGGTACTATTACGTCCCTTTTCATTTCCAAATAGTAATTATTTTGCAATGATCTACTAGGGCAGTTATTAAAATGTTAGGTTATTAAAGTGCTGCGGGTGTCCAAGAGCGGCGATGATTGCTTCCCATCAAATAACTAGCAAGCTCGTTTGCCCTCCTCCCATACAAAAAAAAATATAGCGGCTTGACGTCGAGCGCGTGGATATTGTTTCGAGTCTATTTATGCCGTTTACAACGCTCGTTTAAGTCATCTCCGTGGTGGAGGCCGAGCGGCTGGATGGTCCCCGAAGCCCCGAGGGACGGTCGAGGTTCTGGGGCGGAGGTACTCACACAGTCGGCGCGGGTCAGCAGCGCGGAGGACAGCGGCGCGGGAGACGCCCTGCAACAACAAAATATCCTCGTCACTTCACAACACCTTCAGGTCGTCTTATTGGGTAATTGGAGGGGGAAACTGTCCCCCTTCTTGTACATGAACAAAATAATCACTAATGCACGAGCAACGAGTGACCAAGTAATGCTTCACAATTACTTTTGACAGTTTCTACGTCATAAAAAAAAAACAACAAAGCTAATCGTCACACTGACTTCTAAGCGATGGTAGTCGTAAGCCGCAAAATTGATACTGAACCTATGTCTAAGTACACATCATTCTCAAATAGTTGTAAGAAAAGGGGTAAAAATGAAGCGTAATGCGTGTTAACTAAGTATTATCGGCTAAAGATTAACAGATACGCAAAAATCCGCATCAAACTTTAAACAGCTGACCAATGTTTACACTCCGCAAGCCACTAACACAGAGCCCTATAATATAACGCATAACACAACCATAAGTAATGAAATACGGACCCGGCGATCACGAATCCGGAGAGGCAGATGATCATAATAAGGGTCTATTGTATATCACGGTCACAGAACACTTTAAACATTAATTATGCAGTCACGCGGGAGCCGAGTGGTGGTCGAGGGTGCGGCAAGCACTGGGCCCGGGACGGCGCCGCGCCCGTACTTATGCGGCGCGCGGCGCTGGGATTGGCGCGCGCGGACAGCTGCCACTGGGAGAGGGAGGGGGGGGACACGTGGCACCTGCCACCTGCGCCACGGGCCATGGCCACCAGAGCTCTAGGGCTTCTAGGGACAGGTCGAAACTCGTCTACTTTCGCCCTTTCCTAGACGTTCGTTCACCTTGTTAGTTAAGTATGGCGACTGAGGAACCTATGATCTGATTTGAAACTTTTTAAATAGGTATAGCCAAGGCCAGTAAATAGACCTAGTAGAAATCATACTTTGATTTAATTCCAACTGAAGTATGTTAATTGACAACTTGCTGCAACTTTTCGTCACGTCGTTTCGATACCAAAGATCGCCTAGCTAGGTACAATCAGCCTCAGAAGTCGCTAAACACTTTAGTACTTTGTCGCAATAACCAGTTACACATGTGAAGTTTGAAATATGTCACGTTAGTGAACGTGACAAAGTAAGTGTTCAGCGACTTCTAAGGCCGTCCGTAAGTACTTAGATAATTTCTGTGTCCCGTTCGCTGTTAACTTTTTTAAACAGCTATTCATATGAAAAGTTTTTTTTGTGTTGGATTTAGTCACATCTCGTCGGATTTTATCACAAGTGGTCCGATTGATAATTAAATTTGGTACACGCATACACACACACGTGTAAATTGAACAACACGGCAAGTCCACTAAACAAAAATTACGGCCAGTAAAAAGTCTGTATTAAAAATAACATTTTTTATGAAAACTTATTAACCTTCAAAAGAGCTTTTCATATTAATTCATATGCCATATCTACAACATAATAAAGTTTGAAACAAGTTTTAGAGTTTGAAGTTGTTTGTTTTGTTTTCGTTTATCCTGCTTCACATTTAATGAACTTGACGCGTACCTCAAATAAAAAACCGCGACACAAATCGTTAGTTCGATGCGTGTTGTAACAACTTATCTTGCCAAAGCGGTCGTAAACAGCGGTGCCCATTGGGATCAAACCACCTATGATACCGCCGATGCAGCCTCAAAGGATTTTTCTTAACATTTTTTCAAACAGTGGAGTCTTCAACGTTTTTTTGTTCCCAGTTCGGGATAGGATACATTTAATTAATTTAGTAAGCAACAACATTGATCACACAATATATGTATGTATGTATGTATGTAAACTCTTTATTGTACAAAAATAAGGAAAAAAAGAAATACATTATTGACAACCGTTGAAATGTATGTACAAAGGCGAACTTATCCCATTAAGGGATCTCTACCAGTCAACCCTTGAGTGGATGAAAGGAGCATTTAGTAAGGGACCGACAAAGAGTAAGTCAAAATAATACAGTCGGACAAAGCAAAGGCTACAATACAACTTTTAGTAAATACAATACATAAACTCATAATATAAAGAAACCTAATAATAATATACTACCATATACAACATATATATGCAAAATACATATAATAAATAAGCAGTGTTCTCAATATATTAAAGTGATGGTGTGAGCCACATCTTCTTCAAAGCTTCCCTGAACGACACCACGGAAGGAGATTGCCTAATGGAGGTGGGTAATCGATTCCACAGTCTAGCAGATTGCACAGTAAATGATTTTGAGTAAATTTTGGAAGAAGTAGAAGGACAGGCCAAAAGAAGATTGGTACTCGACCGCAAACGATGCTGGCTTCCTTCAGCCAAGTAGCTGAAACGCTCGGAAAGGTATAAAGGGGCGGAAGGATTAAATAGAGTGTTGAAAAGCAATGACAGAACGTGGATGTTCCTACGCTCCCTGATGGGCAACCACCTCAGCTGCGCGCGAAAGTGAGAAACGTGGTCGTATTTACGGAGACCAAAGATATACCGGATACACACGTTTTGAAGGCGGTCAAGCTTATCAAGCAACCCCTCAGCAAGGTCCAAATAACCAACATCACCATAGTCGAGCAAAGGAAGTAAAAGAGACTGAGCTAGGGTAATTTTGGTTTGGAGAGGCAGGAAATTTTGCAAGCGTCTGAGCGAGTGAAGTGAGGCAAAAAGTTTCCGACTGACCTCAGCAACCTGAGCTGACCAGGAAAATGTCTGGTCCATGATAATTCCCAGATTTCTGACGGTAGGCGAAAAAGGAATAACGGTACCATCAAAATATAGGTTAGGAACTACCATATCAGAAATCTGAGAAATGAAATATGGACTGCCAAACATGATCGCTTGTGTCTTTTTCGCGTTAACCTTGAGGCCAAAGCTCGCAGCCCAATCGCGAATGGTTGTAAGGTCAGAATTAATGCGTTCAATCAATCGAGGAAGATCGTCAAGAGGAGCAGCAGAATAAATTTGCAAATCGTCCGCATATAAGTGGTAGCAAGAATTCAAAGAGGATGTAATACCGTTAATGAAGATAGAAAAAAGGAGAGGGGACAGTACACCCCCTTGAGGGACACCAGCGGTAAGATCACACCACGCTGAAAAAGCGTCCTCAATCCTGACTCGCTGTTGCCTCCCACAGAGGTAGGAACGGAACCACGATAAAGCGGTGGAAGAAAAATTTAAAGTGCTCAGTATGCCTAAAAGGATATCGAAATCCACGGAAATATAATTAACGAACGAAACATTTGTAAAGCAGTTAACTGAAAATGGAAATGTATGGTTAATTTTCGTGTAACAACGGAAAACTTCCGTGCAAATTTTAGCTCCGTCGTTAAGATGTCCTACTTTTTATTATTATTGTATGCCTGTCTTTGCTCAGTTTGTATTAAATCATGTGTATCTTACCTGGTTTAAGTGTATCATACTTCATACATGTATATAAATAAAAATGTACTATGTTATCCAACTCAACGGGTCCTAAGATACAGGCTCAGCCTAGTTTGGGGTCCACCGGATACTGCTTCATGTAATTTTTTAGTTTGTGTAATAAATATTTTCTTCTTTTTCTTCTTCTTCTTCTTTTCAACTCCCCCAAATACGATACATATTTAAATTAACAATTTGCAGCACACCAGATGACGGATGCGTGCCCGTGGCGAGCCTTCGGCTCAAAAGCGATTCTGGAAAGTGACATATGAAATAAGAAGCGCAGCTTGCAGTATCACGCAGCGCAATAAGGACTTTATGCGCCTGCGGTTACGGTTCACTTCGCAGCGGCGCGCGGCAGGCTGTCATTAGCCGGGATGCGCGTGCGCCAGGTGCCGGCGCAAAAACTCGTCTTTCTTGAAAGCCCTCCCTCCTCCCTTGCACTGCGATTATAATTAACAAAAGCTTTTTTTGCCTACACCGGGGTCCTTTAGTCAAATGAATCCTGATAACAGGATTTATTTCAATATAAGATCCCGTACGCGCAGTGAAGGTCCACGACGCATGTTACAAAGAAATCACACGTTTATTTTGTAGATATCACTTTAAAGTCAACGGTTCCACGCGATGTGGGTTGTTATCATATTAATCGCTTCAATATTTGTTCATGTGCAGAGAGCGCACCATGCAATGCATTACATTGCGTTATTTTAGTAGCATATTATTTGCGGTGCCAGATTATAACTTTATTCACTACATTATACGATACGAGTACATATGTCATTCTATTATATCATCTCATTGCTGACCACAGCAGTCGTCATCAAATGAATCGATACGGGTTTTCCAGCATTAGAGAAAGTTTTAGCTTACTTAAATTCACGGTAGGTACTCTTTTATTTTCACTCTGAGTAGAGCCAAATGATAATGCACGCATGGCCGATGACCTTAGGACTTGATGGTGGACATCGCAGCGGCCGCGAGGTACTGCCAGTGCTGGGGGGTTACTACGAAATTCGATTGCCGAAGTTCGCACCGCGCCGTCCCTCTCACTCTTTTTAGGGTTCCGTAGTCAACTAGGAACCCTTATAGTTTCACCATGTCTGTCCGTCTGTCTGTCTGTCTGTCTGTCTGTCCGCGGCTAAGCTCAGAGATCGTTAGTACTAGAAAGCTGTAATTTGGCATGAATATACATATCAGTCACGCCAACAAAGTGGTAAAATAAAAAATAAAAAAATATTTTTTTTTAGGGTACCTCCCATAGACGTAAAGGGGGTGATTTTTTTTTCTCGACTAATCCTATAGTGTGGGGTATCGTTGGATAGGTCTTTTAAAACCATTGCGGGGTTGCTAACATGATTTTTCTATTCAGTGACCTGTTTGCGAAATATTCAACTTTAAAGTGAAAATTTTCATTAAAATCGAGCGTCCCCCCGCTCTAAAATCTAAACTGTTAGGTGGAAAAATTTGAAATAATTCAGAATGGTAGTAAATATATCAAATTTACTAGGAAAATTATAGCGGCTAAGATTGCTTGGAAATTATTTGTAGTTTAAGAATAAATTGTAGCCTAAGGTATTTTGGGGGTAGGCTGCAATAGAGAGATCTCTCTCCAGGCAGATGTTATGCCTGGGGACCGAAGTCCAATGGATGAAAGTTGGAAGTTGTATTTATGCAGCCGAGTTGAGAAACTTCGATAGCGTGATGTAGGATTGTAGTAATTAGTTCCTTATGTGATGACTAGATGGCGCTAGTAGTCGCTACATCAGCCCCCCTTTTAGACCGGAGGTCGATACGAATTGCAGTGGAGTGCAGTCTGTGCGTCATGTGGGCGCTTGCAAGGGCCAGTCGCTCAGAGCCTCGTCGGCGAGCATTGTTGTTCCTCTGCTACTTGTGAATGCATGCCTGTTGCGTGATTGCTCGGAGCCTTGTTGGCGAGCGTTGATTGATTGATTGGCAAGTGGAAGTAGTGGGAGGAGGATTTGCGAACTGTAGACACCAGGCAGATAATAGATACATGCTAGTGGTGCACAGTGCGCTGAGTTGGCTTGCTGTGAGACTGCGTCATCGTCTTGTGTGTCTGAAGGTTGCGATTTTTGTCCAATGTCGTGGGTCACCAATTTGGGGGTTGTTACAATAGAGAGATCTCTCTCCAGGCAGATGTTATGCCTGGGGACCGAAGTCCTATGGATGAAAGTTGGAAGTTGTATTTATGCAGCCGAGTTGAGAAACTTCGATAGCGTGATGTAGGATTGTAGTAATTAGTTCCTTATGTGATGACTAGATGGCGCTAGTAGTCGCTACAGTATAAAACATACCTAAACTTGGATGATTCCGTACACATACGAAATCCTTAGAAAAATATTACTTGATTTTTTCGTAATGGCTACGGAACCCTACCTTGGGCGTGTCCGACACGCTCTTGGCCGGTTTTTATTTTTTAATACTATTAGCGTGAACGGGTGCGAATATCTAACTTCGTGGTGTAGACCTGGGCGCTGCGCCGGGGCCGCTGCACGCTGCACGCGGGAGGCGGCAGATGCGCGCGCGCAGGTGCGCATTCCCGCGCGCAGCTGCCGCATTCTTATCTCGCGAGGCTTCTCCCGACCAAGCCTATTAAACACACGTTATTTGCGCAAAAATAGCTTTCCAATAAGCCCTTGCCGACGCTAAAACACAACGGAATCGATAATTAGATATATCAAAATTGTCTTTATTCGTCTTGGCGATCGTTATGCAACGGTAGTTCCTTGTTGTTTTTTTTGCAGAGAAAGTGGAGTTTCATATGAGATGCATAAATAAAATTTTGCATTATTGCAGGTACCTATAACCGTTGCCGCAATAACATTTAAACGCTTTCTTTTTTCTTTTACGAATCGAACTATTTTTTTTTTTAATTTATTTACACAAAAACAAACAAAAGAAGTACAGAAATACTTATGTTAAAATACATCTGCCAAACTGCATAGCAGTTTGTTGGCAGAAAGTTTATAACTCTCACTAGGTACTTAAATTAATAAGGTCCCGACACTCACTTGTCCGGTTTTATTAAAAATTCAAACCCGGTGCCGGCTGCGTAGGCGCAGCGCGCCGCGGCCCTTTGCTATTGATTACTATTCTTAATTATGAGAGTGGAATTACGCTGTGCGCTGCGGCGCCACACGCACCGACATCGGCAATACCAATAAAACAATGCATTATACACAATGACACAAACATAAAGAATTTTGACTTTGACTTTGACATAAAAACTTATACTTTGATAAAAAGGTAACATAAATTAGGAATGTCGATTTAACTGATACTGTCTTGCGAGTTGCGGCAGCGGTCACTGCAATAAGAGCAAAACGCAAGGCCGCGCCGCCGAGCGCGCTCGCTACTCGCTGGCTGCCAAATATTTACGACCACCATACGACTCCTATAGTACAAAAGATATATGGATTGGATTCATGTTCTGATGGGCAGCGATAGATTTGTTCTGTGCAATAGCTTTTGTTGCCGTCTCGACGACGGGTGAACGAGCGGCGCGCGGCGACCTCGAGCGAGCGTTGTCTCTCGGTTGCACCGCGCCGCAACTGCCGCTTATCTGCACTATCTTTGCACAAAGGACTTCTATGGTGCTTCGACTACTGAATGTTTATTTACTTTGTAGGACTCTTTGATCTGTTTTTGTAGTCCTGTTCCTTTGAAGGGCGGTCTGTATGAGCGCGGAAACGGGATGGCGCGGTTCAATGGTCACTGCGATTACAACACAATACGACCCGTCCCGAGGCCGACATTTTACGCTTCATTGCGATGAAAAAACTTTATTGACCGGGAAGCTAACACGTGTGTTGAACCATTACGTATTCCTACGGATTCCAAATCACGCTGTCTACCTTCATTAGGTAGGTATGTTATCTCTTCGTGTGATGACCAAGTCGCCGCCTTGACACACACGACCACTAGAAGAAGTTTGCCTATTCCCTTTCCTACCTCCGTGTCATGCACGACACTAACATAGGTTACCTATCAAAATTTAGAAATATTTTTTTCCGAATAATTAAAATCCCGAATGCTTCATTATCCGAATGCATTTTTTTCTGAAACTGTAAATATTTCAGGATTTCTTATAAAACAACCCTAACCTAACCTAAAGGGTTCTACACGATGGTCCTGAAATAAATCCTGAAATATTTACAGTTTCAGAAAAAAATGCTTTCGGACAAATGAAGTTTTCGGGATTCTAAACCTTCGGAAATAAAATTTTCTAAACATCGACAGGTTCCCTAATATAATGTGTTAAACTACTTATAATACCTATTATGTTAGAAGAAATAATAAATAATAAATTTTACAGAGATGTTTTTTATGGTTATGTTTCTAGAAGCACCCCAGCACCGGTTATACATAATAGGTGCTTCTAGAAACATGGATATCATCACAATGCCTCAAATATGGGTAGTCTAACCTCTCGGCTAACGAACGCAAGATGGGGTTGGGGCTGGCCCGCACCCGGCGCACCAAGGAAGTGCATCGCTTGCGCATAATTGTATAAAAGCAATGTATGCGCGCTTCAGCAAACATCCCTGATGCGCTACAGAAGCGGGGCAGCCCCACCAGCACCCGGAACGCGTTGTTGTATTGGACCCGGAGGGCCCCGTAGGCTAGCACGTATACAGGGAGGCGCAATAAGCACTGAAAAGAGTCAATTTCACCTCCCAGGTACAGCGCGTAAACTTACGCTTACACAGTTACTAAAACAGTAAGTTCTAACCAACGTGTCCTCGAATCGAAACCTATAACAAAATTAGGCGAATTACAATTAAAAATATGATATCCAAATATAGCAGGTAAATCGGTGATACGAAACCGTTACTAAGAAGTTGTCTACGTTAATCAAATGAGTGTTATTGGTGGTGTAAGGGCCTCACATACAGTTGAGAGGTCTCTCGGAGGCGGGCAAGCCGGGCGCGCTACCTGCGCCTGCGCCGCAGTCGGCAGCTGGCGGGGCGGCAGATGCGCGATCACGGGTTATGCTATAATCAAACCTCGTCCATACAAACTATTTTAAATTTAAACCAATTATCGTCCAAGGATACCCAATATTACGTGTTGGTAAATTCCTTCTCCTTGGGACGTCTTACTCAATGCTGAGGGTCATGATCTCGCCGAATAATCTTGCCCTGTCCTCCGCAGTGAAGTAGCAACACACTGGAGCGGATCTGATTTAAATTATCTTATTCAAAAAATAAAGCAAAGAAACAAAAGATCGTCCCTGGTGACCGCATTTTTATGCGTACGTGCTTACGCTTAGGCGAGCACAAAGAAACAAAAGATCGTCCCTGGTGACCGCATTTTTATGCGTACGTGCTTACGCTTAGGCGAGCACAAAGAAACAAAAGATCGTCCCTGGTGACCGCATTTTTATGCGTACGTGCTTACGCTTAGGCGAGCACAAAGAGCTGCGCGATAAGAAAAACCCCAGGTTCTTTCATTAGAACCTACCTGTTCCCTTGCTTGGCTTCGCAAAAAAGATACGTATCATATTTTTATGACTTGTAAAAAGTTACTTTTGTCAGCAAATTAGTACTTAAAGTACTTAAAACTTTCCTTCGTCTTTAGTGGTCGGTCGTTTCCGACTACTTGAAATTTAATGTGTTTGTGTCGTGTAGATTCTAGGGCAGATTTATCATGAGATCATGACAAAGCAAAATATTATAGCTTCACCTTGATTTTGTCACCGTTTAACAATAAATGTTATTTTATAAATATGTAATAGATATTATAGGACGATCATTTATACTAACCTAACGTAACCTATCTGACAGTTTACAATCTTCGTAATAAACAAACGGTACCTCTACCATGAGTTTACACTAGTTCACAGTGACCGTACTCGCTAGCGACGGCGAAAATGATTTGTATGGAGAATTGTACGTCCGTAAGTGACCGCTAGAGGCGCTGTACAATTCTCCATACAAATAATTTACGCCGTCGCTAGCGAGTACGGTCACGTAAACTAGTGTAAACTCATGGTAGAGGTACGGCTCATACCTATCATTATCTATCCAGTGTAACAAAAACTTATATTAAGTATTCTAATAACTAGCCTTTCTGATCTTCCATTCTCGTAAAAGAGCCGTACCTGTTTTGTTCTTGTTCTAGACTTAGAGGTATCGCTCTTCGAACAGGATCACATGATTACGATTTGAATGATTAACCCAAACCAAACGGAAGGAGCCGGCGACCCGCGACCCGCGGCGCGCGCGTGCGACGCGGGTCGCTCGCAGACACCTCTCCAACAACCCAAACTTGTTTCATTTGTTCTTATTTATTTGATAAAGTACACTAATGCACTTTACGATTAAACTGATGAATAAATGACGAAAAAGAAACCGTATAACCCGGTAGTGCTTAACATGGATCGGAAGGGCATAAGCTTTTATTTTGTGAATAAAAGGATTGTAAATACAAGTGCCTGCGCAATGCAAGGCACGTGTGTGTTTTGTTTTCTTGTCCCATCGACTCATAGGTATAAATATAACACAACAGAAAATGCAGAGATTCCTATTTAGCAAGAAAATTGTACTGGTCAATATTAAGTTCCGAAAAAATACGTACGTATCATGCAATAATAATGACGATCTCATCTTTAAACGCGAATGTCAGAAAAACGATAACAAAGAAAGAATCTAAGAACACATTACAATTTGATAGGCGATTTTCAAGGACAAAATAAATTAGTTTGCATTTTGTATGTAAGTTCAGACCGAATGTATAGTGAATACCATATTCCTCAGTGCAGCAAGTAGCGTGCAGCAAGTATGGGTGCGCCGGCGCCGCACCTGGCCGCCGCCGCCGCAGGTGGCGTGACGCAAGGGGTAGTAGTTTTTATTTGGACCGTATGAATTCGTGTTTCCGGCACTTTGTTTGTATCCACAATGCGATATAGATTTAAATAGGTGAAGTCGTTTAAATGTGCGTACACCTGTGCGTTTGTGTGTGTATGGTTAGGCGAGACACTCATCAACGCCTCGCGTAAAAACCCATGGATCTAGAAAGCTGAAATTTTGCATGGACATTCATTTTGTGATGATGATAGCTTTTATTTTATCGATATTGCCATAAGGTAATGTTCAGAATTAATAACAAGAGAAAAAATGGGACGCTCTAGCTAGAAGCTCGAGACGTTTACATATATAGCTACAAAGTGGAGTAAAAACACAAACAATCGTGAACTTATTAATAGTAGTTATAGTAGATGCGAAAAAGTTCTGTGATTTCACTCCTAGTTTCATAACCAATTTTATAATACGTAGGGGTAGAAGATATAACCGGCTACGTTATCTCGGGGGGTATGTATTACAATACCGAAGTACAAAAGACCGAATGTATTAAAACATCGAATGGGTCAAAAGACCGACACGATTTTTTTCTGAAACCGTTAACTTTTTAAGATTGTTATAAAACAAACCTAACCTAACCTAATGGGTTCTGTATGATGCCGTTTTAATAAATTCTGAAAAGTTTACGGTTTCAGAATAAAATCGTGTCGGTCTTTTGACCCATGCGATGTTTTAATACATTCGGTCTTTCGTACTTCGGTATTGTAATACATACCCATCTCGGGAGAAGAAAATGTGAATATATCTCAATATATCTGTAGGTTATTTGACTGGGTAGATCAATTTACCAAATCGTTATTTCCTAGAAGCAAAATTTATATTCGAATTTTATCCCAAATGTTCTTTTTCTCATATAAGTAGTATTTTACTGAAGCTTAGGTATTTTCACAGTAGCGTTTTTTCTCATATAAGTAGTATTTTACTGAAGCTTAGGTATTTTCACAGTAGCGTTTTTTCTCATATAAGTAGTATTTTACTGAAGCTTAGGTATTTTCACAGTAGCGTTTTTTCTCATATAAGTAGTATTTTACTGAAGCTTAGGTATTTTCACAGTAGCGTTTTTTCTCATATAAGTAGTATTTTACTGAAGCTTAGGTATTTTCACAGTAGCGTTTTTTCTCATATAAGTAGTATTTTACTGAAGCTTAGGTATTTTCACAGTAGCGTTTTTTCTCATATAAGTAGTATTTTACTGAAGCTTAGGTATTTTCACAGTAGCGTTTTTTCTCATATAAGTAGTATTTTACTGAAGCTTAGGTATTTTCACAGTAGCGTTTTTTCTCATATAAGTAGTATTTTACTGAAGCTTAGGTATTTTCACAGTAGCGTTTTTTCTCATATAAGTAGTATTTTACTGAAGCTTAGGTATTTTCACAGTAGCGTTTTTTCTCATATAAGTAGTATTTTACTGAAGCTTAGGTATTTTCACAGTAGCGTTTTTTCTCATATAAGTAGTATTTTACTGAAGCTTAGGTATTTTCACAGTAGCGTTTTTTCTCATATAAGTAGTATTTTACTGAAGCTTAGGTATTTTCACAGTAGCGTTTTTTCTCAATTTGAATTGACACAGAAACAGTGTTCTTCTGTGTGCTTTTGGCCGATGTGCTTCGGGCCGATGCAAACTTAAAATAACCTAAACCTACCATGTTTCAGTGTCAATTAAAGTTGGGAAAAAAACGCGATTGTGATAAATAAGCTTCAGTAAAATAAACATGGTGAGAAAAAAAGCATTTGGTAAAAAATGCTAATGGAAATTTTGCTACAAGGAAATAACGATTTTTCTAACCAGTCGGTTATTTTCGTGCAATTTGTACGGAGTCGCGAGTGTCTATCATTTGCGCTTGATTAACATTCACTAAACGGTCCTGTGATTACTTTTTACTCAAGTTGTGATGTGTAGCTAATCAAACGCAAATGATAGACAGGCGCTTGACAATGTTTTTCTTTTTGGTGGCCAATCACTGGTGCATAGGCAATAACTTGGTAGTTTACTCTGTGTGTTGATATAACGGTCACAGTAGGTAAATAATCGGTAAAAATTTCAAGTATCTTACGTTTCAAGAGATAGAGCCTTGTCATAGACGGACGGACGCACCCTTCGAAAATCAAAATCAAAACGTTTATGGTGCAAGTAGGTAGTTTATGTTATGGTGTAAAAGAGCCCTTCGCTCTTTTACATGTCCCTTTTTTAAAACTACCAGCGGTTTCGTAAGGACCATCTGCATCATTGCCAAGAACAATGCACCGCAAGAAACTTGTCAGAAAGTCATTTTATAATTTTTTTTGGGTATGGAATCCTTTTAAAGTGATAGCGAAGGGGTAGGAGTATTATGTATGTTAACAGTTAGCGTCTGCCTGGAGAGAGCTATATTGAGGTCTACCTCCACAATAAAATAAGCGGAGCTTGGACTCCCAACGTTACGATAATTTAGCTGTGGAGATAGACTTAGGCACGCATACCTACATGTTAACATGTACAGTAAAATTACATAAAGTTAACCACTGACAGATGGTTTGCCTTCATTTCATATTGAACTTTAACGACCTACAAATAAAGCCAATTTTAGAATACTGTTACCCACGTTTGCAGATCTTGTAATAGCTACTTTATTTGTATGGTGTTAAAGTTGGAAATTAAATGAAGGCAAGCCATCTGTCAGTGGTAAACTAAAAGTAAACGTATCGTAAGCAATAAACGATTTGAATTAGAGTTTACCTGAGTCCGTTGTAGGGCGGCGGGTTGGCGTTGTCGTTGGAGGAGCCGAAGATCTGGTCGTAGTGGTCGAGCAGCGTCTCCACCAGCACGTTGTAGAACTTGAGGTCCAGGATGGCGGCGACGGACTCGCGCGGCGCGCGCAGCAGCGTCGGCGCCACGCACACGGCCAGGTTGGCGCGCGTCATCAGGTTGCGCGCGCTGCGGGCCGCCACCGCGCGCAGGTGCGCCAGCACCAGCCGCAGCATCGCCGCGTTGCTGGCCGGCAGCCGCGCCACCAGCCCAGACACCGCCGCCACGCGCTCCGCCCGGCTCTCCAGCTCTGCACACACACACACACACTCAGCCGCGCTGCTGGCCGGCAGCCGCGCCACCAGCCCAGACACCGCCGCCACGCGCTCCGCCCGGCTCTCCAGCTCTGCACACACACACACACACTCAGCCGCGCTGCTGGCCGGCAGCCGCGCCACCAGCCCAGACACCGCCGCCACGCGCTCCGCCCGGCTCTCCAGCTCTGCACACACACACACACACTCAGCCGCGCTGCTGGCCGGCAGCCGCGCCACCAGCCCAGACACCGCCGCCACGCGCTCCGCCCGGCTCTCCAGCTCTGCACACACACACACACACTCAGCCGCGCTGCTGGCCGGCAGCCGCGCCACCAGCCCAGACACCGCCGCCACGCGCTCCGCCCGGCTCTCCAGCTCTGCACACACACACACACACTCAGCCGCGCTGCTGGCCGGCAGCCGCGCCACCAGCCCAGACACCGCCGCCACGCGCTCCGCCCGGCTCTCCAGCTCTGCACACACACACACACACTCAGCCGCGCTGCTGGCCGGCAGCCGCGCCACCAGCCCAGACACCGCCGCCACGCGCTCCGCCCGGCTCTCCAGCTCTGCACACACACACACACACTCAGCCGCGCTGCTGGCCGGCAGCCGCGCCACCAGCCCAGACACCGCCGCCACGCGCTCCGCCCGGCTCTCCAGCTCTGCACACACACACACACACTCAGCCGCGCTGCTGGCCGGCAGCCGCGCCACCAGCCCAGACACCGCCGCCACGCGCTCCGCCCGGCTCTCCAGCTCTGCACACACACACACACACACTCAGCCGCGCTGCTGGCCGGCAGCCGCGCCACCAGCCCAGACACCGCCGCCACGCGCTCCGCCCGGCTCTCCAGCTCTGCACACACACACACACACTCAGCCGCGCTGCTGGCCGGCAGCCGCGCCACCAGCCCAGACACCGCCGCCACGCGCTCCGCCCGGCTCTCCAGCTCTGCACACACACACACACACACTCAGCCGCGCTGCTGGCCGGCAGCCGCGCCACCAGCCCAGACACCGCCGCCACGCGCTCCGCCCGGCTCTCCAGCTCTGCACACACACACACACACTCAGCCGCGCTGCTGGCCGGCAGCCGCGCCACCAGCCCAGACACCGCCGCCACGCGCTCCGCCCGGCTCTCCAGCTCTGCACACACACACACACACACTCAGCCGCGCTGCTGGCCGGCAGCCGCGCCACCAGCCCAGACACCGCCGCCACGCGCTCCGCCCGGCTCTCCAGCTCTGCACACACACACACACACTCAGCCGCGCTGCTGGCCGGCAGCCGCGCCACCAGCCCAGACACCGCCGCCACGCGCTCCGCCCGGCTCTCCAGCTCTGCACACACACACACACACACTCAGCCGCGCTGCTGGCCGGCAGCCGCGCCACCAGCCCAGACACCGCCGCCACGCGCTCCGCCCGGCTCTCCAGCTCTGCACACACACACACACACACTCAGCCGCGCTGCTGGCCGGCAGCCGCGCCACCAGCCCAGACACCGCCGCCACGCGCTCCGCCCGGCTCTCCAGCTCTGCACACACACACACACACACTCAGCCGCGCTGCTGGCCGGCAGCCGCGCCACCAGCCCAGACACCGCCGCCACGCGCTCCGCCCGGCTCTCCAGCTCTGCACACACACACACACACACTCAGCCGCGCTGCTGGCCGGCAGCCGCGCCACCAGCCCAGACACCGCCGCCACGCGCTCCGCCCGGCTCTCCAGCTCTGCACACACACACACACACTCAGCCGCGCTGCTGGCCGGCAGCCGCGCCACCAGCCCAGACACCGCCGCCACGCGCTCCGCCCGGCTCTCCAGCTCTGCACACACACACACACACACTCAGCCGCGCTGCTGGCCGGCAGCCGCGCCACCAGCCCAGACACCGCCGCCACGCGCTCCGCCCGGCTCTCCAGCTCTGCACACACACACACACACACTCAGCCGCGCTGCTGGCCGGCAGCCGCGCCACCAGCCCAGACACCGCCGCCACGCGCTCCGCCCGGCTCTCCAGCTCTGCACACACACACACACACACACTCAGCCGCGCTGCTGGCCGGCAGCCGCGCCACCAGCCCAGACACCGCCGCCACGCGCTCCGCCCGGCTCTCCAGCTCTGCACACACACACACACACACTCAGCCGCGCTGCTGGCCGGCAGCCGCGCCACCAGCCCAGACACCGCCGCCACGCGCTCCGCCCGGCTCTCCAGCTCTGCACACACACACACACACACACTCAGCCGCGCTGCTGGCCGGCAGCCGCGCCACCAGCCCAGACACCGCCGCCACGCGCTCCGCCCGGCTCTCCAGCTCTGCACACACACACACACACACTCAGCCGCGCTGCTGGCCGGCAGCCGCGCCACCAGCCCAGACACCGCCGCCACGCGCTCCGCCCGGCTCTCCAGCTCTGCACACACACACACACACACTCAGCCGCGCTGCTGGCCGGCAGCCGCGCCACCAGCCCAGACACCGCCGCAACGCGCTCCGCCCGGCTCTCCAGCTCTGCACACACACACACACACTCAGCCGCGCTGCTGGCCGGCAGCCGCGCCACCAGCCCAGACACCGCCGCCACGCGCTCCGCCCGGCTCTCCAGCTCTGCACACACACACACACACTCAGCCGCGCTGCTGGCCGGCAGCCGCGCCACCAGCCCAGACACCGCCGCCACGCGCTCCGCCCGGCTCTCCAGCTCTGCACACACACACACACACACACTCAGCCGCGCTGCTGGCCGGCAGCTGCGCCACCAGCCCAGACACCGCCGCCACGCGCTCCGCCCGGCTCTCCAGCTCTGCACACACACACACACACACACTCAGCCGCGCTGCTGGCCGGCAGCCGCGCCACCAGCCCAGACACCGCCGCCACGCGCTCCGCCCGGCTCTCCAGCTCTGCACACACACACACACACACTCAGCCGCGCTGCTGGCCGGCAGCCGCGCCACCAGCCCAGACACCGCCGCCACGCGCTCCGCCCGGCTCTCCAGCTCTGCACACACACACACACACACTCAGCCGCGCTGCTGGCCGGCAGCCGCGCCACCAGCCCAGACACCGCCGCCACGCGCTCCGCCCGGCTCTCCAGCTCTGCACACACACACACACACACTCAGCCGCGCTGCTGGCCGGCAGCCGCGCCACCAGCCCAGACACCGCCGCCACGCGCTCCGCCCGGCTCTCCAGCTCTGCACACACACACACACACACACACTCAGCCGCGCTGCTGGCCGGCAGCCGCGCCACCAGCCCAGACACCGCCGCCACGCGCTCCGCCCGGCTCTCCAGCTCTGCACACACACACACACACACTCAGCCGCGCCACCAGCCCAGACACCGCCGCCACGCGCTCCGCCCGGCTCTCCAGCTCTGCACACACACACACACACACACACTCAGCCGCGCTGCTGGCCGGCAGCCGCGCCACCAGCCCAGACACCGCCGCCACGCGCTCCGCCCGGCTCTCCAGCTCTGCACACACACACACACACACACACACACTCAGCCGCGCTGCTGGCCGGCAGCCGCGCCACCAGCCCAGACACCGCCGCCACGCGCTCCGCCCGGCTCTCCAGCTCTGCACACACACACACACACACTCAGCCGCGCTGCTGGCCGGCAGCCGCGCCACCAGCCCAGACACCGCCGCCACGCGCTCCGCCCGGCTCTCCAGCTCTGCACACACACACACACACACTCAGCCGCGCTGCTGGCCGGCAGCCGCGCCACCAGCCCAGACACCGCCGCCACGCGCTCCGCCCGGCTCTCCAGCTCTGCACACACACACACACACACTCAGCCGCGCTGCTGGCCGGCAGCCGCGCCACCAGCCCAGACACCGCCGCCACGCGCTCCGCCCGGCTCTCCAGCTCTGCACACACACACACACACACTCAGCCGCGCTGCTGGCCGGCAGCCGCGCCACCAGCCCAGACACCGCCGCCACGCGCTCCGCCCGGCTCTCCAGCTCTGCACACACACACACACACACACTCAGCCGCGCTGCTGGCCGGCAGCCGCGCCACCAGCCCAGACACCGCCGCCACGCGCTCCGCCCGGCTCTCCAGCTCTGCACACACACACACACACACACAGCCGCGCTGCTGGCCGGCAGCCGCGCCACCAGCCCAGACACCGCCGCCACGCGCTCCGCCCGGCTCTCCAGCTCTGCACACACACACACACACACTCAGCCGCGCTGCTGGCCGGCAGCCGCGCCACCAGCCCAGACACCGCCGCCACGCGCTCCGCCCGGCTCTCCAGCTCTGCACACACACACACACACACTCAGCCGCGCTGCTGGCCGGCAGCCGCGCCACCAGCCCAGACACCGCCGCCACGCGCTCCGCCCGGCTCTCCAGCTCTGCACACACACACACACACACTCAGCCGCGCTGCTGGCCGGCAGCCGCGCCACCAGCCCAGACACCGCCGCCACGCGCTCCGCCCGGCTCTCCAGCTCTGCACACACACACACACACACACTCAGCCGCGCTGCTGGCCGGCAGCCGCGCCACCAGCCCAGACACCGCCGCCACGCGCTCCGCCCGGCTCTCCAGCTCTGCACACACACACACACACACACTCAGCCGCGCTGCTGGCCGGCAGCCGCGCCACCAGCCCAGACACCGCCGCCACGCGCTCCGCCCGGCTCTCCAGCTCTGCACACACACACACACACACTCAGCCGCGCTGCTGGCCGGCAGCCGCGCCACCAGCCCAGACACCGCCGCCACGCGCTCCGCCCGGCTCTCCAGCTCTGCACACACACACACACACACTCAGCCGCGCTGCTGGCCGGCAGCCGCGCCACCAGCCCAGACACCGCCGCCACGCGCTCCGCCCGGCTCTCCAGCTCTGCACACACACACACACACTCAGCCGCGCTGCTGGCCGGCAGCCGCGCCACCAGCCCAGACACCGCCGCCACGCGCTCCGCCCGGCTCTCCAGCTCTGCACACACACACACACACACACACACACACTCAGCCGCGCTGCTGGCCGGCAGCCGCGCCACCAGCCCAGACACCGCCGCCACGCGCTCCGCCCGGCTCTCCAGCTCTGCACACACACACACACTCAGCCGCGCTGCTGGCCGGCAGCCGCGCCACCAGCCCAGACACCGCCGCCACGCGCTCCGCCCGGCTCTCCAGCTCTGCACACACACACACACACACACTCAGCCGCGCTGCTGGCCGGCAGCCGCGCCACCAGCCCAGACACCGCCGCCACGCGCTCCGCCCGGCTCTCCAGCTCTGCACACACACACACACACACACTCAGCCGCGCTGCTGGCCGGCAGCCGCGCCACCAGCCCAGACACCGCCGCCACGCGCTCCGCCCGGCTCTCCAGCTCTGCACACACACACACACACAGTCAGCCGCGCTGCTGGCCGGCAGCCGCGCCACCAGCCCAGACACCGCCGCCACGCGCTCCGCCCGGCTCTCCAGCTCTGCACACACACACACACACACACACACACTCAGCCGCGCTGCTGGCCGGCAGCCGCGCCACCAGCCCAGACACCGCCGCCACGCGCTCCGCCCGGCTCTCCAGCTCTGCACACACACACACACACACTCAGCCGCGCTGCTGGCCGGCAGCCGCGCCACCAGCCCAGACACCGCCGCCACGCGCTCCGCCCGGCTCTCCAGCTCTGCACACACACACACACACACTCAGCCGCGCTGCTGGCCGGCAGCCGCGCCACCAGCCCAGACACCGCCGCCACGCGCTCCGCCCGGCTCTCCAGCTCTGCACACACACACACACACACTCAGCCGCGCCACCAGCCCAGACACCACCGCCACGCGCTCCGCCCGGCTCTCTAGCTCTGTAACCACTCTTTCAGATGTACCGTGTGTGCACAGAGGTAAGAACCCGCGCAGACAGAGAGCGGTCCAGAGTTCTGCGTTCTTTCGAATGTACAATCCCTTAGAGCTCGCCCACTATGTCGTGTGCCAGATTCCGATTTTAATCGGGTGTCGGCGCCTCTGTTCACACTAGGCGGTAGTCGGCCACGAATGCACAGTCATTTCGAGGCTTCTGTACACGATTTCCGGACGAAAGCTGACAAAACACACGATATTTTTTGTCCGACCCGACACAAAATCGCTGTCGTACGAGTGTGAATAGCTTCATATAAAATGTTCTGCCACCGGAACGCCCGATTAAAAAACGGACCGACACACGACATAGTGGGAACGAGCTCTTACGATAACGCACACAGCAGGCAGTCAGGCCACAGCAGTCAAAACCATTAAGCTCCAAACGCACAGACAGCGGAGGCGTGGCGGTGCGATGGCGGTGACGGTTGTAATATTCCAACTTATTTGAACGAATTCGCAGTACGGTATCGCATAACCGTTCATACAAGTTAGAATATTACAACCGTCACCGCCTCCTCTGTCTGTGCGTTTGGAGCTTTAGAGTTATTTTGCCGCCGAGACAGAGAACGCCGCGTTCACCGCGATGTCTGAAGTTGCAAATACAGATAGAAGATTTAAGTCACGTATGTACAGTACAAAAATCTTGACATAAAAGTAGAAGCTTGTCTTGAAATTGCCGCAGCAATGGGATTCTTCTCGGGTTGAGTTAATTGGGTGCACCCAATATTTTCTTCTATTTGCTAAAATAAGTTGTATACGTAGATGTGTATGTAGGTAAGCATCACATTATCTGCGAACATATCAGTTCAGAATCAAAGCGAAACATGCAAGATCGTCGAAAGTTACATCCCGGCCGAAACTTTGAAAATATGAACTTATTAGGTACACCGTATTGAATTGGGGATGCATTTATTCGCTGAAAGATTGATTATCAAATTATAACAAAAATGGCTTCAATAACCGACGCGTACTTTAATCGTAATAGAAGTCTGAAGTCCGAAACATAAAAGTCTCGACGTAAGTAAAATAATAAACGTAATATAAAGTTAGTTTCACTTAACACCCCTATAAATGTTTTATGGGTGGATCAACTATTTCTTGTTGTTATTCTGTCCCGTCAGCGAGGGGACAAAAGTAGTAGTTAGGTTAGAAGAAATGTTGTGTCACATTAAGTAACATGCTTATTAGATGACCAATTGTAGAAGGGGTTTAAAACTACCACAAAAATGCATGTTTGGCAAATTTTAATCAGATAAACTTACGGTTTAAAGAGTTACTGAGTAGACCGTCACTATAGCAACGAGTGACAAAGAAAAGTTGATCGACCCTTATAAGATTTTTTAATTGAAATTTAGAGAATTTTTCTCGATACATTACTCAATACTCAAATTAGATTATTTGTAAGAGTTCTTTTAACGGGACTATCGCGATGTCATGTTCGTTTTTATTCCTTTACAAGTTGATCTCATTGATCTACTTGATGTAGTGCAAAAAAATCTCAGTAATTAGGTACATAAAGATACAAGCGAAGGATTTTGCCGAATACTCCTTCAAATCGTACAGCGTTATAGGCGCGATTACATTGTCGCTAGCTCACCATCATCGGCTGAAATACTTCAGACTAATTTGGAAACAATTTGTATATTATGAGGTGACAGCCCGAGTTGCTTGAAGCCGCTGGGCATATCGGCACTTTTTTAGTGATTTTGCGGTGTAGAGGTTCTTGTTAATTATTAAACTTTCATGATTTTTTTTATAACACGAATGATACATTAAATAGTAAACCAGAAACTCAATTTAAATCGTAATCGATACTAGGATGCGATGCTTGCAGAGTGGAGTATTACAGCGAAACGGTGGATTAACTGTATATACATAAACCAAATTAATTTAAAACATCGGCTGCCCGCGGCGCGATGCGCTGAGCATGAGCGGTTATGGATAAGCGCAACGCACGCGTCAGTCCCGAGCGCATCGCGACTTACGGCACCGTGGGCAGCTAATGTTACACATCAGTGTAGTATAGTGTAACGTATGAAGCACAGTGTGAGCACTCACTGGCAGCGGCGAGGAACTCCTGGTGCAGGCGGTGCGTGGCGAGCGGCTCGGGCAGCCCGCGCAGGTAGGCCTTCAGCGCCGACGTCAGCGTCTTGCTCTCCCACTCCAGCGGGTCCGCCAGCGAGGCCGGCAGCCGCGCGTCGCCCGCGCACGCCACCAGCCGCGCCACCTTCGACGCCACGCCCGCCACGCTGCGCACACACAGGTCAGTAGGTACGGGCGGCGCCCGCCCCGCGCCGCGCGCCCCGCGCCCCGCGCCCCGCGCCACACTCACCGGTACAGGCCCTGCTCCTCGAGGCCGCGCTCCTCCAGCACGGCGATGATGCGCCGCACGAACGCGAAGCCCGCCTCGTCCAGCGCGCAGCCCGCCTCCCCCGCGCCGCCCCGCGCCGCCCCCGCGCCCGCCGCCAGCGCGCCGCTCTGCAACAACACGCGCCGTCACGCACACGCACACACGCACACACGCACACACGCACACACACGCACACGCACCTGGTGCGAGATGACGCGCAGCCAGGCGGCGCGGTCGCGCTCGCACAGCGCCTGCAGCGTGAGCGGCGCGCGGTCGCGCTCGGCGGGCAGCGCGTCCCAGCAGAAGCGGCGCTCGCTGTCGGCCGCGCGGCGCGCCCCGCACAGGCACACGCTCTCCGCCGGCGCCGTCTGCGACCAAACACCCCGCGTTACCGGCGAGAACGTTCCAGCCTCCGGTGCCGTCGGCGGCGCTACTTACAGCCTTGGGGCTGATCTGCGAGTAGGGCAGCAGGCGCAGCGTGCGCGAGGCGGCCTCGTACGAGCAGTAGTGCTTGCTCCACGCCGTGCCGAACGCCTCTGCGGACAACGACCCGCATCAGTACACGCTTCGACACGTTACGGCCTGTTTCTTCGCGCGTCCGGCGGCGCGGCGAGCGTTTCATCGATTCATTCCGTGTGCCGCCAGATAGCCGTTGTGCGGCGAGCGTCTCGGCCACGCAATAAACAGAGAAAACATTCGCCGGGCCGCCGGTCGCGCGAGATCGTGACTGGGCCTTTCTGCCCCGATGGGACGCCAGTACTCACTCTTCTCCATAAGGTATAGATAGCCGGCGCGGCCGCCCGCCGCCGCCGCGCCGTCGCCGCTCTCTGCGCTGTCCTCCGCCTCCACTTCTTTATTCTGCAACACAGGTGACGTGATCGACACCCTCGCTTCTCAATTCACCGTTTCACCCGTTATTTCTTCCATCTACCTGTGATCATGACACTGGTAGATGCGTAGATATATCGGGAGCCCATTAAAGTTGAACCGACCTTTAAAGTAACAGTGCGGTCTACATCCCATAGAAAATATGTGTACTCCGCACCCCTCATTACTTTATCATTCCAGCCTATAAATATGTATACATACTGCACGGTACACAGGCCTCCTCTCAAAACCCTTCAGGGAGGGAGCCCCTTATTACTTAATTGCAATCAAATTTAAAGTTTGGGTTACCTATCATATTCTCGAAAAGCTAATTTCCGAATATTAAAATTCCGAAAACGAAACTCCTTTTTTTTATTTTCCAAATTATTGTTTGTCCGAAATTTTATTTACCATATTTTCTTTTGCCAAATGTTTTAAAATCCATTTTTTCATTTGCCAAATGATTCAAAATCCAACTGCATGAAATTCCGTAGGATCATTTGCCGTAGGATCATATATTTATTCTGCAAAATTATTATTCCGCAAAGGTCAGGGGTACAAAAGGCGACCATACAATTATGTGTGGAGCATAATATTCATTTTGTTGTTTAATGTTGCCCAAATATTTTATTGAGTTTGCTATGTGGGTAGGTTAGTTTTGTAGGTGGCTATAAAAAAAAAACTAACACCAAAGGCTAATACGGGAGCTTCGCTCCGCTACGCTCCCGCATTAGTCTTTGAACCTAATCTATCCGAGTCGCTTCCGCTCCGAACCGTCTTGCTCGCTCGCTATAAATTAAGCAATGTTGTCTTACTCTGATGTTAGGTTAAGTAGATAATAAAAACATACTTTCGGCTTTTCGTTACATTTAAATTATGAAAATATGGCAACTGATTAGGTTGGCAAATAAAAAAATGGATTAATGTTATTCGGGATTTTGAATTTGTTAGCAAATAAAACTGTGATTAAATGAATCCCTGGCATTGTGAAGTTGTGGAAAAACAAAACATATGGATTTTAAAAAGTCGGTGAACCTTTTTCGGTTAGATGAAATTCGAGTAAAGGAGTTTCTAAACATAGATAGGTTACCCGTTTCTTTTGCGATATTCTAAGATTTAAGGAAAGCGCAAAATCACTGCTGAAAGTGCTGAAACTTACCATCTGGCGGACTTCCATCATCTTCTTCATGAGCGACTCGGTCTGCTTGCTGGTCTCCTCGAAGTTGGTCCGCGTCTGCAACACACGCACACGTCGTCACGCACACACACACACACACACACACACACACGCCGCCATGCACACCCATGCCGATCAGTCACTCGACACACACACCTTCACTGATAAAACTTGGGCAGATCCAGCTCAACTCATGATTTTCAAAATTCAAATTCAAAATTCAAATTAACTTTATTTGTAAGAATACAGTAAAAAAATACAATGGTCATACATAATTATAAGTTTAGTCCTGGTGCATTATAAAGAGATCGTTGCTATAAACACGCAGCGAGTTGCAGCGAGCTTTCTACCAAGTCCAAAAAAATACAAAGATCCAAATTTTATCAGTAAAAATGAAAAATCGAAATGGTGAGGGGTTATCATTATCAAAGCTGAATATCGCGCGAGTGTAATGACATTAGGAGTTGATGATGACATTAGGGCTGGTAGTTACACACACGGGCAAAGACAACGCTAACGCTCGCTGGTCAGGATTACTGTTTGTTACGGAATATCGAAGCGTTGCAGACGCCGTCTCGCCGACCACGAACCACTAGCACGATGGAAGTCGTAATATTTGACGATAATTTAAATTGATTTGCGATAACTGGGGCTTAATTTAAAGTTAGTTCGTGGTTAGCGATAGTGTCTGTAACGCTCGATCTGCAAGCTCGAGCGGGCTAGCACACGCTTCACTGGGAGACCTGCGCGCGGGCCGGCGCCGCCCCCTTCCCCGCCGCTACCACCTACGCCTGATAAACATTACAAATAATTTATTGAATCAGGCGTTACTTTGCGGAGGTCCATATTAATGAACTAAAACAATTACTTTGCTCACCCGCGACCTTACAATAGTTACGTTTATGCAAGAAATGTGCGTTCATGCATTAGTTCATTAAACATTACAACTTAAATAAATAATCAGCCCTGTTGCGCCCGAGCAAAACCTGTCACGTGGTAGGTACACGCAAAATTGACTAGGTAGATACTCAAATCAATAACCAGTCCGACGGACACCCGAGCTCAGCGTCGAGTGGTGCACACAGAAAATACTATAATAATTACCTATTTACTTTATTATCATCACAATTGATTTCTATTCTGAAAGGAGAAATTGGCAATGGCGTCCTTCATCGCAATGGTATCTCTACTCAGGGATAATTCAGAAAACTAAATATATTGAGCTCTTCAAATAATCGGATAAATAAGAGTGACGCTCCACTGGTGCGTTGCGTCGTCGCAACGTTGACGCTGCGAAGTTTTACATAATATTTTATGACATGCCACATTGATGCGTTGCGTCGTCGCCCACGACGTTTCAACGGATCGACGGACAAGAGACGAAGCACGGGGTAGGGTGATGCCGCTGCGCTGTCTCTAACAGTACATTTTTGTCGTGCGTCGACGCAGCGCAGGTGTGGCATACAATGAGACGATTCGTTGGAATGACGCGACGCAACGCAACGCAAAGCACCAGTGGAGCCTCACCCTTACAATACTGTGACTGTGCTCCATCGCGCTGGACATAGGGACTTTAACCGCACCCGATTCCAGTATAGCAGAAGACATTCGAATGCTAGTTTTGTGTATGAGTTCATTGATGATGGGGGGCATCCACTCCAGATAGAGGTATTCGCTTGATAAGGTCTCAAAATCAAAGTCAAAATTCTTTATTAAATTTAGGCATCAATTGATGCTCCTATGAACGTCGAAGAATCTACCACCGGTTCGGAAAAACCCTGTTGAGAAGAAACCGGCAAGAAACTCAACAAGACATATATTTTTAAAGAGATTTACATCACTACATAGTTTAAAACAAAGTCGCTTCCCGCTGTCTGTCTGTCCCTATGTATGCTTAGATCTTTAAAGCTACGCAACGGATTTTCATGCGGTTTTTTTAATAAATAGAGTGATTCAAGAGGAAGGTTTATATGTATAAGAAATGCATAATTGGACCCGTGCGAAGCCGGGCCGGGTCGCTAGTTGTTATTAAATTACATATATCTAAAGTATTTAATAAAATAAAAAAATAAAAAATAAAATATCATGGGACAATTCACACCAATTGACCTAGTCCCAAAGTAAGCTTAGCAAAGCTTGTGTTATGGGTACTAAGCAACGGATAAACATACTTATATAGATAAATAAATACTTAAATACATAGAAAACATCCATAACTCAGGAACAAATATTCGTGCTCATCACACAAATAAATGCCCTTACCGGGATTCGAACCCAGGACCTTTTGCTTCGTAGGCAGGGTCACCACCAACTAGGCTAAAGCGGTCGTTAAAAAAATTTAATGCAATTAAATTCTTGAACACTGTAGATACGCTATTTGAGACTAGGGATCGCCAATGCGGATCGGAATTATTTCCAAACATCCTTGTCCATCTGTCTAAAGAGTCTGTCAAGAGTCTGACATGTATCATCTGTCCACAGTTGCAGCACTGCGTGTGCTGCCCCGCGGGGCACGCCCCGCTCAGCGCCCACTCACCCGCTGGATCCTCAGCTGCAGGTCCCGGACGAGCGGCTCGGCGTCGTGGTGCACGTCGTGCGCGGTGTGATGGAAGGTCCACCAGGAGAACACGAACCCGAGCAGCGTCTCCACCAGCTCGAACTTCTCGCGCTCGCGCACCGCCTGCAGTTGGAACACGTACTCCAGCGACGCCTGGCAGAAGTCGCGCTCCGCCATGTCCATCGCCGCGTCCGCCTGACCCGGACATTTATTTATTTATTTATCGTATGGCGATTACACACTGGTCAGCAAAATACATATTAAATTTAAACTTAAAACAAACAAATTATTATTAAAATTTACAACCATGCAGATAAACACTCGCATCCTTTGTCAGATGTTTAAAGTCCTCAGCCGGTCCGTTGTATCTGGTGATGGGGCACTCGAATACCATGTGGTGTATGTTTTGCTTCGGATCTCCACACTCGCAAGCCGCCGACCCGCACCATCCCCACTTGTGCCAGAGGTATGCGCAGTTTCCGACTTCAGTCCTCAGACGATTCAGTTTGCACCGTGTCTGTCGGTTTTCACTGAACCCTTTGGGCCTCTCCCGAGTGTTAAGCTCAAAGATGGTGTCGTCTACACTGTCCTGCTGGGCTTCCCATTCCTTTATCCACGCTTCGCTATCATTCCATGTGGGGTCGTGTGAGTGAAAGGATTTAGCAGGTGGATTTCGGGATTTGAGTCGGGTGTTCACAAGCTTATCCAGGTCCTCGTGTACAGGCAGCAGAGCATTTTCAGAAATGTTGATGCCTACTTGCACCACCGGGCATCCGCAGACAGAAATGCCTGGCACGAGAGTTGACAAAAATTTCTGAGGGGACATGACTCGTAAAGTCAGCCAGATAAGTCTGCAGCGATTTTGATAGCACGCGCAGTGCATGTGTTATTTATACGTCATAATTTCATAGAAGTTTGACGTTTAATATAACACTTGCACTGCGCGTGCTATCAAAATCGTTGCAGACTTATCTTGGTCTGACTCTACAACACGCGCTGGCCATAGGCCGGCCGGGGTCGCCGTGAAGCATTCAAAACACCGCGCCCGCCCATCGAGTAATCGGAACCGCACAAGACCGGTCATTCGATCGAACGTGTAAACGTGTATCAATAAAATAAATAAATAAATATCATGGGACAATTCACACCAATTGACCTAGTCCCAAACTAAGCAAAGCTTGTACTATGGGTACTAAACAACGGATAAACATACTTATATAGATAAATGGGCCATTCTACTTTTCGTTGACCAGTCATTTTTTGTACTGTGCTCTTCAAATATTTTTTTTACAAAAACGGTAAAGTCCTCGGTTTAAATCATTAAAGATTTAAATAGGCACAAAATTAAGCTTACATTTAAAATTATCACTACGTATAAAAAGTAATCATTATTATCTATAAAGTAGGTAACGCAGTGGACATGCATGTCTCCGCCATTTGTATGGAAATTGATGTATTTTCCGCTGAGTTACAAATTTTTTCCACAAAATGTCTTTGAATTTAAAGTTTTGTTGCTTTAAAACATTAAATTTAGGTGTTTCAGTTTGTATATAAGTTATTTACACTTGAAAAAAATCACCAGGTATGCCTTATATTTCACAAAAGATTAATGGTTACTTAAAAGTAGAATGGCCCAAATACATACCTTATACATATACACATATTAAACACCCAAGACCCGAGAATAAACATTCGTATTTTTCATACAAATATCTGCCCCGACACGGGAATCGAACCCGGGACCTCAAGCTTCGTAGTCAGGTTCTCAAACCACTAGGCCATCCGATCGTCAAATCAATAGATCTTAATAGGGATTTTGACACCACCAATCAACTGACTGACTTTTTGTGAGCTATGACTGAACTTATGACGTCACTTGTTCGCCAATTCAATTAACTAACTATTTATTTGTTTTAATTAAAGCAACATAAAATATTATTTTGCAGTTAATCAAAAATTAATCTGGTTTTAAGGGCTAATAAAAAGAGTTTTTTTACTGGTTTCGCGTCTTCGAATTATTTTTTAGTGACGTCAACATCATCCCTATCGGATAAATAGGTGACTGGACTGCTATATTCTTCTTTATCTGTAAGACCAGGACTGCCAGACAATGTACAGCGTATACAACCAGAGCTGGAGACTTGAAATTCGGTACACATTTACCTTGAGTATTACAGACATACACTAAGAACAGATATTTAGACATAGAAATCTATGCGATAACCAACTGTCCTCTATTCTGTACTCTTCCATGGAGGTTGAAACCACGTGCATCAGCCAGTTCACACATGTTCTGGATACTAATAAAATACGAACTGACAGTCTTGATTTTAGTGAAATCTTCAAGTCACGTTTTCAAGACATGCTACGATAATATAAGGAACTTTCTTGGGAAGCAAGGACGCTTCTCAGAAAGACTCAAAAATTATCAGCACTAATCAGTGGCGGCCAGTCAGACAAAAATTAAAGCATTTCATAACATATAACCAGTGCAGCAACCCGCCGCGCTAGCCAGCGTTACGCAATCTCGCCTTATATTTATTAATTGCATAAGTGATGCACGGCCGGCGACCGCTATGCGCTGACGATACCGCTACCAGCCTGCCCTGTTAATAATAACATTGACGAGCACTCACTATAATAGCTACGTTTCAAGTTCAAACGTACACAGCTATTGTCAGTGACATAAGAGGCGTGCGTAACGCGTCAGCCAACTTTAAATATACCTACAACAAGTGTAAGATTAAGATCTGGCTGAAGATATATGGCAGTTAAATAAACAGAAGCGTTAAACGTTCAAAGCCGATAACGAGCTAAAACGAAGAAAGTCTTGGGATTTTTTTAATATTTTAGTTGTCATACGACACAGTTGATAGACTATAACACTGACACCTTGAGACGTACTTTGGTGAATCGATATTTTGAGAGCGTGCATTGAGCGTTGTACCTTACTGTAGGTTAGGTTTGTCAGGTTAGGGACTTGATTATTGATTAGTTTGTCTCCGCCGCTTAAACAGTGCTGAACTGCTGGATTATTTGTCACTAAGTACTTAGTTATTTTCTCTTTTTTCTTTTTTGTGTATCCGAAGGGTCTCTGTGTGGGCATACTGCCTTATTGTTATTCTGTAATTGTCGGCGGGAACCTGTAATTGGCTTGCTGTATTTACTGTAATGTCTGAGATGTATATATAAGCTGTTGGTTCTCCATAAATAAATAAATAAATAAATAAATAAGTGGCTAGTGATGATCAGGTTACCGCACCTCTTGGAAGACATTTTCTTGTTTCTTTGTGGAGAGCGACAGCGTGCGCTCCTGGCTCTGGCAGAACTTGCCCGTTTTCTTGTCAAACTTCTTCTTGCCCTCCTGGAAAAGACACAGAAACACAGTTATACACAAACAATAAAAATGTGGAAATTAGTACTCCTGAGGCGCTACTACGAAATTCGAAAATCGAAGTTCGTATCGTATTATCCCTCTCACTCTCGTGTCAAATAATATTAGCGTGAGCGGGACGGCATGAAACGAAGTTCGAATTATGCACTTCGTGGTATAGTGGGATACTTATAGCCACTCAATGTATGGGAACCAATATTTTTGACATTAAAGAATGATACTTGGCACACTTGTTCTTTAGGTGGACCAGAGTGGAAAACGCCCGGGAGCCAGCGGGAGCCACCCTGCAGGGGGGGAGGGGGAGGGGGTAAAGTTTTCTTACGCCGCGCGTACTGTTGGTCGTAATAACTGCTAATTTATAGCTAGTATGGCAAGTGGGATATCATTTTCGGATAAATAAAAGATGGCCAATCATTTACCGAAACAAAAAATACACTTTTACATACAAAAAAAATAAATTACCGCCGATAATCGAAAATTTTATGAGAAAATATTTTTTTCCACTGACGATAAATTCTGAACTAGTACCGATATCAGCAAATAAAAAATATTCTTAGAAAGCCACGTTTATACAGATTCCGAAAACATAAGGTTTTTTGGAAAAAATACTTAAAAAAATGTGTTAAAAAAATATTAAGCGCAGCGCGGCAGAGCAATGAAAAAATATCAAAAGGTCCACTGAATAACTTTTATGCCCCGACCTCATCAAATCCAGATGAGGAAGTAGAGGCTACATGTGTATGAGGACATTAGTAGGGCCATACATACTAACAAGACTCTCTTCAACGTTGTTATGGGGGATTTCAATGCGAAACTGGGCATGAGAGGCGATAATGAGTTAAGAGTAGAGAACTTCGATTATGGGCAACAGAACTGTAGGAGACAGGCTGGCCGAATGCTAGAGAAAGAAGGACTCTTTATGATGAATTATTTCTTCCAGAAGTCGTCTCACAGGAAATGGACCAGGATGAGCCCCGATGGCTCCACGAGAAACGATATAGACTTCATCATGGCCGATAACAGACGGGTATTCAATGATGGCTCTGTGATACACAGGGTGAAAACCAGCAGTGCTCACTTAATAGTAAGAGGTGCATTGAATATGAACGTTAAATTTGACCGGTCCAGTCTAATCAAGTTCACGCTCCGACCTACTCTCGCTCAGATCGAAAACCCCGAAAGCTTTCAACTCGAGCTCTCAAATAGCTTTGATTGCCTGGAAGATCACGCATCAATGGACGAAATTAACAACGGGTTCGTAGAAGCTGTCCATACTAGAGTCTCAGTTCTACAAGAGCCGCCGTACCAGTAGAACTCAGAAGCTCTCTGACTATACTCTTGACCTTATGGCTAAACGACGCTCGTTGAAACTGCGTCTGCTGAAAAAACGTCTCGAGCGCATGTTTGATGACTTATAGCCTCCCGAAGAAGCCGGGTTCCGAAAAGGCTATAGTACCATAGACCACGTATACACGCTGCGAAAAGTTATACAGAAGACCGAAGAGTATAACTTGCCGCTATGTCCACCGTTTGTGGACTACAAGAAAGCCTTTGATTCGATCGAAACATGAGCGGTGCTCGAGTCTCTCCAGCGGTGCCATTGCCATATTGACTACCGATACATCAAAATATTAAAGTGTTTGTATAAGAGTGCCATTATGTTGGATTGAGTACAGGAATAGAGTTCGAAGGCGATTCCCTTAAAAAGAGGCGTGAGACAGGGGGCTGTTTACTGCCGCTCTGGAAGACGCCTTCAAGCTCCTGGAATGGAAAAAGGACTAGGCATCAATGTCAACGGCGAATACATCACTCACCTTCGGTTTACCGACGATATCGTGGTCATCGCGAAATCGATGGAGGTACTCAGCACGTTGCTCCAAAGCCTCAATCGAGTCTCCCAACGGGTAGGGATCAGGATGAACATGGACAAGACCAAAATCATATCTAATGCCCATGTTGCCCCGACCCCCGTTATGATTAAGAACTCGACTCTTGAAGTTGTTGACGCATATGTATACCTACGACAAACTGTCCAACTAGGTAGATCCAACTTTGAGAAGGAGGTGGGCAGCGTTCGGGAAGCTCCGCATTATCTTTTCGTCCGAGGTACCTCAGTACCTTGAGACAAAAGTCTTTGAGTGTGTGTTGCCAGTGGTGACGAATGGATCCGAGACGTGGTGCTTCACTAAAGGTCTGATGAACAGGCTCAGAGCCACTCAACGAGCTGCGGAAAAGGCTATGCTCGGGGTTTCTCTACAGGATCGAATGAGGAATGAGGAGATCCGTAGAAGAACAAGGGTCACCAACATAACCAAACGGATTAGCTCGTTGAAATGGCAATAGGCAGGCCATATAGCACGGAGAACAGATGGCCGTTGGGGCCAAAAGATTCTCGAATGGAGACCACGGACTGGCAAGATCAGTGTGGGACGTCCACCAACAAGATGGACGGACAATTTGGTAAAGCTCGCAGGTTCAGTCAGGGTGAATGCCAGTTGCATTTAACCGTAATGAATGAGAAAGGCCTAAGTCCAGCAGTGGACGGCCTGCGGCTTAAATAATGATCATGATGAATATACTTACAGTAATACTCTGCTAACCCGTAAAATCCTCAGTATAAAGTGTAGTCGAATATACAAGAAATATACAAGAATATCCGCACAGTTGCTACTGAACAAGTACCCACACACGCGGCGCGGCGGCTGGCCGTGGCCGCCCGCCCGCGCACTTTCCTGCGCTGCGGTTCCCTCTTCCCTTCTAGACTTCTAGCACATCTAAAGATAAGTAGGTACATATTTTCAGCCTAATTAAACATTTTGTGTAGATTTGCATTTGCATGTCATGCCAAAAAATTACCACTTAATGGAGTAACTAAGTTTTTAAAAGTAGGTACTAGGAGTAGGTAAACCGTTTAAAAATACTAATCTTATTATTTTTTTGATAAAATACACAAATAAAAACATTCCATTGGCACTACTTTGCGTATAGATAGTAAGTAAATCTGAAGTAATGTAATAAATAATTCAGTGGATCTTTTGATATTTTTTTCATTGTTCTGCCGCGCTGCGCTTAATATTTTTTTAACACATTTTTTTAATTATTTTTTCCAAAAAACCTTATGTTTTCGGAATCTGTATAAATGTGGCTTTCTAAGAATATTTTTTATTTGCTGATATCGGTACTAGTTCAGAATTTATCGTCAGTGGAAAAAAATATTTTCTCATAAAATTTTCGATTATCGGCGGTAATTTAATTTTTTTGTATGTAAAAGTGTATTTTTTGTTTCGGAAAATGATTGGCCATCTTTTATTTATCCGAAAATGATATCCCACTTGCCATACTAGCTATAAATTAGCAGTTATTACGACCAACAGTACGCGCGGCGTAAGAAAACTTTATCCCCTCCCCCTCCCCCCCTGCAGGGTGGCTCCCGCTGGCTCCCGGGCGTTTTCCACTCAAATCCACCTAAGGAACAAGTGTGCCAAGTCTCATTCTTTAATGCCAAAAATATTGGTGTTGTCCTATAAGTATCCCACTAGTAGGGCCTCCAGCTCCAAGTATTAATGGACAAATTTGCTTACGCTTGTTCTCTGTTCTCCATGTCTATCAATGCAAAGAAGACCGTAATCCTAGCGCAGGGGTGCACCTACCAGCCGACCATCTTGCTGGAGGGTGCACCCTTGGAAGTAGTAAACAAGTTTTGCTACTTGGGCTCGACTGTGTCGAGCAATCTATCGCTTGATGGAGAGATGGACATCCGCATCGGCAAGTCTGCGACGACATTCGGTAGGCTACGCACAAGAGTATGGGCTAATAAACACCTTACCGTTAAGACCAAGATGATAGTCTACCAAACTTGCGTCCTAAGCACGCTCTTGTATGGGGCTGAGACCTGGACGTCGTATGCCAAACAGGAACGTCGGCTAAACACTTTCCACATGCGCTGTCTTCGGAGCATCCTTAACATAACTTGGAAGGACAGGGTTACAAACGAGAGAGTGCTGGAGATTGCACAGCTGCCCAGCATCACCGCCCTCCTCAAACAGAGACGACTGAGGTGGCTGGGGCATGTGCATCGCATGAGCGGCACTCGTTTGCCCAGGCAAGTTTTGTTGAGCGAAGTGGCATTTGCGAAGCGTAAGGTAGGACGTCCCAGTCTCCGCTTCAAGGATTGCGCAAAGCGTGACATGGTCGCCTTCAACATCGATCACGGCGTGTGGGAGGATCTTGCTTCCGACCGCAATGAGTGGAGAAAGACTCTCGCGGAGGGTTGTGAAACCCACGACAGCGCCTGGTTTCAGAGTCTAGCACAGAAACGGGCGAGACGGCACGGCTACGATGCAGCTTCTGCTTTGTCGCCGGGCCCTCAGTTCGTGTGCCAAAAAATGCGGGCGAACGTGCCGCTCTCGGATCGGACTTTACAGTCACGAACGGCGTTGCCTCTCTCAAATAGACGCTGCTTAAATCATCTGTCAAGATGTAAGAGGCCTTGTGTGGTAGGGCCTCTGGTTGCAAATTATGTGACTACATAATTTGGCTGCTTACGAATTCCAGCAGTCCCCATTTTCCAAGGGGAAATCTAACATTAACCACGCTGTAAATAAGTGTGACAACGTTAACAACTCGCATTGCGAATTATCTCCGTCAGTTCTCAAATGAAATGGCATTGAACAATTCTTCACAGTCGAGCGAGCGTCTAACTTTGCACACAAACTACACATACATATCAATGCAAAAAAATCTTCGTTCCATCGTAATGGTAGGATGCCCCAACAGAGACACTTTGGAATTTGTAGTACTAGTAATATGAATGTATTTAGACTTGTGGCCTTGTGCGTGTGGCTAAGTCGTGCTCCGTACCCGGACCAAATCGCCGGTTGACCCAGTGAGCGGCGCGCGGCGCCGGACGCCCGGCGACCGGCGACTTCCGCTCACGTGCGGGTGATCGCACGCCGCCGCGCGCGGGCACGTCCGACGCTTCCAAACACAACATACAACACAAACATAGCGTATCGACAAAAGCGACTCTTCCGCCTCAGTCGAACCTTAGTCGTATGCCGCGGGGAGACTTAGTGTTTTGTGGACGCAGCTCGCCGCGCACCATTACACGCGTGCCGGCGTGCCATACCAAAGAACATACTCGCATGTTACCAATCTCATTAATGTGCAAATTAAGATTGATACATGAAACGGGGAAAGTAACTGACAGTTTGTCCCTTTCGAGATTAGGCCTGGTTCTCGAATGTGAGACCACTATCTTCGATGGCTCGGTGGGTGAAGGAAAACATCTTGAGGAAACCTTCACACACTGCATGATGTGTGTGACTTTCCTAATCCGCACTGGGCCCGCGTAAGAACTACAGCCCAAGCCCTCTCATTCTGAGAGACGGCCTGTGCCCACCAGTAGGACGTGGCCGAGACGATTCTCGGCAGCTAAATTGCAAACGGCACCAGCTATTTTAAAGAAAAAACCCCAATTTGGTTGTCTTGAACACAACCTCAACAAAAGGGTTATATAAGTTAAGATTCAAGTCAAACATACTGTTAGAAAGTCAAGACAAATTAAACCCGGCACCCTATTTATTGATTACGGCGTTGTGGTGTGGCACTCAGCTTTCTCACGCTTCTCTGAGCGTATCCAAACCTAACGTGCCGACTTAATTAACCAAGTGACGACTCGGAGTCTCGGAGAGTTTATCCGTTTCGATGCGCTATGTTTGTGTATCACGGATCCGGTTGCAAAATATAACGTACACTGAATAGACCACACACTTAAATGTATTGTTGATTTACATAATTAGTAAGCCGAATGGGTGTGTGTAGATTGTAGACTATTATTTCTGACTACAAAGCTTGAGGTCCCGGGTTTGATCCCAGGTGGCAGGTCGGGACAGCTATGAAAAATATTAATGTTTGTTCTAAAGTCGTGGCCGGGCCGTTACGGGCTCGGTATTATAAAACAACCTAGCATAAGCTTCTAACAACTGGTGGTGTATCGGGAGCTCATTGGGAGCTGATGCCAGGTCTGTTTGTGTGTGTAGGAGTAGGAGTAGGAGAGACCTCACCTTGACAGCGCCGATGTGCTCCTTGCGGAACCGCTCGAGCGGCGCGATGATCTGCTCGTGCGCACGGCCCAGCTGCGGACAGACAGACACGTCAACACGCGCACACGGGCCGGTGGTCCACTCCAGGGACAGAATACAGGGTGCAACAATACAGTCGACCAAGAAATTCCTTTACCACTCTAAACGCCCGGCCACGACTCGCGCGTTTGGCGGCGCGGCAAGCGTTTTATCAGTTCATTGCGTGTGCCGCCAGATAAACACTGTACGGCAAGCGTCACGGCCGCGCAATGAACTGATAAAACGCTTGCCGCGCCGCCAAACGCGCGAACTCGTGGCCGGGCGGTAAGGTTTAATCTCACTTGTGCAACTTAAAACGTTACGGGCTTCTTTCACTTACAAGTCAACGTGATAATCACCGTTGTTGTTTTGTTTCTGTTATGGTACCTAACTGTCACAAAAAATGGTAAAAGCACTTACTCGGTCGACTTTACATACAAACATACGGGTCATACACATTTTTAAGTTCGGATCTCTCCCGTGAACATGGCAAAAGAGTCTATTGCCTATATTTTTTAGTCAAGTCTACATCGGCATTGAGACTTTCGGCCCATTTAAATAAATCTTAACTTTGCTGAATCGGAGTCGCTAATTTTATATCTAAAGGAGAGATAACTTTTGTTTCTTACGCTGTGTTTGACCCATATACATATACAATCACGCCTCCTTCCCAGCAAAGGGGTAGACAGAGACTAAGTATTTGTTTCCACCTTGTCACTATTTTGACATAGTATTTCTTTCGCTTCCACAACACTCAGTATTTTTCGAGTACGCGCTTGAGTTGAGCTTTTCTCAAGACATCCCCAATCTAAAGATGGAAGGTGTCCCCCCGCCAACAGAGTGCAACACCGCTATACAATAGCCAATATTGAGGGAACATCGCAGAACTTTTAACTCATTTTGCATGTTCGTAAGTTTTTGGTGTCGCATTTGTTGACTAAAAATGTAGTGTAAATCTAAGTTTAAACCAGCAAGAAAAATTCTGCAAGTTACATTAACATTACATTGGGGGTCGCAAAGCGAACGAGTTTATTGGTCAGTTGGACGCCGCAATGTAATGCAACTTGCATGAATTTTCTTGCAGATGTCAACTGGGTTTTACGTACACATGTTAACATTTGTATTGCTTTCTTCTGTAGCATGCAGGCAGGTGGTTACTGTTAACTCCACTTCGTTTCCGCTGTGAAAGGTCAAGGGCTTCACGACGCACGAGCTGCCGTGAGAACATCTACGCGTGCTTTTGATAAAGTTATCATTGTACTGGGACTGGGACGGTTTAGGAACTATCTCAATGAATTTCACCATTGTTTACAGAGGTGTCCGTCCAACTTGTGGCTTTGAACGAGCATCTAGTTCTATTACAATCTTGATGCAGAGTAAGATGTAGGTATACCTTGCTGACTGTGATTTTTTTATAGTTAACCAAAGCGAAATCACTTCTAGACTTTCTAATCTAGTCGTTTATCGAACCCTTTCCAGTAGTTATCATGTCGATTTCGTTGTAATCTAAAATTAATATGGCAGGCTGATATAATAATGCAATAGATGAACACTCGGTGGCGGCACTCGCTATCGCGGCGCGGCCCGCGGGCCGATAAGGCGCTCAGAGCAAATAGACAGTTTAAGTCTCAGCGGTGCGCAAAAATCTATAACTTAAAAGGGTTACGTGACTGACTGATAGACAGCACACATCCTAAAATACTGCAGCTGAAGACGGGAAATTTGCCCAAGATATTCCTTGAGGATTACTTATAGATGTTCACTAAGAAGGGACTTTCGAAAGTTCCGCTAGATAGAGAAATAACCCACGTTTTAGTCTACTGCAAGAGTCTAGCTGTGAGATATAGCTAGTGTATAATCGACTAAGAAATTCCTTTACCACCAGGGTTCAATGTCAGTTGTACGGCTTAAAGCACTAAAGGCTATTTGCACTTATTGTTTTTATTCCGATGTAGGAACTTTCATAAAAATTGTAAAGCACTTACTTTGTCGACTATACAACAAACAGGTCTGAGTCCAACGTTAAATATTAATAAATTCGCGGCGGTCGCGATTATACATTGTTTTAATTCAACAATAGCGAGTTGTGCAAATAGGGCTTCCCATGGGCTTTCGCGGCGCCGGCTGAACAAACGTAACCTTCATTGTCATTAACAGCCACAAATCCGTTTTGCATTTCCACGGTTCAGGTATTTCCGTTCAGAACGTAAAAATACTCCGAGTGTACAGGTAGGTAACGTTTTTCCTGGAATAACAAAGGTGAATATAAACAGGCGGTGGATTAAGATGATGTTTGTTTACGCGCGAGGCTGGGCGAGGTGTTTGGCGTTACTCGTGGCAGCGGATTGTTCGCGAAGCCGCAGCCGCTCTTAGAGCTGCTTCACATTAGCTAGGACCGAAAGTTTTCTGTTGGCCGACTGCCGGGTCTTGATGTTGACACTATAAACTACCAGCCCAATCTGAGCACCACACACATGCCCAATATCCGACCCGACCGAAATCGTGCATGAACGTTTGATAAATACGTCGTCGCCGACAGTTTCAAGATTCATCGGGTCGCCCTAATGTAAACAGCGCTATTGAGATGCATATGCTAATTGGACACCTTTGCGGTTCCGGTAAAATTGTCGGTCCAGCGTAAAGTGAACCAGGATGTTATCAGTTCCCGGCGGCCGCGCTGTCGGCGACCGGCGTCGCGTAAACAACGCCGCTGCCCCGGAATATTAACCACACGCGCTACAACATAATTTTACTGTATCTAACGTATCTTCTATGCAAACATTAGCCTAGCTAGTTACTAGTTGATATACTTATATACCTACGTCAACACCAACGCCGCTGCGAGAATCTGATTGTCTGATCGTGACCTTTCATAGCGCTGCTTAACTTTCAATGAAATTTAAAGCCAGGCTGTTTTGGTTTAAGAATCATAGCTTTTGCCCGCGACTCCGTCCGCGTGGAATTAGTAATTTGGGCAACTTATTTTTTTATCCAATTTGCTTTTTCATCAATTATGGCTCTCCTTAGTTCCTCGATATAAAAAAAATTACCCGCCCCCGCAACCCCCCCCCCCCTCCGCACCCCCTCCCAACCCCTTCCCCCACCGAACCCCCCGCACACCCGCGTTCACATTCACCTCCGTACTCCCAACCCCGATTTTGAAACATTCTTCTGCTCCGCTCCGCTCCTATTGGTGTAAGCGTGATGATATATAGCCTATAGGATAGCCTTCCTCGATAAATGGACTATCTAACACTGAAAGAATTTTTCAAATCGGAGCAGTAGTTCCTGAGATTAGCGCGTTCAAACAAACAAACAAACTCTTCAGCTTTATATAGGCCCTGCCACGCCTGTGTGATGCCCAACTTAAGATGAACCCTATTTAGTATAGTCTACTATATTGTTGTCAGCTCATTTTATCTTGGATTTTTTTTCTATGTACTGTACTATCCATTTTCTTTTAAATCTATATTGGCAAAAGTTTTAAATCATCATTTAAAAGACTATAATTAACAATTAAAAAAATTAACAAAACCTATAATATATTAACCGAAGATTCCGCAAAATTAATAACAATTCTTCTAAAAACAATTCGACAAATTCTTAAAATAGACGTATCTTTCTTATTTGTGAACCGATTCAAATGAAACAAACACTAAATGTTAATCGAAGAAAATACCAACATATCAGTGAAAACCGCATCCTTCTAGGTTAAGCCGTTTCTGAGATTAGCGCGCACAAACGCACAGACAAACAGACAATAATTCTAAAAATCATTGTTTTGGGTTCTATTGCGCTAATAAATAGCCCCAGTGACAGTTTTTCTCAAATATCTTCAATGTACAGACACCGACTTGTTACAGATTTATTATATGTATAGATTTTGAACAATTTTTTTAATGTAACTCTATTTTACTTAAGTAATTTTGTGCGCATTCGTGAATTATTATGAGGAAAAAAAACATCAAAATTATAATTCGCCATGCCGCTTGAGAGGATGCTTCTTGCCAGCAACATCCTGAATTACGTCATCCCTACAGATCGTGATTATGTTTCAAGGACATCATAACGAGGGGCAACCGTTTGTTCGTTGACCACGGCCGGCGCCGGAAGCGCGGGCGCAGCGCGGTGCGTCAGCGCGCGACACTACCGTCACTATCGCCTGTGCCCAGACCTACCATAAATTAACAGCTACGCATGCAACTTACAGACGAAGTCGCGCTAGTATAAAATTAACCAGAAGCAGAAGTCAGTATCTCAAAGCTAGTAATGTCATGACTTATGAATTATGAAAATCAAACCTTCAGCAGACAAAAGCGTCCCCAATTGAAAAAACCAGCCAAGTGCGAGTCGGACTCGTGCACGAAGGGTTCCGTACCATTATCTATAAAAACGGCAAAAAAATCATGTTTCTTGTATGGGAGCCCCCCTAAATATTTTTTTTTTAATATTAGTTGTTAATTGTTATAATGGCAACCGAAATACATCGTCTGTGAAAATTTTAACTGTCTAGCTATCACGGTTCACGAGATACAGCCTGGTGACAGACGGACGGACAGCGAAGTCTCAGTAATAGGTCCCGTTTTTACCCTTTGGGTACGGAACCCTAAAAACCTACGACAATAATATGTTGATATGTCGATATCTTCGTTTGGCCGTGTTGCAACTTTCGTAGACCGATGTGGAAGGTATCGCGGATGCATATTAGCCTGGACACACTTGACGCAGTACTCGGAGACTGTCTTTTTTCTAAGACTTGTCGGACCGTGCGTCGTGCGGCGTGTCGCGTCGCGAGTGACATGGTCGCTGGTTATACAACGGTCGTGGCCGAGTCGCTGACCGGGGTCATTAGTATGCGCGCGCGGCGTCCAGTGCCCGGGCAGGAAAGTGAGAGTGGACGACACACGATTACGTTTGAATGGCGACCGGTTGATAACGCGCCGCTACTCCGCGTACACAAACAAGACGCCACGAGGCGAGGGACGCTGCGCCGCGCTGCGGCCGAACATTGAAGCGAGACGTCGTCGATTGTTTCACAATAATAAGGAAAAAGGAAAGGTTGCGGGATCGCGTTGGATGCGGATGGCACGGGACCGATCTGTTTGGCGAGCCTTGGGGGAGGCCTATGTTCAGCAGTGGACGTCTCTCGACTGAAATGATGATGATGAAAAAGGGAAAACTACAGTGAGCCCTTTATAAGACAGTAAGTACAGAAAGTGCAGGTGGGTGTCAGTCAGCCGGCCGAGGCAGAAGAAAATTTTGCCCCCTCTTAATTAGGTAGCACCTCTTCAAAAAACTTTAGCTAGCCAATTTAAAAAACTACAATATGAAATTGTCCAAATATTTACAAAATATTTGCCGTCCCCTCGCCCGCCACTGGAGGCCGTCATCATATCATTTTCAAGATAAGCTTTTTTACTGACGGCCGCGGCATTTGATTGCTTGTATCGAATTTGAATTCTTACTGATCGCTGGGAATGACGCTAAATAAAATGCACTTACAAGATCAATAAGATTATTGTTTGCTAAGCCGTAAACCAGAATTAGCAAATATTCTGAACATAATTATTAATTTAATTACCTATATGCCGTCACTTGAGACTTGAGATGTAACAAAAACTCTTTCTTTACATTTTTTTGACTGCGAGCAGAACAGAAAAGAATCGGAGAACCAGAATCCGCTCAGCGTGGCTCAGCCTTAGCGGAGGTACCTATTAGCATATAGAGTGCGATTGAGGACATTTAGCTGTCAGGCCACAAATCTCGGGCGTGAGGTAAAGGTAAACCTGCGCAGTGTCAGTTGAGCGGTGCCCCCCCCCCCCCACCCCACCCCGGGCCGGCCTTGACACGAGGACGCCGCACAATGCATTCTACAATGCGAGCGCTACGTGCGCTACCTTCGACACGACGGAATTCCGCTGCTCTAATGTTTATTTTATTAGGCTGTCCTATTTCAGTAGTATAGGACATCCTTTGTGCAATATGTTTTTTGAGAAGCGAAAGAGTTCATTCAGAATAAAATTACGGACTAAAATCCTTGTTATTCTTTCAAAACGCAGTCCGCATTAGTGTCAAAAAACTCAACTATTCGTTAGTTTCTCAATGCGTAGAGTCCGAAACATCTTTATCTAACGTGTCCATTCTGCTATTAGACGGATAAGCAGTTGTAAAGGCACTGGGGACCGACTTTTTAAACTCCATTTGTGAGAATGAATACCTCACTCGAAAGAAAGTGATAATTTATGTGTGTGTCTGTGTTAAGGCAATGACTTGTTTTGTCCTTTAGTCAGGGGCGTAGCTACCGCCGTATCAGCCGTATCAATGATACGCGGCTACAGAGGCCGCTAACGTGTGTTGTAAGCAAAAATTAGTAAAATGTTATCCACAATGTCACTTAATCTCGTGCTTCTCGGGAAAGCCCAAAATTTTCGTTACAGGGCCCCTCCAAAGCACGCTACGCCACTACCTTCAGTGCAGCAGTCCTCACTGCCCCATTAGATTGGAACAGCGAGTAGAGCGACCCACAGCCTTTCCGATAATTAGTGATTCTTTTTTATACAACGTCGAGATGAGTGTAAACATAAACGGACCTCTCCCTTTTGCGAGCTTATGCTCCAAACCTGCCTCCAAACGCACAGAGAGCGAAGGCGTGGCGGTGCGGTGGCGGTGAGAGTTGTAATATTCTAACTTGTATGAACGAGAACGCGGTACGGAACTGCACAACCGTTCATACAAGTTAGAATATTGCAACCGCCACCGCACCGCCACGCCTCCGCTGTCTGTGCGTTTGGAGCTTTAGGTACAGTCACGAGCTTTAATTTGGGACCCACTTAAGGTTGACAGTCCTGTCATATTGTATAGGAATTCAAAGGATATTTTTCCGAAATGGGTCCCAAATTAAAGCACGCGACCGTACTTGAAGTCCAGTTGGACCGACATGTCAGGCGGGCGTTACACATGATTGCAGCTTACATATTAATGTACAAATAAAATAGCTGACACGCCTATGTCAAATTTCATACAAAATACGATACAAGGCTCTTGCACGACATTGACAATATGAAAGCTATACGCAGTATTCTTGAGCTTACCATACTATGCGTCAGCCGCGCGAACCAATATTCGATAGGCGGGTCCCCACTGATCGAGCCGCCTTGCGAGGCAATCGCATGAAGCATGATTTTATTCGACGTATGGCTCGAAATCACACCGAAAATGGCTGTCTCGCGAGGCGGCTCCCTCATTGGAGGCCCGGCTGATGGTTTACCGCGCGTAACGGAAACCGAGATTATCTACAGGCCGGTGTGATCCGTTGCCAGTAACAAAGGGTTGGTGAAGAATAGTGTGTGTGTATACTGACCATGCGTTCCCGCTCGTCCTCGATGGTGCGCATGAGCTTGGCGAAGTGGTGCAGCGAGTGCGAGATGACGCGCTCGTCCTCCGTCATGGAGGCGCCGATGCAGGCGAACTCGAACTGCTCCATGCTGCCCGCCAGCGCCAGCTGCGCCGCGCCCAACCCTGGAGACACCATACATCAGCTCATACACAGAACCTCTCCCGCACTTACACTAGTAAGAAAAATTGTGTAAGTTGCAGTAGGTACATTTCCGCGCTCAGACGACTACTTCCAACTCGTTCGATTCACGGCCTCGCAATGTAATGCAATTTACGTAATTTTTCTCAAGTGTACTTAAATGTAGGCTTTGGGGTCCATGCACACCGGAACGCGACGCTGCACGTTTTACTCAGATAATAAGACAACAACTCGTAAACGTATTCTCTATTAACTATAAATAAGTATTGTATGTAGTAGGTACTATCGTGATACTGTTATTGACACGGATAGTGATATGCGTGTTTCAGGATAATATTGATAGTCTAATCCGCACCAACGAAACATGCAGCGTTACATCGCATCGCGTCTAGGTGTGAATTGACCCTAAGGGTACACATCATCCACGGTGGCCAAAAGTCCGATATATCGCTTAGGTACCTACACGAAAATATTGAGTTTTTAATATTGTCAATGATTTTTTTTTTTTACGTTCGAACGCCCAAGGGTCCCGACATGCGTTGGAACTGCTCTAGGGGGCTACTACGAAATTCGATGTTCATATCGTGCCGTGCCCATTCACTCTTCTGTTTCGTACAATTAGCGAGAACGGAATGGCACGATACTAAGTTTGAAAATCGAATTTCGTAAATAGAAGGCCTGCACGCGGACACAGGCCACAGCCCCCAGCCGCGTCGCGACTCGCGACAACGCATTAAGGTCGCCACGGCAGCTGGAGATGATAATGCTACCTCCTTTACATGGCTAACTGTGACTAGGACTACATCATGTAATTTATTGAATCAAGCGTTACTTTGCTTTGCTTTGTTTAACATTTGGTAGCATAGCATACGGTTGTGGTAACTCTGAAGATGAGCTCTGGTTGAGTTCGAAACGCGTCAGTGTAGCTTGGTGGTGGTGATGGTTGGGTTTATGTGATTTGTGTGTGTTCGTACAGTGTGGAGGTGGAGGAACTGCATGAACGCACATTTCTTGCATAAACGTAACTATTGTAAGGTCGCGGGTGAGCAAAGTAATTGTTTTAGTTCTACATCATGTACTTACCTCTACGTACAGTCACAATACGGGATTGCTGAGCCACTTGACCGCGTAATGATAACCGGGTTTACTAATATGCCTAATGGAAATATTTTGACTGGAAAAAGTTCAAACAACTATTACTGGGTATATTGAACTGCGTCTTCAAATAATAAAGCACCTAAAATATTTTCGTGTATGTAAAAGAGTTATGCAAGATAAAGATTGCACGTAACCATTTGAGAAATGTTCTATAGCTTTAGGACAGTGTATGAAATAGGTGATTTTTAATTATTTTGTAGAATAAAATGAAAGCAAACGTGGCCAAAACAGCCAAGAGATCACGTTGGGTAATCCAGTTGTTACGAACAGGCAGCTGGCTATTAAAAAGAACATATAAGCAGCGAAGATATTTTTGTATTACTTATACTTCTACTATAGGAACAGTATATCTACAGTTTACAGCGAGAGCTCCCGATTCGTGAACATTCACCGGCCAAGGTGAGCGGCGTCCCAGCGCCGGCGCAGGTGCCGCGGGTCACTCGCGCCGCACGACTCGCATGCGTCGCGAGCACGACCGCACACAGGCATTCCATTCTTAGACGAAGGCTTTGGTATTTACTACACAGCTACCAGTGGAACCTGCGTTCTGGCGTATAGGGTAGACATTCAGGAGCCATCTTGGAGCTGCCCCGGTCATTGCCCCCGCGGCGCCGCGCGGGCGCAGCCCCGACCACACACACCCAAATACAGCTAATGAGCTCGCTCCTAACTTACTGTCGCGATGATTTCACCTCTTATTATGCAGTGTTTAGAACTCGGAACATAATCAAAGTTGACTTTTGTTTGAGTATACCGTTGCGCCAGACCCGCAAACGTTGGAAATTATGCAATATCTAGGTATTACGTTTTTTAATAAATTTGCTAATCAGGTTTGTTCGGTTTGTTACAAGTTTACCGCAAGCGGTGAAATGAAAATGGAAAGAGAAGCGGATGATGTCACGACGGTCGCCGCGACCGCCTCGTTAGCAGATGTAAACAAACTGCGGCCAATTCAAGGAGTGCATAAATTATGGTAATCGGTGAGTCAACACCAACACGGCGATGCGGCGTTATCGCATCTCGATAGCGGGAGATCCGAGACGCGGCTCCGCGCCAGCCGCCTGCCAGTAAGCCACGACTTTCCTGCAGAGGTCACGGATGTGTGTGATCGATAGAATTCTTCACACGCAACCAAAGAGTGTTGCCCTAATTACACAAACGAAACCTAATCTGGCTCCACGATCAGCCAATGTTACTCATATACCTCGATGATTGTTTGAGGCACGTAATTTGAATAGCTTTCTGCTGGGCAAGAGTTTACGACTGTGACTCGCCAATTAAAAACAGTACCTTTCCTAAAAAGGATCACATATTATTATGTCGGTACTGTATGTGTCTAAGTACGTTCCTAGTCCACTGTCACGCTCACGCTGTCAAGTAGGCACTGTGTATTATCTTAGGCCCATACTACACGGGCGGTTCTCCCGCCGCGGGAAACCGCTTCTGAACCGCCACTAGACACAATTTTATATGGAAGTTGTATGGTGCAAACTACACTGCGCAGCTCCGTCGAGCGGTTTCCCGCGGCGGGAAACCGCCCGTGTAGTATGTGCCTTAGTCTGCGTGGCCGTCTGGCGCAACTAAATAAGGTAGGTACAGCTCGCGCGATAAGAGTTTGGCTTTGACCTTCGGGTGGAGGGGATTACTGCGCATGGGCTGCGCATACCCCGCACCCCCGTTGATACCCAATTTCTGATTTCTGCGCAATAACGGTCAAAGCCAAACTCTTATCGCGCGAGCTGTATACACCGTGAAATTTTAGTGGTTGTTTTCCCGAAACGAGGTGATTTAGTTTCGATTGTACAATCGATTTATAATTACTATTTTGACTAGAGTCAAAAATCCAATTGTGAAAAACGAAAGTCGAAAATGACCGCAAACCAATAGTAGGGTCATTCTAAAATTTTAGGCAGAACACTCTGTTACCACGCATTATTACATATATTACAGAAATACTAAGAATCTTTTTTTGATTGCGATAGTCAATAATTATCTGTGATATATTGCTGATTGCAATCATCAATCATTTCACTTAAATAACCGCAGAAAATAGACAGTGTAACCGGAAACAACTTTTTTTAGGGTGGGACAAGTTTACCTGCGCAAAATTTTAGAATGACCCAGTAACGCTTCGTTGGTACAAGTAGCGTACGATCGTACGATAGGTTAGGTACCAACGTAGCGTTACTATTGGTTTGCGGTCATTTTCGACTTTCGTTTTTCACAATTGGATTTTTGACTCTAGTCAAAATAGTAATTATAAATCGATTGTACAATCGATACTAAATCACCTCGTTTCGGGAAAACAACCACTAAAATTTCACGGTGTATACAACTATAAAAGATCGAATTTCTGGTGAAACGGTTAGCAGCATGTCGCAATAAACACATCAGAATTCCACGCAGTCGCAATTAGCACACGTGCTCACTGCTGCACGTCGCTAATTACCAACTCATCGGAAACTGCGGCGAACCCACCAGTCACGCGTTAGAGAAACTATTAAACTGCAATTATATCGAGTACCTAATTGGTTTGCTTTGCGAGCGCTGCAATAAATCACCTAGTTAGGTTTAATCACGGTCGCAACGAGAGATAAGACACAGGTGAGTGTTGGCGCTGCGCGGACGAGTCGACGGGAGTGGAACGCACGCCAGCGGCGCCGGCCCGGCCGCGTGAGTCAGGCGCCCCCGCGCCGCCGCCGCGGGCCTACGCGCGGCAGCCACACAAAAACTAAGCAAATGGACAACCATTACTCATCCCACCACGGACCCGATACAATGACGCCTCGTCAATTGTCTACTCGCGAGGAACCTACACGTAGACATTTCAATTAAGCTTGCACTAATGTACTTTATGGTTTACTTAAATTGCAGTTCAAATATCATTCAGGTGCACGTAATTGCATTGAGTAATGTGTAATGAAACATTCCATTAGAGAGATTATTAATATCTCAAAAACGATAGTGGTTATCATCAACATCAATTATGCAATTATCTACAATTATAGCCACTTTGGCTGAAGTATAATTGAATATTATTGTAGATATCTGTGGTACAATATGTTAGTAAACATTCTTGAGTAGAAAACCTGTGTAGTTAAGTACAAATACAGTCATTTATAAATTTTCTCCACTGGTGGATGTCAAATAACACACCACAGTTGCTGATTACGGAGCAACGAGACAGACAGAGGAAGTGGAATGTACACTCATTAAGAAAGTCACTGGCACTCAAACTGGGTGCTGCAGCTGTTAGCTGCACAGTGAACACCTCACACATGTCAGCACCATGCAATATTGTCATAAGTTTTCAAACTTAGATATTCACACAATGTCTGTATTTTCTTCAACTGACACTAAGTAAAATTATCAATATTGGAAGTACAAATATTTCTTCTTATTGTCATTCAGGTTGCACTGCATCTGTCTGACAATGCCAGCCTCACAGGCACACCCAAGCTGACTTTGCCTGGCCAAAATGTGTAGACAATGAAAGAAAATTGACCTACAATCAGGAATGCAAGCAAGCAGTCTAATGCACAAAGATTTTTCGCAAACACAATACACGTGTGAGTGCAGGAAGCAGACAGCGTCCAGTGGAGCGCAGTGAAGGCCGCGCTGGCACGGCTCAGTGGAGCCATTCAACGCTATCAGCACAACACATGTTCAATGTACACACCTCTCTTGATAACTATTTAGCTCTAACAATGGATTACACAAGCAGACATTATCAATTATATTGCTGTAATTCTCAGTCACTATTTATTTTTAAACATTGGGTAATTGTGATGCATGAGTGTGAACTCTTAACATGCGCTGGGGATTCTATTAAGAATTTAGAAGATACAAATTATGTATTAAGAGGTGGCTCACAGGAAGGCTATGTATTACAATACCGAAGTACGAAAGACCGAATGTGTTAAAACATTGAATGGGTCAAAAGACCGACACAATTTTTTTCTGAAAACGTAAACTTTTCAGAATTTATTAAAACTTCATCATACAGAACCCATTAGGTTAGGTTGTTTTATAACAATCTTAAAAAGTTAACGGTTTCAGAAAAAAATTGTGTTGGTCTTTTGACCCATTTGATGTTTTAATACATTTGGTCTTTCGTACTTCGGTATTGTAATACATACCCCACGGGAATTAGCCTGAAAGGACAACAAAGCCAATAATGAAACAACATAATTCTCATAACAAGAAAAAGTAAAAATATTTATTTTAATATAAAATGCTTAAATTTGGCAACAATTTTGTTCTCCTTTAGTTCGGGTTCAACTCTATGTAACTTTTTTTGACCTCTTGTCACAAAATCTATTACCATGCACCAGTCCCAGCAATAGATCATTGCTGTGTACACTCAGCACCATCACCAGCTGCCACCAGATGTTTATAACGTGCGGATGCCACTTCCTAGGCGGGAAATAAGAAGACAACCTACTTTCCAGTGTAGTCTACGATTACATTTTAGGTTTTGTCTCAAACAATACCAATCTTACAGAATAAAACAGAAATACAGAAAGGTAGCCTTAAATCATTTTGCACCAATCCAGGCCGAAGCATATACTCTTTGTCCTACACTCATTCATATTTGAAACAAAAGTACACCAATAGTAAAACCAGTATGAATCACACTACACTCAGATTTGGGTCAAGACTGCTGTCAGCCAACTCATCCAAGAGTATGCGGGTGGTAATACTAAAGCAATATGTTCTCTTTAGGGCTATTGGAAAAGGTTTACATCAGATCCGGATTGAGTTAACGCAGACAGACTGAAAGGTGCAAGTGTTGGAAGGGTGGTGAGTGAGTGGTTGTGAGTGGTATTGAGTGGTGGCGAGTGGTGGAACTCACGTTTGGCGGCATGGACGACATCCTTGACTTCCTTGATGAGACGCTTGACCTGCTGTGAGGTGCGGTCGAGCTCCTTCTCGTGGCGCAGCAGGTTCTCGCGGAAGTGCGGGCTGTCGGCCAGGCACTCCGTGAACTCCAACGGCACCAGCCCCACGCCCATCGCGCCCGCAGCCCCCGACTCGGACACTCGTCGCGCTCGAACCACACTTTCACCGCGCGCCGCCGAGCCCCGACATCGCGCTTCACTCTATCGATACACGGACGGAATAGCTTCGATATGGCGACGACACACTTAATCACGCTAAGGTATACGATATCAAAATTGATATAAATTTAGGAACAATATTTTTCGATAAATAGCTGCGTATCTGTCAAATGGACTTTGGCGATGTTGCCGTACTACTGACGCGAATAGTACTAGGCGTTGATTGGGAAAACTACTAAATTCTACCATGTTATGCAAATCGCTCGTTTAGAACGACACTGACACAATTACAATTATTGTAATTTCAAAACTAAACCTGTTTTACTTTTTACATTAAGTTTATTTTTCAAATTACAATAATTCCAATTGTGTCAGTATCGTTCTAAAGGAGCGAAATGTCAATGTGCATTTTTGTGCATTTCTAAAATTTAGCATAGAGCTCTCCACAAATGTCCGATAAGAAAGGCAACAAACAGACAAAGGAAAACAGACAGATAAAAAGAAGAACAAAACAAATTAGTACTCAAATTCACGTAAGGAAACTATAGGTCTAATTTATATTCAACTTAGTTATTATTATGTTGTATATGACTGTTTGTTTCTTAATAAAATAAAATAAAATAATTAATTAATTAACAATTGTTAAGGTTGTATAGCACTAGTGAGAAGTCTATGGGCGTTACTAGGCTACCAACTGTTTATTTCATGTCATGTCACTCGTAATAAAAATCTGAACTGCTATATGTCTCATGGTGCCAAATATACTACTAAATAATAAAATAACAGTGCTAAGTGTTCGTGTATATAAATATAAATTCGTGTGTTCATTTCTCATTAACCCATTGCATCATTGTCTTCACTTCCGTCTCCACACTACATGTTGGTAAGCCACTCTGCCCTTCTTTAACTCTATCAGGTTTTGTGCCCGCATCGGAAAAGAAAGAAGACAGTTTACAATGGATTTTTCCACGAAAATAGATATAGGCAAACTGACAGGCAAAGAAAATTGGTCAACCTGGAAGTACAAAATGTCCATTATGCTTGAAGGCACGGATGGTGCTTTAGATGCAATCAACGGACTACTTCAGAAACCAGTTCTTGCTGCAGGAGCAGGTGACGCAGCGACCAGCGCCTATAGTGCCGAGATGGCTAAATATAGGAGGACTGAAAGTGGTGCTCTGCTCATGCTGACGACGAACATGACTGAAGAAACTCTTCAGAAGGTTATGCGGTTTAGGACGGCCCATGAAGTTTGGCAAGAGCTTCACAGACTATTTGACGGAAAAACGGACGACAAGGCCTACAATTTGTGCTTGGAATTCTTCGGGCTTCAATATAGAAAGGAAGATGATATTTCCACTCATATTTCAAAGCTTAAGAATTTATGGAATGAATTGAAAGTCGAGATTTCTAGAATCGACGAAACGGCCAAGCTCCCCGAGTTGTTCTTGATATGTAAAGTCTTAAATACGCTTGACGATAGGTATTTCAACTTTAAGTCAAGTTGGCTAATGCTAAAGAAGTCTGAAAGGACTATAGACAGTTTAACGAGTCACCTTTGCACGTTTGAAAAAGATTTAGGTAGTCAACAGAACCCACAGCAGGAGGCACTAGCGACTACAACCGCTGAGCGAATTATTAAGCACAACAAGGACGAGCAGCTGATCTGTAACTACTGTTCCTTAAAAGGACATAGAGTTAGGAAGTGTAAGAAGTGGATTAAGGATGGGAGGCCACCTAAACCATCTTCAGGCACAACAGCGTCTAGCTCAAAGTCAAAACAAGTGCAGCAGATTTCGCTGATGGTAAACGCATGTTCTTTGAATCAAAGTCAAGACCGAGAAAATTGGTATGTTGATAATGGAGCAACAACACACATTGCAGTGAGAAGAAACTTCTTTACTGAGTTTCATGAGTTCGATTCGGATCACACCGTAACGACGGCGGACGGAACTACTATACCTGCATTAGGAATGGGTTCTGTCGTGGTAGAATCAAACGTCAGTGGAAATAAGGAGAAAATAACTCTCAACGAAGTGTGGTTAGTACCATCTCTGACAAAGAATCTTTTTTCAACGTTGGCAGCGCAAGATAGGATGCAGAATAGCATCTTTACATCGACGACTAGAGAGTGCAAACTAGATTTTGCAGGCACGACTAGAGTTGTTGGTAGAAGGGTCCCCCAAGGTGGACTATATAAGTTGGATATGAAGACTATCATTCCAGAAAATCATAGTACAGTGATAGAAGTAAATGCTATAACGGGCTCAAATATGCTTCAACTGTATCATGAGCGCCTTGCACATCAGGACAAGAGGCACGTCATTCGCGTGGTGAAACGTGAGTTAGGCATTAATCTCAGTCCAGATAATGTGAAGTGTAAAGGCTGCATTTATGGAAAGTCACATCGAAAGCCGTTTGGTACAAGAGAAAGAGCAACAGCCGTTGGAGAGCTAGTGCACGCTGACGTTTGTGGTCCCTTCGAAAAAAGCATTTCAAAATACCAGTACTTCGTATTATTTAAGGACGACTACTCAAGTTATCGTATGGTCTACTTCATGAGACAGAAGTCTGAGGTGAAGGATAAACTTCTTCAAATGCTACAAGAAGCAAAGAATGCTGGGCACACCATCAAGACTCTTCTGAGTGACAACGGTGGCGAGTTTGACAACGAAGCCGTTCGAAAGATACTGCGAAATCACGGTATTCAGCATCGCCTGACAATGCCTTACACGCCGGAGCAGAATGGCTGTAGTGAGCGAGAAAACCGAACGCTGGTTGAAGCTGCAAGATCAATAATGCATGCGAGAGGAGAGTTGCCACAAATACTCTGGGCTGAACTGATTAATACAGCTGCTTACGTACTCAACAGGACAGGTCCTACACGAGTGGACGTCATGGTACCTTACGAGCTATGGCATGGGAAGAAACCCAAAATAAGCCATCTGAAAATTATTGGAAGTAAATGTTATGCGCATGTCCCAAAGCAAAATCGCAAGAAAATGTCCAAGAAAGCGATTAAGGGCATATTAATTGGCTACGAGAATGATGATGGCTATCGTGTTTGGGATGGAAGAAAGACGCTGAGGTCAAGGGACATAACGTTCGAAACTGATGTCGAATATAGGACTTCCATCACTATCCCCATTTGTTCAGAGGGAGAAGTAAACGATCGCGATAACGAACATATTCTTGAGCAAGAGCCAGAAAATGAAGAAAACAATCTTGACCATGTTCTAGAGGGAGATAGAATAGATGTCACAGAAGACCAAGGTCAAGAAGATGAGCGGATAAACTCTAATGAAAGAGCCGCGACTGAGAATCTTGTTTCGATGGAAAGGGAAACCATTGATAGTGATGATGATTTTGTCGACGCTGATCAAGAGCTTTTGGAAGTAGTCGAACCCCTGAGAGAAGCGGAGCCTCGATACAACCTAAGAGACAGATCAACCATCTCACGTCCCAAAAAGTTCGATGATTGTGTTTGCTTCATAGTTACAGAAAGCTTTCCCAAAACATTCATAGAAGCGATTGAGAGGGAAGATAGTGCTGAATGGCAGAAGGCCATGGCAAGCGAACTCAAGTCTCTAGATGAAAATAAGGTTTGGACGCTGTGTGATTTACCACCCAACAGAAAGGCACTTCCGTGTAAATGGGTTTTCAGAATCAAGCGCCATCCAGACGGAACAATTGACAAATACAAAGCTAGGCTTGTAGCGAAAGGGTTCAAGCAAAGAAAAGGGATTGATTACGAACAGACTTTTAGTCCAGTTGCCCGAATGGCTACTATAAGAGCTTTGTTAAGTGTGAGCGCCAAAGAAAAGCTACACCTGACTCAATTTGACGTGTCTACTGCATTTCTGAACGGCAAAGTCGATGAAGAGATTTATATGAAGCAGCCAGACGGATTCAGCGACGGTACTTCAAACGTATGTAAATTAAAAGGAGTTTGTACGGATTGAAGCAAGCACCTCGTTGCTGGAACTCGTGTTTTGAGGAGATTCTGTTGGCAAAAGGCTTCATACAGAATGCAGCTGACTGCTGTCTATTTACAAAGACTGTGGGGAACAAAAAAATCTTGATTACTCTGTATGTGGACGATGGGCTTGTGGCTTCAACAGACGAAGATTTGGCACTCCAATTTCTCAAGGAATTAGGAGAAACGATTAAAATAACGACCAAAGCAGCATCCTACTACTTAGGTATGGAAATTTCTCGCTCAGATAATGGTTCCATACATATCAAGCAGGAATCTTATACTAAGAAGATTTTAGAACGGTTTCGGATGTCAGAATGTAATCCAGTCTCGACACCTATCGACAGGAATCCGACTGCTGAAACAGGGAAAGTTAAAAACGCAGATCCTGAGCAAAAGACATTTCCATATAGAGAAGCTGTAGGTGCTCTTGCGTACCTCATGACGGGTACGCGCCCTGACATAGCATATGCTGTAGGCGTAGTTTCAAGAAAATTGGAAAAACCAACATATGCTGACTGGCTAAAAGTCAAAAGGATATTTAGATATCTGAAGGGAACAATATCCTATGGCATAAGATACAACGCAAACTGTGAAAGAGCTATAATAGAAGGCTACAGTGATGCAGACCATGCTGGTGACGACCTAACTGGACGCTCAACAACGGGAGTCACTTGTCTTTTTGCCGGAGGAGCTATTTCATGGCTCAGCCAACGTCAACCATCCGTTGCCATTTCAACTACGGAAGCAGAGATTGTTGCAGCGAGCGAAGGCGCACGCGAACTAGTTTGGCTTCAGAGAATCTTCAGTGAACTAACCCGTTTAGAAGGAATACCGACACTGAAAGTGGATAACGAAGCGGCCATACGCCTTGCATATAATCCTGAATTTCATAAGAGGACAAAGCACATCAGAGTGAGACATTTCTTTGTTCGGGAGACAGTACAAGAAGGCCTTGTGGATGTACAGAAAACAAGTTCTGCCGAACAACTAGCTGACCTTTTGACTAAGGCAGTTCCGAGACCCAGGCTCGTAAAGATCAGAGCTGACTTGGGGCTGCAAGACCTTTCCAACTAGTGAGGGAAAGTGTTAAGGTTGTATAGCACTAGTGAGAAGTCTATGGGCGTTACTAGGCTACCAACTGTTTATTTCATGTCATGTCACTCGTAATAAAAATCTGAACTGCTATATGTCTCATGGTGCCAAATATACTACTAAATAATAAAATAACAGTGCTAAGTGTTCGTGTATATAAATATAAATTCGTGTGTTCATTTCTCATTAACCCATTGCATCATTGTCTTCACTTCCGTCTCCACACTACATGTTGGTAAGCCACTCTGCCCTTCTTTAACTCTATCAACAATCTACAAAATTGTTGTTATATTCGTGAGCATTTTGAGTATGATATTAAAAACCTGACAGTAATGAAAAAACTCTTATCATGGAACAATTACAATTTTAAAAGTACAAGTGTAGGCTGAAGGCAGAAACCTTATGTCGTTTCTGTATGTCTGAACCTTCAAATATAGCACGTAAAATAATGATCGATTAAATGGTTTATCCAGGCAAGAAGCTTTAAAGTTTAAAATCAAACTAATCAGGTAAAATATTAAATAGGCTGTTTGTTAACGATTTTTTAGGTACTTTACATTAATACAATAATTAAAAAACTACTACGTTTCGTTGAGAGGACGAAGCATGGCAGCACAAAATTCAGGCCATCGTTCCGTTTCAAGCCTAATATGTTTACATTTGTGTTTCAATATTGACAAAATAAAAAATATTGCAAAGGAAAAATAAGACTGAATGATCAACACTTCACCATGCTTCTCTCCATTATCTAAAATAATTTAAAATTTTATTTCAAGGCAAGCAAATTAAAAATATACGTATGCACACTCGAGAGCTGAGTGACCGCAATTATCGTGTCACGTTTGTGAGGCCCTACCACGAAGTGCATAATTCGAACTTCGTTTGGTGCCGTCCCGCTCACGCTAATATTATTTAACACGAGAGTGAGAGGGATAATACGATACGAACTTCGATTTTCGAATTTCGTAGTAGCGCCTCAGGGGGGTTCCTACGAAATTCGAAGTTCGGATCGTGCGGTCCCTCTCACTCTCGTAATAAATACCATTAGTGTGAGCGGAACGGCATGAAACGAAGTTCGAATTTCGCGCTTCGTAGTATAGGGCCAGGGGGGTTACTACGAAATTCGAAGTTCGGATCGTGCGGTCCCTCTCACTCTCGTAATAAATACCATTAGCGTGAAAGGAACGGCATGAAACGAAGTTCGAATTTCGCGCTTCGTAGTATAGGGCCAGTATTGTGCGGAACAGAAACTATCTGAACAATTACTTCAATCAAAGTAATAAAAAAAAACAACATTTATATTGCAAATATATATATTTATTGCGCTTGCGTCTGCCGAGACTAAGGTTTGGCCGCCGCCGCAGGGGACGTCGCCTCGGCCTCTTCCTCGGACGACTCCTCCTCCGACTCGTCGTCGTCGTCGTCGTCGTCGGATTCCGATTCGTCTTCGTCGTAGTCGCCACCTTCGCCGCCGCCATACTCTCCTGAAATTAAAATACAACAAGCTTTTGTAACTAACAAAACGCGACGAGTCCTCGTGGTTCGAAGTAAATAATTTCTTAAAAAAATGGTAAAATTTTGGGTATTCGCGCTCCAGCATTTCTGGGTTATGTATTGTCGTAATACGAATAGCATTAATTATTTAGGGTTCCGCACTCAAAGGGTGTCAACGGGACCCTATTACAATACAATACAAATATTCTTTATTAACACCAAAAACAGTACAATGACATTGCAAAAATTATTTAATTATTACTGAGACTCCGCTGCACTGTCTGTCTGTCCGTGATTTATAAACCACTGTCTTTCTTCACAAAGCGTTTAGTAAAATAGGGATTTTGACACCACCAATCAACTGACGTACCTACTTTATATGACCTGTCAAAACACAATTCTCCCATAGAGTTTGAATGGCAATCGCAACTTATGACGTCACTTGTTCGCCAACTCAACTTTAAAGCAACAAAAATAGTACATTTCGATGCTAGTGCGGAAAGTATGTCATTACTTGACGAGTTCCGAGATATCTTGCCACGAGCCGAAGGCGAGTGGCAAAACTCGGGACGAGTGAAGAATGATATTTCCGCGCGTGTATCGAACGACTTTTTTAATACAGGCGAAAAAAAAATACAACAGAATAATTTGAGACTTAATAATAATAATAATAATATAAAACATTTTTATCACCAACAACATCCATCCATCCATCCATCCGTCCGGTCGTCCGTCCGTCCGTCCGTCCGTCCGTCCATCCATCAACATCCATCAACATCCATTAACATCCATCAACATTCCTCAACATCCGTCAACATCTGTCAACATCCGTCAACATCCATCAACATCCATCAACATCCATCAACATCCATCAACTTCCATCAACATCCATCAACATCCGTCAACATCCATCAACATCCATCAACATCCATCAACATCCATCAACAATCATCAACATCCATCATCATCCGTCAACATCCGTCAACATCCGTCAACATCCGTCAACATCCGTCAACATCCATCAACATCCGTCAACATCCATCAACATCCACATCCATCCCTCCATCAATCCATCCATCCATCCATCCATCAGACTTCAATGAATTGGAACAAGTACATATTTAAAAAACTAGAAAAGTAAATCGCACTAGTTCGCAAAAACGAACTTTACGCACGCAATACAGCCAAAAAAAGGGCACTTTTTGAGCAACACTGTATTGAAAATTTAATTTTGCAGTTCATCGAAAATTAATCTGGTTTACAGGGCTGAAATAAAGCTTTTTTTTACTGATGTAGTCTTTTTTGAATGGCGTCACCATCCCCTATCGGTGTAGTTACCCGCGCCGGTGCCGTAGCCGGAGTAGCCGGAGTAGCCGCCGTCGTCGCCGTCGTCCGGCGCCGCGCCCTGCCGCCCGTAGCGGTGCGAGCGCGCTGCACGACGCACGCACACGTTAACATCACATTCACCAACAACCATTTTATAACGATTCAAAGTGTTACCACGGAATAGACTGAAGATAAAAAAGTAGCTGCTGTTACATTAATTATCTCTCTACGCTACGCCTGACTTGTTTGTTGAGTGGAAGAGAGTGGCTGAAGGCCTGATGCTCTACATGTCTGCAGTTTAAAATTAATTGTTAGTTGCTCCCTAACATAAATATCCACTTTTCCATACCAACTGCATCGAAAAGTGGATACTTAAGTTAGGGAACCGACCTTACTAAGATTAATAGTTATTTGTTATACAAGGGGGGAAAGTTGTATTTTAACTGCGAGTGTTCATTTTGAAACACGAGCTATCGAAAGGATTCTATGATTGACCACGAGCGAAGCGAGTGGTTCAAAAATAGAATTCTTTCGATAGCGAGTGCTTCAACACACGAGACGTAAAATAACTTTTCACCCGTGTATAACACAAAACTTTTCACCTCACTACAGCGAGGAAAATAAGAAAAAGGGTTTGTACTATCAATTATTATTTATTTACCTCTTTGTCAATACAATAATTTTGAAGTACTTATAGAAATATTGGTAAAATCAAAAATAATGCAAAATAGCCTAAGCAAATCCAGTCTTTATGGAACTATTCCAATACCGACATATCGTCACTACTTTGAAAAAACTCGTATCTCCAATCAATGAATAAACCAAACTGAACTTTATTGCACACCGAGTAAAGTTCAATTAGCCAGATTATCGATTTTGAGATACGAGCAAACTGTATTACTGTTAAATTGTATACCGTTTTGACTTAAGTTTTTTTTTATTATTTCGGATGCGTTTTGTTCGCACATCGACTTACTTGGACTGTCAGAACATTTTATCCGTTTTTACAACAAGAATGAAGGTTAATGTTGAATGCTGATATTTATGAATTAAAATAAAGTTGTATGACTGTATTTAGTGTTTTTTACTCGATGCAATTCATTAATTGTGTTGTTAAAAATTCAGCACTTTTAACGTTTTACGTTTTGTTAGCTGTCAAATATCACTTAAGCTGTCTTCAAATGTCAAAACTCTTTCTTCACTTGTGGATAAAAAGCGATTTTCTCAATAGATGTCAAACAAACAAAAAGGGCTTTCCGAGCTAGTGAGGTGAAAAATAACTTGTAAGTTTGTGTTGTGCTGTTAAGGTACTTAAGGTGCAAAATTATGATTAAATAAATAAATATTTATAAACTCTTTGTATCAATTGATATGTTTTTGTTATAAATTTAATTTTTAATAGTGTTTTTTTTGTTGTCTGTACTTTTTGTTAATAGTGTAGTGCAAGTAGTGTGGATGGGGCGGGTAGTGTGGGTATTGCGGGTGGTGCGGGTAGTGCGGGTGGTGCGGGTAGTGCGAGTGGGACGGGTAGTAGGGGGTATTGTGGGTGGTGCAGGTAGTGCGAATGGGGAGGGTAGTGTGGTATGGAGTATTGCGGGTAGTGTGGGAATTACGGGTAGTGCAGGTAGTGTGGGTGTACGGGTAGTTCGGGTAACGCGGGTAGTGCGGATAGTACGGGCTGCGGTGCGGGTGGGGCGGGTACTGACTGGACATGCTGAGGTCCGCGATGAGCGCGGTGGGGTGGTGAGGGTGGGGCGGATACTGACTGAACATGCTGAGGTCCGCGATGAGCGCGGTGGGGTGGTGAGGGTGGGGCGGGTACTGACTGAACATGCTGAGGTCCGCGATGAGCGCGGTGGGGTGGTGAGGGTGGGGCGGGTACTGACTGGACATGCTGAGGTCCGCGGTGATCGCGGTGGGGTAGTGAGGGTGGGGCGGGTACTGACTGGACATGCTGAGGTCCGCGGTGAGCGCGGTGGGGTAGGCGCACTTGGGGCAGGGGGGGGGCCCGCGCCGCTCCACGCGCCCCACGCCGCGGCGCCGCACGTGCTCCTCGCAGAAGCACGTCTTGCAGCGCAGGCACGAGTACTGCCCCAGGCGGTTGCACGACTGGCCTGCAACACACACACACACACACACGCGTCAACACCGTACAGTCTGCAGCTAGCGGTAGACTGACCACTGTACTCAGTGGCGTAGCTAGCATGAACACGCACGCGTGTGGTGGCACTCAGGAGATATTCCAAAACTCAATCAAAAATGTTAAAATAAAAAATAAATAATAATAAAAACTAAAAATAATAAATCTTTATTTATTTAACAGTTCACCCATGTAATAATTTCTGCCACAGTTTTAGGATTTTTTATAGATGGCACTACTGATGTTCACTATCGGGGGGGGAGGAGGGGGGTGCCCCCTCCACCCCACCCCTAGCTACGGCACTGACTGTACTCGAGCAGATTCGGAGAGCTCTGTGAATCCATACTCCTCGTAATATTATAAATGCGAAAGTGTGCCTCTCTGTCTGTTATCTCTACACCGATTGAGATGGAATTTGATATAGTGTTATTTTTATACCGGAAAACTGCATAGTTCGCGCGGAATTGCGAGAAAGGAAAAGCTAGCTATAAATAAATTGCAGCAGGTACAGGACTAACGCTGAACTGAGCCTGTTCCTGAGGTATGGCAGCGGCACGCGGCACGGGAGGGGTGACAAGTGACGTGACATGACGCGTCCTAACTGTCTCGCTACACACGAGTGAGGTGACGCGTCGTTTGACGTTCCGTAAACACGCTCCCATAGCCCATAGCTAAACAACAGTCAGTTATGCGTTAGGGCCGGAGCAGGCAGCTACTCACACTTGTAGGTCTCGGACTCCAGCACCTGGCAGGAGGCCTGGTGCTCGAACTGGTCGTCCTCGCACAGGAAGCCGGCGCAGAAGCAGCAGCGGAACACGCGCCCGCCGTGCTCCCACACGCCTGCACACATAAACATTAACCACATGCGCAATACAATTACAGTCGGGGTAAGAAAAGGTTTGTCACCTTAAAGTTGACATTTGCTTGCGCCAAGGCAATAGGGATGACGACTGGGTTATAAATATTTATTTATTTATTTATGGAGAACCAACAGCTTGTTTATACATCTTAAACATTAAATTAAATGCAGAAAGCCAATTACAGGTTCTCGCCGACAATTACAGAGTAACAATAAGGCAGTATGCCCACACAGAGACCCTTCGGACACACACAAAAGAAAAAAGAGAAAAAAAAGAACTACTTAGCTTAGTGACAAATGATTCAGCACTATTTAACACTATTTTAGCGGTGGAGAAAAAATATTCAAGTCCCTAACTTAACACACTCAATCTACAGTACGGTACAACGCTCAATGCACGCTCTCAAAGAATCGATTCACCAGAGTACGTCTCAAAGTGTCAGTGTTAACATTAAACACGTCAATATCAAGCTCCCTCGTTAATTAATTCAACTGTCTACTTGCACATCATATATCATTCTATTTCGTCCGTCAGTTTGATAATGGAAAAATATGGGACACGTAATTTTTTGGTTTATCAATTTATTAAAAATCGATCAAGGCATACCTAGATCATCAAACTTCCAGAGTGGGGGCTTGTGACGTCACTCTTAGGTAAAAATTGTACCATATAGTGACGTCACTCGAAACTTCCAAGCACTGTATCCTCGTCATTTTTTGTTTGTCAAATAAAAGAAAAAATGCGTGTACTAAACACTTAGCCGTCTAACCTATTGTCAGGTCCTGTCAACATTTTATTTCAAACGAAACAGAATATCGCATCAACGTTTCCCATTTTCCAAAGGTACTATAAGAGTCTAGGACTTGATAAAGGAATCAATTTAATAACTGACGAAGGTTTTCGTACTCCGACTGTACAAAGGAACAATCTCGATCTGTTCCTTCTCATATTCCTAATCGGACGTTTCCTAACTCGTCATTGTACAGTGTACAGTGAACACACTCGCCGCCCCGTTGCCTGATGGCGTCCAGTCCGCGGCGTAACGTGAGAGCGAGAAGCACAGGGTTGAACGTCACCTCTTTCGCACTCGAGGCAGACGGCGTCGGCGAGCGGGCAGGCGCAGGCGTGCGCCGTGAGGCACTTGCGCCCGTGGCACACCCACGCCTCGCAGAAGTCGCAGATCGCGCCCTGCACACACACACACACACACACACGATGTTTCAGTCATACAATACAATACAGTAACTCTTTAGGTTGATTCAAATTTACAGACACCGAGATTTTATATCGACAAAATATTCTTTTCGCGCATAATGTACTAGGGGCGTTCAATAAAAAGTGAGAATGAGTATGTTATAAACAACTTTTACTAAATGTCATTTTATTTTTCGACATAGTCACCTTTTAGCATAATACACTTAGTATATCTTTTTTCTAAACTTAAAATTCCATTTTTAAAAAAGGTCTCATCTTGAGTACTTAAAAAATCTTGTACTGCAGCGACAACCGCGTCGTCGTCTTCAAATTTCTGGCCTCTCAGGTATTGTTTCAATCTCGGAAATAGGTAGAAATCACTGGGAGCGAGATCTGGTGAATACGGAGGATGCTTAAGGATATCGAACCCAGCATCACGAATTGCAGCCATTGCAACGGCGGACTTGTGTGCCGGGGCATTGTCCTGGTGGAACAGCACAACTTTCGAGAGTTTACCTCGCCGTTTTTCGCGGATCTCATTGCGCAATGTTGCTATTTGTTTGGCGTATAATGTGCCCGTAATAGTGGCTCCATGCTCGAGATACTCAATCATTAATACCCCTTTACCATCCCAAAAAACAGAGCCCATGACCTTACCGGCAGATGGGCTCACCTTGAATTTCTTCGGAGTTGGAGATGATGGCCTTTTCCATGTCATAGACTGCAGTTTCGTTCCTGGGTCGTAATGATGGAGCCATGTTTCGTCCATTGTTATAAATCGCGCCAAAAAAAGTTCCCGGTCTTGCTGCATCAGGTTCAAAGCTTCTTGACAAATCTCTAGTCTAGTTTCTTTTTGCGTGTCAGTAAGCATTCTTGGTACCCAACGCGCAAATACCTTTTTCATACCCAAGCGTTCATGTAAAATATTATGCACGCTCCCCGTTGAAATCTTTACATTTTCAGCAATAAAACGAACCGTGACACGACGATCCGCCAAAACTGAGTTTTCGACTTTTTTCACAATTTCTTTAGTTACTGCTGTAGTAGGGCGTCCGGAGCGGGGGTCGTCCATTGTCGATGTTCTTCCACGTCTAAATTCGGCGCACCAACGTGCGACTGTCGAATACGGAGGACCATTAGACCCTAAAGTGTCCCGCAAATCCAAATTGACTTGGTCCGTAGAAAAAATTTTCAAATAGTAGTATTTGATAACGGCGCGCAGTTCAATTTTCTCCATTTTCGCTAACATACTCAATAGCATTGCAAAGAAATTACCGTATATTTTTTTAAACAAAAGACAGTTAGTTTTTTTTTCATAGCAATCAGCTAGATAGATTAGCTTTACCGGCCAGTATTTAATTTCGTAATATTAAAAGAGTTTGCATCTCATTCTCACTTTATATTGAACGCCCCTCGTATTTGGAATACATATTTGCATCAGACTTGAGGAAAACGCCGACTTCAGAACCACAATCAATTTCGTGCCTGCAAATCGAATCATTGTCATGCTCGCGTTTCTAATAATGCAGTGTAGCGATTCTGTCGTAGCCATTTTCTAAACTAAGGGCCTATGCTAGTTGATGCGGATTGCCCGGAACGGACGCCCGTCGTGCGCGCGTCTAATAAGAAATTGTATGAACAGCGCTAAGTGGCGCGGGCGCGTGCGACGGATTTTCGGTACATTTTAGACCCGCACGCGGCGGACGTCCGCGTCAGCTAGCGTAGGCCCTAAATCTTCATATATTCTTTGTGCTTATTAGCAAAGGCCTGTTGAAGATATTGTAGTTTGAGTTACAAGTAAGATGCTTACAATAACAACTGTCAACTGGCTGACCGGGTACGTACCACCATAGCGAGGCCGGTGACGTAGACACCGGGGTGGCGCACCACGCAGTCGCCGGTCTTGGCCATGCACTTGCCCTTGCCGCAGTGCGCGCACACTGGCAGGCGCTGCACGGCCGCGCAGAAGTAGCAGAATGCGCGGCTCTTCTGTTTCCTGCACAACACCACAAACATCCTTATGTTGTCTTCATATTATCTAGTACAGTGTTTCTTAACCTGTGGTCGGCAGACCTTTGGGAATCCATGATAATGCTGCAGGGGGTCCACAGAGAAAAACAAAATTTAAAGTTGAAATAGATTTGTACAGTTCTCCAAAAATATGGTCTACCACCCCACTGTTGTAGTTCATTTGCATGTCATGATACAACGAGGTTGATTTTCCCGTGCAATAATAAGATGACAGTGACTCAGTAAAGTCAACCTTAGCATATACTTCTTTTTTTTTTAGCATTAAGGTAAACAATCTTGACGCGTGCTTTTATTGAAAAATACTTTTAAAAAAATAGTAACTATTACTTGTGAAACCAAAAAGAGTGTGATTGACCATATTTCCTTTCAAATTGTTACATATTAGCTGTGACTTAAACTAAAAAAACAAAAAGACACATCAAGATCGCTTACCTTCTTACTAATGCTAAAAAAAACAAAGTATAGTCTCACAGAAACCTTTGTCAAAACTGGTAGACTACTTTCTTGGCCGATTATACAAGTAGTAGCATTAAAAATGTGTTTAGGGGTCCACGGATATTAATAGGAAGCGTGAGGGGATTCGCCCTTGAAAATGATTGGAAAATACTGATCTAGTTCGCCTGCACAGCCGGCAGAGCAACGGGACAGGCCATATAAAACATGAATGCTTGATACTCGCAGTCCAGTAAGTAAAAATGCACCAGCATAACAATTATAAATCTTGCCTCTCATTTTAGCGGCTTTCTGAACTATAAATGAAATATGATATTGAGTGGAAGGAAGGCGGTAGTGTGAGCGTTACTTCTGGCACTTGTCGCACTCCATGGGCAGGTTGCAGGGGTGCGCGGCCAGGTTGACGTGGTCCTTCGCGTTGCGGATCTCCTTCTGCCGCTGCTTCTGTTTCTCCGCTTTCTTGCGCTGACCTGTCTTCTTCTTAGGCATCGCTGATGGCTTCGCTTACTGGCTGCTGCTGAAGAGAAAAGGTTCTATAAAATGTTAATTGACGATGCCTGCCTGACTGACTACCAAAGCGACGGCTTCCGTTCTACCTTCTACTTTTCAATGTGACATTTCTGACAGTTGACATTTTTGACAGCATGTCTATGTTGACAGCAAACAGATGAGCAGTTGTCAAATTGAAAAGAAGTGAAATGAAACGTATTAACAAATCGAAAAACTAAATAAATGCCACTATTTGTTAACTCTTATAATTTTGGTGTTTTTCAGTAAGTTTAATATCATTAGTTAGCAAAATGCATGACTGCAACTACTACAAATTTTTCAACAATTACTCAAACGTCAAACCAAAATTAACAAAACGAAACGTAAATTGTTCAGAGTGTAAGTCACTTATCTCTATGGTGTAAGTATTGTAACAAATTCATTAGTATTCATTCATTGTTTTTATTTATAATTCAGCGTAGTTTTACATTGTATTAGCTCATATTTTACATTCATCTCAGAAATATGAGTGCGTCAGTTCAAGTCAACTTTTTGATGTAGATATGTTTTGCAAATAAAATATTAAACCGGTTCTACTTTTTCTTCTCGAGTTCAGGTTTTGAACGTGACCTATTATTCTACTGATTTCTAATGGATTGTATAACAAACAAGATTGAAGGTAATGAAGTCATTTTCAATTTTGCAATATAGTCATTGTTGTTTTAGATTCGCGCACCTTCACTGTGGTACTGTCAACGGAAGGATCAATCAAAACAAACATTGTTATTTTTAGGGTCGGCGCTTCGTGGGGAGGCGAGGCATCGTTAATCGCTGACTAGCGAGCGCCGCGCTACGACGCGGGCAGTTCGCAGTCTGTACGCTCCTCCACGACCGCCTGGTGTCGCACCATGTTATCCCCGTCTGACTTGGTAAGTCGAAATAACTCGGTGACTAGATAAACAACACAGTATTGATCGTTCCGCTCTACGAATATAACCCTTGGCCTTTAATAATAAACACTTCGCGTGATCTGATGTACGCAGAAAACTCGAGAAAGGTTTCTTCAACAAGATTACGGTGTTTCTGCCGGATATAAAAGCTATAGCTTATTGCGTGTAACACGTCTTCTGTCTGATCCTGATCTCGTCGATGTTTAATAATAGACAGGAAAATCCATAACAGTATTGTTTACTCAACCCTGACATGTGTTGGTGTTATTTTCACAGAAATATTTTAAATGTAATTATGGACCATTAGACTACTGACCAGGCCACTTATGTTAGGGCTGGCAGCCAACTACACTCTTTAAGATTTTACAGCTATCATAAGAAAAACAGTATTTTTCCTCTAGGAAATATTTAACTTCTATTTGTTTGAAGGAGTAATATTTTCTACTCCTCCGTTTGTGACTTTCCATTATCAGCCAGCCACACTTGGAAACATCAATTAAAATTTAATAATTATTTCTGTAATTAAAATTTTCCTTATAAATTATGATGACGAAAAGTAGTCTGATGTCTGATTACTGTTTATTTTTAGTAACAGATAATACTTTCTACATATTAAAATCAAAATAGATTTATTTATATCTTTGAGTGTGGTAGTTAATGGAGATGTTACATGCCAACAATCTATTTAATTTGGTCACTACAAAGTCACTATCCTCGTGTAGCATGTGATGTAAACATTGATGCTTCCATACTACTTAATACAGTGGCCATGGACTATGACTCACAAGTCATTGTTTATTAGCAATCTCAGTTCTCTCTTTTACACAGTATTTTAAGCAGATACCTACACAACAATAACAAAAGTGAATGAATCAGTTTCATGATAACAAAGATATATCTATACACAGCTCAAGAGCTGATACTGCATGTTGACAAAGCTCTCCTAACCTAATGGTGCCTTGCCCTGTTCCATTGTTTGCAAGCTTGAAGCCCGAACAAAGGACTTTGAAATTTTTAATATCTCCTAAAAATTACAAGAAATACTCTTAAATATGCACTACTTACACCAATTTGAAAATTGAAGATTTACTATTTTACATACCAAATGTAAAATTGATGGTTGGTATTCATAAAGTGATGTAGTTGTGTAGTGCAGAGTGCAGACTGGCAGAGGGCAGAGTCAATTGGAGTCGGTTTGTTGCAGCACTTTATCAATTTAAATGGTCATTGATTCATTGTTCTGTTAAACTTCCATTCATTAATTTCATACCTTTAAATGTTTTCAAATAAAAATTGTCTCAACAAGTTTTTAGAAAAAAGTTTCAATGTTTTAAAATATTAAAATATTTACTTCAATCTCACATTAATTTGTAAATAATGTAGGACAGATACAGATGGACCATGTTCCAACCGCAATGTAATCGTGGAGCGTCCAGTTTGCGTATAGTTTTGGCGACCATTTGGGCGGTCGGCGGTTGCGAGATAGACAGAATATGCACGCGTTTTGAGTATTAAGCACCCTAGAGAGACAGTTGGTATTTGTTCGCTTGGTATGTGCTGTTGCTTCACGCATGGTCGCGTGAATCCAGCCAGCCGCAGCTCAGCCGCGTCTCGAACGCGCGCTGATTTCTTTCTGGAACATGCCCGATGTAGTATTTCCAATTAATTACGAGAATTACAGCTTTTAATTGTGTCCGTCTTTACCGTGGCTTAGTTAAAACTGTAAGCATCATAAGTCTGACGTTAGTCGACGTCTTCATATTCCTAAGTCCTCCAATATAAAGAAACTAAAAAGACGGGCGGCGGCGGGTCGCATACCCCGCCATCCTTCGTGCTGTTATTGTCTCGTTTTCGATTATAGTCCGACAAGCTGGTGCGCGACCCTCCGCGGAACCCTGTCGCAGTCAGCGTTTGCCGCACTTATTAAAAACAATCTTGTTAAGGACAGCAGAGGCTCCCTGCGACAGGGTTCCGCCGAGCGCCGCGCACGAGCTTGTCAAGGTATAGCAAAGTTTTAGATTTTGCCGCGCGCAATAAATACGTTGCTTCGTGATACGTACCCACCCACGCATCGACGCCCGCCGCCGATGATGATTGCCGTTAGCCCCTAACCCTAACCAGCAATAGCTTCAGACAAATTGCTCGACGTTTAATTGGTCAACAGGGAATTTATATAAATCGCTAGCTCGTGGAACATCATTCACGATTTGTAGGCGAAAAATTATATGTAGAAGCCAGTGAGTTTTAAAGAATGAATCGTGAGGTAGTAAGGGCATTGTTGACTTGCTCTAACCTCGCAGATGTCTGATGATTCGTGTCACCGTCTGGATGAGCGCGTGTGCTGTGTATTTTCAATACTTACTGTCTGTGGAGACCTGAGAAGGCACCCGCCCTCCTCCACGTTATCATCATTTCTGCAAGAAAACCTGTTTCGGATGTGTCAGAGCGGAGTTGCAAAGGGAAAAGGTTTTAGGTATAAATATCACGGGACAATTCACACCAATTGACCTAGTCCCGCTAGTCCCAAAGTAAGCTAGGCAAGCTTGTGTTATGGGCACTAGGCAACGGATAAACATACCATACTTATACATATAGATAGATACCTACTTAAATACATATTAAACACCCAAGACCCGAGAACAAACATTCGTATTTTTTATACAAATATCTGCCCCGACACGGGAATCGAACCCGGAACCTCAAGCTTTGCATAGTCAGGTTCTCTAACCACTACCTGCCGAGAACCGCAATGGAACCGCGGACGGTTCGTTTAGAGCTCGTCCAGACGAAGTGTAGACACTCGCACGTTTTCCTATGTATACTAGAGCTGCATACATTCCGTTTAGATGCTCTCGCGAGTTTCCTGTATTATCATATTCGCGCGTAAAACGCGTGCAACTAGCCGCACACTCGAATCGCTCGTTTTAGGTCGCAGACACGAAGTTACCGAGCAGCAGCGGTGGCGCGTTCAAATTAATAGAATAGATTTCTATGAAACGTACGCCGCTCCCCGCGCCGCTGCTCTCGGGGCCAGTTTCCTAGAAATATATTCATTTGAACATGCCTTCGCCGCCGCTCCGCTGCAGGCTAACTTCGTGCCTGCGGCCTTAGGGCCTACGCTAGCTGACGCGGATCACCCGGAACGGACGCCAGTCTAATAAGAAATTGTATGAACAGCGCTTAACTGGCGCGGGCGCGTGTGACGGATTTTAGGTAGGTTTTTTACGGAGCGGGACCCGCGAGCGTGCGCACGCGGCGGGCGTCCGCGTCAGCTAGCGTAGGCCCTTAGGCGCAAGCCACACAAGAGACGTGGGATGAGAGCGCGTCGCCCCTTGAATCAGTTTTCATACACTTATAGAAACGTCGCGATCCAAATCAGACAGAAGACGCGCGTCTCTTCTGTCTGATTTGGAGCGCGGCTATTCTGTGTGGCTGCGCCTTAGAGAATGACCCGGCTGAGTCAGCGGGTTGTATGTTCTTGTTCACGAATGGTGTGGTGGCGGCATCGGCAGGTGAAGCGCGTGGGCGTGGGCGGCGGGCTGGTGCCGTTCTTCAAGTGCGTATGCGTGTACTTCCTGGCAGGCGGCTGCGGCGCGGCGCCGGGCGCGGCCGCCGTGGCCGCCAAGTGCGCGCCCGTGCTGTGCCTGCTGGCCGCCGTGCTGCTGCTGCCGCCGCGCCCCGCGCCCGCCCCCGCCCCCGCCCCCGCAGACCCCGACACGCTCGACCAATACGACAAGGACAAGTAAGTAACGCTACCTTTAGACGGGGCCATCCATAAATTACGTCACACCAATTTCGATCAATTTGGACCCCTCCCCCCCTTATCACACTTATTACTATGAAAATCGCCATTGTTTTGTTCTAGCTAGTGTCACAGATCGCTTGACCCCTCCCCCCCCTAAATGTGTGACGTAATTTATGGATGGCCCCCAAGTCTGTAGCCACAAAAATTAACAGCCGGCAACAACCCCCGCCCGGCTTTGACCCGCCGGCAATCAGTGACTCTCTTTGTGTTGTTGGTATTTATGGGCGGTGGTGATAATTTTCAATCAGATGAACTGCTTGCTCGTTTGCCTCCCTCTCAAAAAAAAAAATAAGGGCCTCCTAGACGGACTGATTAGGGCAGTCAGTGCCAACAGCTTTAAGCGGTCGCTGTTGGGAGATCTGCAGTTTCAATACAAAAATCAAGCATTCTTTGAAGTCGAATCCGCAACACGACTGCTCTCGTGCCGCTGGTCTCGACTGCTCTAAGCAGTCCGTCTATGGAGGCCTAGGGGTCAGTGGCTCGATCCATGGTTAATTAAATTAAAGCTTTAGAACGTTACCACACCATCGATCGATGCGAGAATGGATTGGTGGACGTCGATTGCCAGTATCATCTACCTATACCAAAATATATCGATCATCGACCAATCGATTGGTGTGATAACACTCTTTAAACCTGATTAGGGTTGACAGTCGGCTCAAAAAACGGGTTATTGCAGAGCAAATAGAATAGATAAAAAAAAACAATTTCTCTAGTGATTAATGCTTGATTAATGTGACTATCGTAATTTACTAAAACCTATAAGAACAAAAGAACAGGAGAAGCGAAGAAGTGGCTACATCGATTCTGGAGGAAAATGCAATAATTTTTCTCCCTGGCATTATTGGTTCTATGTTAAACTAGCTGTTGCCCGCGACTCCGTTTGCGTGGAATTAGTAATTTTGGCAGCTTATTTTTTTATTCAATTTCCTCGATATAAAAAAATTACCCGCCCCCGCAACTCACTCCCCTCCCAACCCCACCCCCCACCGAACCCCCCCGCACACCCGCGTTCACATTCACCACAAGTCAAGCGTGCCTATAGAAGTTTTACTTCAAAACCCCCCGATTTTGAAACATTCTTTCTCTCCGCTCCGCTGGTGTTAGCGTGATGATTATAATTATAGCCTACAGCCTTGCTCGATAAATGTGCTATCTAACACTGAAAGAATTTTTCAAATCGGAGCAGTAGTTCCTGAGATTAGCGCGTTCAAACAAAAAAAACCTGTTCGATAAATTCTTAAAATAGACGTATCTTTCTTATTTGTGAACCGATTCAAATGAAACAAACACTAAATGTTAATCCAAGAAAATACCAACATATCAGTGAAAACCACATCCTTCTAGGTTAAGCCGTTTCTGAGATTAGCGCGCACAAACGCACAGACAAACAGACAAACAGACAATAATTCTAAAAATCATTGTTTTGGGTTCTATTGCGCTAGTAAATAGCCCTAGTGACAGTTTTTCTCAAATATTTTCAATGTACAGACACCGACTTGCTACAGATTTATTATAAGTATAGATGATTCATGATAACTAAATAATATCTTCCGCGGCGTAAATACGTAAGGTATATCCAGCAACGGGAGCTTATCCAAATTGCGATCAATGTAATATTAGATCGCAGTTTTGATAAGTTTCCGCTATTTCCCCGAAGTTCGCATGTTCGTGATCGGATCTACTCGTGATGAATGATGTTGAGAAATTACAATCATAACCCATCGAGACATACCTACATAATGTAACATAGCATTGATGCACTCGAAATTGTTAACTAAAAGGCCTTCTACACGATCGGGACCAACCGCCAACCATCGTGTCCTTGGTCGGGTTGATTTAAAAATGGACAGTGTAGAAGTCGGTTGACCCGACCGATATTTGGTTGATATCAACGGCCTTGGTCGCGAGCGCAATGTCCGTGGTCGGCCCCAACCGTATGGAACGCTGTCGGCCGACGCGAGCGACACGACGGTCGGCGGTTGGTCCCGACCGTGTAGAAGGGGTTTAAGTATTGACGCAAATAATACAAATAAATTCAAGGATTTTTCTTAAATCATCGGAATACAATACAATACAAATATTCTTTATTGAACACCAAAAATAGTAAAATGACATTGCAAAAATAAAAATTCAGGCAGTCAAATAGACGGTCTTATCGCTCAAAAGCGACCTCTTCCAGACAACCAATTATACAGAGATAATAAATATGAACAGGCTATTGTAGGTTGTTGTATTGTAGTAGTTGTGGAATTTCGATATCCATACTTAATTTTATAAATGAAATGCGAAAGTGTGTCTGTCTGTTTCCTCTAACAGCTGAATCGGTTTAGATGAAATTTGATATAGTAGAGACAGTTTCAGTCCCGGGAATCATAATCATAATCATTTATTTGCATAAAAACATGGTGTGTTTGGAAATTAATGACATAAAATAGTTTTTATCTAGGAATAAATTTCATAGTTCTAGCGGGATAGCGTTGAACGAATTCTACACAGATGGAGTCGCGGGCAACAGCTAGTATAGGTACTTAATATATCTAAGAAAGCCCTAGTTACTGCATAATATCCGCATCGGCCGCGTCGCGCCACGTAACGCGGCCGCCGTTTACGGCAAGGCTTCCCTTAGCATTTAGCCTAATATTTTCCACCGCGTTAAGTGCTACTTCACCCAAGATTATCAGCTTATTGAAGGCCATCAGAAAATTTATAAGCGACTAGCGACCCGCCCCGGCTTCGCACGGGTGTAACTTTGAAAAATAGGTGTGAAAAATAAAGAAAGTCTATAATTTAAGGTGGTAAGTTTATTATATTTACCTCTTTTTCCCCAAACTACACCCACACGAAGTCGGGGCGCGTCGCTTGTTTTATGAATAAAATTTCGACCCGTACATTTAATTTAAACGATCGTATTCTGTTAATCACGCCAACTGCCAAACGACTGGCAGTTATGTCAAACGCCATAAGGTTACATTAGAAAAGTTATTATGGACGGTAATTTTTCTTATATTTTCTAATTTTCCGCGCAATTTTCTTAATTTTTTCTTTCATAAGAACCTTCTCCTGACAATGACGAACACAACAAAAAAGAATTAGTGAAATCGGTCCAGCCGTTCATGCGTGATGCCGTGACCAAGGGAAATAGGAATTCATTTTTAGGGTTCCGTAGTCAACTAGGAACCCTTATAGTTTCGCCATGTCTGTCCGTCTGTCTGTCTGTCCGCGGCTAAGCTCAGAGATCGTTAGTACTAGAAAGCTGTAATTTGACATGAATATACATATCAGTCACGCCAACAAAGTGGTAAAATAAAAAATAAAAAAAACATTTTTTTAGGGTACCTCCCATATACGTAAAGGGGGGGTGATTTTTTTTTCTCGACTAATCCTATAGTGTGGGGTATCGTTTGATAGGTCTTTTAAAACCATTGCGGGGTTGCTAACATGATTTTTCTATTCAGTGATCTGTTTGCGAAATATTCAACTTTAAAGTGAAAATTTTCATTAAAATCGAGCGTCCCCCCCCTCTAAAATCTAAACTGTAAAGTGGAAAAATTTGAAAAAATTCAGAATGGTAGTAAATATATCAAATTTACTAGGAAAATTATAGCGGCTAAGATTGCTTGGAAATTATTTGTAGTTTAAGAGTAAATAGTAGCCTAAGGTATAAAACATACCATACATACGAAATCTTTAGAAAAATATTACTTGATTTTTTTGTAATGGCTACGGAACCCTACCTTGTGCGTGTCCGACACGCTCTTGGCCGGTTTTATATATATAGAAGACTAGCGCCAAATGCCTCGTTTTAGTTAACCGGATATGCCGTTGACGCAGGCCGTAAGCCCGCGCACTGGACGCCGGCGGCAGCGGGGCGGGCGGCGGAGCGGCGAGCGTGTTCGCTGTTCATTGCGCGGCCGAGACGCTCGCCGCACAGTGCTCACCTGGCAGCATAAGCAATGGACAGAGAAAACGCTCGCCGAAGAAGCGTATAATTGTATAAAAAGCGGGGGTCGAGTAGGCCGTGGCATCTTAGGGGCCATCTACCTCGAGAGAGATCTCTATTGAGGCCTATCCCCACAATTTCATTGTTTATAGTTACTCATCATCATCATCATCATCATCATTTCAACCGAAAGACTTCCACTGCTGAACATAGGCCTCCCCAAGGCTCGCCAAACAGATCGGACCGGCCACACTGCGTCTTCCGCGGAAGACGCAGTGTGGGTAGGCCTCCAACAAGATGGAGCGACGACCTAGTTAAGGTTGCGTTATCGCGTTGGATGCGGATGGCGCGGGACCGATCTGTTTGGCGATTAGTTAGCAGGTACTTACTGTGATTTACCAAAACCTATAAAAACCCAAGTATGTGCGCATTAATAACAGAAGAACCAAAAACCAGCCAAAGCGTGTCGGACACGCCCAAGATAGGGTTCCGTAGCAGGTACGAAAAAATCTTTGCATACTTTATTAATGTGGTTGTTTTGGTCCCAACTGCCGCGGTCGGCGGTACAGCGCCGCGCCATTCTGCGCCATCTATCGGCGAATTGGGTAACTAATCTAACTACTAGAACTAACGTATGTATGTTGATGTTCTTTCAGATGTAATTTTTTAAAAGAAACCGATTTCAATTTTTTTTTATTTGAAAGAAGATACTGTTAGTGTGATCTTATAGGTACTTTAAGAAAAAAAATGCTTACAGTGGCGGTTAGATTACAATCTTAGTTTAGAAATATTTTTTACAAAAACTTAAAAACTGCTCAACTGATTAAGTTGAAAATAATTTTCCTAGAAAGTTTTTATTAAGTTTAACTTAGTGATTTTTTTCATATTTACATTATTTTGAACGTTCGGAGTGAATATCTCCGAAAATATTCACTTTATCAAAAAATGGTTTTAGCAAACCCCTATTTATTTTCAAATACCTATCCACTGATACCCCACACTATAGGGTTCGTCGAGAAAAAAATAATCACCTCCACTTTACGTCTATGGGAGGTATAGTCGACCAAGTAAGTGCTTTTTAATTTTTTGTGACAGTTCCTACATCAGAATAAAAACAATAAGGCTGATTGTCACATTGACTTGTAAGTGAAAATAGCCTTTGATGTCTTAAGTCATACAACTGACATTGAACTTTAGGGTGGTAAAGGAGTTTCTTGGTCGACTGTACCCTAAAAAAAATTTTAATAGTTTTTTTATTTAACCACTTTGTCGGCGTGACTGATATACATATATATTCGTGCCAAATTACAGCTTTCTAGTACTAACAGTCTCTGAGCTTAGCCGCGGACAGACAGACGGACAGACATGGCGAAACTATAAGGGTTCCTAGTTGACTACGGAACCCTAAAAAGTGGCAACATCGATATTGAACGAAAATCTACACGATAACATTTCTATTCTTTTTATCATTGGTTATGTGGCCAGGCTTTCCTTATTTCTGAAAGAAACATGACTAGCGAAATCCATTGCCGACTCGAGGAGCCTTCCCGCGTTGAACCAGTCGTCATATGGTAACGCCGCCTATTGCTTACCTTGTAACTTACTCTCTGTGTACCTGTTTTCTGTATTGCTTACTATTCCTGGTGTACAATAAAGAGTCATTGTATTGTATTGTATTGTATTGTAACGATATTTAGATCGAGTTTTCAAAATGACCTGTCACGTTTATGATTTACGACACAGGGCCGGACTGTGACCTCAACAACTGCGCAGGAGCGATGCTTATCTACATCGGAAACGTCCAAATGCTACTTCTGGCGCAATTAAGCAGCTAAACAAAGCTATCGCCAATGTTTTGCTATTTAATCTATGGATCCGCGTATTACGCGTTAGATGCTCAGTGATTTTGTTTATTTATAATATGATAATATAAGATAGTATGAAGGTCACAGTCGCCTTTGTCCATGGACGGCATCGTCCCGATGTCCTTGGTGGACAGACTGTGTCAAGTTCCTCTATATCGCTTGATAATGTGTATAGATAATGATTATATTGGAGGGTCATTAAACTTTGCTATCGGCTTATCAACTCTTAGCAAATTACGTATGTTGGTAAATAAAACTTAGGTTGTACCTAATGCAAAGTCATTCGACTCAATTCACTTTTTCTCAAATAACTTATTTACTACAGGTTTTTTTCCTATTTAGGAAGTAGAGCACTATAGTAGGTAAAGTAGTAGTAAGGATACTCTGTAAAAGATGTTTTTTGAATAAATCCATCCCAGCATAAACATATACGTCCCACTGCAGGGCACAGGCCTCCTCTCCAAAAATGAGAGGGAGTTTGAAGATGCGTTTCCGACTATTTTTGCAAAAAACTTAAATTTCAATTATCTCAGTAATGGTTAATTTTCGGATAGGGCTTTATGGTACAAAAATGATTGCGAATGACCTCCCCCATAACCCCTTAACGGGAATAGGTCGACTTACCAATAACCCTGTATAGCCTAAGTGGCGCATCTCGGTCAATTGTGCGTGTGTGTGTGCGTGTGTAGCCGGCGGTACGCGCGGCGCGTGGCGTGGGGGCTGGCGGCGAGCGCGCTGGGCGACGCGTGCCTGGTGTGGCCGGCGCAGCTGGTGCCGGGCATGGCGCTGTTCGGCGCGGCGCACGCGAGCTACATGGCGGCGTTCGCGGCGCGCGGCGCGCGGCGGGCGGGGCGCGCGGGCGCCGCGCTCCTGCTGGGCGCGGGCCTGTACTGCGCAAGCGTGCCCGCGCCGCCCGCGCTGCGGCTGCTGGTGCCGGGGTACGTACGGTTGCGACAACCATTAGCTTCACTTCGTCCATATTCCCATTTTGTCAACTTCCTAGCTCGTCAACGATCCCATTTCGTCCACATTCAATTCCCAAATAGTCCACATCCCCACCTCGTCTACGATACCATCTGGCCTACATTTCCAACTCGTCCACATTTCCATTGAAGTAAAAAACATTTAAAACAACTTACAACCGAATTGAGTGAGAACCACCTTTTTTATTAAGCGATCGAGTACGGATATGGACGAAATAGGAATGTTGACAACATGGGAATATGGACAAAATGAACCTAAACGGTTGCAACGATATATCGATAAATTCGATAATATTGAGGTGAAACTGTCGATTATAACTACTGTCGACTATAGATTTTTTCAAGTTTTCGATATAAAGGGTGTCCCAAAAAGGACGCAAGATTTGAAATTGATGAAAAACACAATTTTTTTTTCGTTACTATATATTTGTATATAAAATCTTGAAAACATAAAATAGGGTTATTTGTGGAATAATACGTCAGGCAAATGTCCTCCTAGGCCTTGCTGGCACATACGCGCTCTTTTGTCAATATTTTCTATGACCATTTTGCATAGATGCGGCTGAATTTCTCCGATGCAGCGTCGAATTTCCTCTTTTAAAGCATGAGTGGTAATGGGCTTATTGGCGTAGACTTTAGACTTTAAATAACCCCATAAAAAGAAGTCTAAAGGCTTTAAATCGCAAGATCTAGGGGCCCAATTCCGATCACCGAATCGAGAGATCACGCGACTAGGAAATGTTTCATGCAGTAATTGCATCGTTTCTCCGGCTGTGTGGCAAGTGGCCCCGTCTTGTTGAAACCACATTGCTTCCACATCGATATCCTCTAATTCGGCTAGAAAAAACCTGGTTATCATGACGCGATAACGAGCTCCATTAACAGTAACTCATGAGCGGCCTCATTTTGAAAAAAATATGGTCCAATAATGCCTCCAGCCCAAAATCCGCACCAAACAGTGACCCGTTGTGGATGCATTTGTTTTTGAACAATCACATGTGGATTCTCTGAGTCCCAAATGCGGCAATTCTGACGATTAACAAAGCCATCGAGATGAAAATGTGCTTCCTCGCTAAAGATGATTTTGTTTGAAAAATTTTCATCCCTGTTTTGGCGGTCGATAATCCATTCAACGAACTCTCTTCGCTGTCCATGATCATGAGGCTTCAGTTCTTGTGTTATTTGAACTTTGTAAGCATGGAGATGCAGATCTTTAGTGAGTATACGCTGGAGAGAGCTTTTTGAAATTTGCAATTCTTGTCCACGATGTTCCTGGATGTTCACGGACATTCTGACGCACTGATTCGATATTGCCATTTGAACGGCTTGTTTTTGGACGACCAGTGGAATGAACATCATGAATTGATCCACTCTCCCTGAATTTTGCAACCACTCTGCTCACAGTTGATGAAGTCAAGTCAATATTCCGACCATAGTTTGCACGGAATTTTCGAACCGTACCCGCCAAACTTTCATTACTTTTGAAATATTGTTCAATAATAAAAACGCGTTGATCTTTCGTATAACCCGCCATTTTTACAAACCCTAAACATTCAGCTGTCAAATAGTTTTTTTTTAGGGTTGCCAGCACTAAAATACAAAAATGGCGGCAAATCGAAATCTTGCGTCCTTTTTGGGACACCCGATAGTTATCGATATTGATATCGACTTTTGTCACCTTAGGTACGCGCTGCTGCTGGCGTGCATGGCGTGGCGCGCGCTGGGCACGACGCCGGCGTCCCCGCGGGCGCTGTCGGCGCGCGCGCTGGCGGCGCCGGCGGGCGCGCTGCTGTTCGTGGTGTCGGACGCCGTGCTCGGATACAGCCTGTTCGCGGGCCCGGTGCCGCACCAGCAGGTGGGTGCAGACGTGGCCGCGCTGGCACGGCGCCGGCGTCCCCGCGGGCGCTGTCGGCGCGCGCGCTGGCGGCGCCGGCGGGCGCGCTGCTGTTCGTGGTGTCGGACGCCGTGCTCGGATACAGCCTGTTCGCGGGCCCGGTGCCGCACCAGCAGGTGGGTGCAGACGTGGCCGCGCTGGCACGGCGCCGGCGTCCCCGCGGGCGCTGTCGGCGCGCGCGCTGGCGGCGCCGGCGGGCGCGCTGCTGTTCGTGGTGTCGGACGCCGTGCTCGGATACAGCCTGTTCGCGGGCCCGGTGCCGCACCAGCAGGTGGGTGGCAGTTACAGGCGATCGCACCAACCGACTGACCAACTTTTTATGAGCTGTTGACGTGCGTCTGCGTCGTTTGTTCGCCGGCCGCGTCTCCGCCCCGTCTCTTCTGTCTGCTTTGGATCGTGACGCTTCTATACATTTAGTATGGAAACTGATCCAAAGGGCGCCGCGTGTGCGCCACGCCCCCGTCCCACGTCTCTTCTGTGTGGCTTGCGCCTTAAGCTGTGTATCGATTTCGCGCGGTGCAGTTGCAATAGTTTTTTAAAAATGGTTTTTGCATCTGATAACACAACTATTCCAGATTATTTTTTAATACAAATAAATGCAAAAAATCATTAATTTCAAATATCACAACTCAAAATCTTAGTGCGGGTATACATTTTTTGAAAAATCAGACGGCAACTTTCACGATCTAGGGTTAAAGAATTAAATCGTTAACCCTGAGTTAGGGATTTATTTATTCATAAAGTTCATATAAGATACAAAATATAAGCATGAAATAATCTTAGGTCTAGTAAGTAAATTTAGTTTAGTCTAAGCTGGGTTACAAGTGTAACCTGTGTTATAGACAAAAGGAATCTAAAGAATTATAATACAACTCGATACACAATATCTTAAAACATAATAGGTACTTAGTTGGTAATTAAACAATAATAATGTAATCAAGTGTCAAAATAACAAAATAAACAAAGAACAATCGGCTACACAGCGTCACCCTCACCTTGCAATCGTCAGCAGATTTTCAGTGTCAACATAAGATAGACCTTGCAACCACGCAATAACCTTAACCTTGCACACTTTACGGTTTAAGTCATAAATATTTAGTACTTTATGGGGATGATACCTACTTCCATATATTTTGTTAGCATTTAACTCTTCTATCGTGAGAATCAACTAGCGCGGTAATCTTCTCCTTGTTTTTTTTTTTTTTTTTTTTTTATGATATAGGGGGCAAACGAGCAGACGGATCGCCTGATGGTAAACGATTACCGTCGCCCATGGACACCTGCGACACCAAAAGAGTCACAAGTGCGTTGCCGGCCTTTTAGGTAGGAGTACGCTCTTTTTTTGAAAGCTTGAAGGTCATATCGGTCCGGGAATACCGCAGCAGGAACCTCATTCCAGAGCTTTGCTGTGCGAGGCAGGAAATTTCTGGAAAAACGCACAGTAGAAGACAACCAACCATCCAGATGGTGAGGATGGAAGTGTTGTCGCGTAGGGCGGTGGCGGAAGGATGCGGCAGGGATCAACCCGAATAACTCCTCGGAGCACTCTCCGTTGTACATGCGATAGAAGATGCACAGTGAAGCTACATCTCTACGCAGCGCCAAGGAATCAAGCCCATCAGAAGTTCGTTGGCAGCCGACTATTCGAGTCGCTCTCCGTTGTATGCGATCCAGAGGGAGAAGCTGGTACCGGGGAGCCCCCGCCCACAGATGAGAGCAGTATTCCATATGTGGGCGAATTGCTTATAAAGCTGAAGGCGGTGGGCTGGAGTGAAATACCGTCTCGATCTGTTGAGCACGCCGAGCTTCTTCGAGGCTAATTTAGCCTTACTTTCGTTGTTGTGTACATAGATCGCACAGACCAGGGCCCAATTGCATAACAATTTACAAGCCAATAGTATTAGCTATTTTGTATTGAAATTCACTAATAGGTACTATTTGCTTGTATTTTGTTATGCAATTGGGCCCAGGGCGTAATTTTTTCACGGAATACGTCATATTAACATTCCATAAATCTGCTAAAGAAATCGTCATAAAATTAACTGTTAAGAAAATTACGCCCTGACGACACAGCTCCCTCCACTGTATCCCCCTGTGTATTCCAGGTGCTGGTGATGTCGACGTACTACCTGGGCCAGCTGGGCATTGCCCTCAGCGCGCTGCTGCCCCCCACGCCCTCCCCCACCCCCGCGCCCGCCCTCCACTAGCCCCCCCCCCCAGAGCTTCCGTTAGCGGCGCGGCCCGCGGGGAGGGACGCGCCAGTGACATGTGGCCCTTAGACGTTTTGTATCTTAAATCTTTACATGTTACATAGTTCACTATGTGTTGTGTTGTATGTCAGTGATGTATGGATAGGCAACGGATGTGTCGTTGCTGACAGGCCCTTCCCGATGATCCATGGATAGTTTTCAAATTTAGTCGAATTTTCTATTGTTTTTTTTTACAAGATTACGCGTCGACTATAAATTGCCGGTGAATGTCAATGTTCCAGTCTGGTTGTAATCATGACATGACGCTGATAAATGCGTCGAAATATCAGAAGCCAATTGCAGTCGACATGGACCGTGGATCATTAAAAACTGACAAAATATGATCGTTAGTAAGGAAACTATCCGTGGTTTGATTCGGGCCCGGCCGTTAGACGCCAATCGCGTTTTCTCAGTGTGTAGTGCTGTTTCGCTATTACGCTGGCGTCCACGCGCCGTCAGTTGCAGTCGACTCTATCCACAAACCCTTCGAAAACAATATAAACCTTAGAGCATGTTTAGAAGCCAAGGCAAGACTGTCAGTAGATGCTCAGGCCTCGCCAGCGCGTTCCGGACTGACCCACGTTCACGGCAGACGAGCACACGTTTACGCCACTGTGTTCTGGGAGGCTACTACGAATACTAAGTTCGTGTCGTGCCATCCCTGTCACTCTTCTAGACTTCTGTTTAACATTATGGAAACGGCTCGATACGAAGCTTCGTAGTTATAAATCCTGAGGGCGTATTGTCTAACTTGCGGGCGCTTCCCATCTCTTTCTGTCACCATTTTATAACCGTTAGACAGAGAGAAATAGCAAGCGTCCGCGTTTTAGACAATCTGCCTCTGGTCCCGCTCTCGCCGGCGCGCCATTGCGCGCGTGCTGATGACCGTAAAGGGATATTCCTGACATTGTTGTATTAAATATAGCGCGTCGACGCGCGACGCAAAACTGAGCCAAATCTAGTAAAATCATGTTTCACCGCCTAGAAATGTAGAATATAAGTGTACCTTTTTATGTAACTTTGTATTTATGTAGAGTTAGGTAATACGGAACGATGTAATCTCCATTGGATCTGCGAACGGATCCCGAACGACGCGGTCGCCGGCCGGGTAACAATCCTTACTAAACAAAAACATATCTCAAGAAGAAGTATTTTTCTATTCACAGTATAGTCGTAGTTTCGTCAACGCGAGCACGTTTTCGAGTTTCCAAGTAACGAGTAGAGTTTCTGTAAGTTGCCGCCGCGCGCTGCCGGAGACGTCGCGCCTCGCGATAAAGCCAAGAGCCACTTGCATGGTCTAGGGTTCAAAAAATAACCCTTGGCTTATGCAGTTTCATACATTTTGTCTAGGGCATCTAGAACGTTCAATTAATATGAAATATGATGTAATGATGCCATGACTTCTATGTGGACAGCGACCAAAGGCTTTTTGCACACAAGGCTGCGCAAATCAATGTGTGTGTATGAACCTCAATTAATTTATATTGTGATAATCGCTTAGACTAAAATCGTCGGGGGATCAAAGATTTGTGTAGCCTTCTGTGCTAAGGGTCCATCATTGACCGTCACGCACCTTATCACCATGACGTGATGACTGGGCAAGGTTCGTGAACTAGTCAGTTCATTGCCGCTTGTTCTCGACCCGCGTGCGGCGTCGGCTGGCTGCATCGACTTGTAACATAATTGTATTTGTCGTTTTATATCTCCTGTATAATTGTAAGACTTTCCTTGCGTAGCGTTAAGGCGTAGTGTTAGGGGATGTGCAATTTTTAGATACGTCGTTTTAAGCAAAACATATTTTATTATAATGTTATATTCCGTGTAACATGAATGGTATGAATAAACGGAGAAGGTTACTTTGTGTTTTATTCCCCGATAATATAAACAAGCCGTGGTGGCCTATGGCCTCTCAAGCAGAGGATCGTGGGTTCAAATCCCGGCTCGCACCTCCTGAGGTTTCCGGAATTTATCTGCGAAATTATATTTAAGAGGGTACGATGGCTGAGCGACTTTTGAGAAATAGGTATTTTAATGAAATGTCGCTGTCTCGCCCGAACCCCTCCGTGTCAGTACAGCGAGAGCGGGACAGCTCCAGCTCAGACCGTTAATAGGCGCGTAAAATTGATCAAAACAGCATTTCGTAATCCCCTGTTTTCTTCTCGAAAACTGGACCAATAAAATTATTTTTTTTTCAAAAATAATTAGAGGACAGATTTAGCTATGCCCCTATGTTTTCCTTTTTTTGTTTATATCAGGGGTTCTTTTCTGATGAGTGTCTGAAAATGACGTTGAAATTGGGCAATTTTTTCAGTTTTTGAAAGCTCATATTTCTTATGTTAATTGAAATATGGATAAAAACGAAACATAGGGGCATAGCTGTGGTAGATACAGATTACACAGTAAAAAAAATTGGCTCTGAAGCCATTATCCAGGGAGGAAACAGGGGATTACGTTTGTATGGAGAAATGGTGCGCATCGTACCCTCTTAAAATTTACCACGAGCTTCACGGCGAAGGATAAAATCGTGAGGGAACCTGCATACACCTGCGAAGAAATTCAATGGTGTGTGTGAAGTTCCTAATCCGCACTGGGCCCGCATGGGAACTACAGTCTATGCCCTCTCATTCTGAGAGGAGGCCTGTGCCCTGCAGTGGGACGTATATAGGCTGGGATGATGATGATGAATATAAACAAGCGTTTGTTAGAAAAATATTTATTAAAATGTAATAAACTTAATTATTAGAATAATAACAACATCGCGTTCCCCGCGTCGCCGGCCGCGGCCGGCTGCCGGACTGATTCTAATTATAATATTTCCGCTGGGGCCATAATACATTATTATTTGTATTCTGTGTGAACGATATCACATAATTATTTATTGTAATGTACAAATCAAGTATTCTATTAACTCTTATCATAGCGGCCTGGCGGATTTCTATATAAATAGATCTATGTACAAAACAATGCCTGTGAAGTAAGTTCTCCTGAGACCGCTGCTGCGTCAGTGGCGCCGCTACACGAACAGAGGTAAGCACCTGAAGCGTTCCACAAAACACTGCCATTCGATTATGCTTATACAATTATTAATCGGGACTTAAAGTGGAGATAACAGCGGACAAACTAGAGTTCATAAAATGTGGTGCCCGATACGTGTCTACAGATAGTACGGTGATGATTATATGACTAGCGTAAGGCCGCAGTCTCTCGATAGACAATTCCATAAACATTTCTCTGTGTTCTAGTTATAACTTATAACCATCATAATTTATTTTTATTCACTGCATACCCGAACGAGAACAATAAGGCAGTACGAAACCATAGATTTACGATATACTATAGTGGCCGGCATGTAAATAGAACCCAAAATCATATTTACCCCTCGCTCCTTCTACACTAATGTGAACAAGAGGTAAATTATGATCTTGTGTACTACTTATGTGCCGGCAACTATACCTTTCGTAGACCGACTTTGAAATAACTAAGACGAGAGTTATAATTATAATAACAGTTCGACACTTTTTCTATGGGATCTAGACCTCGGTTGAGTAATTTTTCGATATTTTGACGTATTTTACTAGCGTCATAATCAGGGCCAAATTAACCATAAGGCAGAGTAGGCACAAGCCCCGCGCGCACAACAAAGAAATTAAAAAGGATTTAGAGTGAAAATTTAAATGAAAACGTATCATCGATGACAATAAATAATTTTGCTATTTCTTGACGCATGTTACCAGTTGATTTGATTTGACTTCTTACAAAGTGCGGCTGATATTTGGTTGAAACCCTCGTCCCCGCTCCCCAGAAGATTGCATTGCCTGGGGGGCCCGACATCGTTAATCCGGCGACCAGTGACCAGTGTTGCAGAACTATCGATAGTTTGACTATCGATCGCTGACCTCGCAAACTATTCAGGACATCGATATTACTATCGATTGTATTGGACATAAAACTATCGATAGTATTGCTATTATCAATAGTATTGCTTATGAATCACTATCGATACTATCGATAGTATTGACACGTGGTGATACTATCGATAGACTATCGATAGTCTATCGATAGGCAACACTAGCCCTGACCATGATCACGGGTGTAAATAGGCTCGTTTATCTACGAGTATCTCGTTTTGAGTGTCTTTATCTTTCTCTCGCATTGCCAATCTATTGCTGTACCCTAAATCGATGCGCCAAACTAACGCGTGCGCAAATTAAAAGTAGTATAAACAGGCGTGTCCACACTATCAAGCGACCATGGTGCAAGCTGGGGGCGCCACTGGTGTGGGGGGAGGGGGAGCGGGGGGGGGGAGGGGGGTCACTCGCGGCGCAGGTTGTCGAGGCGCGCCTGCAGCTCTGCGTCGGCGTCGGCCACGCCCCCCGCGCCCCCCGCGCCCCCCGACCCGCCCGCCACCGCCTGCGCCGCCGCCGGCTGCTTGCCCGCTGCACACAAACAATATTAATCATAATAAATCAGCCACGAAACTCAGTGGCGTAGCGTGCCTTGGAGGGGCCCTGTATCAAAATTAGTTGGGGGGCTTTCCCGGGAAGCACGAGATTAAGTGACATTGTGGATAACGTTTAATTCCGGCTCCACATGCTCGATGTTTGCCACAAATACCAAAAATCACCAAACATCGTCCGAAATCACTCAACGCAAACACGGCATCCCTAAGCTTGGCAAACACACTATTCTTGCACGTTCGCCAAGTGTGGGGATGACCACCACTGATACATTCTGAAACATCACAAACAACGTTTGTCGAACATCCTTTGATTTGTGCTAAAAACCGATACCAACGCCGATCACTGGCAAACACAAACTAAAACAGGCAAACACAAACACTTATCACACGTTCGTGTTTATTGTTTGGTATCCGCTGTTTGCCGTTGTTTGCCAAGCATGTGGAGAAGGCATTACGTTATACTAATTTCTGCTTACACACGTTAGGGGCCTCTGCAGCCCGGGGGCCCCGTATCATTGATACGGTGGCAGCTACGCCCCCGGAGACTACAGGGTTATTTGTAATTCACTAGCATCCTTTTAACCCTAAACTCCTACCACTTAAACAAATGTTTTTTGTTTTACGGCTTTTGTCATAACTTAGTATTTTTGGTGTAATAACGTCTTGAAAATTTGAGATTACCTCTAATTTTTACGATACTCTGTGTATTTGTATGGGAAAAAAAGTGCTTCATTTTAAAAAGTCGTAAAACAAAAAACATTTGTTCGAGTGATAGGAATTCAGGGTCAAGAGGATGTCAGTGAATTAAAAATATCCCTGTATACACCCTGTATGATCGCGACCGTGCTGAACCAGATCTCATAAGGACCTCCAGTCGAGCCCAGCGGCACGAGAGCAGTCGTGTTGCGGTCGGAGTGGACTTCAACCCGAATGCTGTAAATTTTGTATTGAATCTGCAGATCATCCAACAGCGACCACTTCAAGTTTTTGGCACTGACTGCTCTAAGGAGTCCGCTATGGAACTTTCATTAACGTGTCACTGATATTTATAAGCGGGCCATGCACTGTCTTAACTACCGGGGCTAGCCACCGCTCGCCCAAGACCTGTCCCCCCCCCGCACCGCTACAACACAGTGCAGCAGTGCTCGTGCACTGACCGGGCACGGAGAGCGAGCCGGAGGCCTGCGGCAGCCCCGACAGCGTGTCGTTGAGCTGCAGCCCCAGCTCGTCCAGGATCTGCCCCACCACCGCGTCGCTGCAACAACCACACACCCACACATTACACCAACAAGCCACAGATAAATCTTGATGATAATTTTTTTTTCATCTACAATTTTTTTACTTGTAGTGCCCCACTGCTGGGCAGAGGCCTACCCCCTTGACCTCCACAATTCGCGGTAAAACGCAGTGTCATCAGGCCATGTCCTTTGTTGTCCTGCCACCTGCTTGGTCTACCTCGTCATCGCTGGCCCCTCTCTAGCACCCACCGAGTGACTGTATAAGCCCACGTTTATGGATGCATGCGACACGCATGTCCAGCTCAGAATCAAATTAATCAAATCAGTAAATAGGGGTAGGGCAAAATTGGGGAGGCCTATGCCCAGCAATGGGGCACTTTTCCAGTTATAAATAAGACTTTCATTAGATATTATTACCTGCACTTAAAAATGAAATTGTTTATTAATTTACGCAAGTAAGGCATAGTTCATTACTACAAGGTTAGTTGTCACAAACTGACTGATGTGCATTACAATACTGCAAATTGTAATCAACACTGGATAAAAGCAAAACCCCGTCACTCCGCACATTAAAGTTCAGTAAAATCATTGACTGACTGATAGTGATTCCATTCCATTGAGCAGTTGACCCTCGAAAAATGCACTCTGTAACTGCTACTCATACTATCGGCAATGGGCCAGCTGGTAGGTAAATATGGCGGTTATTATTATTAAACAGACTGTCAAATTTGTTACATAGTAATTATTACATTATCTGTGATAAAGCGAGATACCTTTCTTCCTCATCATCATCGCCCTCCATGGCCTCGTCTATGGAGTCGTTCATCATTTCCTCCTTCATGTCCATAATCTCTGACTGCTTCTCGAACTCCTGCACACACAAAACACCACATGACTAACTGTTACTGAAATCTAATCCTGTAAGTAAATGTTCATTTCAGAAGCATTGATAGGGCATCTGAAACTAAACTGTATAAGGTAAGATATAAGGTAAGGTATACATACTTCTCTACTTCACCTCGAAATGTATGCTGCAATTTACACACAGGCATGCGGTTATAGATAGATGCCATTGTGAATTGGAGGAAACTTTTTGTCAAGTTTTTTTTTCTTTGTCTTTCACCCTTGCTATTTTAGCAAGGCGTATTTTGCCAAAGTCGACGTCGAAACTTAACGCGTATTGCCTGTATCTGTGCAAAGTAGGTACCTATGTAGCTAATAATCTAGGTAGATGTGTGATAAAAACCGACAGTAGAATTAAGGCATCTTATTTTTCTAGCTGTGGTTAACATAAAATTCTATAAGTGAACATACAGTCCAAACTCTGGTGGATCAGTCTTATACCTAGGATCTAAGGGGGGGGGGGGGGGGGGGGGCAAACCGGGGCACTTCCCCCGGGCGGCAGTTTCATGGGGGCGCCAAATCCTTTAGGCAAGAATTCTAAATTACTAAACTAAACGGGACTTATCACGCACTAAATATTTATTTATTTACCTCGACGTTTCGGCCACATTGCAGCAACCGTGGTGACGAGTCAACTGAAGTGTAGGGTGTCAAGTTCGTTTAGCCGCACGAGTCTTTCGAACTACCCGCACTTGATCCCGATTCGAATCAGCACCCGTATCTCGAACTACCCGCACTTGATCAAGATTTTTTAACGGCACCCCATCACACCGACACACAACACTCACAACATCCGACGACCTCTCCGAACACTCCTGCCGACGCCAACACTTGTTTATAACAGGATTCCACGCAGACGAAAGCTTATATCCATCCTCCCTATTAAAATTTTTGTGTTTTTTATTTCAACCGCTTCACGCACCATTCAAGAGTAGAAATGACGTTCCGTTGACAGAATTCTGGGATTGTGCAGTTCAATCCAGTGGTTTGGTCCTGACTCCAACAAATGCTCGACTATGGCTGACTTATTAACTTGGCGATTTTTAACAGCCGCGATATGTTCCTTGACCCTCTCAGCTATTGTTCTTTTTGTTTGTCCGATATAGGAACTACCACAACTACAATCAACCTTATAAACACCCGGTGTTTGGAAGGGAACAACATCCTTGGGTGTCCGCATATGCCTCGCGACCTTGGACAAAGGCGTGTAACCTTGATGGAATACTTGTCCAAAATAGCGCCAACCTTGTCAGTCACTCCCTTAACATAAGGCATATACGCAGGCTGTCTAGCCACGTCAGGATGTCTATCTCTACGTTTCCTTCTGGGCTGCCGTTTATTCACCACAAAACCGTTGCGCTTTAGCACTTCCTGAACATGGGAGGATGGGATATAAGCTTTCGTCTGCGTGGAATCCTGTTATAAACAAGTGTTGGCGTCGGCAGGAGTGTTCGGAGAGGTCGTCGGATGTTGTGAGTGTTGTGTGTCGGTGTGATGGGGTGCCGTTAAAAAATCTTGATCAAGTGCGGGTAGTTCGAGATACGGGTGCTGATTCTAATCGGGATCAAGTGCGGGTAGTTCGAAAGACTCGTGCGGCTAAACGAACTTGACACCCTACACTTCAGTTGACTCGTGACCACGGTTGCTGCAATGTGGCCGAAACGTCGAGGTAAATAAATAAATATTTAGTGCGTGATAAGTCCCGTTTAGTTTAGTAATTATGAGTAAAAATCACGAAAGTTTAAAACAGTATAAGAATTTTAAATATCGAACAAGTGAAGGGAGGGGCGCCACTATCAAGTTTTTGCCCCGGTTCGAAAAAATCGTAGATCCGGGGCTGATACCTAGAGGCCCGCAGAGGGAATCACGGAAACGAGATCAGGGCCCAATTGCATAACAAAAAGTACAACTAATATTACAAGCGGAACTCTCGCTTCAGTTATATTAACTAGAAAGGGAGTTCCGCCCGTAATATAAGTTGTACTTTCTTATGCAATTGGGCCCATGACATTTTAACCTGTAAGATCTTCTGTATCTGCGGCATGTTGAGCTGGCGGTTCATGGTGGCCATGGCGCGCGTGACGCCGCGCATGGCGGTCGCCATGGTGCTCTGCGACTTGAGCGTCTGGATCTTGAGCCCCACGGCCTGGATGTTGGCCTTCATCAGCATGAACTTGCGCACGTAGCGGCGCGTGCGCACCAGGTCCTTCGCCATTATTTTGACCGCGTCCTGAAATATCATGACATCCATACTAATATTATAAATGTGAAAGTGTATTTATTTGTTAGTATGTTTGTTTGTCCTTCTTTCACGTCGAAACTGAGCGATGGATTGTCATGATTTTTTTTATGGACATAGTTGAAGGGCTGGAGAGTGACATAGGCTACTTTTTATCACGGAAAAATTTCTCATTCCCACGGGAAAACACGTTTTAATCTACTTCGGCGGGGGCGCAGCCGCGGGCATAGGCTAGTAGTCTCAATATACAGGGTGTCCCGTAAGTAGTACGACAAACGGAAATGGGAGATAGGTGGGCAGGTCATCTAAACTGTCAGTCAATTGAAATTGCAAACAATGTAAACAAACCTTATTTAATTTCCATTTTCCCTCATCAAATACTGCTAAATCCATGTGTTATTTAATCAATACCTTAGATTATTTATACACTAGATAGAGCTCCGGCGACATGAAAACGTCCCGAAAAATATAAGCCAACTTGGCTTATATGTCACTTGCCTCCCTTCAGTTTGAATGACGTAACACGATCGTAATATGAAGCTGTCAAAAGAAATTTGTGGACGTTTTCTATCGCAATGTTTGCTACTGACACTATCTAGTGCATAAATAATCTAAGATCAATACTTACCACAATATTATCCTAAACCATTAAAACAATAAACAAGTGCTAGAATATGGATATTTCATTAAATGGTTTATTTACATTGTTCGCAAAATCAATTGACAGCGATTTTAAAAAATATCAAAAAATTACCTCAGTAAAAGTCGCATCATTTTCCAGAAATTTCAATTTTTCTAGTTTTTTGAAAAATGTACACTCGCACTAATATTTTGAGTTGTGATATTCGGAATTAATTATGCATGAGGAATATAGCATGGATGTCTTCAAAAGGAGCACCAAAAGGTTTATGTAGTGCTTCCAAGGTGTTCCTCTGGTGTTGCAAACGTGCACGGCAGCAGTAATGGCTTGCCGGTTAATCACCACCATTGTATAAAAAAGGAAGAATGATTTTTTTTTTATAAAACAATAGGAAAATTTGGAATGTATTAATTACTTCATTTCAGTCAGTCAATGAATGTAGTGGTGACAATGTTTACATCCTAACAAGACATGCTCTAGAATGAGAAGTTTTCCTGTGTCTATATTATGTTTATTTGAGTTATCAAATAATGGTGATGATGATGATAATTAAGACAATTAACTAACTACTTAATGAATTAATTCTTGAGCTTGGAATGTTGAACCTCATAAGACCCTCATCCAATCCAATTAAACAGAATTTAAAACACAAAAAAACAAAAGCTGCTAAGTTACAACTACTACTGCCATTGTCAGGGATAGTTGGTGAGATAGTTTGACTTTGTCAGCCTCAGACGGGTCAGGTGTAGAGATAGCAAATGGCATGGTAGTGTGTGCTTGTGTGTGTGGGGTTCAACGTACCATTTGGCCCTCCTTGGCGAGTTTCTTAATGTCGTTGATGAGCTTTTTCTCCTGCTGCTCCATCTTGGCGCGCTCGCGCTCCAGGTCCCGCACGGCCTTGTTCAGCGCGCGCTGGTTCTTGCGCAGCATCTCCTCCGGCGTCATGCGGTGCCCGAACAGCCACTCCATCGCGACCACCTCACTTGCTGTAATAAGTCGCAATTATAAGAATATTTTCAAACTTTTTGTTACTTTTACATAATGAACTTTTATTTTATTGGTCGGACCTTAGCCTGTCCGAACGGACGAATCAAGGGAAAAAAAACATAGAAATGTTTACCTGTCCGAACGGACGAATCAAGGGAAAAAAAACATAGAAATGTTTACCTGTCCGAGGTCAAATAAAGATGATGTGATGAATCACCAGTCGTCCCAGGGTTAGCAAAGCATTCAGCGCGCCAGCTTCAAGATCTCGCTTGGGTTGCGGTTGATTTGGATAACAGTATCGACTTTTTGAATCAATATCATGAATATTGTTCCAGATTTTATCGGGAAACAATATTGTTTACACAAAAAAAGGACTTTCCTTGGTGCAGTTTTCTGACAAGTTAACTGTCTGTCAAAGTGTCAATCACATACTTCACGTCAATGATGTCACTGTCAGATAACCGGAACTTGCCAAAATAAACCGTTTAAGGTACACTTAAAAGCCGTTTATTTCATTAAAAAAAATCAAGTTTCGCTTTGTTTTACTTATTGAAATTTTTTACACTAGAACCGAAATGAATCTGAATTTATGCTGTTGTAAATTGTATTGTTTAATTCATAAGTTTGTTGTAAGTCATCAGATTTGGGCAGCTTATTAATTTTCATCATAATTTATGTGAGCTGCGTGGATCGTACGACGCAGAATACCTATTGTGTGAAGGGGCCTACTTTAATTAAACCCTAATCTCACACACAATCTGCACATTGGTCTACTCGTTTAAACAAGTGACTGAGGTATGTTTTAATAGACCACATAAAAGTTAGTTAAATTGTCTATGTTTGTGTCAAGTCAAAGAAACGTCACTGTCAGTTTTTGAAGATAACGCGCGTATGATGCGGTTTTGCTAATGAACCGCTTTATCGTAGTTTTTACGTGAGTTACCTGTAATTTATAAGTTTCTCTTAAAAATGAGTGACGAGGAGGTTACCATAATGGAGGTGGACGAGCCGGAGCCGAAGCCGTCGAAGTCGAGCGCGGGCAAGCCGGTCGGGCACCTGCCGTGGATCGAGAAGTACCGGCCGCAGGTGTTCAGCGACATCGTGGGCAACGAGGACACGGTGGCGCGGCTGGCGGTGTTCGCGCGCAGCGGCAACGCGCCCAACATCATCATCGCGGGCCCGCCCGGCGTGGGCAAGACCACCACCATCCTGTGCCTGGCGCGCGCGCTGCTCGGGCCCGCGCTGCGCGACGCCGTGCTCGAGCTCAACGCCTCCAACGACCGCGGCATCGACGTCGTGCGCAACAAGATCAAGATGTTCGCGCAGCAGAAGGTTACACCGACATTGCACATAAACAGTCTTATGGGTTCAAAGCACATTCATTTACACCGCACCGCTTTAGCCTACTTGGTAGTGACCCTGCCTACGAAGCAAGAGGTCCTGGGTTTGAATCCCAGTAAGGGCATTTATTTGTGTGATGAGCATGAATATTTGTTCCTGAGTTATGGATGTTTTCTATGTATTTAAGTATTTATTTATCTATATAAGTATGTTTATCGTCGTCTAGTACCCATAGTACAAGCTTTGCTTAGTTTGGGACTAGGTTGATTTGTGTAAGATTGTCCCCTAATATTTATTTATTTGTTTATTTTATTTATTGATATCTTACTAATATTTAGACGCAAAAGTTTGTGTGCATGTATTGTTTGTTTTCACACTAAAATAATTTGCTGAATTCTAATGAAATTTGGCACACAGATAGTTTATAACCTGGATTAACATATAAAATACTTTGTATCCTGGAAAATTGCATAGTTCTTGTGGGATAGCAATAAACAAATACTTAGCAGACAGTCGCAGGCAACAGCTACTAATTAATAAATATTTTATTTAATTTTTTTTGCTGAGTGTACTTGCATCATTATTGAAACTATTTACTTGTGGTAAATTTCAAGGCAACCTGTTTTTTAGAAGTAGCTGAAACTGGACTTTTGCAAAATATTATCTGATTCAAATCAAATACTTTTTCAGCCAAATTAATGTTCATTTCTACTGACATTTTTCGGGTCGGGTCCCGTTGGCCTTACTTGCATTTAGCCTTAGCGATCAAAACGGCTCAGTAGTACACTGACAAAGTATGCAAAATGACTTGGTTATATAATGCCATGGTTACAAAATTGTCTTAGTTTCAGGAAGACTTACTTAGCAAAACGTCTAAGTCGTAAAATGCACAAGTAGGCAGAATGACTCAATTGATTCATTAAAGGTCTTAATTGATTTAGTAAGGTCTTGATTGTATTAAATAGATTTTCAAGACCAGACTAGACCAGTTACCTACTAAAACATTATGACATTAAGTCGTTTTACAACCAAGGCATTCCGTCAACTATGGCTACAGACCAAGGCATTTTGCTACCCAGACAAAATACAACTAAGGTGCTCTGCTAGCCAAGGCTAAATGCAAGTAAGGCCAACGGGACCCAACCCCATTTTTCCTTGTTTATATGAGGTAGAAACCAGATGCAATTAAGTGTCAAGTGACCCCCATTCCATACTAGTGTAAACTTTATGACAGTGGGTCCTGACCCATCCTTAAAATGTGGAATGCTTGAAATGCTTCATGATTTTACGACACCCTTGCATAGGGGCTTCTCTGTATTGTTCCAATTTTAGTTTAATTTACTGCTCTGCTTGATGTAAAAACCCTCATTAGTATTACTTTGAATAAGAGTATGGCTAAGAATGACAATAACACTTGCTTAAGGAATTATGTGGCTGAACAATGTCATGATTGTCAGGAGCTCCAGGGCCCGATTAACAATGTTGTAGCCCCCAGGCAATGTAATTTTTGGGGCCTCTCAGCCAAATGTGAATCTCTCTTTTCAAGTAACCAAATCAAATCAACTGCCGGGTTATTGTCCAACGTTTCTGACGCTTGTCTTCGCAATCACTGTCTCTTTCTGTCAAACGATATAAAAGGATGACAGAAAGAGACGGTGAAAGCGAAGGCTAGCGACAGAAGCGTTAGAAAATACGGCCTCTGGTAGCATGCATCGAAAAATAGCAATTATACCTACTTAATGTCACTGAGGATATAATTTTTCCAGTTCAATTTTCACTCTGAAACCTTTTTAATTTCTTTGTTGTGGCAGTTGCCTACTCTGCCTAATTTTAATCCAGCCCTGAAGATGATGATGATGATGATCCGACCGATTTCGTCCATTGCGACCACTTCGACTCCTAGCTATTTATTTGGCGCTCATGCTCTAAGATGGCTTACATAGCCTATCTTAGCTGTGAACGTACGTCCGCACTGCCGGCACGTAAGCACACCGTCCACGTAATTATAATGAATGGCAGCAGGTGGCCGAGAATTACGCTCGTCGCGTTTAGCATCGAGGTCGGCTTTACGCTGCTCCTCAAACTCGCGAACTTGCCTCTGCACTGTCCTGCGCCACTCAAGCTGCTGTGCTGCCAAATCTTCCCATCGCGATGGCTTGATGCAACACCTTTCCATATGTCGCATCTGCACATCTTTGAACCGAAGGAGCTGTCAAGTCCTACACATAGGCTGTTCTGGGGGTATGAGTACATGCCGTGGTCGCTTTCGCACTGCAAGTTTGGGGCAACAGTGCGGATTCGGCAACACTCAGAATGGCAAAGCAGCCCTGTTTAGGGAGGAACTGCTTTCCCCGCTCAGCCGGGGAAGGGGCTAGAAAAGGTGCCCTAAAAAATGCTCCTTCCCAATTTTGAGGGTGGTAGTAACCGCGGCTGCCATCGCATCATTTAACACGTGGTCGAAGGAAATTAAAAGCTAAGCGCATCTTCTATTCAGCCCTGAAGAGCTCCGTAATGAACCTGGTGGTGCATACAGGTGACACTACCAGCGGGCCGGCACAAGATGGTGATCCTGGACGAGGCGGACAGCATGACGGAGGGCGCGCAGCAGGCGCTGCGCCGCACCATGGAGCTGTACTCCGCCACCACGCGCTTCGCCCTCGCCGCCAACACCTCAGAGAAGATCATCGAGCCCATCCAGTCCCGCTGCGCCGTGCTACGGTACTCCAAGCTCTCCGACGCCCAGATACTTGCCAAGGTATTTTGCAAATGGAAAAATTTGCAGTTTGAGAATCGGCAGAAGTTACAAAATTAATCATTAACTAAAATTGTTTTAGAAATATTATTTGTAGATTATGAATAGAATAGATAGTGTAAAATAATGCCCACAAAACTATATGAAGGGTCCACGGAAAGAACATGTCTAGTCACTTTTTTTGAAAATTGATATTTTAATCTCTAAATGTAGAGCTTGCAACTTTGCAACTTACCATTATATCAAATATGGATAACTGAAAATCTATTATATAAATATCTTGTGTCACAGTGTTTGTTACCGAACTCCTCCGAAACGGCTTGACCAATTTTTATGAAACTTTTTTCTCTGTATTCGTTAGGTCTGAGAATAGGTCGTAGGCTACTTTTCTTCGCGGACGGAGTCGCGGGCAACAGCTAGTAATATATATTTTTTTCACTTTTAAAGAAATGGTTACCATAGTAATTGTTTGTGATGACTAACTTTCAAACCGCTATAACTCAAAAAGTTGTTTAGGTGACTAGACATGTTCTTTCTGTGGACCCTTCATATTCTGCGCACCATGGTTTACCAATAATGAGCATGTACATAAATATCTTAAAATTCCCGGAATACATGAAAGATTATCTGCTTGTAGTAACTGCTATAAAATAAGACTCATAGCGTGTATAAATGAGCTTGCAAAAGCATTGACTTTGTGCAACAATGAAATACTCCCTCTGAAGAGGCGTAAAATTAAAAGCCAGCGATGGATTTTGATCAGTCGGTGGGTGCTGGAGTTCAGCCAGCAAGAAGAGACAAACTAAAAAGGTGTGGGTAGGAAGGGGTGGGATGATTTGGATGTTCCAATGATATTTATTTATTTGTTCTTTTATTATTATAAAAATAGGCATATACATATAGCCGTGGTGGCCTAGCGGTTTGTCCTATGGCCTCTCGAACAGAGGGTTGTGGGTTCAAATCCCGGCTCGCACCTCTTGAGTTTTCGGAATTTATGTGCGATGTTACATTGGAAATTTACCATGAGCTTTACGATGAAAACATCATGCATGAGGAAACCTGAATACACCTGCGACGAAATTCAATGGTGTTTGAAGTTCTCAATCCGCGGGTATGTATTACAATACCGAAGTACGAAAGACCGAATGTGTTAAAATAGTGAATGGGTCAAAAGACCGACACGATTTTTTTCTGAAACTGTTCATTTTTTAAGATTGTTATTAAACAAACCTAACCTAACCTAATTGGTTCTGTATGATGCCGTTTTAATAAATTCTGAGAAGTATACGGTTTCAGAAAAAAATCTAATCGGTCTTTTGACCCATTCAATGTTTTAATACATTCGGTCTTTCGTACTTCGGTATTGTAATATATGTATCCCAATCCCAATCCGCACTGGGCCCGCGTGGCAACTATTATTCTGAGAGGAGGCCTGTGCCCTGCAGTGGGACGTATACACCGTGAAATTTTAGTGATTGTTTTCCCGGAACGAGGTGATTTAGTATCGATTGTACAATCGATTTATAATTACTATTTTGACTAGAGTCAAAAATCCAATTGTGAAAAACGAAAGTCGAAAATGACCGCAAACCAATAGTAACGCTTCGTTGGTACAAGTAGCGTACGATCGTACGATAGGCTAGGTACCAACGAAGCGTTACTATTGGTTTGCGGTCATTTTCGACTTTCCTTTTTCACAATTGGATTTTTGACTCTAGTCAAAATAGTAATTATAAATTGATTGTACAATCGGAACTAAATCACCTCGTTTCCGGAAAACAACCACTAAAATTTCACGGTGTATATAGGCTGGGATGAGGCATATTATGTACGATGTGGTGTTTGTCAGGTGATCGAAGTGTGCGAGAAGGAGCAGTTGTCTTACACGGGGGAGGGCGTGAGCGCAGTCGTGTTCACGGCGCAGGGGGACCTGCGGGCAGCGCTCAACAACCTACAGGTGCCAGTGCCACGCTACTTGATGCTCACCTAGTCATTGTTCTAACAGTAACCATTAAACACTTGTCTGCACATATCCCTTACAAAATTAACATTATAGGGATGTTGACGCCATTAAAAAAATAATTCAAAGACACGACTCCAGTAAAAAACGCTTTATTTTAGCCCCTAACACTAGATTAACTTTCGATTAACTGCAAAATTAGATTTTTTTGCTTTAAAACAAATATAAAGTTAGTTGATTGAGTTGGCGAACAAGTGACGTCATAAGTTGCTATTGCCATTCAAACTCCATGGGTTTGTTTGACAAGTTTCACATAAGCATTTTTTCATAGCAGCGAATTTTTTCACATCGCGTATTTTCATGATCGCAAATTTAATTATTCGTCTTTTTCCATGTAGCGATTTATTATAAAGCGTTTTATCAAATGTTCGCGTTTATTTTTCTCGCTTATTTTACCAGTAGAATAATTTATTAGTCGCAATTTTTTTCAGTATACTTAATACAGGGTTATTTTTAATTCACTGACATCCTCTGAACCCTGAATTCCTATCACTCAAACAAATGTTTTTCGTTCTACGACTTTTTAAAATGAAGCACTTTTTTCCCATACAAATACACAGAGTATCGTAAAAATAAGAGGTAATCTCAAATTTTCAAAACGTTATTACACCAAAAATATTAAGTTTTGACAAAAGCCGTAAAACAAAAAACATTTGTTTAAGTGGTAGGAGTTTAGGGTTAAAAGGATGCTAGTGAATTACAAATAACCCTGTATAGGGTTACCTATCAAAATTTAGAAATATTTTTTTCCGAATATTTATAATCCCAAATGCTTCATTTATCCGAATGCATTTTTTTCTGAAACTGTAAATATTTCAGGATTTTTATAAAACAACCCTAACCTAACCTAAAGGGTTCTACACGATGGTCCTGAATTAAATCCTGAAATATTTACAGTTTCAGAAAAAAATGCTTTCAAACAAATGAAGTTTTCGGGATTCTAAACCTTCGGAAATATAATTTACTAAACATCAATAGGTTCCCTTAATATAGTGCGGTTTGTTAGACATTACTCGAAATCATTATTCTAATAAATCTAGTTCACCCTCTACCCTACCGTAACCTACTTAGTGTCTAATATTATTTATTACGTACACGTATTAATAGGTAGGTTAGGTTCGTTAATTATCTTCTGATGCCCGAAGGGCAAACTGCCCAGAAAAAGGAGTCCCGCGAAGCGGGGCTCCGTCAAACATAAGGCGTGATGGGTTGCCTAATTGTACTGAAAAAATTTGCGACTAATAAATGAATCTACTGGTAAAATAAGCGAAAAAAATAAACGCGAACAATTATAAAACGCTTTATGAAAAATCGCTACATGAAAAAAGACGAATAATCAAATTTGCGATTATGAAAGAACTCGATGTGAAAAAATTCGCTACTATGAAAAAATGCTTTTGAGGAACTTGTCGAACAAATCGCCCCCTTAAATAAAAATAAATAATAAATATTAGGGGACAATCTTACACAAATCGACCGAGTCCCAAACTAAGCAAAGCTTGTACTATGGGTACTAGACGACGATAAACATACTTATATAGATCAATAAATACTTAAATACATAGAAAACATCCATAACTCAGGAACAAATATTCGTGCTCATCACACAAATAAATGCCCTTACCGGGATTTGAACCCAGGACCTCTTGCTTCGTAGGCAGGGTCACTACCAACTAGGCTAAGGTGGTCGTTAAATATTTGTTTTATTTTAATTTAATTATTTATCTCTAAAGTGAATATATAACTAAATATTCTGTGAATATTTCAAGCGTCTACCTGTTCCCGTTTATCAATATCGAGCAAAAAAATCAAAAATCACGTTTGGGGCTTTCCCATAAATTACGTCACACGAATTTCGATCAATTTGGACCCCCCCCCCCTTGTCACACTTATTACTATGAAAATCGCCATTATTTTGTTCTAGTGTCACAGATCGCTTGACCCCCCCCTAAATATGTGACGTACTTTAGGACGGCCCCTTTTTTGTATGGGAGCCCCCTTAAATATTTATTTTATTCTGTTTTTTTTAGTATTTGTTGTTATAGCGGCAACCAAAATACATCATCTGTGTAAATTTCAACTGTCAGCTATCACGGTTCATGAAACACAGCCTGGTGACAGACAGACAGACAGCGGAGCCTCAGTAATGGTCCCGTTTTTAGGGTTCCGTAGTCAACTAGGAACCCTTATAGTTTCGCCATGTCTGTCCGTCTGTCTGTCTGTCCGCGGCTATGCTCAGAGACTGTTAGTACTAGAAGGCTGTAATTTGGCATGAATATATATATCAGTCACGCCGACAAAGTGGTTAAATAAAAAACTTTTGATTTTTTTTTTCTCGACTTACCCTATTCTGTGGGGTATCGTTGGATAGGTCTTTTAAAACCATTGCGGAGTTGCTAGCATGATTTTTCTATTCAGTGATCTGTTTGCGAAATATTCAACTTTAAAGTGAAAATTTTCATTAAAATCGACCGTCCCCCCCCTCTAAAATCTAAACTGTTGGGTGGAAAAATTTGAAAAAATTCAGAATGGTTGTAAATATATCAAATTTACTAGGAAAATTATAGCGGCTAAGATTGCTTGGAAATTATTTGTAGTTTAAGAGTAAATAGTAGCCTAAGGTATAAAACATACCTAAACTTGGATGATTTCCGTACACATACGAAATCCTTAGAAAAATATTACTTGATTTTTTCGTAATGGCTACGGAACCCTACCTTGGGCGTGTCCGACACGCTCTTGGCCGGTTTTTACCCTTTGGGCACGGAGCCCTGAACATGTGTATGACCCCGGACGTGTCGTGCGCAGGCGACGGCTTCGGGCTTCGGGCACGTGAGCCCCGAGCACGTGTTCAAGGTGTGCGACGAGCCGCACCCGCAGCTGGTGCGCGGCATGCTGGAGGCCTGCGCGCGCGCCGACATACACGACGCCTACAAGGTACGCGCCCTGCCCGCTGGACAACTATTAATAACGGCCGCTTGCAAACTTAAGGGTGAAGCCAGACGAGCGTAATTTTGGAAGTCGTGAGCGGCAGAAATTCGGTTGCGCCATACATAGTGTCACGTGATGACCTGCATATTGTATGGCGCGACCGAAATTCTGCCGCTCACGACTCACAAAATTAAGCTCGTCTGGCTTCACCCTAAGGTAACTCTGAATTAGGGGTGACAGTCCTATACGTTTTGATACTACGTAACTCTGGGTCAACAGTCAACTCGAAACTTCGCTTCTAGCTTTTGACTCTCTCCACTTTTTTGGCTGGTTTAACATCGATCGCAGGAGGAAACGCACATGAAGACTTTTCTATTCCTCAAATTGTTTATTCTGAAATCTGTATTGACACAGTCCCTATCTAATTTAATGAAATCGAGTCTTATACCAGGTTGGAACATTTTTGATACAAATGTTATTCTGATATTTCCATACATTCATCAAAGAGACAGTCATGAAATCGGTTGTGGAAACGTTTCATCCTAGTACAGTTGGCTGCAGACAAAAGTTACCCCATTGAAATGGCGGTTACCACATCAGGGGGTACCTTTTCTCTACAGTTGACTCGGATGTGATTCGGTTTCCTCAAGCGTGCAGTAATGGTTCGGCAATGACTTCGCGCGACGGCGGCGCGGCGAGCATTTTCTCTGTTCATCGCGCGGCACAGTGGTTTGGTTACCTGGCGGCACACGCAATGAATTGATGGAACGCTCGCCGTGCCGCTCGTCGTGAAGTCGTGAAGTCACAGAAATAATAATAAAGAGGATAGAAATGCCTTAGTTCCTATTTTCTTCCGGAACTCGTGTCGCTGCTTCGTCCCCTCTACTTACTGTGTTAATGCACACATGCAAAAGGCCGGAACCGTACTACGCAATCACGCACACAATTACTAATATTTTTGCTTACAAACAATTATGAACCTTACACCTTAGAGATAGCGTTGAATAACACTCAACGTAAGTCATACCCACATTTACACAACGGCGCCATTTATTGGCCGCGTCGGCATTATGTCTGTACTAGTCGTAACCTGTTTTTTTGTCCGTACCACGAACTTTTGTGCAAGACGGAAGGGTTATCAAAAATTACTTTACATTGCTGCGTATAATTCAAAACGATCTGCGTTTTTATGGGCATGAGTAGCAATGGTATATGAAGTTTCGTGTTAATAACGTGTAAACCAATATTTCATAATGAAATATTTTCTCAAGTTGTATTTTGATATAAACCGCATTATTACATTAAATTAATACATACCAATGAAATGTAATCCCCTTATTAGTGTAATTACACAGTGTGGACGAGTTTCCGCAATTGCTAATGCTGCAAAACACCATTTTAAAGCACTTGTTGTCATACCCACGTTTCAAATAGCACTGAGCCACAAGTCGCGCGCTTGTGACCTACGAGTCACAAGCGCGGCGCCAAGGTCACGCGTCTAAGGCACTTCTATCCTCTTTATTATTATTTCTGTGCGTGAAGTAAAGGGGTATTCGCGGTCCGCAGGTGATAGCCAAGCTGTGCAAGCTGGGGTACGCGGCGGAAGACATCGTGAGCAACATCTTCCGCGTGTGCAAGACACTGGACGCGCCCGAGGCGCTGCGCCTGGCCTTCCTGCGCGAGGTGGGGCTCACGCACATGCGCGTCGCCGGCGGCCTCACCGCGCCGCTGCAGCTGGCCGGCCTGCTGGCGCGCCTCTGCAGAGTGGCCGCCGGGGGGACCACCGACTGGTGACGTCGCCACCCACCACTCCGCCAGGATAGCGGATAGACCCGGCCCACTGCTATCGTCAGAATGGGCGGAAGATAGTGCTCAGACTCGATTGAATGTTTGTGAGGAAAGAATTTGTACTCTATGAGTACCTCGTGTTCTGCATGTGATCGTATACCTACAGGGTTATTTGTAATTCACTAGCATCCTTTTAACCCTAAACTCCTACCACTTATACAAATGTTTATTGTTTTACGGCTTTTGTCATAACTTATTTAAATTTAATATTTTTGGTGTAATAACGTTTTGAATATTTGAGATTACCTCTTATTTTTACGATACTCTGTGTATTTGTATGGGAAAAAAGTGCATCATTTTAAAAAGTCGTAAAACAAAAAACATTTGTTTGAGTGATAGGAATTCAGGGTTAAGAGGATGTCAGTGAATTACAAATAACCCTGTATAGAGTTAATCAGCATAAGATTTTCTTCAAATCTATTAATAATTGTAAAATAATGCTAGTGACTTTAAATATTTCTTCAGAATATACCTGTGAAGTGAAACGTGTATGTTTGTTGATCACAAAAAACTGTGCCTTGTATCTAATTTGTTAAGTTTAAAATGTCAAATCCAACTAAAACTAATAGTAGTACAGAATATTGTTTTATAATTGTTTTACAATTAAACGGCATGTCATGCTGGTCATGCAGTTAATATTTTTGAGCTGTCAAATAAAACGATTTTTGAAAATATACATATTTATTAAAACTTATTTTTTTACAAAATTTTAGTCATAATCATAAACAACATTGTGTGTATAAAATTATAAATCCCTTACGGTACGAGTAAGCGTTCAGTCGGGCGCCGCGCGGGGCGACGGCGGGGCGGGGGGCGGGGGCTCACCGCGTGTCCTCGATCAGTTTATTGTGGACGTCCATGAGGCTCTGTAAGCGCGACCACGCTAGTACATTTACTTTTGACACAACACAAACTTAAAATAGAATAATGGTTTTTTTAAAAGGTTTTATTAATCTCATTTGTGATGTTAATTTTTGGTGCAACACCTTCCCCTTCGTATTAGTAAAACACAGAGCAACAGGTTGTATTTGAAGATCTAGTGTGATCGAATTTCCAATCGCACTAACTGCGTCACGATAAACATAATTTGCTCGCTTATCCTATTTTGCTTTTCTTGCAAGCCTTAAATATAATTTTGAGATTCCGTCAAAATCGACAGCCTCAGTAAATAACCATTAATTTGTAAATAAATTCTTCTAAACATTTTGACTTAGCACAAAAAAATACACATTATTTGATTTCACAATATTCGAATGAAAGAATTTGTTTTTTCCACTCGCAAAATATCATGTTAAGTTCAGGTCCCCTCCTTCTGTTACTATATGCTGTTAAGGTGGTATCAGACTGTTAATTTTTTGTGCATTATCGTGTTTCATGTCAATTTAGTAACACATCTCAACACCAAATGATACAAAAATGGCGATTGAATTTAGTGAATCGATCCAACATTGTTCAATAATATTCATTTGACATATTGAAAGAAAATAACAGGGAAATGTTCTTTTTCATGTCCCACTGTGCTGTGGGAACTTGGAATAAAAGAAAAATGGAGCATATACTCGTGTGGACATTAATTTGAATGAACCGTTAAGACTATCACAGGCAGCAGCGCGGGACGCCGACGCAGCTTGCCCAGCGCGGTCAACAACACTGATTCAAATATATGGTGACACACACCGGCAGCGCGGCACACCGTATATGATTCAGTGTTATGCAGCGAGCGCGTCCCCGTCGCGCGCACGCCCCGCGCTGCGGTCTAAAGAGGGCTTGAGAGTGGCTTTCTACCAGAGAGGTGTTATGCTTCGTTACTATGGACGCGTTTAATATCCACCAATCATATTCATTGGTCCACATAGCATAGCACTGGGGAAAACGGGTTAAACTGCTGTTTTTTATATGGAAAGATAGGGATGTTGACACCACCAATCAACTGACGTACTTTTTATGAGCTGTCAAAACAATTCTCCCGTAGAGTTTGAATCATTGAATGGCAATAGCAATATGACGTCACTTGTTAGACAACTCAATCAACTAACTGTTTACTTGTTTCAAACCAACAAAAAATCAAATTTAATCTGGTTTTCTGGGCAAAAATAAAGCGTTTTTACTGGAGTCGTGTCTTCGAATTATTTTTTAATGGCGTCAACATCCCTTTTAGCGGATAGTGTCACATAGTTTTGTAGCGTAGCTTTCACATTCGCAGCATAACTGCATATCACATTTGTGGTGGAAAAGGCACCGTTAGTGTCAGAGTAAAGTATGTGGGCGACGGCGTGTGGTTCCCCTTGCGGCGAGGCGGCGCTGCGGCGCGTCACGTCAGTGCAGCACGCGCTGCGCGGCCACGGGCACCTCCGCGATCATCTTCTGGTGCTCCTCGCTCAGCGCCTACGCAACACGCACACTCAGCCTAGACCTCACCATAGCCAGCGAGCGCTATGCTCTTCGAAACTACGCTCTAAGGGTTCGCCTGGCGAGGAGATAAGCCGAGCGAAAGATCCATATAACTAAGAGGTACCTCTTAATATTCAAAGTAACATGGAAATAAAAAAATATATATTATTTCTACTTATGTCTTATAGACTTTGAAATCATCCAAGTGATGTGCCACATACCGGTTTCATTTGACAGACAATAATGGGAAGATGAATTTTAGACCATTCAAATAATGCATTAGGTACATTCTGTCAATTCCCGAGTTGACTTCGCGGACGAAGACTATTAATTAAGACTATTGTGCTGAGTCAAAAAAAAATAAGAACGAAATTTAATAGTCCCATGATTTGATAACGCTGTGAAATGAATGGGAAGTACCCGCGGTGTCCGACTTGCCTTTGGTGAACAATTTTGCGCTTGTATTTCGAACTCTTTTACGTCGAGTTAGATTTCTTTACTGCAAACGCTGGCGCTTATCTCCTAGCCGACGGCATGCTAGTAGACGGCATTCACTTTGAGAATTGAAATATGGTTTGCCAAGCATACCTTTGCTCGCAGGGTTTTCCTGGTTTAGACAATGTTATAAATAAACTAGGTTTAAGAAGAACCAGTTGTGGCAGGTAAGGTCTGAGCGCTCCCCATGCATTCTGTCTCCTGCCACGCCAAGCGCACCGCTAGCATGCTGAATAGGTTATATGACATCACTAATCGATTGACATTATTTTTATAACCTGTTAAAGTGCGGTTCCCCATAGATTCATGGTAATACTGAACTGTGACGTAATTTGTTAGCTTTTATTTATTTATTAGAGTTGTACAGTCAACGTCATAAATAAATAAGTGATCATTTATATACCTTGTCGCTTTCAGTCGTTATATGACTTCGTCTGACTTTTCAAACATAACGTTAAAGTGACAAGGTACAAAAGTGATCACTTATTTATGACGTTGACCCTACCCACAGCACAGGTTGTACCTATCTCCGAGATATTAGTGATGTCAAATGCCCTATTTCATGCACTCAAGATATTGTTTATTTTAGTATGAGATGCGACATAGTAAAGAAGACAAAACGGCTCAGTAAGCCCTGCAAGAAAAGTCGTGCAAGTTGCATTACATCGATTGTCCATTTGAAACTCGTTCGATTTATGGCCCCGCAATGTACAGTCGACCAATTTTATTCCTAGGCTACCACATCCGTTCTAAAATGCTTTAAATAAGCCGTAGGCCAAAAGACCCGTTTCTCATTGCATCCGTATTTAGGAAAAGGTATCTTAGTGATGGAAACGGACGTTTTTTTAAAGTGGGTTTCTGGCTATCAGCTCATTTGTTAGCTGCGGAAGGGATCTTAGACGCGTAATGGGCATTTAAGGGAGAGTAAGCTATATTGAACCGGCGCTTAAATTGGACCACTTCCGTATTTCTACCAAATTACACTATTTATTTACACTGGCAACAAAAAATGAAACGATGACAGCGGCACAAACAGTCCGCCATTTTGCATCATCGCTTAATTTTTTGTTGTCAGTGTATAGTGTAATTTGGTAGAAATACGGAAGTGGTCGAATTTAAACGCCGGTTCAATATAGGTAGGTCGCCCCTACTTTATTTTCAAACATAATATGTTTGATCAAATTGCGTTGGGGTTTTTAAATATTTTAATTTTTGTGAAACTGATATCATGGATACAAACGTATTTTTGGGAAATGCACCTTTTGGCAAACGGATTATTTAGGAAACTAGTAATAGGAACGGTAATTTCGGGATTAGGTCGTTTTGGGTAAGACTTATATCGGGAAACGATAGAACGGTCCGAAAGGCACTGAACCTTGTCATTGAGACATTTTACTTCATTCGATAAGCATTTGCATAGACAATTTTAATTATTTATTATGATAAAGTTCTATGGTGGCCTAGGAATCAAATTGGTTGGTTGCACTGCACATAAATATAAAACTTGTACAATTTTTGCTGCGGATAAAAACTAGCTTACGCGCAAGCGCAAGCCACACAGAATAAAAATGAAAAATGTTTATTTCGTTATAAAATCATTTTACAAAAAGTCACACAACACACACACACACGACGAGACGAAGAGACGTGGGATGGGGGGCGTGTCGCAGTCGCAGCGCCCCTTGAAGCAGTTCAATTTCATACTAAATGTATAGAAGCGTCGCGAGAGGCAGAGAGGCAGAGGGGCGACCTCATCTCTTCTATCTGCTTTTGATCGCGACGCTTCTACACATGTAGTATGAAAGTTGTTTAAACGGGCTGTGCGACTGCAACGCGCCCCCGTCCCACGTCTCTCCTGTGTGTAACAAACGTATAGTCAGCCGCCGAATGTGAGCAGGCTCACTGAGCCCCAGTGTTAATATGAAAAAACGTAATAGCGTATTGTCGGTTAGGTGTGAACGAAAAAATGAATATGTATGGAAATACAATAAACTGCGTAACGCTCGCTCACTTTCGGCGGCAGACAGTCAGTTTGGTCTGAACTAGCGATGTGCCGAGTACGGCTTGACTCGAGTCAGACTCGATTCCTGCTTAGGACTCGCTTACTCGAGTACAAAAATATTTTGATTCGAGTAGGTATGCCAGACTCGATTTGGTACTCGAGTCAGAGAAAATCGGTTTCGTACTCGCTGACTCGATTCTATTATGTGAGTACAACTGACTCGAGTCTAGTATTCGAGTCAGATTGACTCGCTTGAATTCAATCTCTTTTTACTTAAGCAAAGAATGAATACTATGCTGTTTGAAGATACTCCTTTTCGATTTTTCTTTTTTGTTATAAAATTGGTAACGGACTTGATTTCTGGACTCGAACTTCTTAACTCGAGTAAACATTCGAATAGATACCAAACATAGACTCGAGTAGGTCTTCATTGGACTCGAATCTCGGAATCGAGTCAGGATTCGAATAACATATTAACCGACTCGAGTCGCGGAATCGAGTCAGGATTCGAATACCACATAAAATTACTCGAGTCGACTCGATCCACCAAAACAGCGACTCGGCACATCAGTAGTCTGAGCACAGCCTAGAGGCGTGAACGAGAGGCTCACCTTGAAGTACTTGACGGTCTTGACGCGCAGCTCGAGCGTGGCGTCCTCGTCGCAGATGAAGAGCGCCTGCGGGTGCTGCTGGAAGGCGGACACTGTCCACATGTGGTTGACGCCCTCCTCCACGGCGCGCGACAGCGCCAGCGCCTTGTGCACGCCCGTGATCAGGATCATCACCTGGCACACGCACGCACGAGACATCAGCATTTGACGACCGGGTGACGGCTCTTTCACACGGCAACGTCCCGTTTTTTGCGGGTTCGGTTTTTTGCAGGATCCCGTTTAGTAGTATACCTACGTGCTGCTGTGGTAACATTCACACGAGCATTCGGTTTGCGGTATATATCCTGCAAACCGAATGCACGTTGAATGGACGTTGCCCGTGTGAAAGAGCCGTTAGCCGGTTTTTTAATAAGTGCACAAATTTTAATATGTGATTTCAGTATCGTTAAAATAATAACTTTCAGTATTTTTCATTATAATATTTACTAGGTACTTACCTACTTCAATTTTTTGTTTTTCGTAGTAACTCAACCAATTAGGTATTGGATGAATTTACTATCAACAAACCAAATTTCAAAATGTAAAAAAAATCTTGAACAGATAATCGTGATCTATTCAATCAACGATACTGAATCACATAGTTATCAAAATGTGTGCACTGACTAAAAAAATACCCTGTACAAACATCTGCCGACCTCAAGCTTCATAGTGAGGTTCTCTAACGACTCGAGTCGTTCTCTAGCGATTCGAGTCGGACTCACGCACGAAGGGTTCCGTACCATGTCTGTTGTATGGGAGCCCCCTTAAATATTTATTTTATTCTGTTTTTTAGTGTTTGTTGTTATAGCGGCAACAGAAATACAGCCTGGTGACAAACCGCCAGACAGACAGACGGAAGGATGTGACAGCGGAGTCTTAGTAATTCATACGACCGCCTTAGCCTAGTTGGTAGTGACCCTGCCTACTAAGCAAGAAGTCCTGGGTTCGAATCCCGGTAAGGGCATTTATTTGTGTGATGAGCACGAATATTTGTTCCTGAGTTATGGATGTTATGGATATTTAAGTATATATTTATCTATATAAGTATTTTTATCGTCGTCTAGTAGGTACCTACCTATAGTACAAGCTTTGCTTAGTTTGGGACTAGGTCGATTTGTGTAAGATTGTCCCCTAATATTTATTTTTTTAATAGGGTCCCGTTTTATCCTTTGGGTACGGATACCTAAAAACAGTAAATATAGAAACCCAGCTGATGTCCGGGGGTGCTATGTGGGGAGGGGGTGCTATGTTTACCTCCTTGGCGTCCATGACGGTGCCGACGCCGACGGTGAGCGCCTGTCTTGGCACCTTGCTGATGTCGTGCCCGAAGAAGCGCTTGTTGGCCTCGAGCGTGTCGTAGGCCAGCGTCTTCACGCGCGTGCGCGACACCAGCGACGAGCCCGGCTCGTTGAACGCGATGTGCCCGTCCGGCCCGATGCCTAGCGGCAGGGCAACACAGTGGTCATTGCCATGGATGCGAGTCGTTGACAAAATACGTAGGTACATATCTGTTACTTTTTACACGAGACATAATAATAATAAATCATTTATTTCGAGTAACTTTACAGACTCATACTTATGATTAATGTGCTAAACTACTTATACCTATGTTACAAGGAACAATACAACGTCAACGTCAACGTCTTTATGCTGTTATGAAACTACAACTAAGGCCGGGGTCGTCTTACCAGTGCGGCCCCGGCCGACTAAGTTAGCGTCCATTTTAACATTTAATATAATGGACAGTACAGAGTTGTATTGTCGTGACTTGACTTTTAAACTTTCGATAGTTTTATACTATACAGTGGCGTAGCGTGCCTTGACGGGGCCCCGTATAAAAATTTGTTTGGGGGTCCTTATGAAGGGTAAAGATTTCTCACAAAAGAAAAAAAATGTTTGCATAAAATTAAAAGAAATATTTATTCATCATAATAATCTATCTGTCACTTTTGCTTTTTTGACTTTTGTCATTTCTGAAATAAAAAAAAATTTGGGAAGTTTTTTACTAATTTTTGCTTACGCACGTCGGGGGCCCCGTATAATTGATACGGCAGATACGGCGGTAAGTAGCTACGCCCCTGATACTATAGTTCATACTAAAACAAGACTATCGCGCGACAAAAGTATTTTGCTGTTTCAGTTGCACACCAATCAAAAAACGAGAATATTCTCTCTCTTTATTCCTCGTCTACGACATCAAGGTGAAAGGTACAGTCGTCATCATAAACATTGGAGCAGTCAAGGTGCTCAAAAATATCTGACAATACGGTCATGTTTAGATATTTTTAACCACATTGAAAGCTTCGACGTTTATTTATGATGGCGACGGTACATGTTTTTCGTGTGATAAAGCTCCGTTTCTTTCCCTCCTTAAAAGTGTTTCAGTGATAAAGTTAGCTGCCTATGTCATGTAAAGTTACCTCCGACGAAGAGATGCACGCCGCCCGCTTTCGCGATGAGGTCCTCGAAGCGGCGGCACTCGGCCACGAGGTCGGGCGCATTACCGTCCAGCACGTGCGCGTTCCCCGGCTCTATGTCCACGTGCTTGAAGAACTCGTTCCACATGTAGTAGTGGTACGACTCCGGGTGGTCGCGCGGCAACCCTGACACAAATGCTTCTGTCAGATAAAATACTCTAGAGGGCCTTTTAAGAGGGTTTATACCTGCTGAGTTAACAACGTTGCATTTTTGTTAGTTTTTCTCGATTATTCCATAAAAAATGAATGAAAATTAAAAATGATTTGTATACAAATTGTTCTAATATATAAGTTAATGTGGCTACTGCAATAATAATTCGTGATAGACTTTTATTTTCTTTAAAAACGAACAAATTATTACCTAACGGTTTTTCAAGAAAATAAAAGTCTTATCACGAATTATTATTGCAGTAGACACATTAACTTATATATTAGAACAATTTGTATACAAAACATTTTTAATTTTCATTCAATTTTTATGGAATAATCGAGAAAAACCACAGAAATAATAATAAAGAGGATAGAAGTGCCTTAGACGCGTGACCTTGGCGCCGCGCTTGTGACTCGTAGGTCACAAGCGCGCGACTTGTGGCTCAGTGCTATTTGAAACGTGGGTATGACAACAAGTGCTTTAAAATGGTGTTTTGCAGCATTAGCAATTGCGGAAACTCGTCCACACTGTGTAATTACACTAATAAGGGGATTACATTTCATTGGTATGTATTAATTTAATGTAATAATGCGGTTTATATCAAAATACAACTTGAGAAAATATTTCATTATGAAATATTGGTTTACACGTTATTAACACGAAACTTCATATACCATTGCTACTCATGCCCATAAAAACGCAGATCGTTTTGAATTATACGCAGCAATGTAAAGTAATTTTTGATAACCCTTCCGTCTTGCACAAAAGTTCGTGGTACGGACAAAAAAACAGGTTACGACTAGTACAGACATAATGCCGACGCGGCCAATAAATGGCGCCGTTGTGTAAATGTGGGTATGACTTACGTTCAGTGTTATTCAACGCTATCTCTAAGGTGTAAGGTTCATAATTGTTTGTAAGCAAAAATATTAGTAATTGTGTGCGTGATTGCGTAGTACGGTTCCGGCCTTTTGCATGTGTGCATTAACACAGTAAGTAGAGGGGATGAAGCAGCGACACGAGTTCCGGAAGAAAATAGGAACTAAGGCATTTCTATCTTCTTTATTATTATTTCTGTGAGAAAAACTAACAAAAATGCAACGTTGCCAGCTCAGCAGGTATAAACCCTCTTAAGAGGAGTCTGTGGGGATAGACCGTGATAAAGAGACCTCGCTCCAGGCAGATGTTATGCCTGGTGACTGAAATCCGTAGGAAGAGAGTTGGAAATTGTATTCAAGCATCATACTTGAGAAACTTCGATAGTGCGATGTAAAATGTAGCGATTTCTCTCGGTTGGAGGTCGCTGCAAAGTAATTTCAATGTATATAGGTATTTGTAATTTACAGCACGATTGTGGTTATGTAAGGTCTCCTTGTCACATACGAGCGCTAGGCAAGCTACTAAATCCTTGATAAGTCATTTTTGAATGTAACAGTTACTTGAGAGCTCTCTGTCCTGGGATATTGGTTAATTGTGTCAAATATCCTCTTACAAGCATCTGTGGCAGCGTTTCATAAATTCAGAAATATACTCGGCGTCAAAAATATCGCCCCTCCTATTTGTGCACTTTTTTCCGAAACGCTCTGATTCACAAGCCATTGTTTCGTTTAAATTAAACATTATTCATTTAAAACACACTAAACGTGCTTTTAATTGATACTACATAATATTAATTAGGTAGCATAATTTCGCTTAGGTCTAGATCAGCTTGAATCTGATTTTCGCCGGAGGGGCGATATTTTTGACGCCGAGTATAACATCGTCGTGTATGTTCGTGATACCGTGGTCCGTTACTTTACACGTAGATGTATAGGTAGAGTTCACACGTCTATACGTAGAGTATTTCCTCAACTCTATTGTTAGTACGGAATGATTTTTCTTTAGCAGATTTCCTAACTCAGTTGGTGGGTGAAGGACCCGGCTGGTAGCTGTCAAACTGTTACGTAGTACTTAACTATATGTGATACCGACCGACATACTCATCCATATTGAACGTGGTGACGTGTTTGAAGGAGAGCCGCCCCTCCTTGTAGAAGTCGATGAGGCGGCGGTACATGCCCAGCGGCGTGCCGCCCGTGGGCAGCCCCAGCACGAAGTGGCGGCCCGGCCCGGGCGCGAACTCCGTGATTCGCTGCAGCACGAAGCGCGCCGCCCAGTCCGCCACCACGCCCGCGTCCTCCAGGATTATCAGCCGCATGGTGGCTAGATGCTGTAACTGATAATATTGGGTTTACTCTGTAAGCAGGGGTTGGGGGGTGGAGGTGGGTTTTCACTTCTGCCGGGCTTAGTAGGTAGAGAATCTAAGTGGTCATAAAACTCCAGGTGATCATTGGTCAAAAATATCTAAACACGATCGTATTATCAATCGTATATTGTGTTCAGATATTTTTGAGCAACAACACGTACCTATTCGATTTTTATAATGACGACTGTACCTACATCAACTCACACGTCACGTGAACATCACGTAAGGTCTAGATCTGATTAACGCAATTGGTGGACACTAAATCTACTGTAAATACCTAAAAATAGCCAACATAGTGTCACACAACGTTAAGCACTCAACATTAAGCAGTATGATGCAGCATGGAATTTTTTACCTCAAATAGAGAGAGAGAGAGAGAGAAAGAGAGAGAGAGATGTTTATTTACACATATTCGATACAAACACAGAAAAAAAAATACATTTGACAGGAAATTTACAAATAAAAAAAAATATATCGAATACTATAAATTGGGCCCCACTCAGCATAATGTTGTGGCAAGCCACAACGCTGTTTTTCAGTGGGACCCATTTAAAAACTAAACACAAAAACATACACACTGTGACGACACGAACGCCAGCGAATAGTTCGCAACAAAAACCAAATTAGAAGCCGGAAGTAAATATGTATGGCAACACTTGATCGGCTTAATCGCATTTGAACTTTTAAACCGTAACAAATTAAGCCAAGATTTGTTATGGCTATTATTGCAGCCATAACAAATATAGCCATATTTTGTAAATATTACTTTTAATTGATTAATCTGTCGAGAAGATACTTTCAGTGTAGATGTGAGAAGGGCAAGGAGATCCAGCTGCTTACGAAACAGCCTGACCCAGGGACTGGTTGCCAATCAAGCTGTGCAATAAATACCTACTGATAAGCAGTCAATGCCCTAAATACTTGTCAAGCAAAGCAATAACATCGGCCGTGATAGCGGCGGGTTGCGACAGCGATATCGCGGCTGCATCCCACAATGTCAACTAGGAATTCTTATGAATTAATGATCATTCATTTAAGTATCTACTCTACAATGATATATTATTTAATAGTTGACGCTCTTAATTGCCTTTTTAGTCGGAGTTACAAGGAGCCACATAGTCAAAACAAACCACATAGCCATATTTTGTATATAGGTATGTTGGTAAATAACTAAATATTATCAGGACAATCAGATTAAAAATAAAAAACAAAAAAGGCTTATGTACTTATGCATAACCCTAGTTAATAGTGTTATCTTCATGACAAAACATCTATGGGATTCTAACTTCAATTACATACATACATTTATTTTATCAATGAAAAATTAAATATAAGATTTCATTTCATAATCTACATCAATTGATATTTATTTATTTAATTATTACTTGGATATCTTTCAACACTAATGTATTCTCAACAATGGCATAAAAATAAATTTGTTCTTATTGTTATACAAACTGAGTCCAGAGGTTAAGTTGCTAATCAAAACCCATTCAAATTGATAAAGTGCTAAGAATCATCTGAAATCAACTGTCTTTTTGGAAATAAACAAGGCAAGGCTTCACAAGCAGTAGTCAAGAAATATTTAAATATCTAATCCTTAGGGTTCTGTATCTCCAAAGTATTAAGAAACTGTTGCTGGCGTTTATATTTGTATAGATTTAAAAACTGTAGATGTCAATATTAATTACAATACCTACAGCCGAAAGGTTTGGCTGCATCATTTTAAAACATTAACTAAATAACATGACACTACACCCAGTCAGTTCCAGTTCCAGTCGCCATGCACACAACAAAACCCCAAATCAAACCGGTAATGTGATATTTGAAACCCATTCCGAGAACTTGACCTTCAGGCATCAAGATACCAATATTTTAAAACTAAATGTAGTGATAACCAACGGCAATAAGTACAGTGCTCAAAAATATATAAAAAAACCCTTACGCGTTTGATAATATGGTCGCGTTTGGATATTTTTGTGCACCCTACACCGCTCTGATGTTTATGATGGCGACTGTACATGGACCGAAAATAAAAATGTAACTTGACATTTTATAAAATTCTGGTGATCCGAACATACATAGGTACTTATTTATTTACAAACGATAACTTGATTGCAAATGAAACGTCAGATATTTTCGGCAGGTCAACAACCTTTAAAGGAGGTCACTCACCTTGAAAACACGTCTGGCACAGCTCGTTGCGTCTTCGCTACTGCACTCGCACTGCTCTCTGTTCTCGATTGATTTCTCGTATCGAATTTATTTAAAATTGTTTATTTAACAATAACAAAAGGCGAGCGCCGTCGATATTTAGTTGTTTGTGACAGCACTCCGACCAACTGAACTGATAACGTCGTCAAGTCAACTGTCACTTGATGAATACAATACAATCCAATCACAGTCTACTACTATGGAATCGATAGTTGAATTCCGAAACTGAAATTGTTAACGTAATTTCGTTGGTGTGAAGGTTAGAAATGTTTGGCAAGTGTCAAATGATTGCGATTGTATTGCGGGGAATATTACGTAATTCAGTGTGCCGGTGTTGCTATGTGTATTGTCCAAATGCAATTGGTAGATTACATTATCAGAATGATGAATTATAAAAAATTAACCATGTTAAACGGTACATAGTTGATTATACGAAAGGCCTGACAGGAAAAACGGCTCCAACGGCTAATAGTATCGACTTGAAACTTGATACGTATACAGGGTTATTTGTAATTCACTGACATCCTCTTAACCCTGAATTCCTATCACTCAAACAAATGTTTTTGTTATACGACTTTTTAAAATGATGCACTTTTTTTCCCATACAAATACACAGACTATCGTAAAAATAAGAGGTAATCTCAAATCTTCAAAACGTTATTACACCAAAAATATTAAGTTATGACAAAAGCCGTAAAACAAAAAACATTTGTTTAAGTGGTAGGAGTTTAGGGTTAAAAGGATGCTAGTGAATTACAAATAACCCTGTATGTATATTGGATGACAGTGCAAGTACAGACCTTATTGAAAACAAATGATGGATGATGTATGATGGGATTCCACCCTGATATATTCCCAATCGGTCAATTGAAAGAATATAACTATTCGAGGACAGGGTTAAAAAAATAATACGCATTATGTCCAATAAATGGCATATATTTCTAATTTTATAATGTTCATACGTCACAAGAGATTAATCAAAACACGAGACCGCCAGTTCTCGGTAGACTTTCTCCAACATACAATTATTTCACTAACTAACATAAAGCTCCGACCACACGGACGATTCCTCGATATATTGTGCTCCCTCATCAGTGTGGTGATAGCTTCAAATGCCTTCGCTCTTCTAATAATAAACGTTAATACAATTTTTTTATTTCAATTTTATAAAATGTTCAACTAACAAGTGGTTCTGACAGAGAGAGCTTGGTACATCACGTCTTGGTACCGTCAGATGCAGCGAGTCTACCTTCCCAGGTCAACTCTACCTCTCTAGTTATGTTATTAGCACTACAATGGTAGTTATTAGTGCTAGATGCAATGTAGTCAACTATCTGGGAAAGGTAGAATTGTCACATCTGACGGAACACAAAACAATTAAGGCGTACTTTGTGATATCCTACAATGATTATCAATCTTAATAAACAATAAAATCATAAAATATACATCTAAGCTCTGTCTGATATTACTTAAAAGTAATGTGTACAGCTAGGAAATAAATACACCTTGAAGACGAAGTATCTTTAATTTTTGATATAAAAAATAAGTAGAAATAAAATAACTAGTAACTTATGATACTGTAGGTTTTGTAAAAATATAGGGTATCTAGTAGGAATCAATCAAGATGTACAACTACCACAGCTCCGCTTCGCCGCGGAGAGCGGGCGGTGCCCACTACAGACCGCAACAAAACATCTAGGTACTTAACAATAGCGAAATAGGCCTGCATTCAACAACATACAACAAGCAGTACTCCGTAACATTCAGATCCTTAGTTCAAATAAGTTATACCGAAACAACTGGAAATCGTGGCAGCGCGGCAGCGGCTGGCGCGAGCTAATTTTGTACAGATTTGGTCTTTACGTCTTTCTTCGTACTCATACAGGTTATACCAACTTCATGGTAAGCGGAGCACTCCGATGTAAAATACAGGTTTTAAAGGTAACGCCTTCCATTATACCTAACAGCTTTACTTGCACATAGAGAATATTAATTAAGTATTTATTAAAAAATATTTTTTTATAAAATATAACTACTTGAAGCACTATGTACAAAGGCAGTAGCCCGCGCGGGTAGGGATCGTAATACAACTATGTGCCTGCTTACTCTATCGCTACGACGAACGCGAGGAACGTCAAAATTACAACATTGTAAGAGAATATAGAAATACTCTAAATGGTCGGGTCTCCACTGAGCGAGCCACCTCGCGAGGCAAGCGCATGAGCCATGATTTTGTTCTACAAAAAGCTCAAAAGCACACCGAAAATGGCTCGCTCAGTGGGAACCCAGTTAATGATTTTTTCGCTTACAATAATTTCTATTATAGGTATACGTGAATACAAACATTCACGAAGAATACCGTGTTTTATATTAAGGTATTTCGTCCTATATTTTTGACACTCAAGTGGACAGCTCCACAACAGGTTGGGATCTCGATGAGGAAAATGAAGTGATTACTAATTGATTCTGATTTGGCATGCCAACTGTGGTCACCTCCTTAATAATTATTTAACTTTCGTCATACAATACTGTTAATATTTGGCGTGAATGCGTTCACTCAACGCGCAACCACCGCAATCGACGTCTGATTTCTTAAAAAATAATGTTTCAATTAATGATTTGCTTTTTTTGATTGATGATTTGTACCGTGCATGTTTTGTGTGTGATATTAATTGACACGACTGTTTCACAAACATAATTAGTTTCGAAAATGATCTCCGTCTTGATCAAATGTAATTTTGGATCCATCGTAACTATATTGCAAAGTTAAAAATCCTATCACATATCAATAATATTTTATAATAAATCACTGTGATGTCGAAATTGTCAACTGTTTTACAAATTACACAATACCGTTTATACTTATATTACAATTACTTGCATGCATTTCTTGTAACCATTTTCATTATCTTTATTATACTTTGTATATATTATTTTCTTTGATTTTTAAATCCTTCAGATGCTGCTGGCCTTTATTTGATTAACGGGACAGGCGACAGGTGTCATTGACAATTCGGTTTCCATTTCGTAGCTATCAAGCCCGGTTTAACACGCATCTCCTCGAGCCAACCATAACAACCATTGTATGTACAATTGCCATACTTAGTCATAGCCATAGCCATAGTTAGTTGCTTGTCGCGGTTCCTTTACGTTCAGGGCGCGCAGTCGACGCATCTATATAAAGCGCCCATAGCAACAGAGACTTTCAGAGACATTACCACGCCGCGTCCCATCGCATCGTGTTAAAAGACCGAGCGAACCGTAGAAGCGGCGTCTATGCACAGGACTGGAGTCGACATCATTCAAACTAAACCACTTTATTTCAGACCCATATAAAGAAAGAAAGAAAAAAGTATAGTCGATCAAGTAAGTGCTTTACCATTTTTTATGACAGTTCCTACATCAGAATAAAAACTATAAGACTGACTGTCACATTGACTTGTAAGTGAAAGTAGCCTTTGATGCTTGAAGCCGTACAACTGACATTAAATCTTAGGGTGGTAAAGGAATTTCTTGGGCGGCTATACCTTTGAAATAAATAAATAGTGAGTTAATCAAGTCGGCTAATGAGTGACGTCACAGTCCGGTCGAATCCCCAGCCTAGACACGTCCCGCTCGCTGTCTCCTCTAATGAGAGGGCCCACAGTTCTGTGTTACCATACAACAATCTTTGTGTTAATGCATTTTGACAGCTCATAAAACGTATGGCTAGTGATCGCTGGTGTGGCAAAAGATCATTTTGGTACAACGTAGCTTTTTGCGTTGTGAGTCGTGTATTACCGGTCGCATAATTTCTGCAGCATTCGGTTTTATACAAAAGTCCAGTTTTTGTCTCACAATGAATTTTACACAAATAGAACTTTTGTATAAATTGCGCGAGCGAAAATACGAGACTCACATCTTAAAAAATAACGTTCGTTAGGGCTCGCCCTGAAAGACCACGTCGGCCAAAGCATATTCTGCCCCTAAAATATTCAGACAAAATAACCGGGTGGCACAAACAAATTGTACTTTTTGACAACGTTACATTTCGACATTTCATGCATTTTGTTATAAAAAGTGTACCCATTATTTTTTTAATTAGGATATTTTGGAGTTTTCTTACTGAGAAGCAAGAGCGAGATTAAAAATAATGTCCCTAATTTTTCACACATTTTTTCGTGTCAGTTTTGTGACGAGCGAGCCATATAAACTGTATGAAAAAAAAAGCCACAAAACTGTCTCAAAAAACAAGGATACTTTTTCCTTTATGAAAATGAACAAACAGTACTTGTGTTTTTGACTAAGAAAACTCTAAAATTTTCTCATATGAATAAAAAATGAAGGGTACACTCCCATGAGTTTTTTATTTATTGAAAATGGCCATTTTTACCGGCGCAACCTGCAGGCTAATTGTCGAACTCCCTCGCAATCGCCATCGCGTTCATTTTGACAGTTCTTGTATGGGCTGACGATTAGTATCGGAAACAGTCAGCTGTCACAGCCATACAAAAACTGTCATTTCAATCCGATACCGAGTATCAAGAAAGTCGCACAATTATGTCTTGATCACACGTACCGAGTAAACCGGGCGAGACAGTAAAATGTTTCTCGGCCGAGACAGTGACATAAGCAAGTGCCTGTTCACACGTGTTTTGAAATTAGCATAGTCAGTTCAGTTCTATTGAGACCGAGTGGCGAGACAGTGCACGTTCGGACCAGCCGAGTGAGCGAGCGAGACAGCGCCTAGTACGTGCTCGGCCTAGTACAGGGGTCACCAATTAATTTCGCTCGGGGTCCGTTTTAAGAAATGAAATGACAATCGCGGTCCGCACACAACTTTAAAAAAATTTATTAATCATGTAATTACGGAAATGACAAAGGTATTTGAAGTAAGTTTCAAGTCTTTCTCGCTTGTTAGCTCGTTACTTCGCTCGGCCGTTTTCGAATTGATGTCAACAAAGATAATAAGGGGATACATTTTTTGGTTAGTGCAAGTTGCTGTGTTGTCGCGGTCCGCACAAAATGGGTCGGCGGTCCGCTATTTGGTGACCCCTGGCCTAGTAGATAGAACGGGGGCCGAGCTACTGTCTCGCCGCTTCGTTCGGCCGAGTAGTCGGCCCAGCAACCCAGCACTCGGCGCTATGTTTATACGCACCGAGAGCACTGTCTCGCCCGTTTACTCGGTGCGTGTGATCAAGGCTGGTGTTGGAGCTGGTGGCAGGTATGGTCAGTCGTCGCGCGCGCGCTTGGCGGGCGGCTCGCCGTCGCCGGCCCAGCAGGCGTACTCCGGCAACCACTTGGCGAGCTGCGCGTCGAAGAACTCCTCCAGCCGCGCCGCGTCCTTGTAGATCTGAGACTCCGGCTGCAACAACAAAGACCAATCACATCACTAACAGTACCGACAGTTCACAACACACGCCTAGCTCAGTGTAGGAACCTGTGCAACCACAATTGCTGAATCAATAGTACCTACATGATGTGATTCAGTTTATAGAATGCGAAAACTTACTTTAGTTTTTTACGCACTTTTGTTCTTCCCTTTTATCTATAAATCGTTCGTTAAAATAAAGAAATCGTTCACCGGTAACCAACGGGAACTGTGAAATTTTCTGTGGTAACAATTTATGTCCAGGATCTTAAATTATCGTCATATCTTTCATCAAAATCGAAACGTTTATTCTGCAAGTAGGCCGCGAAGTGCACTTTTAAATGTCACTTTTTTTTAAACTACCAGCGTTTTCGTAAGGACCATCATTGCTAAGAAGAATGCGCCGCAATAAACTTGGCAGAAAGTAAATCAATTCAGTGACCACCGCACCGGTTTAGACGAGACGTTAAATCATTGCAGACAGAGTTAGCAGCGCTGGTAGTCGTCAATTGGGGATGTCTATTTTTTTGCAATGTATAGTAAATCGAAAACCATTTCGAGATAAATGGTTTTTAACTCGTTTTCTGTAGTTATTTAATTTTAATATTATATAATGAATTTATTACATAACAAATAAGCAATGACCTTCATTTGACTTTGGTGTAAATTGCGTGACCGGTCCAAGTCGTACTTTATTCTGTGTGGTTAGAATTGTTCACAAATTTACGCGTGGGTTATAACTACGGAGTTTGATTTGGACCCACTGCCTGACATCTAGCACTTTGACAGCGCCAGTAAAGTGACACTAGTTACAGTGTACCACCACGCAAAAAATGATTAAAGGGGTTGCCTTATCGCACGCATTTAGATAGATTTAGAAATTTGGCAGTGTGGGAGCCCTCAATTACAATCTGACGTCATCAACCAAAATAGTTTCAATAATTAATTTTGAAAAAAGTAGTGAACTAAGTGACAAAATATTGAAATTAGTTTCTTATAATTGACTTTTCTATACAAAAAAAATATAAAAACCACTGGTATTTTTTTTTAGACTTTCCCAATTGAAGTGGAGTGAGCATGACTTTTGGCGGCCTTTTAGTTTCCAACAAGCTTTTTACTTTTAATGCCCCTTGGAGCTGCCTCCAGATTATGACGTCCCGCGCCACCAGGACCTTATTTCACCAATGTGACAATTGTCAGTGACATGTGCACTGGCGGGTTCTTGGCACTAAATGTGTTTATGACTATTATGTTCTGAAACGAGAATATTTTTTTCTAGTCGACATATTTGTAGATTTTGTTGGTAAATCTCGACGTGAGATTAAAGTTGTGTCAGTCTTGCGTTACAATTGTAGTATTTCGTGGTTAACATACGCGTTTATTTACATGTTATATGTGTGTAATAAATAGTTGCGACAATAGGGATGTTGACAACATTAAAAAATAATTCGAAGACACGACTCCAGTGAAAAAACGCTTTATTTTAGCCCTAAAACCCAGATTAATTTTCGATTAACTGCAAAATTAGATTTTTTTTTGCTTTAAAACAAATAAATAGTTGGTTAATTGAGTATGCGAACAAGTGACGTCATATGTTGCTGTTGCCATTCAAACTCTATGGGAGAAAACTGTTTTGAGAGCTCATAAAAAGTACGTCAGTCGATTGGTGGTGTCAACATCCCTATTGTCACGTTGGTGAAATAGGGCCCAGGTACTTAGGGCGGCTGCTCAGTTCGCTCTGAACTGACGCTGAACATTAGTATGGATGGTGCAGACTCGGCTGCATCTGCATCTAGTCCCTCGTGTTGTGCCGGGTTGTGCTCGGCCCGCACACGTGACACGTGTGCGCGTGTACACGTACCGGGTTGTACTGCGCGGCGTTCCGGAACAGCAGGCGCACGTCCGCCACGAACTGCGCCACGTGCGTGTAGCGCGCCGGCGCGCGCGGCTGCAGCCGCATGCGGATCATGTCCAGACACATCGGCCGCTGGATCTGCACACGCACACATACGTTTACTTTTACTTTACCACTGACAGAAGGCTTGCCTTCATTTCATTTCCAACTTTAACACCATACAAATAAAGTAGCTATTACGAAATCTGCAAACGTGGGTAACAGTATTCTAAAATTGGCTTCGTTTGTAGGTCGTTAAAGTTGAATATGAAATGAAGGCAAACCATCTGTCAGTGGTAAACTTTATGTAATTTTACTGTACATACGATACGATAACTGCAAGAGCTATCACATTAGCGATTTACGAACGTATTCAAATGCTGCGGCCACATTATCGGGCGAAGATTCGTGGAAAACTTCGTGGTACAATGAACACGAACCACATGGCCACATATTATCGCAATAAGAACTACAGGAGTCCGAACACAGTACCGATTCGTTCGAATGATCGCGTTATAACGAACTGCGTAGCTAAACATGTCGCAACAGGTCGAAAAATTGCCGCAGCAACAGAGAGGCGAGCGAGCAGGGAGTTTTAAGTTAGTACATTATTTCAGACTAAGGAGGTTTCAAGTTAGCTAAGTTTTTATTTATATATCTTTAAAATTTAGCTATAGCTCAATTTTACAACACAAAACTTATCTACGCTTCATGAAACTTCATTATTTTTATATTTTAAATTTATATCAAATTGTTTTGCAATAATTTTAGTAAGAATTTTTAACATTTCGGCAGAATCTCGCCGTGTGACCATTCCAATTCTAAAACAAACACAGTTCTTAGCATTATCTATACTTCGTTTAATTTAAGGTTTGAATTAACGGTCAACTTGTAACACACGTTTCTCGGTATTTTGAACACAAATGGACTAAAAATACCTACATGTCCATTTATTAGCGGTATTTATTATGTTTTCATTATTGAAGTTAACACAATTTCAAATAGTTTCGTTGTTTCATTTAAAAACGAGTGCAAATTTTACCGTTAAGTTTCAAATGTTAAAATAAATGGAGTATATGGCAGACGACTCGAAACAAGTGACAATCTGTATTGGCGGGTAGTCATTATCTTATTCAATTTTTTCATAGCGTCTTTCCTTTGCCCAGCTGTGAAGCGTTTAGATACAAAATATTTTTATTTTCCTTACAATGTGATACAAGAGGATTACAAACTAAAGTCATTAAAAGCCATCCGCCTACGGCGTCGGGCTCCTAATAGACTCTCGTTGGTAATCCCCTTCTTACGGCCCTCGATGCACCGCGGCGTAGTATTGTTGGTGGGAGCGGTGTACTACGTACCGTGGTGTGGTAGTGCGTGTTGCCAGGCGGCACGGGCTCACGGAAGGCCAGCGAGGGCTCGTACTGGCAGTACAGCTCCAGCGTGACGCGCTCCATCAACTTCTGGTCGCGCGCGGACACGCCGCCGGCGCCCGGCGGTCGCACCTCCGGCGGCAGCTCCGCGAAGTTCACGCACAGCAGGCACTGCCACGTCTCAGTCTCCCTGCAACACGATCCAGTTGAGTCGATTCGTATCTACAGACACCGCACAGGTCGATTCACAAGAGTTGCCACGAATGTTGAACGAAAGCAATGTCACTTTGACATTTTTGTAGGAAAATGACTGATGCATGACATTTTCATATTTGTGTGAAGTGTATTCAAATAGGTAACACATAGATACTTTACGGCCTTATTTTATGGGGATCTGCTGCAGACTTGGAATCAATTTTTATTTTGCAAAAGCGAGCTATCAGAGTGATATACTAGGGGCGTTCAATAAAAAGTGAGAATAACTAATTATTTATAACTAATTATTTATAACTAAGTGTTATAAATAACTTTTACTAAATGTCATTTTATTTTTCGACATAGTCACCTTTTAGCATAATACACTTAGTATATCTTTTTTCTAAACTTAAAATTCCATTTTTAAAAAAGGTCTCATCTTGAGTACTTAAAAAATCTTGTACTGCAGCGACTACCGCGTCGTCGTCTTCAAATTTCTGGCCTCTCAGGTATTGTTTCAATCTCGGAAATAGGTAGAAATCACTGGGAGCGAGATCTGGTGAATACGGAGGATGCTTAAGGATATCGAACCCAGCATCACGAATTGCAGCCATTGCAACGGCGGACTTGTGTGCCGGGGCATTGTCCTGGTGGAACAGCACGACTTTCGAGAGTTTACCTCGCCGTTTTTCGCGGATCTCATTGCGCAATGTTGCTATTTGTTTGGCGTATAAAGTGCCCGTAATAGTGGCTCCATGCTCGAGATACTCAATCATTAATACCCCTTGACCATCCCAAAAAACAGAGCCCATGACCTTACCGGTAGATGGGCTCACCTTGAATTTCTTCGGAGTTGGAGATGATGGCCTTTTCCATGTCATAGGCTGCAGTTTCGTTTCAGGGTCGTAATGATGGAGCCATGTTTCGTCCATTGTTATAAATCGCGCCAAAAAAAGTTCCCGGTCTTGCTGCATCAGGTTCAAAGCTTCTTGACAAATCTCTAGTCTAGTTTGTTTTTGCGTGTCAGTAAGCATTCTTGGTACCCAACGCGCAGATACCTTTATCATACCCAAGCGTTCATGTAAAATATTATGCACGCTCCCCATTGAAATCTTTACATTTCCAGCAATAAAACGAACTGTGACACGACGATCCGCCAAAACTGAGTTTTCGACTTTTTTCACAATTTCTCCAGTTACTGCTGTAGTAGGGCGTCCGGAGCGGGGGTCGTCCATTGTCGATGTTCTTCCACGTCTAAATTCGGCGCACCAACGTGCGACTGTCGAATACGGAGGAGCATTAGACCCTAAAGTGTCCCGCAAATCCAAATTGACTAAGTCCGTAGAAAAATTTTTCAAATACAAGTATTTGATAACGGCACGCAGTTCAATTTTCTCCATTTTCGCTAACGTACTCAATAGCATTGCAAAGAAATTACCGTATATTTTTTTAAACAAAAGACAGTTAGTTTTTTTTTTCATAGCAATCAGCTAGATAGATTAGCTTTACCGGCCAGTATTTAATTTCGTAATATTAAAAGAGTTTGCATCTCATTCTCACTTTATATTGAACGCCCCTCGTATAACTTAAGGACACGTGATTCTTTAAGATCTTTTTTTAAAGAAATAGGTATCCTAACCCTGCCGTCGTTTTATATATTTGAAATAATCATGTATGTAAGAAAAAACATATGTGATTTTCCCACTAACGTCGATAAGCCAAAGGCTACTAGAAACACAGGGAAGCTTAAAGTTCCATCTTACAGACTGGCTAAAACTAAAAAGTCGTTTCTGGGAAGATGCATACGTTTTTATAATAAAACTAGCGACCCGCCCCGGCTTCGCACGGGTGTAACTTTGAAAAATAGGTGTGAAAAATAAAGAAAGTCTATAATTTAAGGTGGTAAGTTTATATATTTACCTCTTTTTCCCCAAACTACACCCACACGAAGTCGGGGCGCGTCGCTAGTTTTATGAATAAAATTTCGACCCGTACATTTAATTTAAACGATCGTATTCTGTTAATCACGCCAACTGTCAAACGACTGGCAGTTATGTCAAACGCCATAAGGTTACATTAGAAAAGTTATTATGGACGGTAATTTTTCTTATATTTTCTAATTTTCCGCGCAATTTTCTTAATTTTTTCTTTCATAAGAACCTTCTCCTGACAATGACGAACACAACAAAAAAAGAATTAGTGAAATCGGTCCAGCCGTTCATGCGTGATGCCGTGACCAAGGGAAATAGGGATTCATTTTTATATATATAGATTCCGAAAACAATAACCGAACAAACTGATACAAAATTCAAATCCATTGTGAAGAAGACATTAATATCTAAGGCGTACTATAAAATTAATGACTATAATCATGGACAGGGATGTTTGGAAATAATTCCGATCCGCATTGGCGATCCCTAGTCTCAAATAGCGTATCTACTGTGTTAAAAAATTTAATTGTATTAAATACTTTAGATGTATGTAATTTAATAACAATGTAGATCTGATTGAAAAAAATATACCTTGTTGAGTTTCTTGCCGGTTTCTTCTCAACAGGGTTTTTTCCGAACCGGTGGTAGATTCTTCGACGTTCATAGGAGCATTAATTGATGCCTAAATTGAATAAAGAATTTTGACTTTGACTTTGACTTTGACTTTCATTCACTCATTCGATCCGTTCGTGCCAACTCTTGTGAATCGACCTGTACGTGTCAGACACGTATACTCTATTTAATTTAGAATTAAAAACCACAACAACATTATATTGCGGCTCGTGAACTGTAATCTCTTTACAATTTGTACTAGAGTAACAATTGACGACACGCAGATAAAGTGACATTAAAACAATTTTATTTTGCGGCTCCCAGACTATTGTACTGTACTATTTGCTAGGTAAGAAATAGTTGACGAGCCGCAATATAATGATGTTGTGGTTTTCAATTCTAAATTAAATGAAGTATACCGTGGCAGACAAAACAATATTCTTCTATACAGTTTATATTAACGAATTCATATTCCCCATTTGCCCTATTTTCAACCGACGAAAACAAAAGGAGGAGGTTCACAATTCGACGTGTATTTTTTTTTTTTAATGTATGGTCACGCATAACTTTTTACAGAGTAGTCCGATTTTGATGATTCTTTTTTTATTGGAAAGCGTATACCCCGAGGGTGGTCCCATTTAAATTTGGAAACAATATTCCTACCCTAAGGGTAGAAAAACAGGGGATGATTGATTGTTCAGTTACTGATTGTACTATATGACCACGCATAACTTATTACAGAGTAGCCGGATTTTGATGAATCTTTTTTTATTGGAAAGCGTATACCCCAAGGGTGGTCCCATTTAAATTTGAAAATAATATTCCTACCCTAAGGGTAGGAAAACAGGGGATGATTGACTAACTTTTTACAGAGTAGTCTGATTTTCATAATTCTTTTTTATTGGATAGATAGGGTATACCTTGAAGTTGGTATTATAAATTTGGAAAAAAAATTACCCTTAGGATGGAAAAAAGTATAAAATAAAAACTTTTTAACAAAAAATTAAACCGCCGAAAAAACTGAAAAGCAAAAAATAATACCTTTTTTTTTGACCTTAATCTAGGTACAGTCGAGTTCTCCAATATCTGTACAGCCAACCGTTCATAAATATCTGTACATAGACCTTATTACCGTAACATAAGGCTCATGTTTATATATTTATGAACGGTTGGCTGTACAGATATTGCAGAACTCGACTGTACCAGTTTGAAGTCGGTGCCTCAGCACGAGCCAGGAGGAGTGATAGAAGCCAATCAGGCAGACGATTATAGGGCCACTCCTCCTGGCTAAGTGCTGAGGCACCGACTTCAAACTGGTACCTAGATTAAGGTTAAACAAAAAAGGTATTATTTTTTGCTTTTCAGTTTTTTCAGCGGTTTAATTTTTTGTTAAAAAGTTTTACTTATTTATAACTAACATAGGCAATAAGTCATGTAAACTAACACAATATGGAATTGTTCTGAAATAAATAATTATTATATGTATCGTGCCCGGCTCCCGGCTAGTATGCGCAGTTCATGTCTGTACGGGTACGTCCCTGTGGCTATCCGCCGGTCACTCACTCGGGCAGCTTCTCGATGGTGGGTATGTGGCAGTACTGGTGGAAGACCTTGGGGCACTTGTCGCAGCACATGAGCTCGCCGCCGTCCATGCACACGGCGCACCAGTCCTCGTTGGGGTCGCCGCCCGCGGCCGCGCCGCCCAGCGCCGCGCCCCCCGCCGCGCCCAAAGCCGCTCGCTTGCCTACAAACATTTATAATCCCGAATATTTCAAATTCCGAATGCTTCATTTGTCCGAATGCATTTTTTTCTGAAACTGTAAATATTCTAGGATTTTTATAAAACAACCCTGACCTAAACCTAAAGGGTTCTACACGATGGTCCTGAAATAAATCCTGAAATATTTACAGTTTCAGAAAAAAATGCTTTCGGACGAATTAAATTTTCGGGATTCTAAAACTTCGGAAATAAAATTTTCTAAACATCGATAGGTTCCCCTCGTCTACACAATGGCCCATGATGGGCGATTAAAAAAGTTGCCATCATCGCCGCGATTGTGGGTTGCTCTCTACACAATCGTGACTGTAGACGCGAGCACGATTATTGGCACGCATTCCTTTGATGTACCGACAATTGGCTAAGTAAAGTTTTTTTAAGAGGTGCTAATTATATTTTTTTTCGACAGTCGGCGTTCCGAAGATCGAGAAACTGCAGCTGTTTTATTTTTATGTCTTATTGTTTACTGGAAATATTTTTTTAAGTAAATGAACTAAAACAATTACTTTGCTCACCCGCGACCTTACAATAGTTACGTTTATGCAAGAAATGTGCGTTCATGCAGTTCCTCCACCTCCACACTGTACGAACACACACAAATCACATAAACCCAACCATCACCACCACCAAGCTACACTGACGCGTTTCGAACTCAACCAGAGCTCATCTTCAGAGTTACCACAACCGTATGCTATGCTACCAAATGTTAAACTCAAACAACATTAACACTTGGTAGCATAACATACGGTTGTGGTAACTCTGAAGATGAGCTCTGGTTGAGTTCGAAACGCGTCAGTGTAGCTTGGTGGTGGTGATGGTTGGGTTTATGTGATTTGTGTGTGTTCGTACAGTGTGGAGGTGGAGGAACTGCATGAACGCACATTTCTTGCATAAACGTAACTATTGTAAGGTCGCGGGTGAGCAAAGTAATTGTTTTAGTTCATTAATATGGACCTCCGCAAAGTAACGCCTGATTCAATAAATTATTTTTTTAAGTGTTCGAGTTGACATTTGTGAGATTTAATGGCTGACAAGCGGTTCGTGCTCAGTACTTAGTAGAAACAGAAAAAAAACTAAGTCATCTGTCACTTTTGTCCATGTCAAACCATTTGCGTTTCGTTTGCTTTGCGTTTTGGTGTGATTTTTGGACTATTTTTAACGACCTCCGCACAAAATCCGGATTTAAAATTTTACCGCATTTCTCCACGAATTATGCACGATAATTAAATCACAATTGAATATTTTCGATCATTATTTTGGAACTGCTTTTTGGACAATGCAAAGTAAACGAAACGCAAACGGTTAGATTTCATTTGACATTGACAATTGACTTCGTTTTTTTTTCTATTTCTACTAAGTACTGAGCATGAACCGCTTGTCAGCCATTAAATCTCACAAATGTCATCTCGAACACTTAAAAAAATATTTCCAGTAAACAATAGGAGATAAAAATAAAACAGCTGCAGTTTCTCGGTCTAGAAGACGACTACTGTCGAAAAAAATATATTTAGCACCTCTTCAAAAAACTTTACTTAGCCAATTCTCCGATTATTCCCGATTACAGGCAACGACGGCCACTCACAGACGATTATGCTCTCTTCACAATCGTGCATGCCCGTACTCGCCCGTCATGGGCCATCGTGTAGACGAGCCATCAAAATAGATGATTCTTGTCTATCGTTCTTGTTCCAAAAGCGCTCAGTTAGGCACAGAATAGACGTTGGAGTTTTGCTTGGCGATGGTGGGTATCATGTGCTGGCCGGTTATGTGTTTTTTTTTATTATGAGAGGGAGGCAAACGAGCAAGCGGGTCATCTGATGGAAAATGATCACCACCGCCCATAAATATCAACAACTCAAAGAGAGTCACTGATCTGTTGCCGGCCTTTATAAAGGAGAGGGAATAAGGGAGAGGGATGGGGAGAGGTATTAGGCCCCCGGCGTACTCGCTGATCGTACGAAACGCAGCTTCACGCCGGTGTTCTGTGAGAGAGTGGTACTGCCTTGTCCGGTCGTTATCATCTGAGCTCTGGGGCCATAAAACCCTTTTTCGCACATCTCGCTCGCTCTTGGGAAGTTATCGAGTCTCTCGCTCACTGTAGTATGTAGTTAGTATTACGAAATAACGCTGCAATTAGGGCGACGGCCCGCTTACTCCGCATTTGGGCATATAATAGTGACGTAGCTTTAAGTAACATTAAGCATAATTGTATTAGATTATGGACATTCATTATACGACAATCATGGACTTGACAAGTGTTTGATCTTCTCACCTATCTCCTGAACGAGACATCCACCAACATATATTAGATCACATTTTGTAGCGATGTGTGAGCGAGAGATCCGATAACTTCCCAAGAGCGAGCGAGATGTGCGAAAAAGGGTTTTATGGCCCCAGAGCTCAGATGATAACGACCGGACTATAGCTACAACATGGCTCTACCACTGCAAAGTGTGTGTGTGTGTGTGTGTGTGTGTGTGTGCGTGTACCGTGTCGGTCGTCGGTGGAGGAGTGCACGACGGGCTCGGCGGCGGGCGGCTGCTGCTCGGGCAGCACCTGCACGCCGTTGGAGTCCAGCTTGGCGATGGTGGCCATCAGGTCCTGGACGGACTCCGCGCACACCTTGTCCAGCTCCACGCCCAGCCCGCCCTGCGCACGAACACGACATGAAGCAGGACGCACAGTGGTTACCTGGCGGCGCACGCCAATAACCGCCCGGCCGCGATTTCGCGCGTTATAAAGTAATAATATTTATTTAACAGACATTTTTTTTTACAAAAGATCCTTATAACAAATGGAACTCTGTTCCCGAAGTAGGTAAACCTGTATTTTAGGATGAACATTTCTTCATTTAATTTTCTGTGTTCATTGCGAATGAACTGATAAAACGCTCGCCGAGCCGTCGGTCGCGTAAAACCATGGGCGGGCCGTAAATGGTGCTCTATAGTACATTATTGTCGTGGCCTGGAAGTAGGCAATTGCTGGCTGAGTATGAGTATTAAACGGACGAGCTTGCGAGTCCGTTTAACTAATACGAAGCCAGCAATTGCTATTCCAGCCGAGAGTAAAAAGTTTTTCTCAAAAATGGTGAAGAAAAAAAACTTAGAATAAACTTTTTTTGAACTTAATAGGTACAAAGAATTGCAAATCACTTAAAATTAAATGTCATTTAACCCTTTCCCGCCTTTTTTCATAAAAAAAAACTGCAGTTGTATTTTTCTACCGAAAACACTACAAGCTGTTTCAAACACAATAAAAAGAGTCCGGAGTGCTAACAAAACAACTGATACCGGTGTCCTTTGAGTTGGCTGTATACGAATAGTGCCAACTTATTACCATGGCCGAATTAACTTTTTAAAAAGTTTGAGACTCCACAATAATGGAATTTGTATGCGACATTGTTGTCGAGTTTATCGAGCCTGCAATGTTTTTAACTTTTTAATTTTTTATTGACCATAAACTATGCACTTCGCGTTCTGATATGTAAAGAACACAGAAATAATAATAAAGAGAAATGCCTTAATGCCTTGCCTTAGTTCCTATTTTCTTCCGGAACTCGTGTCGCTGCTTCATCCCCTCCACTTACTGTGTTAATGCGCACATGCAAAAGACCGGAACCGTACTACGCAATCACGCACACAATTACTAATATTTTTGCTTACAAACAATTATGAACCTTACACCTTAGAGATAGCGTTAAATAACACTCAACGTAAGTCATACCCACATTTACACAACGGCGCCATTTATTGGCCGCGTCGGCATTATGTCTGTACTAGTCGTAACCTGTTTTTTTGTCCGTACCACGAACTTTTGTGCAAGACGGAAGGGTTATCAGAAATTACTTTACATTGCTGCGTATAATTCAAAACGATCTGCGTTTTTATGGGCATGAGTAGCAATGGTATATGAAGTTTCGTGTTAATAACGTGTAAACCAATATTTCATAATGAAATATTTTCTCAAGTTGTATTTTGATATAAACCGCGTTATTACATTAAATTAATACATACCAATGAAATTTAATCCCCTTATTAGTGTAATTACACAGTGTGGACGAGTTTCCGCAATTGCTAATGCTGCAAAACACCATTTTAAAGCACTTGTTGTCATACCCACGTTTCAAATAGCACTGAGCCACAAGTCGCGCGCTTGTGACCTACGAGTCACAAGCGCGGCGCCAAGGTCACGCGTCTAAGGCACTTCTATCCTCTTTATTATTATTTCTGTGGTAAAGAATAATGTCAACTTTTACCGATATTTTTGAAAAAATTACATTATAATTCAGTCGTGCAGCACTTGGTAAATCACTGGTGCATGGGCAATAACTCTGTAGTTTAGTTAACCCCACACGTGTTGTGTGTAGTGTACTCACGTTGAGACTGGGACTGGGCGTCTTGGGGTTGGTGGAGGTGACGGCGGGCGCGGGTGGCGCGGCGGGCGCGCGCGGCCGCCCCAGCGTGATCTTGAAGTCTGCGCCGCCCGCGGGGGCCGCCGCGCCGCCCCCCAGCAGCGCCAGCTCGAACCCGCCTGCAACCGGAACACGCTACATCAGGGTTGTACCGACATGCCACAAATATTCATACACCTCTATGTGTGTGCTCATAAGTTTGAAGCTTATAATTATGTATTTGACGCGATGGTCGTATACACGATTATGACATTCTCTGATGTAGTTTTGTGAATATTTTGTGCACCTATCAGTAAAATTGATTGTTGTTTTCCCTCTGATACTTTTTTCCCTTCTACTACTCTTTTGCCGCCTTACCACCACGATATTTATGTCCTCGACTGTACCAAAATGGTGCGCCACAAGTTCCTATAGTGTACCTACTAATTGGCGAGTACTGTCTGGTGCTCATTTCACACTATACTGAACAGAAGCCTGAAGCCTGAAGATTGAACAAAGAAGTGTTAAAGATAATTTAATATTAACTTAATTTAAATCTCTATTGCGTACGATTCGCTATTTTCAGTAGTAAAGGGACTTATACAAAAGACATCAGGACAAGTTGCCAGTCAAAAAAAGCAAAGTCAAAAGTTCACTTGTTCAAAAAGTAGATTACATGGTCAACAGGTGTTATACCCATATTTAAAAGTTATCTACTTTTTGCCACTTACACGGCGTAATTTTTTTATATCAAGAGACATCAATGACATTATATACTGTTTTAAGCTTGCGTGATTTTCACTCATAATTACCAAATGCACTGAAAGCGATAGCGGGGAGGCGCAGCGACGGTGACGATTGTAATATTCTAATTTGCATGAACGGTTGTGCGGTACCGTACCGCGAACTCGTTCATACAAGTTAGAATATTGCAACCGTCACCGCCACCGCACCGCCACGCCTCCGGTGTCTGTGCGTTTGGTAAGAGACATCATTTTCAGATAAAGAGAAATTGACGGGTTGGGTCCTGAAGGCCTTACTTGCATTTAGCCTTGGCGAGCAGAGCACCTTAGTTGTATATTTGTCCGCGTTGCAAAATGTCTTGGTCTGTAAAACGCCCTCATTGCTATAAGACTTAGTAGACTGAATGACTTGGCTGTAAAACGACTTAGGTGGGCTTGCGCGGACCTGGGTTAGCTACCTAACTCCGAGTTAACTGCTAACCCAGGGTTAAGAAGTGTCAAAATGTATGGAACTGTCATCCTTAAACCAAGGTTAACGACTTAAATTTTTAACCCTAGACTGTGCAAGCGGCCCTTAATGTCATAATGTTTCAATAGGTAAATGGTCCGGATAACCTTCATTACCAATATAATACAATCAAGACCTCATACAATATCGAGTCATTCTGCCTACTTGTGCATTTCACGTCCTAGACGTTTCGCTAAGAAAGTCTTCTTGAAACTTAGACGATTTTGTAATCATAGCATCATTTTGCATACTCGGTCAGTGTACTACTGAGACGTTTTGAATGCCAAGGCTAAATGCAAGTAAGGCCTTCAGGAGCCAACCCAAATTGACTAGCTCCTAGCTAGAATCAGGTATCATCATCGGGATCATCGCAGGGCTATGGGTCGCTATGGGTCGCTACGGGTGCTACGGGTGCGTTACCGTTGTGCGCGTGCTGCTGCGGTATGTGCCACTTGGCAATGGGCGGCGTGAGCGGCGGCGCGTGCGGCGGCGCGGGCGAGGGCGTGCGCGGCCCGCCGCTGCGCCGCCCGCTGAGCCCCGCCCCGCCCCCGCCCCCGCCCCCGCCCCCGCCGCCGCCGCCGCCCCCCGCCACGCCCGCCGCCGCCGCCGCCGCCGCGTACGCGCTGTTCGCGTATGCGCCCATCACTGCACAGAACACATTCATATACATTGACTATGGGTCTCCCCACATCTCATCAGCACGGTGCCTTCTCCCATAAAATTTGAAGTCACAATGTATCATTAGTTATAATCGACGTTAGTCATACAGTGATTTATTTCTGAAACGATATTTTTTTCAGGACTTTTTAAATGCCATCTTATAGAATGCAGTGGGTTAGGTTAGGTTTGTTTTATAACAATTCCGAAAAATAAATTGTTTCAGAAATAAATCACTAACGTTGATTATGACTTAAAATTTTATGGGAGTCATTATAGACCCCTCATCAGCATCATCCCAGCGTGTATACGTCCCACTGCAGGGCATAAGCCCCCCTCTCAGAATAAGAGTGCCTGGCAGGATCGCCATGTACAGGATGGGATGAGTCAAACTCGAGTGTCGTGTAACACTGTGTTTATTTTAAGAGGGTCTATACCTGCTGAGCTGGCAACGTTGCATTTTTGTTAGTTTTTCTCGATTATTTCATAAAAATTGAATGAAAATTAAAAATGTTTTGTATACAAATTGTTCTAATATATAAGTTAATGTATCTACTGCAATAATAATTCGTGATAAGACTTTTAATTTCTTTAAGAACCGTTAAGTAATAATTTGTTCGTTTTTAAAGAAAATTAAAATCTATCACGAATTATTATTGCAGTAGACACATTAACTTATAATATATTACAACAATTTTTATACAAAACATTTTTAATTTTCATTCAATTTTTATGGAATAATCGAGAAAAACTAACTAAAATGCAACGTTGCCAGCTCAGCAGGTATAAACCCTCTTAAATGCTTACGATTATTATATGTATTTTATACATATGGGAGTGTGTGTGTGTGTTGCGCAGCTCCAGGGACGCGGGTCCAGTGCGAATTGGGAACTTCTCACACAACACTGTTTTTTTTTCGCAAATTTCAAATGTAATTACCAGAGCCCGGATTTTTCATGGCAAAAAAAAACACTATCGTAATCTGGCTAGTGATAGAAACATCATTTTATCGATATCGAGTATTATTTACAAAAGTTATTTATTCAATAATAAAATAAACTTTCCTTTCAGCTTTGCCATACTCAAACTGAAAATTATACCAATAGGGATGTTGACACCACCAATCAACTGACGTACTTTTTATGAGCTGTCAAAACACATTTCTCCCATAGAGTTTGAATGGCAATAGCAACTTATGACGTCACTTGTTCGCATACTCAATTAACTAAGTATTTATTTGTTTTAAAGCAACAAAAAATCTAATTTTGCATTTAATCGAAAATTAATCTGGGTTTTAGGGCTAAAATAAAGCGTTTTTTTACTGGAGTCGTGTCTTCGAATTATTTTTTAATGGTGTCAACATCCCTATTGCTATTTAGACGGTCGATCTTGGCCGCGCGGCAAAAACCGTGCGGCTTTAGTCACCCGTGTAAACCCCGCTTTTCCACCAGCCAGGGACTGAACCCTGGCTGCTCTAGGAAGAACAGCAGATTGCCCCCCCCCCACACCATGCAATGCTTTGGAGTAAACTATGTAGTAAGTATGTACAAAGATTCAGTTCGATGATCCAACTTTTACCACTTGTTATTATTGTGAGGTGTGGTGTTTAGTATACATAAATGGCTTTATAGTGATAAACTATACTGTTTGCTCCCAGAGAATGTTGAAAAACTAATGATTATCTGCTCCTATCACCATTACACGAATAAAACGCCATGTGCTGCTGTGTGTACTAACGTGGATTACAACGAAGAAATTCAATATGTTTCTATATAACTTCATACAAACTATGTATGTTTTTTTATGTTGTATAGGTATGTTATTTTATTTGGTCACGTTTTTTATTCTATTACACAATTATCGATATCGATAAAATGATGTTTCTAACACTAGGCAGATTACGATAGTGTTTTGTTTTGCCATGAAAAATCCGGGCTCTGGTAATTACGCACATAAATTCCGAAAAACTCAGAGGTCCGAGCCGGGATTTGAACCCACAACCCTCTGCTCGAGAGGCCATAGGTCAAACTACTAGACTACCGTCACCATGGCTATCTATCGAGGCAGAATCGGCTTAACCCAATCAAAAAAGGCTTTATAAAATAAAAATAATTTTGTTCAGATTTTATTTCAGATCACAAAGAATCCATAGTTTTGCTATATATTATATACATTTGGGAGCCCGTCGTATCGCCTAAAGTTGAAAAGCTGAAACTGAAAATATTTCAGAACACCTCATTCATGCATTGGTTACTTAGATTGGGTTAGTGTAGGTTAGGTTTATTTAAAAAAAAAATCCAGAAAAGTAGATAGTTTCATTAATAATACAATTAGGACAAAATAATCATTAGGCGATACGATATAGATCCTACACATTTACATCATTAAACATTCTTTACCACACAAGAGTGAAAAGACTTCGATCGGTGTTGCTCAATTTGTGCGTGTGTTTTGTACGTGCGTGTGTGCGCATGTGTTGTGTGTGTGCGTGTTGTGTGCGTGCGCACTCACTCTGCTGGTACGCGTGGTGCATGGCGGGGTGCGCGTGCGGCTGCAGCGGGGAGCGCGCGCCGCGCCCCGCGCCCTGGTTCAGCAGCCCGCGCAGGTTCAGGTCGCCCATGCCTGCAGCATCAATACGACTGTGTGCCTTAAAGAGGGTTTATACTAGGGGCGTTCAATAAAAAGTGAGAATGAGTATGTTATAAACAACTTTTACTAAATGTCATTTCATTTTTCGGCATAGTCACCTTTTAGCATAATACACTTAGGGGGTGTTTCACCACCTTATTGTCAAACTGCTGGTTACGTAACCAATGAATATAATAAGTACTGGACAAATCTGTCAGCTAGTGTTTTTTCAGTTTCACCACTCCGGTCCTGTGCAAACTAAGTACCACTTAACTAATCGTGGGTATAACAAAAAGTCGGAATGGCAACGTCGCATTTCACGACCACGCGTTCCTGTTCGCACACTTTCGTTCAAAGAGTCACTCATTATTAAAGCAAAAGATATGGTTAACTATATAATTTTTGAATAAATCAATTTTTTTTGCATAAATTAACATGAAACATTATAATTGATCCAAAAACGGTATTTATTTACGATACTTTGTTAACAATAACAAAGAAAAATAAAATCACGTAAAACGAATCGAAAAGTGGCGCCAAACCATTTGACAGATAAACTTTTTTTTAATGGCGACATACAAGTTCAGGTAGAACAAACGATTTAGCCACTGAAAAAGTTTGTTATTGAAAAATATTACGATATTTTGGATTTATTTTTACATACTAAAAGTATACCTACATTTTTTATTCAAATCTTGATATTTAAATTATTTTATGCAATTTAGCATGACCTCTTTCTTTAACAAATAAAAAATACTTTGATTTATTTTTCTGAAACCGGCTGAAGGGCTCTCCAACCATGGCCACAAAAAATAAACTAACTTTATGTGACGGATAAAAATGCTAAATGCCTCCTGATCTGATGGTCAAATTAAGAAACAGTTTGTCCGTCACTTAGCGCTAATCGAGACTGGTGAAACAGAAATTTTAATTCCATCTGTCAAATAATGTTATGATTAAGCTAATCCGAACTTTAAGAAAAGTGGTGAAACAGCCCCTTAGTATATCTTTTTTCTAAACTTAAAATTCCATTTTTAAAAAAGGTCTCATCTTGAGTACTTAAAAAATCTTGTACTGCAGCGACTACCGCGTCGTCGTCTTCAAATTTCTGGCCTCTCAGGTATTGTTTCAATCTCGGAAATAGGTAGAAATCACTGGGAGCGAGATCTGGTGAATACGGAGGATGCTTAAGGATATCGAACCCAGCATCACGAATTGCAGCCATTGCAACGGCGGACTTGTGTGCCAGGGCATTGTCCTGGTGGAACAGTACAACTTTCGAGAGTTTACCTCGCCGTTTTTCGCGGATCTCATTGCGCAATGTTGCTATTTGTTTGGCGTATAAAGTGCCCGTAATAGTGGCTCCATGCTCGAGATACTCAATCATTAATACCCCTTTACCATCCCAAAAAACAGAGCCCATGACCTTACCGGCAGATGGGCTCACCTTGAATTTCTTCGGAGTTGGAGATGATGGCCTTTTCCATGTCATAGACTGCAGTTTCGTTTCAGGGTCGTAATGATGGAGCCATGTTTCGTCCATTGTTATAAATCGCGCCAAAAAAAGTTCCCGGTCTTGCTGCATCAGGTTCAAAGCTTCTTGACAAATCTCTAGTCTAGTTTGTTTTTGCGTGTCAGTAAGCATTCTTAGTACCCAACGCGCAGATACCTTTTTCATACCCAAGCGTTCATGTAAAATACTATGCACGCTCCCCGTTGAAATCTTTACATTTTCAGCAATAAAACGAACTGTGACACGACGATCCGCCAAAACTGAGTTTTCGACTTTTTTCACAATTTCTTCAGTTACTGCTGTAGTAGGGCGTCCGGAGCGGGGGTCGTCCATTGTCGATGTTCTTCCACGTCTAAATTCGGCGCACCAACGTGCGACTGTCGAATACGGAGGAGCATTAGACTCTAAAGTGTCCCGTAAATCCAAATTGACTTGGTCCGTAGAAAAAATTTTCAAATACAAGTATTTGATAACGGCGCGCAGTTCAATTTTCTCCATTTTCGCTAACGTACTCAATAGCATTGCAAAGAAATTACCGTATATTTTTTTAAACAAAAGACAGTTAGTTTTTTTTTCATAGCAATCAGCTAGATAGATTAGCTTTACCGGCCAGTATTTAATTTCGTAATATTAAAAGAGTTTGCATCTCATTCTCACTTTATATTGAACGCCCCTCGTACCTGCTGAGCTGGCAACCTTGCATTTTTGTTAGTTTTTCTCGATTATTCCATAAAAATTGAATGAAAATTAAAAATGTTTTGTATACAAATTGTTCTAATATATAAGTTCATGTGTCTACTGCAATAATAATTCGTGATAGACTTTTATTTTCTTTAAAAACGAACAAATTATTACCTAAAGGTTTTTAAAGAAAATAAAAGTCACATCACGAATTATTATTGCAGTAGACACATTAACCTATAAACAAGTTAGCTATGAAGTATCTTTTTTTTTTTTGTACTTATTTTTTCAACTTCATTTTTTTATTACTTTTACGGTCATCCCGTGAAATCATATATTTCGTACTAAATACAAACTGAAATATAGATGCACAGAAAAAACCCCAGAAAAAAGACCAATGCTGGGAATCGAACCCAGGTCCTCAGCATTCCGTGCCGCGTGCCATACCCCTACACCACCACTGGTCTAGAGATTAGACACGAATCTTTCCTATACATCATACATTTCAATCTGCTAAATCATCACCTTATGCAGTGACAAGCGCACATCTATGTTACACCCTCATCGAGAGATTTTAACACTCCTTCGGAACTAACCGCTCACCTGGACAAGAGATGGCGCTACTGTGCAACTTTAAACAAGTTAGCTATGAAGTATCTTTTTTTTTTTTTTGTACTTATTTTTTCAACTTCATTTTTTTATTACTTTTACGGTCATCCCGTGAAATCATATATTTCGTACTAAATACAAACTGAAATATAGATGCACAGAAAAAACCCAAGAAAAAAGACCAATGCTGGGAATCGAACCCAGGTCCTCAGCATTCCGTGCCGCGTGCCATACCCCTACACCACCACTGGTCTATATTTCAGTTTGTATTTAGTACGAAATATATGATTTCACGGGATGACCGTAAAAGTAATAAAAAAATGAAGTTGAAAAAATAAGTACAGAAAAAAAAAAAAGATACTTCATAGCTAACTTGTTTAAAGTTGCACAGTAGCGCCATCTCTTGTCCAGGTGAGCGGTTAGTTCCGAAGGAGTGTTAAAATCTCTCGATGAGGGTGTAACATAGATGTGCGCTTGTCACTGCATAAGGTGATGATTTAGCAGATTGAAATGTATGATGTATAGGAAAGATTCGTGTCTAATCTCTAGACCAGTGGTGGTGTAGGGGTATGGCACGCGGCACGGAATGCTGAGGACCTGGGTTCGATTCCCAGCATTGGTCTTTTTTCTGGGGTTTTTTCTGTGCATCTATATTTCAGTTTGTATTTAGTACGAAATACATTAACCTATATATTAAATAAATATAAATAAATATTAGGGGACAATCTTACACAAATCGACCTAGTCCCAAACTAAGCAAAGCTTGTACTATGGGTACTAGACGACGATAAACATACTTATATAGATAAATATATACTTAAATACATAGAAAACATCCATAACTCAGGAACAAATATTCGTGCTCATCACACAAATAAATGCCCTTACCGGGATCCGAACCCAGGACCTCTTGCTTCGTAGGCAGGGTCACTACCAACTAGGCTAAGGCGGTCGTTATTAGAACAATTTGTATACAAAACATTTTTAATTTTCATTCAATTTTTATGGAATAATCGAGAAAAACCAACAAAAATGCAACGTTGCCAGCTCAGCAGGTTTAGACCCTCTTAATGAGGGGTTTACTCGGGTCGATTTTCGCCGTGCGGCTGCGGCTAGTCGCGCGGCCACAGTCGGATGCTACCCAACTTTGGGGCTAGCGGATTTAGTCTAGCCGAATGGGAATGTTGACACCACCAATCAACTGACGTTCTTTTTATGAGCTGTCAAAACACAATCTCCCATAGACTTTGAATGACAATAGCGACATATGACGCCATTGTTCGCATACTCAATCAACTAACTATTTATTTGTTTTAAAGCAACAAAAAATCTAATTTTGCATTTAATCGAAAATTAATCTGACTTTCAGGGCTGAAATAAAGCGTTTTTTTACTGGAGTCGTGTCTTGAAATTCTTTTTTAATGGTGTCAACATCCCTATTGCTATTTAGACGGTCGATCTTGGCCGCGCGGCAAAAACCGTGCGGCTTTAGTCACCCGTGTAAACCCCGCTTTACCACCAGCCAGGGACTGAACCCTGGCTGCTCTAGGAAGAACAGCAGATTGCCCCCCCCCCACACCATGCAATGCTTTGGAGTAAACTATGTAGTAAGTATGTACAAAGATTCAGTTCGATGATCCAACTTTTAACACTTGTTATTATTGTGAGGTGCTACGGTTACATTACTGAGTTTTTATCCCTTAAAAAGGTAGACACGATTTACCGACCACATGCATTACTTTGGAAACTCAACCTTATTGCTTTTGCAATACGTCACAATATCCATTGTAATTATTAAAAATAAGACCGGTTATAAAAATATACTTTATCAGTTATGTTATGTATTCGATAGCTGCTTTTGATTCTGTGGTAGTATGATCCAATAAATTGGGCCTTATTAAGGGTTAAACGACAAAAAATACCCAAGTTTTGCCATCCCAGACCTCGCCTGCGGCAGCGGAGTAAAGACGCTGTCACGACATCGGGCACGCTACACCATAAAGTTAATTCATTGCCACTGGTTCAATCAGAGCTTGACGGTTCATTAGCGCATTGAAAGGAACCACCAGGACGTTAACTTAACTTGAAGCTGTGTATCGAATTCGTGCCACCGCGCGAGCATTGTCCGACCGCGGGCGGCAAACCTGTGTTTTGGCACGTTCCAGCGCCCCAATGTTCGAGATGCCTCGCGCCGCGCAGCGGCACCGTATCCGTAGTGCGTAGCTGCCGCGCGAGTCAATATTCGATGGTTTGCCGCGATAAGTCAACACAGCCTTAGGCCAGCAATGTTGATCCACAGTGTACCTCAGCTTCAAGTCGAGGCTGGTCAATGAATAGACGGCCCTGATCCACTGTTAACACTGTCTGTCTGTCGGTGTGTACTGGTACTGACCGTGCAGATGGTGCGGGTGCGTGGTGGAGGTGACATGCGCGTGGCGCAGCGGCGTGTTGCGCGCGCGCAGCCCGCCCGCCAGCGCCGCCATGTACCCGCCCACGCCGCCGCCGCCCAGCGCGTTCGGCGCGTACGACTGCTGCTGGATATCAAGTGCTACGTTAAAACAATCTAAAGCCCAGTTTGCACGATACGAGTAAAATCATGTTTTAAACTTTCGTGATGTTCACCCATAACTATTACTATAAACGGGAGTTATCACGCAAATGTTTGGGACACTGCAATGTGCAGTATTATTTGCGTGATATGTCCCGTTTATAGTAATTGTAACGAGTAACATCATCCGAGTAGCTATGGATGACGGAGTTGCCGAACTATACTCGTACTAGATCCATTACAACTGAGTAATAATTGAGAAAATTTTAATTGTACGTTATGAAGAGATCGAATCAGCACTCGGCGTTTTTGCCGCAATTATAATCCACAGTGGCGGTTGCGTTTGCTCTTGTATACAATGTGGATGGGCTTGTAGTGAAGCCATTGTGTATAAGAGGATTTAAAAACGCCACCCACCTTAGTGAAATTGAGTATATTATATTATAAAGAAAAAATCTACTGGAACGAACAGGAAATATACTACTGTCTACATAAGCCTAGGGAGAATCGAACAATGCCTAAAATAACATATATTGAAAATGTTTGCTTTGAGATATCCAACAAAAAAAAACAACAAAGAAATCTATATAATTAAATTTTGCCTGAATTAGTCTAAATCAAAAAACATCGAGATCATGCTGCAATATATTTAGAAAATATTACTATCTTGAAGATTAAAAACCTAATAGTAACAAAAATCGTCATAGAAATTAAACAAAAAATTTCACCGAAAATACCGCATGCAAAATACAGTGCGGCCAGGCAAGTCAATGTCCACATTCGCCGTACTGTAGGTACTAATACTAATTCATGGTCGCCATTCTTCCAGAATAGTGAAACTTCTTATCAAAAGTTGGCATTTTGCGATTAAACTCTGTTCGTAAACTAAATGATTACATCTGTCATTTTCGGTAGCTCAGAATTTCGCAAAAGTCCTCCTAAACTTTATATTTAAACCTTGATCTGTCATCAATACAGTACGGCGACGATTTGTGGCGCTTGCCGCACGTTAAATTTCCTGTACACAATGGATCATGCACGGCCATGGACCACTGCGCATCATTATCCATTCTTCTTCATCAAGCGCCATTGCCTCCTGTACATAACGGCGATAGCCTGCAGTGATCCACTGTGTACTAGGGCCGCTACATCAACACGGAGACGGTGGAGGCAAACCTGGCTGACGACGGCCGACACGCCCAGACAACGGTCGACGGCCTGGTAGCGAGCCAACGTCTGAGGCATGGAAACATCACCACAACGCGTCACACACACGATCCGGCTCATACACAACTATACCGTCAACATTTTAGTCACTCACAAAACCAGCTCAAATGCTCCCCTTTTATAAAATCATAATATTGCAGTTGTATCAGATCGTTTTTGAGATATTGTGCTTGTGTTTTCGTGCGCATGGCTGTGTTGTCAAATGCAATGTGGAAGTTTGTGAAAATAATATGTGCAGCAAGTTGTGCGTTTCTTTTAATGTTTACTTGCGATTTGTTCACCCATTACTTTGTAGTGTTGTCACATATGAAATAATTAAGTTGGAGAGCTAGTGTCAGTGCTGCGGGCCAGGAAATAATTCTTATAGGTCATATGCAACGCAATATAAATCGTTTTCCAGAGGCCAAAGTAGTTGAAAATAAATAGTGAACACTGGCCATCAAATAAAATGAAGGAAGTTAGTAATAATACTTCGTGTTATCATCCGTATGCATCAAAGCGTTACCTGTTGCATAGCGGCGTGGTGCAGCGCGACATTGACGTTAACTTGCTGCTGCTGTTGTTGTTGCTGTTGTTGTTGTTGTTGCTGTTGTTGTTGTTGCTGTTGTTGCTGCTGCTGCTGCTGTTGTTGTTGTTGTTGTTGTTGTTGTTGTGGCTGCTGCAAGTGGTGGGGATGCGCGGGGTGCTGCGACGCGGGTGCGGGGGGGTGGTAGGGGCCCTGCGCCGCGGCGCCGCCGCCGTCCACTTTGCCGTCCACCACGATCGCGCCGATCGACGACAGGACTAACAATAAGGAATGTTACATAAGCGCGATAACACGGGAGTCGATTTGGGTCACATTTTGCCCATTAATTCATTTCGATATCCCACCAACCAACCTATATAAATCGTGTGAAATCCTAACGGTCAGACAGTTTTTTATCTTGAGCGTAGTCTTAAAACAGCATGCGGCAATTTCTTACAGCACTGAATGTACTAATAAAACCCCAGACCTCCAGGGGAACACATACACACATGCGCTTGTATAAGCGTGTACACACACACACACACACACACACACACACACACACACGCACGCACGCACGCACGCACGCACGCACCCACACACTCACACACGCAAACACACGCACACACACACACACACACACACACACACACACACCCCGCCTCTAGTTTGCCTTTGTTGGCCGCCTAGAGTGAAGCGTAATTCCCACATTATTTCCTTTTAAAGACCACCAGTTCACGCAGAAGGCGGGTAATTTTTTTGGAGTCATGTTCACATGGATATGTTTAGTTCAAACTATGAGCCGGCATCTCGATTGCTGAGAAAGAAGTGGTCTGCGGTAGACTAGTGGCGGATCCGGCCAAGCGCTACCTATAAGTCAGCAACTTCAAAGCAATCCGCCTTTCAGAGGTCTATTTAAATCGGGCGTGGACGGTAGATGGATACCTTTGATGAGGTCAGGCAGCTTGTCGAGCGCGAGGGCGATGCGCACGGGTATCTCGGGGTTGGGAATGTCTGCGCGCCGCGACTTGATGCGCTGGAGGTGCGCACACACCGCGCGCTTGCTGTACAGCACCGCTGTATCGCTGCCCTGCAACACACAGACAGTGTTGTCAATACCCTAAAAGGGTCAGATTGAAACACGACCCTGTAAGTGTCGACCCGGAATGAATGACTGTGTTTGAATTATCAGGTTGTAAATTATTATCGTTCATTCGTATTGTAACCGCCCAAAAACAATAGCGAAGCAATAAGCAAAGTCAACTCGCAAACGAAGTACCACGCGCCAGCACACACGATTTTTTATTCTTTAATATTTGGGGGTAGTCACAATAGAGAGATCTCTCTCCAGGCAGATGTTATGCCTAGGGACCGAAGTCCAATGGATGAAAATTGGAAGTTGTATTTATGCAGCCGAGTTGAGAAACTTCGATAGCGTGATGTAGGATTGTAGTAATTAGTTCCTTATGTGATGACTAGATGGCGCTAGTAGTCGCTACAAATAATTACTATGGTTCTAGCTGCATTATAAAGACACGGTGCGCTGCGGTTCGACGCACGGCAAACGATTTGGGCCCTAGATAACATTTTGCGGCTGTCGGCCGAATCGCACCAGCGGCTGCAACGTGACGAAACGTTCCTGCCACTGTGGCCCGGACTCATTCTGTCCTTTCACACAATAAAGACACAACAACAACAACAATTATTTTTTCGTTCATCTCAATTCAACTGTCACGAACCACTCGGATGAGTCGTATCACTCCAATGCGTCTTGAAGTGGCCGCGCTACTGCAGTTTCCCTACGAGTAGAGAAGTACATCCAGTTAGTATTTCCTTTACCTGCTGCAGCGCGGCGCTGACGAACTCGACGCAGTGGTCGGTGATGGCGGCGAGCTGCTCGAGCGCGTCCTTCTTCTCGCTGAGCGTGCGCTGCTTGCCGTCGCACACTTCGTTCAGCCGCAGCACCAGCTGCTTCCCGCGCGTGTTGATCGCGTTTGTTAATCTACACGACGTACAAAACAAATTACAATATTACAGTACACAATGGATCACTACGTCGCCATTGTGTACCACGTACACGCCACTATTGGCAGCGGATAGCTGGCGTATCATGGTTTGTGTTAATATAGCCGCCGACGGGATCGTGCAACTTTCAGACTGATCGCGAGTATTTTTGTAGGCACAAATGAACCGTACACGACGGTGCGGTTTGAACACTTTTTTCCCAAGAGTACATGTTTTTGTGTACAGGGGCCATAAAAGGGAGCGGAGTAACGAGTAGTCAGATTTTGTTGCAACATTTTGCGCTTGGTAGGATTTTGTGCAAGGACTGTCCACAGTGCCCCAGCTGTGCTCGAGTTGTTGTGTTCCGACACAGAGTAAGACGGCCGATGAAATTACTGCCATATGAAGTTACTCCATCTTAGCCAAATGGGTTTACAACACATTCTTTATTCCTGCGTTTTCTGGTGTTTAACGTTGTGCTCATTTACCATCAAGTGCCGAACAATTTCAGCTTTTTGTTAAAATTTTCATTTTCGATGCAAGCTTTTCTGCTGAATGTACTTTTTGTCGACCATACCAGCATTGTCATCTAACTTACATAAGTATATCAAAATTCATGTCAATCCGGTTTAAATTCGACTTCCAAGATTTGACGCAAACAAACAGAACAAAATAAAAACTTGTAGAGATAAACTACGATAACATGGCCCGCCCCTCCAAAATTCAAGAAGTTGTCAATGTATTTGTGAAAGTGTTTATAAAGCACCACTAAAACTTTTAGCGCATGTGTGCGTGCTGAGACAGCAATCAAACAAAAGCAGACTTTCGTAAGAATGTGACATAAAACATTGAAATAGTAATTTGGAGGGGTGGGCCATGTTATCGTAGTTTATCTCTAAAGCTGCGTATCGACTTCGCGTGGCCGCTGCGCGAGCATTGTTGACAAACCTATGTTTCGGCAAGTTCCAGCGCGTCAAAATTCGAGCTGCCGCGGCTGCCGCGCGAGCCAATGTTTGATGGTTACCCGCGCGAAGTCGAAATACAGCTTAAAAAATAAGGCTGTGATGGTCGCCGTGCCAAAGTGGTCATCCCAGTCTACATACGTCCCACTGCAGGGCACAGGCCTGTTCTCAGAATGAGAGGGCTCGGGCTGTAGATCCCGCGCGGGATTCACCGCAAAGCTCATAGTAAATTAAATTTCAAATGTATTTTGCACATAAACTCCGAAAAACTCAAGAGGTGCGAGCATCCACGACCCTCTGCTTGAGAGGCAGGTCAAACCACTAGGCCACCACGGCTTCTTGCTAAAGTGACACAAGCAAAAAATTGCAAGGGTCTACACAATGGCCCATGATGGGCGATTAAAAAAGTGGCCATCATCGCCGCGATTATGGGTCGCTCTCTACACAATCGTGACTGTTCATTTACTCACTGTCGCCTGTTGATCATTGGCACGCATTCCTTTGATGTACCGACAATTCTCCGATTATTCCCGATTACAGTAGGGTTGCCATACGTCCCGGTACGCCGGGACATGTCCCGGTTTGAAGCATGGTGTCCCGGCGTCCCGGCCGATAAGCAAATTGTCCCGGTTTAAAAATCATAGTAATTTAATAGAGGGCTGGACTTGGTAAACAGTAATATACTTAGCGGCAGCGCACGCTACACGCTGCGCTCGTAGCCGATAATGTGCATTTTCACCAATATAGCGAAAAGCGCCAACAAACAGAAAACCCTAAAAAAAAAAGTAAAAAACTCGCTGGCATTGAATGGCTGTGTTACAAGTTGTTTTGTGTTTAGGCAAGGACTAAACCTTTAAAGTTACCTATTGCTGTAATACAAGTTTTTTTTTCTACCTTTACTAGTTTTTCTTTAAATGTCCCGGTCTGAGTCCCCACACTTATGGCAACCCTAGATTACAGGCAACGACGGCCACTCACAGACGACTATGCTCTCTTCACAATGGTGCATGCCCGTACTCGCCCGCCATGGGCCATCGTGTAACGAGCCATTATGGCAGCAGTAGTGTCGTGTCGCGTGGAGTGGTACAGTACTGGGACTCACTTGACGACGGTCTGCGTGATCTCGTGCACGAGCGCCTTCTTCTTGTCGGCGATGAGCGTCTGCCGCTCGCGGATCACCTTCATGGCGGAGCCCAGCAGCACGCGCTTGTAGCTCACCTCCGACAGCAGCGCCGCGATCTGCGTGCGCGCCTGCACGCACACACACACACACACACACACACACACGAGCTTAGTAGCTGTGTAGCTATGTCCACACCAGTGCCACATGAATAAATAAGGAGCAGTATGAAAACTTCAAACGACGCCGCGCACGCATTACACTACTACACGCACAACACATGTGTGCGTGACCTGTCACAGACAGGACGGGGGGGGGGGGGGGAGTGCACCGGCGCCCGCTCGGAGACAAACCGGTTTGAACTAGCTCAGTGAGTAGACAAAGTTCAGGTGTGCCGCCAGCGACGACGCGACCGTTTAGCGTTTAGCTACATAGTTCGGGTGTTCGGTTGTTTTTAAGGATGCCTACCTCTTGTCGTGTTTGTAGATATACGGATATTAGATACTTAGGTACTTGTTGGAATAAAATATTTAGATTCTTAATTTTTTTTTTACCGAGTGACAACCCTATGATAATAGGTAAGAATTTCGAGCTCTGTTCGGAAGTTTTTATTCTGCTCCGTATTTATTCATGTGCCAGTACGCTTTCACGTTCATCTTGCGTTTTCCTTTGACGCACGAAATTCTGCACGCCGATCCATCGGTGTTGGATAGACATGCGCTAGCGGCACGCGCTGCTGTTCAATTAATTTTGAGGCATGCGCTATGGTTGTTCGGGCATGCGTCAAAGGAAAATGCAAGATGAACGTGAAAGCGCACTGGTGTGGTGTGGGCATAGCTTATAGACGAGCGTAATTTTGAGAGTCGTGAGCGGCAGAATTTCGGTTGCGCCATACATTGTGTCACGTGATGACCTGCATATTGCATGGCGCGACCGAAATTCTGCCGCTCACGACTCACAAAATTACGCTCGTCTGGCTTCACCCTTAGTAAAAAAGGAAATTAAAAGCTGAAAATAATTTAATTCTGATAAAAAATAGACCATACATTAAATCTTTGCGTTTTTATCACAGTACCATTTTTATTAAATAAAAGCGTGTTACATTTCGACGTCAAGAGAAATAATGAAAAAAAAAAAAACTGGTTAAGTGCGAGTCGAACTCGCGCACCGAGGGTTCCGTACAAGTTCCGTATTTTTCAAGGCTCCAAGGGACAGTAGACCTGAGTATTTGATATAAATTTCAGCTTGATACCTCCACGCGTTCCTGAGAAAAAGGGTCTCGACAGACAGACGGACGGACAACAAAGTGATCCTATAAGGGTTCCGTTTTTTCCTTTTGAGGTACGGAACCCTAAAAATGAAACTGTGATAAAACGCAAAGATTATGCATGGTCTATTTTTTATCAGAATTAAATTATTTTCAGCTTTTTATTAACATCCACCGTAATAAAAAAGTTTTTTACTTTTAATTTTTTTGCTCTATACCAAATTTCACCTAAATCGGTTCAGCGGTTTAAGCGTGAGGAAGCAGACAGACATTTTCGCATTTATGGATCGTGTCATCTTCTTTGTGTCGCGGCCGCCGTTCCGCGTGCCACCCTTAGCCCCGCCAGTAGTCTCCGTGGACCCACCTGCGTGGCCATCTCCGTGCTGAACTGGTACTTGTGGTCGCGGTGGTGCTGCAGCTGGCAGTCGCGGCACGTCAGCCGGTCGCACGTCTCGCAGAACAGGCTCAGCCGCTCCTGCAACGCACGCAACCATCACCATATCACCATACGGCAGTACCATCACAAGGTACTGCACCAGCACCACTGTACGGGCGAACTTCAAAAAGTTACACCATGTTAAATGACATTTTCTCAAACATGCTATGAAATATTGACGTTATGTTCCTTATAATACGCCACGAACTGTCACGTTGCAGGTGCGCCTAGACGAGAGGTCAATAGGTAATGGAATTTCATACAACATTGCTGGCCTTGGCCAGCAAAGTGATCGTCTATTGTTTTATGTGACACAGCACCATGACGTTTAATAGGTCCACGTGGTCGACGTGGATGGATGGATGGATGGATGGATGGATTGATGGATGGATGGATGGATGGATGGATGGATGGATGGATGGATGGATGGATGGATGTGGATGGATGGATGGATGTTGATGGATGTTGATGGATATTGATGGATGTTGATGGATGTTGATGGATGTTCATGGATGTTGATGGATGTTGATGTTGATGGTGATGGTGATGATGATGGCGGTGACGGTGGTGGTGGTGATGATGATGATGCATGTTTGAGAAAAACTCTATACAAGCCTTGGCCACGAACAGGGATTGCCGGCCATCTATAACTACTCGGCCGGCAATCCCCTATTTCGCGGCCGCTGCAGTAATGTACTATTATCCATCATACGAAACGACTGACTGGAAAAAATACACCAAACTTATTTAGACGACGCGAGAAATATTGCAAGAGTTTCATTACATGCCGCAACTCGCACGATATTTCTCGTACCGTGTAAATGAGACTTTACCCCCCCCCCCCTGTTGTTTTGACCCCCCACCTGCGGGTGTTCGCTGCAGAACATGTCGTGTGCGGAGGCAGGTTGCGCGGCCTGCAGCTCGGCCGTCGCCTCCTCCTTGCTTTTGATTGTGTGGTCCTTTGTTATCTTTAACCTATAATAAAAAAATCACAACTGTATCCAATTGAATTAGATTTTAGTAGAGTAAGCCAACTCTATGGAGTAAAATCATGGAATTCTGCACCTTTTCTGATTGGAATGTCATTAAAATAATAGATTACGCATGGGGTCATATTTATATTATAATGCAGAGGATTACCGAGCAAAGTTTTGCCACAACTACTAGTTTTTATAAGTCTTGAACTAGTTATTATCATTTTTTGTGTCGCATGACTACTCACTACACTTTAGCATTGGTTTGAAGAACTAATAGTTTAGAAGTTTGGTCATTAATTTTAAATCACACCTCGCTCTATTTCGTTCTTATCGCTATTGGATGTCTACTTTATGTATGACATTCAGAGTCTGTTTCACCACTCTCATTTAAGTTCTTGACGCCCTTAAGTATAAGATATCTGTTCCCATCTCTGTAGATATCCAACACTAGACTTACAAGAGTGACGGAACAGATTATTAAAAGTGCATAGCACAATGCTTAATTTAATACCTTAACAAGTAAAGCACCAACAATGGTCTTTGAGAGAAAAAACCGAGAGACATGGCAGATGTCGGCCCCTACGTTGTGTATCTATTGAACATTAATGTTAAGAGCAGTGAAGTAGACTGGTATGCAACAATGCTGATACCCTCCTAATACTGACCTCTGGTGCGCCTGCACGCAGTTGTCGCAGATGAACTCGGCGCAGTCGGTGCAGTAGCTGGTGGCGGGCTCCGTGTCCTCGCAGCTGTTGCACTGCTGCTCCCGCTCCGCTCCGCCTGCACACAAGGGGTTTTATGCGACGACGAAGTACAGCCAGTGGCACAGATTACTAATAGTCACTGCGTAAGGCGCAAGCCACACCGAAGAGACGTGGGACGGGGCGCGTCGCAGTCGCACAGCCCCTTGAATCAGTTTTCATGGTATTTCATCATTTCATCGAAAAACGATTCAATACTGATTCGTTTCGCAAAAGGAACGTTTCAATACCTGCATTTTTTTCTGAAACTGTAAATATTTCAGGATTTATTTCAAGACCATCGTGTAGATAAAATGATAGCTACCCCAGTTTTCATACTAAATGTATAGAAGTGTCGCAATCCAAAGCAGACAAGAGATGATGCGAAGTCGCGGCCTTTGAACAAACGACACGGACTGCGACGCGCCCTCGTCCCACGTCTCTTCTGTGTGGCTTGCATCTACACAAGGCTACGCAAATCTTCGATACCCGACGATTTTGGTCTCTATGCGACTATCGCAATACTAATTCATAGACGTTTGTACACAGAGAACGTGTCGCCGATGCGCGTCTGTGTACGAAACTCTTTGTTTTGCGGTAGTCGCTTAGAGACCAAAATCGTCAGGTATCGCAGATTCGCGTAGCTTTTTGTACAAAGGGCCTAGAAAATCCGATACTTGCATTTGACCGCTACAGTACTAGTTAGCAGTGGCTAACGGTAATGGTAGCAGTCACAGAGTACACTTTCGACACTGCCAAAGACAGCTAGGCTGTTAGTGGGTCACTTGAGGGTAAGGGTCAATTCACACCTAGACGTAGAATATATCATTAAGTACTCATTGCATTGCTGTATTCTTTCAATGTGCCGTGTTCCGTCGCGGCGTGAACTGACTTTAAGTGATAACTGCTGACTACAGACATGAGCAACAACCAAGAGATAAAAGGCGCGTGCGATGTACGGCCACTACACACCACGATCCACTGTGTACACCTTTGTGTGCAAAGGTACACAATGGCGACGGCTTGTAGTGATCCATTGTGGACCATGCTGTGGAAAAATAGGTCTCCTAGCTTTTATAATTTGCTTTCTAAAATTATTAGGCCCGTTTGCCTGTTAGAGTAAACTAAGAAGCTGCATACGTGAGCCACTAGCATTAATTTGTGTTATATCGCAAAATTTCTAATGTTAACACATTCGTTTTCATGCTCCACCTCCTAGGGGATCCCATATCGTAAAGCATTAATAGTAGTAGCAACATGGACTACATTACGTAGACCGTGTTCAAATCTTTACATGGCCAGATAAAAGAAGTTTGTCTGTCACGTATTCATGTACCGTGTGGTGACGTACCGTTGTTGGTGGGCGTGTCTGTGCAGAGTTTCTCGAGCACGAACCGCTGGTCGATCATGTTGGCGGGCTGGCACTGCAGCCGGCATGTCGGGCACTGCACCGTGATGCGCTCGCCGCCTGCACAGTACGCATACATGTTAAAGCAATTCAAATCAATAACCGAAAGTACTTAGAGCGCGCGCAGACAGAGAGCGGTCTGGAGTTCCGCGTTCCGAGTTCCGAGTTCTGCGTTCTTTCGAATGTACTGAGTCCCTTACGATAACGCACACAGCAGGCGGTCGGCACTCTCGAGCGGTCAAAACACAGAACTCTGAACGCGGAACTCGGAACTCCAGACCGCTCTCTGTCTGCGCGCGCTCTTATAAAAACGCTTACAGCTAATGGTAGTCGGGGAGTGAAAAGGTTCGTCACTTTTCGACTCTATGTCAACGAGGTAAGATCGAAAAGTGACGAACCTTGTCATTCCGCGACTGTAGATTGTACTATTAACCCTATTTCCCTGGCCAGTAAGTAGATTATAAATGCACTAGGTAGCAGGTAGGCAGTAAAAAAATGCTTTAGCCCTGAAAGCCAGATTAATTTCCGATTAACTGCAAAATTAGATTTTTTGTTGCTTTAAAACAAATAAAATAAATAGTCTGTGGATTGAGTTGGCGAACAAGTGACGTCATAAGTTGCTATTGCCATTCAAACTCCATGGGACAATGTGTTTTGACAGTTCATAAAAGTAGGTACGTCAGTTGATTGGTGGTGTCAACAAAATGAAAATGATTGATTATATCTTTGAACGATATGCTATCTGTTACAAAGCAAATAATCCGTCACTAACATATCGCTGTTAGCGACTTATCATAGTGACGACACACCAACTGTGGACAGTGATCCTGGTAATATTATAAATGTAAAAGTGTCCGTGTGTTACACTTCCACGTTATGGCTGCCTGGGCACTGGAGCGGAACATGGCAGCTGAGCGGAGTAGGTAATGCGGAGTCGAGTTGCAAACGGTGTCTGTCCATAAACGTGAAAATAAATGAAAAAAAAATTGATAGCGGGGCGGAGTTCCGGACTGTTTTTTCGTTTTTTCATACGCGGAGCTGGCCCGCGCTCGTTTCCCCCTTCCTCTGCCTCGCTCCGCTTTCCGGTTTTGTATGAATTTTTAAACCACTTTTGCAAGTACCTGTACATTGAAGAGTAATTCTAGGATACAGTCCTTATCAGGATACTAATAAGGATAACGTTTCCAGAACCGGTCTGTATATGGGTGGTCGGCAGTTGCAATTACGTTGCGGTTCGATTGCGGTCTGTGTGTAATGACAGTTAGGATGGTAAAATAATTTTGTGGCCGACCTTTTGGCCGACTATTAAATTCCACGTGTATTCGAAAAAACTTATGTCTCTAACCTTTTCTCAATTAACGTCACAATGATACAGACAGGCATCCACCAGTGTTGGTTTCCTTGACTGCGCCGACATGCCTACAAAGCGTAGATAAGGTCAGACCTTTTAGGCAGATAGTATTTAAAATATGTTCCGCGCGATCACGCGTAGCGGATAATAATCTTGACATTCTTTACAGGCTACAGAAGTACACACGTGACGGCTCCGTATGTCTTGTTGACACTGGATTTTTTCTATTCGGCTCAAAGCATACTCCCGACGCAAATAAAGCCACATTAAATATTTAAATACCACCGTACACTTGACATCAATTGACCTAGTGCCAAAGTAAGTCCAATGGGTACTAGGCGACAGAAAGACGTATTTAAAAACACATTAAACACACAAGACTTGAGAACCAACATTCATATTTTCCGTACATAATATCTAGCCCGATCGGAAATCGAATCTGGGACCTCAAGCTTAGTAGTCAGGTTCTCTAACCACTGGGCTATTCGGTCGTCAAAACATGCATTTTAACTTTTAACGGACCAGTCGCTTTTCATTTGACTACATACGCATTAACTTACGCTGCCTCAACATCTTTGAACAGGAGTGAAGTGAGGTTAATACCGTCCAATCAAATTTGATCCAAGTGATATTTGACATTTTAAGCGAGTGATAAAAATTACCATTATTATACCTACCTACATTTATACCTACGTATAAATGTCCAACCATTTCCAGGCAACTTAAAAACTTGGAACAGTCAAGGGCAAAAATATGTATACACTTTAGTACCTTGTCACTTTAACCACTGTGACAGTTCATATATGGCAGTTCAAATATGACGAAAATAGACAAGGTACTAAAGTGTATACATATTTTTGCCCTTGACTGAACTTGGCAATAATTCTATTGCGCGTATGTAATGGCTCTTCTACACGATGGGTCATTAAAATGGTCGGTGCGAGCGATGACCCCGCGATGGCTGCAACGCATCTACACGATGGCAACGTTCAGTTGTGAATGTTGTGTTTGATGTGCTGCCAAAAACCGACACCGAGGCTATCCCGTGACCATCGCACGCGCCATAAGCCATCCGATACCACTACGCCCTCCCCACGCTGGCCCATCATAGTGGGCCATCGCGATGGCCCATCGTGTAGTGCCAGGAAAAGGAAAAGCAATCATCACGTTAAGGCTGCGCGCCTACTAGAAATGTGCCAGGAAGCGGAGCAGTTTGTGCGGATAAATTCACCAATAGGCGGTAAAATGTCTATGCCGGCCGTACGGCATGCATTTTCTACGTTGATTGCGCGGCCGAGACGCTCGCCGCACAGCGGCTACTCTACAGAACACGCAATCAACACTAGCGCGCAGTCGTGGTCGGACGGTAAGGAACCCCACCCCAATAAATAATACTATATCAGCACCTGTGCGTCTTTCTTCTCCAAATATTCCGTTTAAGTGACCATTAAAAAAGAGCGGAAGGAAGAACAAAACACAAATGTGAAAATGTGTGCGGAAGTTCCGTAGTTGAGGAGCTGAAGTTGAGCTTGCATTACAAACTATACAAACTAAAACCTGGGCCCGATTGCATAACAAAGTACAACTAATATTATTAGGGAAACTCTCGCTTCAGTTATATTAACTAGAAAGGGAGTTCCGCTTGTAATATAAGTTGTACTTTGTTATGCAATCGGGCGCTGGTGGTTCGACTGAGTCCGGAAGTGTATCTTAAACGCGAATGTCTGTAGGTACGAATATTTGTTATTCTTTCACACTAAAAACGGTTTGACCGATTGTGATGTAATTTGGCACACAGCTAGTTTATAACCTGGATTAGGTGTACTCAAGCCTCGTTAAAATATTAGATTAAAAAAAAATAGGATACTTTTTCCCGAAAAATAGCAGTTCCCTCGGGATAGCGATAAACGAATTCTTCGCAGACGGAGTCGCGGGCAACAGCTAGTATAAAGAACAACTTAAGGAATAGTCCCTGGTATCATAATAATACTTAATGCAGCCGCAAGTTGCGCCAGCCTTCTTTCCGCGACGTACCTACTTTGTGCAGCAAGGTTTACGAGTTTAATTATTAGTAACACGACAAAACACACGTTATCGCTGTAACCAACGCGCGCTGCCAACCTACGAGCACGACAAAGACGTTAAAATTATCAACAACGTCTGTAGACGTGCATTTAAAGCAACTTACTATCACGACCGCATTCACAAAAAACGCGTTTCAGGAACGCCACGAAGTCCGTATAATCATCGAGGTGGGGTAACTTTTGCGGTAATACTGGACTGTTTGGACACTGTCCAGCAACAAGGATTTCAGGTTGTTTGGGTTGGTCCAAATGGCAGTACTCCCGGTAGTTTTCAGGGTGCATGGAACGGAGGTGACTCCGCAGGGGCGTGGTGCTTCGGCCGCGGCGCGAGTACGCCTTCCCGCACAACTCGCACTTCACCGAGTCCTTGTCAATCTCAGAAAAATACGCCCATATGGGGCTGGTTTTGCACTTCATGATGAAAATGAAACTACGTACGCGTCGGAGCGTAGTTGAGGTGAAGACTCGACTGATGGAGGCCGGAGGTTCGAGGCGGATGCGAAAGTTTCGCGGAAACGGAAGCGGGGTTCCGCTCCGAGCCGCGCGCCGCACCGGGTTTCAATGTTGATGTATTTATAGATATGTAGGTAGGTAACGCTCTGCTATGGCGATATTGGTGACGTACGAGAAATGTTACTGAGGCAGCGTCAATGCTAACGTCACTAAGTACGGCTAACGCATTATATTTCATTATCTAAAGTTGAAGTAGCTTAATAAAAATTTTAAAAACCCCCAACGCAATTTGTTCGATGATAAAGTAAATGCCCATTATGAGTCTAAGATCACTTCCGCAGCTAACAAAAGAGCTGATAACTTTGAAACGGCTGAACCAATTTTGATGAAACATGTCTAAGAATCATCGCCAAGAAACCTGCTTTCAAATAAAAAAAAAACGCATCCGCATCGGATCACCCGTTTAAGAGCTATGATGCCACAAACACACACAACACACACACACAGCGGTCTCACTTAAACACCCCTCTTTTTGTGTCGGGGGTTAAAAAAATATCACATCTCAGCCTATATACGTCCCACTGCAGGGCGCAGGTCTTCTCTTAGAATGAGAGGGCTTGGGCTGTAGTTCACAGAAAGCCGTGAAGCCACGGTGGTCTAGTGGTTTGACCTATGGCCTCTCAGCTGGGAGTTGTGGGTTCGAACCCGGGCTCGCGCAACTTTCGAGTTTTCCGATGTGCGAAATTAAATTTTAAATTTCCCACGAGCTTCACGACGAAGGAAAACATCGTACACACTTGCGAAAAAATTCAATAGTGTGTGTGAACCCAATTTTCCCAATCCGCACTGCCGCGTCGAGACTACGGTCCAAGCGTTCTCATTTTAAGAGTCTACCCAGGCCTACAAAGTGCAAAATTCGAACTTCGTATCGTGCCATTCCTCTCACGCTAATAGTATTTAATACAAGAGCGAGCAAGACGATGCGATACGAACTTCGATTTTCGAATTTCGGAGTAGCCCCCTTGAAGTGGGATGTGTATACCCAGACCCAACCTATGCTGGGATGATTATTAGCGAAATAATTTGAACAAAGATGTGTAAGGTTACATGCAATAAAAACTAACTTAAAAGAAGCTGTATTGACCATTCTCGTGACGTCATGATAACCGTCGGTAACGTAAGTGAGTTTTCTTGGCACGGAGGGCATTCTCGGGGAAGCAGCGAATGAGTTCGGACATAATCTTGGCTCCTGTATCGATTCGTTAATGTGCTTATAGCAGTTAAGTGTTTTCTTTAAAATATACTCAGTCATAAAGTAACGCAGTGTGGTTATTTGCTAGATCGTTTTTACATCTCAGAAGTGGGATCGAGAAATTCCGTAAGTAAACGTCCATATTGTTTTATGACATCTGTTTCGTAAATTGACTAAAGTTTGTTAAAATATTTAGTATATTTATGTGTGGATTATAATAACACGTATACACCGCGGGTACGGCAAATGAGGCAGGGCTTCATAATAATAAGGCCTTAGAAAGACTTGGAAACGCTTTTCTTTTTTTAAATTGTTATGTCGTTATCTGGTATGAAAAGAATATTAGGATTGAGCGCTACGTATCAATAATGGCGTGTTACACTGCAGAATTTGTCACAAATTATTTTCTTACAAAAAATAGATACCCTCCAAACTTGACCCGAATTTATGCTAAACTTTTGGCCTGAATTAATCGAAGGAATCTATATTTTAATTCTGCGAGGTTACTCGTTGGCCCCGGTGTATACTGTCTGTGTTTAGGTGGGTAGTCGATTCATGCGAGTCGAATTTGACCCACCCTAGCGGTCGGGTCGACTTGAAAGTTGATATACATACATAATGTAGTTTGATTGGAAACCCAAATAGTTAGTCTGTAAAAAGCTAATATATACTAAAATTTATTTGGGTCGGTATCCTTGTAAAATTTTAAACGCTGCGGGGCCAACGGTATTCGGCTAACAGTCACGTGGCACTGGCACCTGAGGATAATAAGATAAGATCTTTGAGGCCAACGCCACAGAGGTGTCACTTGATGAGTACCCGTACTTTGTTTGATTTAAGATTTGTATTAACGGTCTAAATGTAACACACGTTTCTCAATATTTCGAACACGAATGGACTAAAAATACCTACATGCATACATTTATTGGCGGTAATTATTATGTTTTCACTTTAGAAAGTTAACACAATTTCAGTTAGTTTCGTTCTTTCATTTGAAAACGTGTGCAAACTTTACCGTTAAGTTTAAAATGTTAAAATATGTAAGTGGAGTTTATGGTATTATGTTTTTTTTACTTTTCGTAACTTTTCACACTACGAACGGGGCGGACTCTTAGTCATGGGGGTTTCATAAAGGGGGATGAAAACTTCATTGATTTTGCCGTAGGATGCACCGTATCCGTTCGAGATATTTGACAATGTTAGGTTAACCTATTATTAATTTCATCTTGTATTCTTTCTTTGGGGGCCCTCATATATATTTTTCAGTCGTTTCTTTACCTAGCGAATTAACAAATCGTATTGCGGTGAGTTCCAGACAATGAACGGAGAAAAAGGAAAATCCTGGAGTCAAGAGATTCCTCGTCATGAACGTTCACGTTCTAGACGCAGCGAGACTAATGCACGACATAGAAGCCGTAGTCGCAGCCATAGTCGTCGCTTGATAGAACGCGAACTGGCTCTCAAGCGAGAGCGAGAGCGGATTCGACAAATGGAGGAAGAGCTGCAGAAGGATCGAGACGCTGAGCTCCGGCACCGATCGCGGAGGAGCGAGCGCCTCAGCACGCCGAGGCCGAGCCGGGGGCGTCGCAGCCGCAGCCGCAGCCGAGTCACCAGGGCGAGCCGCAGTCGCGAGCCTCGCTGTCGCAGCCGGGAGCCGGACTCCAGAGCGAGACGTGACAGAGCTGGGAGGGACGCCACGAGCATCGATCGACGTACAAAAAGGTCATGTAGCCCTACATTTTCTCATAGGGATATTGCTAAACTATTTAAGTCAATAAAGGACGTCTTACCATCCCAATCAACTAACTCTGGCCAGGTCATGATTAATAGGAGTCTGGATCATAAAAATATTATACCAGAATTTAATCCATCAGAAAAGAACCAACGCATAGACGTTTGGCTTAAAAAAGTAAACGAATGTGCGAAAGTTTATGGGTGGGATGAGAAGACGGTAATACATTTTGCCGTGCAAAAGCTGACAGGGCTAGCTAAAACTTGGTTCGAAAGTTTAAATACCATTTTATTCACGTGGGACGAGTGGCAGGCTAAACTGACAAATGCTTTTCCATCAGAGCAAAACTATGGTCAGTTATTTGAAGACATGTCAAAGCGTAAGTGTAGGCCTCAGGAACCTATAGAAATCTACTTTTACGAGAAATTGGCCCTACTCAACCAGTGTGAAATCTCAGGTAGACGAGCCGTAGATTGCCTTATCCACGGCATCTGTGATAGGACGATACGGTCAAGTGCTCTAGCGCTGCGTTGTGAGGAGCCTGATCAACTGCTAAAATTCTTGTTAAGTAGTAATAAAGAAACGTCCTTTCAATTCCAATTCAATAAAGATAGGAGCGTAAGTGGGAAAGGGGGAGACATTAAGACCAGTATTAAAACTAACCCAAGTTTGTTTTGCTATAACTGTAAGGAGAAAGGGCACATCTTTTCACGATGTCCACAGCCCTTGCTTAAATGCACTCACTGTCAAAAGGTTGGACATAAAGCAGAAATGTGTAGGCTTAAGTCGGAAACGGGTTCGACAAAGGGTAACGTCGTCGCTAAAACTATGCGCATATCGGGACCTAACCCAAGTGACAAGTTTGTAAAGTCCGTATGCGTTAATGGCGCGACGTTGGAAGCTTTTGTCGACCTCGGTAGCGAAGTCACGCTTATACGAGAATCCAGCTTCGTGGCTCTCGGGTTTAGTCATGATCACGTACCTCTAACGATGAAGGGGTTCGGGAATAACCTTGTGCATTCTCTTGGATCCGCCGAATTGAACCTGAGTATTGATGGTGTCGCTGCTACTGTTGTATGTAGGGTAGTGAATGATAGATTACTCGAAAAGCCTATGCTGATAGGACAAAGTTTCTCGGAACAATCTCATATAGTTTTGTACAAAGACGCGAATAAATTGCAATTTTTACATATAGGGAGCGAGCTCCCCAACTTAGAAGGATGTGACGATGAAGGGATGGAGAGAGTGAGAATTATAGCAAGTAGTAGGATATATGGGGCAGTAAGTGTGCGAGCTGCCACAGAAAATATATTCAGTGGTAACGTGGTGTTAAACACCAAGGTCGTAGGGCCACCTAGGGATCAGTACATAGTATGTGGTGGGGACTATGAGGTGAAGCAGGGTACCCTTTTTGTGATGATTATCCCGTGTGCCTTACCCTGCCGTCTGCAGGAGAACTTTGTCTTTGCCCGAGCAGAGAGAGTACAGGCGATCTATAGACTTTCACAAGCAGTAACGTCACTAGTCCATGAGGAATGCACCACGGAGTCACCGACTCCACAGTTAGATGAAAAACAGGTCCGCGTTGGAGATAACGTTGCCGAAAGCGATAGAGTCAAGCTATTAGAACTACTCAGGCGGTACGATGATTGTTTTGCGAATAGTTTAGCTAACTTAGGGTGCACTGGTACCACCGAAATGGAGATTGAATTGAATAGCGAAAAACCGGTCGTGTACAGGCCTTACAGACTATCTCACCATGAGCGGGAAAAGGTCCGCACAATGATTGACGAGATGTTGCAGGCAGGGATCATTAGGGAATCAATTTCTAATTACGCCAGTCCGATCATACTAGTGAAAAAGAAGGATGGTGGTGTACGACTCTGCGTAGACTATAGATTGCTTAATTCAATTACGGTTAAAGAGCGTTACCCCATGCCTGTTATAGAAGACGAGATAGCCCGTCTGGCGGGTCAGGCATGGTTCATCACACTGGACTTAATGTCCGGATACTATCAAGTTCCCATCTCCGAATCAAGTAGACATCTCACAGCGTTCGTCACGCCGGACGGCCAGTACGAATACAATCGTATGCCGTTCGGCTTGGCGAACGCGCCTGCGGTATTTCAGCGTATGATGAATCGTGTTCTGGGCCCAGCTAGGTTCGATAGGGCTACCGTCTATATTGATGATCTATTAATTTTTGGCAAAACCCCGTCCGAATGCCTAGCCAAATTGGATGAAATCCTTCTATCTCTGAAGAAGGCCAATCTCAAGCTTAACCTAGCCAAATGTAGTTTTCTGCAGGATAAAATTAATTACTTGGGGTTCGAGATCAGTTCAGCAGGCATGCGACCGGGTAACGCAAAAATAAAATGCGTGAATGATTTCCCTCGTCCCGACAATGTACACAATGCGCGTCAATTTTTGGGCCTCGTTAGTTACTTTCGGAAATTCATTCAAGGCTTTGCGCAACTTGCCCAGCCTATCACAAAGCTACTTAAAAATAATACAGCATGGGAGTGGGGTGAAGAGCAGGAGACCTCCTTTAAAACACTGAAGGATAAGCTCATCGACAGGCCCGTGCTTGCAATTTATGACCCTGTAGCGGAGACCGAACTCCACACGGACGCGAGTAGGTTAGGCATAGGTGGAATTCTTCTACAGCGTCCCAGTGGGAGTGAAGGGTCCTTTCACCCAGTGGTATACTATAGTCGCCAGACCACGCCCGAGGAAAGGAACTTCCACTCCTATGAACTGGAGACTTTAGCCGTGATCTGCGCACTTAAGAAGCTAAGAGTGTATTTATTGGGGAAACCATTTAAAATAGTCACTGACTGTAGTGCCCTTCGATCTACCTTTGCAAAACGCGATCTTATACCCAGAATTGCTAGGTGGTGGCTGGCGCTACAAGAATTCGAGTGCACGGTAGAGTATAGACCTGGAGTTAAAATGGCTCATGTAGATGCCTTGTCCAGGAATCCTATTTTGGACACTGAGACTATATGTCCCGAACAATACCCATCTGTTATGATGATAAGCGACGATGATTGGCTTTTGACGTTGCAATTAGGCGATCCAGAATTATGTCGAATTCGGGATATAGTTGCTAGTAACCTAGACCCCCAGGGCTTGGAGTATATTAAGTCTAATTATGTTTTGCGTGACAACAAGTTATTTAGATGTATCGGGGGTGATAATGAATGTGTGAGGTGGGTAGTTCCGAAGGGCGCAAGATGGCAAATATGCAGACGGAATCATGATGACATAGGTCATGTTGGTTTCGAAAAGACGTACGACAGAATTAAAAGGAATTATTGGTTTGCAAAGATGAAAAAGTTTATAAAAAAATATGTGGAAGCTTGCATCGAATGTGCATATGTTAAAAAGACTAATAATACACGTGAAGGGCTCTTGCATCCTATAGAAAAGATTGCGAAGCCGCTCCACACACTGCATATAGACCATCTTGGGCCATTCGTAAGGTCAAGGACAGGTAACACCTACATACTAACCGTCGTGGATGCCTTTACCAAATTTTTATTTATTAGACCCGTCAAGAACACAAAGACGCAGAACGTAATTAGAGCATTGCAAAACATTTTCGATACGTTTAGGACTCCCGAACGACTTATAAGCGATCGGGGCTCCTGCTTCACTTCTAATGCGTTCAGAAAGTTCTGTCTTGACCGTGGCTTAAAGCATGTTTTAAATTCTGTTGCCAGTCCAAGGGCCAACGGGCAAGTTGAGCGATACAACAGAACGATCCTCGACTCCCTGAAGGCACAGAACCTTGGAGCGGGCGAGAGGGAATGGGATACGAACTTAGGTAGGGTTCAGTGGGGATTGAACAATACGGTGCAGAAAACTATTGGTAAGACCCCAGCTGAAGTTATGTTTGGAGTAGAAATGTCAAGCGAATATAACCCCGCGTTAAACGAGGTAACGCGTGGGACACGGGTAGAGCCAGACCTATCATCTATCCGCAATGAAGTTAAGAATAGGATTGACGAAGCTCAGGACGTTCAAAAACAACGGTACGATCAGGGCAGACGGCCTGCACGTGTATACAATAACAACGACTTAGTTAAGATTACCAAAGTAGCCTTCCAAAATAATGGCAAAAGTACTAAACTAATGCCTTCGTACGAAGGCCCTTTCAGGGTCGTGAAAGTGATGGGCAACGATCGCTATAAAGTGGCTCCAATCGCTGGTTATGAAGGCATGAAGAACAGGCGAAAGACTACTGTAGCTGCGGATAGAATGCGTCCGTGGATTCATATTGCTTCGTTAGGAATAGACGATAGTAGTGACAACGATGCTCCTACTGATATTCATGACGAGGGTAATCCCTATAATTAGTTACTGCAAATTTGTGTTCTTTTCGTTTCAGGTCAAGCGACAGAAGACGCGGAAAAAGTGGGCGCTCTTAGCTTGGCCTGCAACGACATACATCCCGGTGATCTGCTGATAGCGCGATGTCTGCCCCAAAGAAGGGACAGGCGCCGTTGTCGTAGTTACTTGGATTAATGGTTACAAGGTTACAAGGTTACAAGGTTCTAAGGTTACAAGGATACAAGGTTCTAAGGTTACAAGGATACAAGGTTCTAAGGTTACAAGGATATAAGGTTACAAGGATATAAGGCTCTAAGGTTATAAGGTTGCAATGTTACATGGTTACTTAAACAAAATGGTTATTGGATTTATGGCTACTTGGTTAATTCGATACATGGGTATTTGGTTAATTGGATATATGGCTTAATTTATTGGTTAATGGGTTTAATGGCTAATTACGTTAGATATGTTGTTTATTTTATGTGTTTCACTATCTGTTATAAATGATGGTTATTACGATGTATAATTGATGTATAAATGATTAATATTGCGTTCACCAATAAATCCTAATTGTGTCTACTTGGCTACTCGGGTAGGGAAATGATTAAGGACTTAGATTACTATTTTTTATATAAATTACTAGTATACAAATTAATAATATACTATGTTACTATAAAAATAATATATTTGTTTATATACCTACTAAGTATTATCATATTCAATTTAAAGGATAAAATATATATATTTTTCTCTCTTAGACTTTATTTACATTAACTAGTAACTAGCTTAGTACTAGCATAAAATAAATGTTAACTACTTAAGAGAATTGTTTATACGCAACTAATTTCAATAAATTGCTGGTTTATACTGGGAATGCCCTTCGTCACCGAGTGTAAGGTCTGATGGTTTCACCAGATACGTGCCTGGGGGCATGCACGTCATCAGGATGGTCGAGTGTAAGGTTACATGCAATAAAAACTAACTTAAAAGAAGCTGTATTGACCATTCTCGTGACGTCATGATAACCGTCGGTAACGTAAGTGAGTTTTCTTGGCACGGAGGGCATTCTCGGGGAAGCAGCGAATGAGTTCGGACATAATCTTGGCTCCTGTATCGATTCGTTAATGTGCTTATAGCAGTTAAGTGTTTTCTTTAAAATATACTCAGTCATAAAGTAACGCAGTGTGGTTATTTGCTAGATCGTTTTTACAGATGTTTATAGGAAAGCACTGTTGCGAGGCCGAAAGGCATCGTCGCTCGCAGGCCTCATCGTCGACCGCAGCCGCAAGGCATAGCTCGCTCCTGCGGTCTGCGGTCGCGCGCAATATACCCCAACATAGCATATAATAACACCTTACCATCGAATGGAGCGGCCAGAACAATGGGACAACCAATTTGCTCCGTCATTTTAATCAGCACATTTTGTCCCAACAGAAGGTTAGCAGAGCTTGAATATGTCTCGTAATGGAATGGAATGTGTCTCATAGAAACCAGAGATGTGACTAATGAAAGCCTTAGAAAAATTGTAAATCGCATAAAATTTTATTCACTCTATTATGTTATGACTTGAGAGTTGAGAGAAATTGGTAAATTTTAAGGCTAATTCGTTACAATAAGCTCGACCAACCAGATACAAAATTCAAATCTATCATCGAATTCAATGATTATATCAAGGGCAGGGATGTTTGGAAATAATTCCGATCGGCATTGGCAATTCCTAGTTTCAAATAGCGTAGGTTTTACTTTGGATGTATGTAATTTAATAACATTGTAGATGGTATGTTCCGCTTGTGCAGTGCATTCACAGGCAGATTAAACAAATTTACGGAAAATGTGCAAGGCAAGTGTAACGTAAGTACTCATAAAATCGTCTCAATACAAACATCTTCACTTGAGCCCGCGGCCGTATCCTTGAGCTCTATGTGGCAATTAGGATTAGGTAAAGTACCTGCCAATTACCTGCCCGGACTACTTAATGCTAATGACCTTGCCATGAAGTATTTAACATCCACATTATTGTAACGTTAAACATCGGCATTTCGTTGCTACGCTGCTGCGGAAGTTTCGTGACTGATAACAAATAACCGACGAAGTATCGTCCCAGAACAAAAGAAGATACACTCGGTGACAAAACACAACGAGTTGTGCGAAAGCGAACCTGCGTAATGTCTTGTGTTAACGGGGCTTGTAATTTTTTCATTAGACGTTAATTGCGCCTTATTCAATGTAAATTGTGAGCATTTCTCAAAAACTTGGTACATTTAATGTTGGACTCCGACTAGCATAGAAATTAGTAGGTAGCGTGAATGAAATTAAGCACACTATGGTAAGGTGCCGCCGCGCGAGGCAACTCGAATTTTACCGCGTTCGAGTAATGCTCGCGCGGCGGCCGCGGGAAGTCGATACGCAGCTATAGTAGGTATTCATTCATAGGCATTTATGAATCGCATGCTTGGAAGGTCCATAGATGGACTGCTTAGAGCAGTCGAGAGCAACGGCACGAGCGCAGTCGTGTATACAAATGCTCTGAATATTGTATTGAAACTGCAGATCAATCATCCAACAGCGACCGCTTGAATTCTGGTGGCACTGAGTGCTCTAAGCAGTCCGTCTATTCTATTTGCGATTGCGGAGTATAAGGAAGGACTGACCGCAAAAATCCCTGCCAGCCTGTTTCTCCTCGATCTTGGCGTTGATGCAGGGCTCGCAGGCGGAGTGCAGACACTCCATGAGCTTGGGCGTGCCGTCGGCGAGCGCGAGCGGCGCGCCGCACAGCGCGCAGCGTGCGCCCGCCAGCGCGGCGCCCGCGCGCGGCGACGCCAGCGAGTCCGCGCCCGACCCCGACTCCGGCGACGGCTTGTCGCCCTCCGGACCCTCCGCCGCCTCCACCGCGCTGCCCACCTGCGACAAACGCACTTTCATCATCATCATCCATCCACCACCGTCATATTAAATGTTATTTGCCTGATAAGCCCCGTGACGTGAGTGGTAATAGTTATGAGTGAAAATCACGAAAGTTTTAAACATTATATCGTCATCCTAGCGTAATATGTATACGTCCCACTGCAGGGCACAAGCCTACAGTCAGAATGAGAGGGCTTGTGGCGTAGTTCCCACGTATACAGGGTGTTAGGCAATGAGTGGATAATCCTTGAACTACGGATAGGACGTTATAATAAAGAGAGAGAGAGAGAGAGAGAGAGAGAGAGAGAGAGAGAGAGAGAGAGAGAGATGTTTATTTACACAAATTCGATACAAACACAGAAAAAAAAATACATTTGACAGGAAATTTACAAATAAAAAAAAATATATATCGAATAGTATAAATTGGGCCCCACTCAGCATAATGTTGTGGCAAGCCACAACGCTGTTTTTCAGTGGGACCCATTTAAAAACTAAACACAAAAACATACACACTGTGACGACACAAACACCAGCGAATAGTTTGCAACAAAAACCAAATTAGAAGCCGGAAGTAAATATGTATGGCAACACTTGATTGGCTTAATCGCATTTGAACTTTTAAACCGTAACAAATTAAGCCAAGATTTGTTATGGCTATGGCAGTGAATCATCAACAATTTCAATAATACTGATACTGTAATGCATCACATAACCTTCGAACAAAAACAAAAAAAAACTTAAAAACAATAAAACATTCTTTTGACCTAAAGCTGGGTGGGAACACAGCCCGGCCTTGTGAAAAAATTAACTACCGCCGTTTACTTGAAAAAGAAAAAAAAATACATATTAACAGAAACAAACAAACAAACAAAGAGTCAATCTGCCAGTTCAGATGCGCCTAATTTACTTGTCACCCATGAGTGCTACCCCAGCCTGAAGTTTTGTTGGAGCGAGGTAAGTACAAACATGTTGTAACTAGGATGCACTTAGTGCATGTAAAGCTAATATAGGTTTAGTAAAAGTGGCACGGTTTTCGAGATATTTGGACATTTAGGTTTTTTTCGAAAATGAACACCCTTGTTAAAAGACAAAAGTCAAAAGTCAAAATTCTTTATTCAACTTAGGCATCAATTGATGCTCCTATGAACGTCGAAGAATCTACCAATTGTTCAATGTTTTGATCATAGCACCATTTTAAGTTAATTTTTTAAATTTTTATTTTTGCTCAATATTCTCGAATACTCGTGTTATCAGATAGGCATCACTATTTTTGTGAGACTACATTGGATTTTTAATAAAAAAATCGCAAACTTAATTTTTGCGTTTTCAATCGTACATGGATCAAACTTTCAGCTCTCATATAATAAGCTTAAAAACATGTCAATTTATTGACAATTTAAAAATAGTAATTACCTTTTGAATTTAAAATCGAAATGCCAAGATAGTAAAAAAAAGACACGCTCACCCACATTTTTCCCAGTGTACTTTTTGTATCCCGGGCATAGAATCCAAAATTTTTTCTTGCAAAAATAACATTGCTGGCCACTAATTTAAATGCCATTTATTCCAAATTTAAAAAACATGCCAACTGCTCTTTGTTTTTTTTTTTTATTTGATTTTGAATATCGGTATTATTGCGTAATTAATGGTGAATTGAGTGTTTAGATGTTTTAAGGTTGTTGTGTTGTTTTTTTTAGTTTAATATTGTTTTGAACACAATACACACCAACAAAATATGCTCAAATGCATTACATTTATGGTGAGTGCCAAGGCAACGCTAGTGCTGCTACAATGTTGTGCGCTGAACGCTACCCGAGTGCATGTTTTTCACTAAATCAGAAAAATCTAAATTTGAAGAAAATTGTGCGACTTTTACTAAGGTAATTTTTGATATTTGGTATATTTGGTAGATACTAACTTACAGGACACCCTGTATAATTTCATTACAAAATAGATAATATGGAGTGCCTGACACTCTAGATAATGACAAACTCAACAAATGAGCAATGTAATGAATTTACTTTTAAATGGCATTCTTCTCACCCCGGCGCCACACATATTACAAATGTTTGAACACAGTTATTTGATCACATGTGTAGCACCGGTATTTGTTTATTTGTTCAATAGAACATCCATACAATCAACCATAGATCAAATATGTGTTCAAATATGTGTTGAAACATTTGTAATATGTGTGGCGCCAGGGTCAGAGTAGAAACTTTTTTGTTTTCTATTGGAAACTACTCTTTTTTTTGCTCTCTGTTCTGAATTTAAAGATGGTTACATGAATTTGGAATATTGAATGAATATTTTTTTTGTCTCAATATGTGGACAGATATTAGATTAAGGTTATCAGTATATGTTTCAGAGGAAATGTAGGGTGATACATAAATATTGCACATTTGAGGCATACATGTTTCTGTCAGGTTTGGTGGATACCATGTTTGTCACATTCTATGGTTACTTAATTATGGCATCCGCAGGGATACATAATTTTGTAAGATTAACTTGGATACATCTCTTTGATGTTGACTGTACAACAGCATAGTATTCACTTGATGAATGAAATACAAAAGTTCTACACAATTCCTTAATCAATCTGATTTGTGGTATTTTATAAATATTAAGAGAACATTATATCTCTTGGTGGTTTCTAACTTTATGGAGTCTTACTCTAACAATTATCTTTGAGATGAAGCTCTACTCATTGTGGTGAAACAGCAAAAATACTTCAACTTCAACTTCAACAAAAATACTTTATTGTAGTGGTGTAATTATTGAAATGTAACATGATTAACATGTGAAATAAAAGTGGCTGTCAGATGCACAAATAACAGCTGACATCTATCAGTACAGTCAGTAAATAAATATAGCAAATAATAATTGTTAAAGCGGTCAAGGCCGTGAAAGTACAGCTTGTTGCATCCGACTTTCCAATGACGAGTTTGCGTCGAGGACACGTTAGGCCGGGAGTGGAGTTGAAGGGGCGAACTAAGGGGACTTACAGCTGGCGGTGCGGGCGGCGCGGCGGCCGCAGGCGGCTCCTCGGGCGTCTCCTCCTTGATGGAGACCCCAAGCAGCGGCCCAAGGTCCATCAGCGCCTGCTGAATGTCATCGCCGCTCGCCTCGAAGTTCACGTTTTCCATAGTAAACACTTCACTTCACCACCAATTTCACTTTAAACGCATTTTCTCCGACGCCCTGACTAAACGACACTTTCACTCGCGCCCCAGAGCCCCGCAGACTGCAGTAATGACCGCTTAATGTGATCGCGAGATGTGGCCGACTCGACTGGTCCGGAGACGCGGCGCTACATCTCAGCGATGCATGGCACCGCTAGCGACCTGCAGTACACGTATTGCACTTTCATCTAAAGATAGTTTTCGTCCGCGGTCAATGGCGTTATTGTTAAGTTTATCAACAAAATCTTTTTGAAAAAGTACATGCGTCCATTTGACTTGCGATCGCGACTATAACTAATAGACAAGATAGAGTTTTTTAGTGCCGAGATATGGATTAACAATAAAAATCCAAAGGCAAGTAAATATTGTTGTTAATTTATGTTACTGCACGTTTAAACTTAAATTTAGGCCATTTTATTCTAATTACATGCAGTATTTCCATCGTGACCTTAACGCAAGTTTTAAATCGCATTTCTGCCATTTGAGCGTTTTATTATAGCAATGAAATAATGTCGTCTATTATTTAATGAGGACGACCACGAAATTTTGACATTTGACTTTTACGTGACAACACGTCGAAAATGGCTGACTCGGGGCCAAGTAAAAGCGATATTGAAGCAGTTTTTCAGAGATTACGGTCCATACAGGCTAATAAAGTGCGTACTAATCGACGGTTAATTAATGTAGTGATGTTTTGTAAGTGATTGTTTTAACGTGGTCGGTTGGCGCAGGTATGTTTCGACTGCAACGCGAAGAACCCTACGTGGTCGTCGGTGACGTACGGAGTGTTCATCTGCTTGGACTGCTCGGCGGTGCACCGCAGCCTGGGCGTGCACCTAACGTTCGTGCGCTCCACACAGCTCGACACCAACTGGACATGGAAGCAGCTGCGCAACATGCAGCTCGGCGGGAACGCCAACGCCGTATGTCGCACCACCTCTCCAGTCCTCCCCCGTCAGAATGACTCGTTACTTCAGTCACCACCCTCAACAATTTGCTAGCATCATGTGTGAAAAAACAAAGAATGATCTCAGAAGTTAAAACGCACGTAAACAATCGTAAATTGGCAAAAGGAAGTTCCGAAATCCAATAAGAATATCAGTTTCATTTACCTTGACGTTTAAAAAAACTACAGAATATATTTAAAATACTTACTTATGCAAATATTCATAATCCACTATAATATTCTGGTAATCCAACTTGGTAGAATTAGGTTACTGCATACAATTTAATGATTTGTTTTGTGTCTCAGACTCAATTCTTCCGGTCACAAGGGCTCAACACAGAGGATGCTCGGCAGAAGTATAGCTCTCGTGTGGCTCAAATGTACAAGGACAAGCTCAGTTCCATGTCTGAGCAGGCCATGAAAACATATGGGACCAAGGTAATCTTCTAAAGTAAACCACCACAGCTCAACCTGCCATACAAACTTCATAATATATCAAATCAAATGAAATCATTTTTTTGCTATAAGTACACAAGTAAACATAAAATAAATGCTGCAATGACTTCTTTGCTAAGTACAGTCAGCATCAAAAGTAGCTAGCAACTTTGGTACCTTGTCGCTCTACAGTTAGGTGCAAAACATCATACTTGATTGACAATTGTGTTATTACGACAAAGTACAAAAGTGACCAGCTACTTTTAACGCTGACCGTACAGTGATAGCCTACGGAGAGGTGCTTGTATGGTGGGCTGAGCTTATAACAGCTTGTTTATGAATAAAATTATAATATATAAGTATGAAGGGCTGCAAAAGTGTATGGACACCTCGGGGCGATAATCGCGTGAGCAGTGTTTGATTGTTTGTTTGATTGTTTGTGTTATTGCCCTGAGGTGTGCATGCACTTTTGCAGCCCATCATACAAGTTAAATTAAATTAAAAAAGAATTAAAATTAAATAAAATTGAATGTACATATATTGTTATTAATGTAAATCATACATTAATTATTATTATTATTATAATTATATTCTAGCTTAACTATTGATGAAGTAATGTTAATGATCAGTTATTAATACAAGTTTTATATCTCTTTAGAGATGGATAGATAAAGAAGTAAGTTATTTTATGATCATTATGACTGTTGTTTTATGCTTTTTATCCACTGAAAGTTATAATTTTCTCACCTTTTTTTTATAGCACACAGTACTTAAGGTACATTTTTTGTGTAGTTTATCTAATGTACTTAAATCCAATTGGAGTGTGTTACCCCATAATTATTGGCATCCACATTTTGTCACATTCACCTTGTTGTTTTATAAATAAGAGTAAGTCAGTTTTGTTTGTGTGCCAATATTGGGGTAGTTTACCATAATATTAATTAATGACCATGATAATAAACAAAGTTTTTTCATGCAGCTGCACATAGACCCAGCACCAGTGGAAGCTAAGGAGGCCAAGGAGGTAGAGACGGACTGGTTTGCGGAGACCACGGCTGCCTCACTCACCACTAACTCTAACCTGCATGCCTCCCCGCAGGTAACCCCACTGCCCTCACTGACTCCTGGCAGGACCACTGAGTTATTGAGTATAAATTCACTTTTAGCTTACTAGTAGTTAAAAAGAACTATCTATCTGTGTTATTTGTAGTAAAATTAGAAATTATATTCAACAAAATCATATTTCCACATAGTTGAAAAAAATGGTTTATTTAATAGGTAAGACACATTCTGTCTAGACATGATTCCAATAAGTTTCCTATTGAACGCCACACATCATTCTTTTTTTTAACAAAATTGATTCTTATGAGGTTACGGGTAGGTTAATTTTTGTATTACTGTATTGTCGTCTATAGAAGAAGCTGGCGTTCAAAAGGTTAAAATGATGCAATCTTTGATTTTACAATAAAATTATGAAAATTAATGAAATGAAGGTTGGAAAATGTAGTTAGTATTTTTTTAATGGACTCCTCAAATAAATACTTCACTAAAGTAGCTTCTACAATGTCCTTAAAATAAATCAGGTTATGTAAGGAAAGGTAAAGTTATGTTAGTCACTACCTTAAAAACACATAAAACACAAATGGATACTAAAATAAGTAATTGCAGTTTTTTAATGTTTCATCAGAAAGAGTCATGCATGACTCATGTTGCAATTAATAGGGATGTTGACACCACCAATCAACTCACATACTTTTTATGAGCTGTCAAAACACATTTCTCCCATAGAGTTTCAATGGCAATAGCAACATAACATATGAGTCATATGATATGACGTCACTTGTTCGCATACTCAATTAACTAACTATTTATTTGTTTTAAAGCAACAAAAAATCTAATTTTGCGGGTAATCGAAAATTAATCTGGTTTTCAGGGCTAAAATAAAGCGTTTTTTTACTGGAGTTGTGTCTTTGAATTATTTTAATGGTGTCAACATCCCTATTCCTAGTTTGAATTCTGAAAGTTTTATAATAATGATTGTGGCTATTAGATTCATGTGACCAGATAATTGAGAAAGTTTCTACATGTCACGTTTTTATCTCTCATGTATGTGCTAACTGTGTGATTGATTGCTGTATTAAAATTTTTGGGTGATTCATTCATTCATACAGATAATATATCAGATATAATAATAAAATATGTAGCTTTTAAATTTGTTTTGTTATCTTTTAAGTTATTGTACAATCACAACAAGATTGTTGAGCCACTTGCCACTGTTTGTAATTTGACCATGTACTTAATCAGATATATTAATGTTATTATTTAATACAAGTATATTGAGAAGTCAAACTCGAAAAATCATTAAAACATCTAATTCAATTTATTTATTTCATGATAAAAAATACAATATAAATTTGCGTTGATGTCAAAATTACAAGAATTCATACCATGATCGTCCAAATAATATAAAATTAGGTTGACTTATTAGATTTGACCATACATTTCTTGATATATTACACGCGAAAATAATTAACAATAGCAGGTGTTTCAACATTCCCATGTTGTGACTGTTTTTCGCCATTTTATTTATGATAACAAGCTTCTTTTCTATTTTTTGTTAGCCGAGAATAATGTATGGCTTTTCAGCCGTATGGGCGGCTCGTCATCCGCTCCGCTATCTATTAGTAAATCCTTACACATTGCACAACTATGAAGTTTCTGAATAATTGACAATGTGACCCATAGGAAAATAATGCTATACTTATTGTTCTGTCACACGCAACAAGTATGTATAGCATTTATGTTTATGGTTGACATTGTCAATATTCAGAAACTTTAAAGTTGTGCAATGTGTCAGGATTTACTTCTTAGGCGGGCTTGCGCGGACCTAGGTTAGCTACTTAACTCCGAGTTAACTGCTAACCCCGGGCTAACAAGTGTCAAAATGTATGGAAATGTCATTCTTAACCCGGGGTTAACGATTTAATTTTTTAACCCTAGACTGCGCAAGTGGCCCTTAGTGGCCGTTGACTATAGTCTGTGTCAGATTCTATTGATACGGAGTTTACGCGCTTCTGCTATCAGGGGCTAAATTCAGAAACGGCCCAATACGGTTTGCGAGCAGTAATTCAATCGTTTGCAAGAGAATAGGGATGAACTGCTATTCAGGAACGCCAAAAATCACTGGTTTGCGAGAGGTTTGGGCTGAGATGGGGATGAGCCTTATTTATTTATTTACAAAGCGCATTAACAGGAAAATAAGGCTCATCCCAAGCTCAGCCCATTCCTATCCTCTCCCAAACGATTGAATTACCGCTCGCAAACCGTGTCGGGCCGTTCCTGAATTTAGCCCCAGGGTGTCGTTGTCCTCATGGTGTCCGGGTAAAGAGTGTTGTGATGTACAGGCGGACAAGCCGGAGAGTCTGAGCTCGCAGGCGCGGCTGTGGGACGCCGGCCCGGCCGAGGGAGCCGCGCCGCCGCTCTCCAGCACCGCGCGGAAGCCGCAGCCCAAACGGACCACGGTCAGTTCTTTATGCCATTTTAGACCGGCCGTACACGGACTGCTTCAAGCAGTCAGTGCCAACAGCTTCAAGCGGTCGCCGTTGGGTGATCTGCAGTTTCAATACAAAATGGTCATTCGAAATATCATCTGTGAAAATTTCAACTCTAGCTATCACGGTTCTCGAGATACAGCCTGGTGACAGAAGGACAGACGGACGGACAGCGGAGCCTCAGTGATAGAGTCCCGTTTTTACCCTTTGGGTACGGAACCCTAAAAACTACATCTTACTTCGCATTGACAGATGACATTCGTTTTTCCCCGTTAAACCACACTCTGTTAGACGCGCCACGTATGGCAACACTAGCGTTACGTGTACTATTACCTAAGTACCTGTGCTTATTACAATGCTTCATATAAGACGTCTCGCTTTATGGTCAATGATATGTACTCTGTAATTGGGGATGTCTATTTTTTTGCAATGTATAGAAAATCGAAAACCATTTCGAGATAAATGCTTTTTAAATCGTTTTCTGTAGTTATTTAATTTTAATATTAGGTAATGAATTTATTATATAACAAATAAGCAATGACCTTCATTTGACATTGGTGTAAATTGCGTGACCGGTTCAAGTCGTACTTTATTCTGTGTGGTTAGAATTCTTCACAATTTACGCGTGGATTATACTACGGAGTTTGATTTGGACCCGCTGTCTGACATCTAGCACTTTGACAGTGCCAGTAAAGTGACACAGTGTATAGTGTACCACTACGCAAAAAATAATTAAAGGGGTTGCCTTATCGTACGCATTTAGATAGATTTAGAAATTTGGCATTGTGGGAGCCCTCAATTATAATCTGACGTCATCAACTAAAATGGTTTAAATAGTTAATTTTGAAAAAAGTAGGGAACTAAATGACAAAATATTGAAATTAGTTTCTTATAATTGACTTTTCTATACAAAAAAAATATAAAAACCACTGGTAATTTTTTTTAGACATTCCCAATTGTCGTATATATCAGAATAATATACATGTAACTTTTTTTTATGGCTCGGATTGTAATATATATGATGTAGATGTACTGAATAAATAAATAAATAAATAAATATAAATTCATCATTCGTGCACCATTCATCATCCGACACATTTCTATACCAGTTAGGTGCAAGAAAAGGGGGTTTAGGAGCCACCAAAGTGGCAGCCAATTTCGAAGACATGGAGCGCGAGGCCATGATGGCAGAAAAGCTGAAGCTTGAGGCCAAGGCGGCGGCGGCGACGGGAGGGGGCGCGGGGGGCGCGGGGCTGGCTGACGTGGAACAAGAGGTGGCTTCCCTACGGCTGGCGTATCACGGAGGCGGCAAGGCGCACTCCGACCGGCTTGGCATCGCCGCCTCGCACCGCGGACCCTCCTAGTGAGTACTTGCCTTAAGCTACTGACGTAATACCGCATTTACTTAGGGTTGTTTCACACGTACGGTCGGCCAAAAATATGGTCTGCCACCTGCCACCCTTCACGTCATGATACAACGAGTTCGATTTTCCCGTGCAATAATATTTTAAGGTGTACTTCCGTTTGGAAAATTATTTTTCCGAAACTGATTCATTTGGCAAATGTTTCATTTCCCAAATGTTTATTTTTTAGAAACTGTAAGTAAACTATACAGTATAGTTCAGGGGTCACCAATTAGTTTCGCTCGGGGTCCGTTTTAAGAAATGAAAATTATCATCGCGGTCCGCACAACATTTTATAGAAAAAAAAAATATTAAACAAATGTAATTACCGAAATAACAAAGGTATTTTTTTACATTAGACGACCAGATGGCCTAGTGGTTAGAGAACCTGACTACGAAGCTTGAGGTCCCGGGTTCGATTCCCGTGTCGGGGCAGATGTTTGTATGAAAAATACGAATGTTTGATCTCGGGTCTTGGGTGTTTAATATGTATTTAAGTATGTATCTATCTATATAAGTATGTTTATTCGTTGCCTAGTACCCATAACACAAGCTTTGCTTAGCTTACTTTGGGACTGGGTCAATTGGTGTGAATTGTCCCGTGATTTATTTATTTTATTTTATTTTATTTACATATCATTGAGAAAAATGTATTTTTTTGTTGCGGACTATCTAAGTTTGAAGTCTTTCTCGCTTGTTATAGCTCGTTACTTCGCCCGGCCGTTTTCGAATTGACGTCAACAAAGATAATGCCGGGGATACATTTTTATTCACTTACGTATACTCTGTAGTGCAAGTTGCTGTGTTCTCGCGGTCCGCGCAAAATGGGTCGGCGGTCCGGATGCGGACCGCGGTCCGCCATTTGGTGACCCCTGGTATAGTTAGTACTGTACAGTTTCTGAAAAAATAAACATTTGGGAAAAATAATTTGCGAAACATTAGTAAACCATATTTTAATAATAATACTCTAGCTGCAATTGTTTGTTGCGCCTCTCGAAAGCAACTCATGAAAGGTTTACTAAGCCACTTACATAGTGAAGCGCGCTTATAGTTCCGTTCGATTTCATGCTGTGCGTCTCAAGAGGGATGTCGACACCACCAATTAACTGACGTACTTTTTATGAGCTGTCAAAACACAATTCTCCCATAGTTTGAATGGCAATAGCAACATATGACGTCACTCGTTCGCCAACTCGATCAACTAACTATTTATTTGTTTTAAAGCAACAAAAAATCGAATTTTGCAGTTAATCAAAATGGATCTGGTTTTTTTACTGGAGTCGTGTCTTCGAATTATTTTTCAATGGCGCCAACAAACATCCCTATTGTAGCTTTCCATATTTGAGTTTGAAGTAACCGTGTGTCCTGTTGTCGCAGCGGCGTGTCGCACAGCGCGACGTCCGACATGACGACGATCGAGCAGGAGGGCGAGCCGACGACGCGCGCGCCTGCCATCGACGACGTCGACGATTTCAACTCGGTCTTCACCATGATCAGGTCGGTGACCTCACCACCACCACCACTCAGCTGATAGCCACCCCCAATTAATAAAGGGCTTGTTCGATACAGCGCCATCTACAATTTCTTTGCCGAACTAGATGGCTTGCCAATTAAGTATAACAATCGATGCCTGTTGACAACCAATCGCCTCAGTAGTTCTAATTTTGCACACAACTTGTGGTGGCGCTAGTATATAGTAAGGTATATAAATTGAGGTTTGAGAGTATGTTTGTCTGTTCCCTTGCGATCGGCTTCGAAATATAAGCTCCCAAAAACCACCCTCATTCTCATTCCTGGGCACCCTATTTTACTGGGCTATTACACTTACAATAGCTAAATTAAAAAAAATAATAATATTAGGGGACAATCTTACACAAATCGACCTAGTCCCAAACTAAGCAAAGCTTATACTATGGGTACTAGACGACGATAAACATACTTATATAGATAAATAAATACTTAAATACATAGAAAACATCCATAACTCGGGAACAAATATTCGTGCTCATCACACAAATAAATGCCCTTACCGGGATTTGAACCCAGGACCTCTTGCTTCGTAGACAGGGTCACTACCAACTCGGCTAAAGCGGTCGTCAGTCATTAACTACACTGCAAGAGAGGGTATAGGGAACGTGCAGTAACTATAGGCGGCAGCACTAATGCGACATAAGAGACGCTAGAAGAAACTTATCAGGGTAAAACATTCAAATTGATGGCACCAGTTGGCAGCACCGTCTATGTACACGTTCCTTATAGGCAGCAGCATTATTGCGACAGAAGAGACCCTATGCGGACAGTAAAAGAAACTTGTCAGGGTAAAACATTCAAATTGATGGCACCAGTTGGCAGCACCGTCTATGTACACGTTCCTTATAGGCAGCAGCATTATTGCGACAGAAGAGACCCTATGCGGACAGTAAAAGAAACTTGTCAGGGTAAAACATTCAAATTGATGGCACCAGTTGGCAGCACCGTCTATGTACACGTTCCTTATAGGCAGCAGCATTATTGCGACAGAAGAGACCCTATGCGGACAGTAAAAGAAACTTGTCAGGGTAAAACATTCAAATTGATGGCACCAGTTGGCAGCACCGTCTATGTACACGTTCCTTATAGGCAGCAGCATTATTGCGACAGAAGAGACCCTATGCGGACAGTAAAAGAAACTTGTCAGGGTAAAACATTCAAATTGATGGTACCAATTGGCAGCACCGTCGATGTGCACGTTCCCTATAGGAAGGATAGTCCTGATTACACTATTCTAAATTTTAGTCACTGAATCAGTTAGCATTTAATTTTAAAGTCAAGCGCATCAGTGATATGAACGTGTCGGATGCAATGCCGCCAGTATTGTCTAAAAATTAAAAGATTGGCCTCGGAGTAGCCTTGGCCGTAGCATCCTTGGAAGTTAAAAAAAAGAAGACGGACTGCTTAGAGCAGTCGATACCAACGGTATGAGAGAAGTAGTGCTGTAGTTGGAGTCAGTGGGACGTTTACTTATCATCATCATCACCACCCTAGCCTATATGGGTGAAGACCAAAAAGTTGCACACAGTTAAAGCTGCATTAGCAGGTAGTTAAAATTACCATTAACTTTTTCCATTGTGACACGAAAATTAACCATTCAAATAAATGTATACAACAACAAATGATGATGTTGATGATGTCCTCCATGTCGTGTCCGACAAAGGCGATCTTTTAAGCTCATTTGTCACTTATGTGCCCGAATATGGCTGGCAAAGACGAACTTTGTTTTGAAGGTTCTATTACAAAGTGCGCAATGTAGTTGACCACTATCATTGTATGTGTAAGTGTAGGTAGGTCTCGGACGGGTCTTTTTAATAAGGCGTTTGGCATCCAGGTGCTCTAAGCGATGCGTTTCAAAACCTGTAATAGCCTTATTTACACAGCTGCGCCATTCTGGTCTCTGTTTCGCAAGATCTTCCCAACTCTCACATGGGATATTACATGCTGTGAGGTGGCGCTTGAGGACATCCTTGTAACGCAAGAACTGGCCTCAACAAATACAAACCATACAAATGTATACAAATGTAAACACAATGTATGGTTAATTTTCGTGTCACAATGGAAAAAGTTAATGGTAATTTTATCTACCTGCCAATGCAGCTTTAACAGTGTGCAACTTTTTGGTATTCACCCATATACGTCCCACCGCAGGGCACAGGCCTCCTCTCAGAATGAGACGGCTCTTTTTCTTATTTACTTATTTTATTTATCTATTTATTTAAGAAACAAACAGTCATCATAGGTACAAAAATAACCATTACACAAAGAGTCACAGACCTATAGTTTCCTTAATCGAATACAATGCAAGTACGTGACACAACAACGGAATTAATAAAAAGTAGAAAACTTGTCCTACAAAATACACTAGATAGCACTACACTATACCTAGGTAGGTAGTGCTTTGCTTCCTTTACACAATCTTATAGTTAGTGCCATTGACGAACACACGTGAATTTGCCAAAATTGGACGTTAATAATATTGCAATAAGAACCACGACACGCGACATCATGAATGACACAATCTACACCAGTATTATAAAAAGCAGAAGTTTAAATGGATGATCCACTACGAAGACCCAGGCACCCCACCAAATCCAAACAAATACAATAATAAGTATGCGACTAAACTAAAGAAAATGTGACACGTGTAAGTCAAATACAAATATTGCATTTGGCTGGTTAACCCGACGCCATAACTATTGGTCGTGATGGCAGCTGGTGCTTGTTTACATCTAAAAAAGTACCCACCTAAACCCTTACAGCATAGGAAGAAAAATTCAGATGCCTTGTTACTCCTTCACGCCACAAACAGCCTGACGGATTTCGATGAGATTTAACACATAGACAAAACACAACCTGGGCTAAAACATGAAATACATAATATAGGGTAAAATTGCATAGTTCACATGGGATAGCGATAAATGAATTTTTCGCAGACAGAGTCACGGGAAACAATCAGTTACTCCAAAACAATCAGTTACTCCAAACAATCAGTTACTCCAAAACAATCAGTTACTCCAAACAATCAGTTACTCCAACCATGACGATGTTTGAAACCAGGAGCGAGCCGTACAGCAGCAACCGCGGCCTGGACTCGTTAGTGGGCGACACGCACTCGCGCGCCAAGCCGCTCGGCTCGTCGTGGGAGAACATCGCGCCGGAGCCGAGCCGCGCCGTGCACACCATGTTCGCGCCGGACGACAAACCGGCGCCGGCGCCGGCCGCCGCGCCGCCCCGCCCGCGCGCCCGCCGCCCCGACCCGGTCGAAGACGACTCCGCCGTTAAGAAGTTCGGTTCGGCTAAAGCGATCAGTTCGGCGCAGTTCTTTGGGGAACAGGTTAGTCATAAAAAAATTTTAGGGCCGACGACGCACTGGTATCGCGTAAGGCGCTGCGAGTGTCTATGGACAGTGGTGTTCATTTAACATCAGGTGAGCCACTAGTTCGTTTGTCTGGCCTCTCTAACATAAAAAATAAATAAAAAAAAAACAGCCGTGTTTCTTAGGTAGAGCGAAACTGCTTAACCTCTTCTATACCTTAACTAAGTTAAAACTATCTTTTAGCTATTTTTATCACTAAAATTGGTGACACGCCCAGCATGTTCTGATACTTTTTGTTTACATCAATTATTTGGGTCACATCTAGCTAAATAAAAACTTGACTTTAAAATATATATTTAAACTTTATCTTACTCAAGATTGATCGAGTAGAATTTGTGACTTAAATGAGTGTTTAAAACATCATCGAACTGAGGAAATTCGCTATTCCACGGCAAATTGAAGACTTAGGGGCTGTTTCACCACCCATTGATTAATTTTAACTGACGGATAAATGTGATGCCGTCTCCGTCTATTCGAACAAAACAAACAGAAACGGCATCACATTTATCCGTCACATAAATTTGATCAATGGATGGTGAAACCGGGGGTTAATATTATAAAAATCCCAAAGTCGACTCCTAGTCAATGTAAATCAAAAGCTGGGTACATGTCGATGCTCATTGGCTACCATCCATAAATTCGCTACAGCAAATTTCAGGGGTGCGCCTCGATAGATATAACAACATTTGATATAACTGTAACATTTGGTATAATGCTACATTTGATATGTATAATGCGATTTACTCAAAAAGTAAACTTCGGAGGATTGATATTAATTCTATTTGATATGCATTAGGTTAGGTTAGGTTAGTTTATTTTATAAAATAAACGTAGAATGTTTACTTCTCGAGTAAATCGAATTATGTCAAATGTAGCGTTATACCAAATGTTACAATTATATCAAATGTTGTGATATCTATCATTACACACCCAACTTTCAGAGTACTAAGTCTGACAAGGGGGTATAAAATTAATCAATACTAGCCTTCCGTCCGCAGCTTCGCCCGCGTTATATTAATTTTCCCGTAGGAAAAGGTATTTTACCGCGGTAAAAAGTAGCCTATGCCACTCAGTGATAATGTAGTTTTCTAACGGCAAAAGAATTTTTGAAATCGGTCCTGCTTTTTAAGTTTATTCGTTACATACAAAAATACAAATCTTTCCTCTTTATAGTATTGGTGTAGATAAGTGTGACATAATCTATGGATAATCGGCTTGCTGGATCAGTCTGCTAGTCGTTGTCTCATTACGTGTAAAGCTGGGTCCAGACGGTGCAGACTTACGCTGCGCAGACTATTGCACGGACAAAAGTATGTGCGACTCACATCGTCCACACGATACAGACAAAATCGTTCATTTTTTGTAATAAAAACAAAGCAAACTGTGCATTAATTAACCAAAGTTGTCGTAAGTTGACCCAAACAAGTCTGAACATGCGTCCACACAGTGCAGTAGTCGGCGCAAACACGCATGTCTGCGCCGACTTTTTGATGCCAGATACAAAAATGCACAGATGTCGTTACAGACTTGAGACTTCACGTCCACACGTCCCATTTGCACCGACTTAAGTCTGTACAGACACGCTGCGCAGACTAAAGTCTGTGCCGTGTGGACCCACCTTAATGATTGTGAGCGTGTTTCCCCCAGGACAACAGGTTCGAGCGCGACGCGAACCTGTCCCGGTTCCAGGGCAGCAACAGCATCAGCTCGGCGGAGTACTTCGGCACGGGCGCGCGCGCGCCGCCGCCCGGCTTCAGCGTCGCCGCGCCGCAGCTCGACGAGGTCAGTGCACACACACACACACACACACACACACACACACACACACACACACACACACACACACACACACACACACACACACACACACACACACACACGCATGTACATACATCTAATACTTTTCCAAAAAGTGAACGTTCTCAGACAGCGCTTTCTCTAATGTTACATTTTCCCAAAAGGTAAATTTATCCGTGTTTTTTTTTATTTCCGTTAACTTTAAGGGAAGATTATTCAGGGCAAATAGAGTTAACTTCTCGAAGAAACTAGTGTCTTAACCCTTACTATTATTGAGATAATCAATAATTAAATTTAATGGTTAAACCAGTGTAAAAGGTCCTTCATTTTCATTACAAACGAGTTGAATGTTGTATTGAAAAGAAAATGGTAGTATATAAAGTGAAACGATATGAAAACGATGCATTTTTAACCGACTTCAAAAAAAGGAGGAGGTTCTCAATTCGGTTGTGTTTTTTTTTTTTTTTTTTTTTTTTTTTTTTAACGTGTGTTACCTCAGAACTCCGTCATTTATGAACCGATTTGGAAAATTCTTTCGTTGTTTGAAAGCATATGCTTCAAGGTTGGTCCCGTTGTTACCGGAATCCAGTTCTGATGATGGGATCCATGAGGAATTGAAGGAACTCTTCAAAAGTTCAAGGGAAATGTAAAGCGATTTTAGTATTTTCAGTGACAAATCGAGCATTTGCATTCATAAAGTGTCATTTGGTAAACTAGATCTGATGAAGAAGACCGCAGATGGCCAACGGAACTCCTCAACGGGTCAAATCTTGCAAGTTGAAGTTGACTCACTTCCCGGTTTCTGATTGATTTCATATTTTACATGCATGTGTAAATCAGGTGACAATGCAATATTATTGTGACATGGAGCTAATCTGATGATGGAGTTGGAAGGTGGCCATAGAAACTCTGTAATAAAACAACACAACCCCGTCGAGTTTGGGTTCATTTGAAACGTCTTGACGAGCACTTTGATCCCAGATGGTAACCAGGGTCTGATGATGGAGCTGGAAGGTGGCCAAAGTTACTCCATAAAGTAACGGCACTTACCCCATCGAGTACGGACTCATTTGACTCGTCTCAACGAGTACTTTGGTCCTAGATGGTAACCAGGGTCTGACAATGAAGTTGGATGGTGACCATAAGAACTCCGTAGTAAAACGACATAACCCCATCAAGTTTGGTCTCGTTTGATTCGTCTTGATAAGTACTTTGGTAACCAGAGGCAAAAAGTACAGTCAGTAAAGAGTGCCAGTCCAGGCCATTAGCAACAACTAACAAGAAAAAAATAAAAAAATTTAAATAAAAAATAAAACCGCCTTCAAAAAACACCCAAAAAAAACTTGGAAATAAAAAAAATTTAAATAAAAAATAAAACCTCCTTCAAAAAACCCCCAAAAAAACATAAAATAATAATTGATTGAACCGACCACAATAAGCATGAAAATATCTTTCTACTAATCTGTTTGAAGTTGGTGCCTCAGCACGAGCCAGCAGGAGTGGACCTAGTAATCTAACTTACCTACATACCTATTATAGGGCTTCTACACTCCTGCTGGCTCGTGCTGAGGCACCAACTTCAAACAGATTAGTAGAAAGATATTTTCATGCTTATTGTGGTCGGTTCAATCAATTATTATTTTATGTTTTTTTGGGGGTTTTTTGAAGGAGGTTTTATTTTTTATTTAAATTTTATTAATTTTAGACATCATGTTTCATAGTGACATCAAATCAAATAGTAGTTTGCCGCTTAAGACCTACACAATCGTTATCCAAATAGAAATAGTGTTAGCTTTGTTTTTCAAAACGTCCGGCTTCGATTCCCGAGCTGATTAAAAGTTTTTTTTAAATGTATGAATGCAGTTTTTTTTGTTACTAAAATCGATGACATGGTTCCTAAGAACAGATCTTCGTATGTCTTATAGTTTCAGACTCTCCCGTATAGCTTGTCTAATTTAAAATGACGCGCCCCACCACCGCATTGAAATCCTGTATGACAAATGCGGTAGTGGGGCGCGTCATTTTAAAATAGACAAGCTCTACTGACCGATCTAAATGATCTCTGTCAACCCTATATTGGAGCATAATGTTTGTCTGTTCAGGTGCGCGAGTCAGTGCGCGCAGGCGTCACCCGTGTGGCGGGCCGGCTGTCCTCCCTGGCCAACGGCGTCGTGTCGTCCATACAGGAGCGCTACGGGTACTGATACACGCACGCGCCACCGACCCACCTGACTGAGGGACGCTTTCAAACCATACCAGCAACTGCCTGCCTCACCACACTCGGTTAACTGCTTCATTTTAACACCTGTGATGTCTCTGTTTAACTCCAAACGTGGCGGTGACGGTTGTAACATTCTAACTTGTATGAACGGTTGTGCGGTACAGTACCGCGAACTCGTTCATACAAGTTAGAATGTTACAACCGTCACCGCCACGCCTCCGCTGTCTGTGTATTTGGAGCTTCCATGGGTGAATCGACTGTTTCGTGTTGTTTATTCAGTCCACAGTTGTCCAAGTTAAAAATGCTTATGCTAAACGGGTGGCAACATAAAGTTGATTCACATTTATCCTACTAATATTAAGAACGTGAAAGTTTGTAAGGATGTGTGGATGTTTGCTAGTCTTTCACGCTAAAATGGTTGGATGGATTCTGATGATCAGGCACACAGTTTATAACCTGGATTAACGTGTAGGATACTTTTATAGCTACATATTTGCATAGTTAAACGAATTCTTCGCAGACGGAGTCGCGGGCAACAGCTATCAGTGGGTAAATAGTCAGCGTTTTTACGGCGTTTTTTTTTGTCATTACCATTTGAGCAGAAATTATTAAAATGGATGATGCTTAGGGCTAGCTTTTTATGAAAACTTAAGACAGTACCGATGCTGAATCTAGTTTGATGAAATTTCGCGCGATTCGTCCTACGGTTGTGGTAATAATCGTCGAATGGTAATGACGTTTAACCGCGCCGTCAAAACGCTCGAATATTCACCCGTACACAGCGTGAGAAACAGAAGTTGTCTCTCCTGTGGACAAAAAATTAGCGACTGCAAGCTTAAAATTTATTGAAATGGACCGAAAGTTGGCCAGACGTCCCAAACGCCGCGCCGATGTAGACTTCACTAAAAAATATTTTCTGTAAACCCGTAAATTTTGTTATGGACACAGGAGAGACGCGAGCAAAAATGACCCTTTACCGAACGAAATAAACAGAGACGTCATAAATATTAGACACATAAGATAGTAGGGATTTAATAAAGAGTGGTGAGTCAGGGGGTTAATAGTCAGAGATCGGAATTTGTGCGGTAAAACTGCCGCAATCTTCGTAGTGCCGAAATTGTCTTTATCGATGTCGATCTTTGTGAAATAAAAAAAAACGTTACACCAAATGAAAAAAATCGCCTTCTTACATCTCTTTCTCTTGTTATTTGTAAAAGATATCGAAATAATCGACACGAATTACAAAGTAAAAAACAACAACTTTTTTACAACACGGTCGATATCGATAAATATAATTAATTTTACAGCATTAGGATTGTGTCTTGTATTTTACAGCTATAATTCTAATCTGTGCTTATAGTATTACGCTGATATCGTTTGGCACATAGGCCGCTGAAGTATGGGTCTTGCTCGGGAGATTTGGGTCAGCTCTGTCTGACATATCGTCCTCTTCCCCGCTAGCTGAACTAGCTTGTGATACATTGTTACATACGACAGATAGCGGACAAGAGGACTGCCGCCCAGTCTCACGTAAAAGGTCAGAAACAGTCACTTTTATCGAATGCATACGTCAAATGAGTACTCGATGATGAAATGTGAATAATTTTTTTTAAATATATTTATAGATGTAATAAATAAAAAAGCACGAGGCACGGATTGCTGATTTTACATAAAACTTGTTCATGCTCATTATAAATTTCTGAGCGAAATGTGACGACGACGGCCTCCGCTCTCGTTGCGAGACCTGTAACCTCGAACCAGTCCTGCTGAAACGTGGCTAATAGTTAATTTTGACTGTAAGAACATTGTGAACACCATTATCTTACTAATAAACGCAGGAGATAGCTAAATCTATGTTTTATTGTAACTATTATTTGCGAGTAAATAAAGTTATTTTTGTTTGATCGACGGTTCAGCCAAAATGTGGCGTGTATCATACATAAGTCTGTAAGCAATAATACTTCCACATTTATGTTTTGTTGCCGTCATTTAGTATATTAAATATCTAATTAAAACGATACAGATTTCTACGGAAATGCCATGTCGCGTCGTTTGCATATGGAGGTACAATAATTTTAGTGTATTTAAATCGAATATTGTATGACGTTCGAAGGGATTCTTTTATTTGTGGGTTAGGATCGTACGGCAAGGACCAGGAAACGTAGCCTGATCCATCAATAATCAGACTTATATTCAATCTTTCCATACGCGTAACATGACGGCCAGTAAGATACTAAGTGACGCGTTCGATCACAGCGAGTTCTGAACGAGTTATGATGAAAATCTACTAACATTGCGGTGTAAATATTGTAATATATCACGTTTTATATGTTCCAAGATACATTTAGGGGGTGTTTCACCACCTTATTGTCAAACTGCTGGTTACGTAACCAATGAATTAGGCAAACGAGCAGACGGATCGCCTGATGGTAAACGATTACCGTCGCCCATGGACACCTGCGACACCAAAAGAGTCACAAGTGCGTTGCCGGCCTTTTAGGTAGGAGTACGCTCTTTTTTTGAAAGCTTGAATAAACTAAGTACTGGACAAATCTGTCAGCTAGTGTTTTTTCAGTTTCACCACTCCGGTCCTGTGCAAACTAAGTACCACTTAACTAATCGTGGGTTTAACAAAAAGTCGGAATGGCAACGTCGCATTTCACGACCACGCGTTCCTGTTCGCACACTTTCGTTCAAAAAGTCACTCATTATTAAAGCAAAAGAAATGGTTAACTATATAATTTTTGAATACATCTATTTTTTTTGTATAAATAAATATGTAACATTATAATTGATCCAAAAACGGTATTTATTTACGATATTTTGTTAACAATAACAAAGAAAAATAAAATGACGTAAAACGAATCGAAAAGTGGCGCCAAACCATTTGACAGATAAACTTTTTTTTAATGGCGACATACAAGTTCAGGTAGAACAAACGATTGAGCCACTGAAAAAAAGTTTGTTATTAAAAAATATTACGAAATTTTGGATTTATTTTTACATACTAAAAGTGTACCTACACTTTTTCATTCAAATCTTGATATTTAAATTATTTTATGCAATTTAGCATGACCTCTTTCTTTAAAAAATAAAAAATACTTGATTTATTTTTCTGAAACCGGCTGAAGGGCTCTCCAATCATAGCCACAAAAAAATAAACTAACTTTATGTGACGGATAAATATGCTAAATGCCTCCTGATCTGATGGTCAAATCAAGAAACAGTTTGTCCTTCACTTAGCGCTAATCGAGACTGGTGAAACAGAAATTTTAATTCCATCTGTCAAATAAGGTTATGATTAAGCTAATCCGAACTTTAAGAAAAGTGGTGAGACAGCCTCTTAAGGTCATTCTGCACTCGAGGTCGATACTTTAGGTAGGTGTCTAACTATACAGCTAGAGTATTTCGAAAGAGCATTGCTTTCCTTCGGCAATTTCTAGCTTCGTATGTCAGAGGTTTGCCTTGAGTGGATATGATCTTGCAGGATATATCATGCACATAGTAGAAAACACATGTTCAGTAGAATGTTGCCTTGACACCTATTTAAATACATTTTATTGGAAATTGAAACTTGTTAAACGTCCACATTGCATCGGCGAGTTTGTTTTATAGCCGACAGGCTTTGCCAGTCTTTGGGCGAAGGGACTATATATATGTATGATGGCTCCTACTGCCATCTTTAAAATCATGACATGTTGTAAAACTGTAGCACGTAATGTAATAAGGGTCGTTCTTGCCTGACTGCATTCCAACTTCAACTATACCACCCATACATTTTTCATTGCTCGAGAAAACTACTCGCAAATTGCGTGTGTATGCGGTTGCAATGCAGTCCGTTTATAACCGCTCTAAGATAGCAGTCTATAGCAGCCCTAACTACAGCCCATTGCTATTTGGACACTATGTATTTATAGTATAGAAGACGCGTTCATGAAGATATAATTATATGTTTAACTTATTGCATTCCTCGCTATTGAGACGCACAACGTGGCGGCGTGTGTTAGCACGAATAAACCGACCGCACAGGCACTGCACGCAGCAAAGCGATGAGATTATAAGAAATGGAGCGTACTAGCCGAATATTCGGTTTCCTAATACAAATAAACGATAAATGCTAGAATATGGTTGAAAGAGGAACTAATTTTTCATTCAATAATTTTATTTTGTACTCTTTTGTCGTTTTGTATTGCATCGCTCCGCGCTAGTGCAGTGCAAGTGTGGTGATATTTAGGCTTTATTTTTATTTGACGCGATGTTTTGGTGTAGAGGTGCGACGGCTGTCTCACTCGGCAAGACTGGCTGGTTCTAGCATTGGAAGGACACTTAGGTTAGTACAGTATCATTAAATATTGCACCAATATTTGTTCCTTTGGTTTGTTTCCGGGCAGGTTTTGTCGAGCCAGACGGACATTAATCGCGCGTAGTGTAGTTTCATGATATTGTTCGCATTTAGTTCATTCGTAATATAATTTCATAGATCTAATACGGATTTGGTTCATTAGCTCATCCATCAACGTCTAGTTCGAAATAATTTGCCGCGTTTTAGGTAAGTTTGTCAAACATTAAACATTTTGGGAGACGGCGTTTTTTAACAGTTAATATTTTTGTATTGTGACCAATAGTTAATAATGAAATGGAGTAGACTCGCGTCTCGAAAATGTGTGCAATGTAGCCTCCATCGACTTGCGTGAGCTGCGTTCGCTCGCAAATATACAACCGGCATAATATTATTGGAGGCTCAAGTTGTTTGCTATTTTGTTTTCTGCGCCTCCTCTATGCACGCACATCTATCGAATGTTACACAGTACCACAGAAATAATAATAAAGAGGATAGAAATGCCTTAGTTCCTATTTTCTTCCGGAACTCGTGTCGCTGTTTCATCCCCTCTACTTAGTGTGTTAATGCACACATGCAAAAGACCGGAACCGTACTACGCAATCACGCACACAATTACGAATATTTTTGCTTACAAACAATTATGAACCTTACACCTTAGAGATAGCGTTGAATAACACTCAACGTAAGTCATACCCACATTTACACAACGGCGCCATTTATTGGCCGCGTCGGCATTATGTCTGTACTAGTCGTAACCTGTTTTTTTGTCCGTACCACGAACTTTTGTGCAAGACGGAAGGGTTATCAAAAATTACTTTACATTGCTGCGTATAATTCAAAACGATCTGCGTTTTTATGGGCATGAGTAGCAATGGTATATGAAGTTTCGTGTTAACGTGTAAACCAATATTTCATAATGAAATCTTTTCTCAAGTTGTATTTTGTTATAAACCGCATTATTACATTAAATTAATACATACCAATGAAATGTAATCCCCTTATTAGTGTAATTACACAGTGTGGACGAGTTTCCGCAATTGCTAATGCTGCAAAACACCATTTTAAAGCACTTGTTGTCATACCCATGTTTCAAATAGCACTGAGCCACAAGTCGCGCGCTTGTGACCTACGAGTCACAAGCGCGGCGCCTAGGTCACGCGTTTAAGGCACTTCTATCCTTTATTATTATTTCTGTGCACAGTACGTATAATAAAAATAACATGCGAGATGAACGCAGTGGTATAAAATCGCGCCTTCAAACTTTTGTTTCTGTTCAATTATTTTAAGAGATTCGTTGTTTGGCATTTCAGATGAGCAGTTCTTTAACGTTTGTGTAAAATAATAATAATCATAGATTTTTTTGTTTTTTTTTTAGAGAACGACTATTGATATAAATATACAAAATTATATTTTCAAATTGTATTTTTATTTACCTTAACACTATGCATACATAATGTAATTAAAAATTATACATAAATATTTTTATATGGTACGACATAAAATTACAGAAAACGGATGACAATGAGAAATTGTTAGTGCTCTCATTTCATTTGTATTATAATAATAATAATAATAATAATTATATTCTTTAATTTCATACTCTAATTCGCTTGTAGAACAATCTTTCCAATGTTGGGAGTCTGGTTCCGTCAGATTATCGCTTCTACTACTACGTAGTTTTTGCGGTACCAACAAAAGGTTTAGTACAGTTTGGTAATCAAAATACGGATGTCGACACCACCAATCAACTGACGTAATTTTTATGAGCTGTCAAAACACAATTCTCCCATGGAGTTTGAATGCCAATAGCAACTTACGACGTCACTTGTTCCCCAACTCGAATGGTTTTAAAGCAACAAAAATAATTAAATAAATAAAATATAATATAATATAAAAAAAAATCTAATTTTGCAGTTAATCGAAAGTTAATCTGGTTTTTAGGGCTAAAATAACGCGTTTTAATACTGGAATCGTGTCTTCGCATTATTTTTCAATGGCACCTCCATCCTTATTTCATAACTTTCTACAGGTTACAAAACTTTGTTTACCAAACGGTACCTACTAAAGGGCTAAAAGCAGCCTTACGATGAGCTATTTTTTATTATTGCAACAGCCCTTATAAATTAGCTACATCTACACTAATTCTTGTTTGTTCCATGAAATTGTGAAAGCGTTATGGTGTCTGGCCGAACAGAGCCGCGCCGATAGACGTCTTTTCGATCTTACTACGCAGACAAAGGCTTTTCTGATCAGCTTAAACCGATACCGTGTCGATAGACGTGAGGAGACCCTAAGTTAAATAAGCTCTTGCCTAAAATACCACGTTTTCAAAATATTAAATTACCTATTATTACATTTCTAGCTTACCAGACTCGTTGCACATTACAAAATCGAAGATTACTCAAAGTGATTTTTCTTGGCGGAATGTCTTATTTTAGACATCTGGTATCAAGGGAATGTAATAAATAGGTAATGTAAAAAGTTGTCTCTGAATCTAATTACCAGAATCACAAAATACAATTCAAAAATGCTGTCAGTCAAACAAACCGCCCCGCATCGTACCTGGCGCAAAGGTGCCCAATACACTAGCTGCATTGCCACGTTGAACCGCGATGGCCAACCTTTGTACCAGAAATGACCCAGAGCGAGGGCCAAGACATCTCTCACGAAGATCCACTTCTTTACAAAAAGAAGCTTTGCCTCGAACCCCAACAACCAGTCGTCTCCACATCAAGTGGAACAAACAAATAATTTGCGAGAGCCGTGTACTTCTCGCGCTTAACAGGTAATGTAGTATTTTGAAAAGTGTGGTATTTTGGGAGCGTAGTATTTTAGGTATAAGCGGTGAAATATACCTTGAGATCCTAAGCATCCAGGTTCCATTGTGAATAAAGAAGATTGAGAGTTAGTAAACGCGTCCTAGTAGGTACATGGAACAACCGGCATTCCGTGTTTGGTCAGTCGCGCGCGGCCACGAGGCAGAGGTTCTCTGGCGAGACGGCGGCCGGCACGAAGCGCGCCAGCCGCGCGCGCAGCCCGCGCGCGCGCAGCCACAGCACGCGCCCGTAGTCGAGGAGGGCTTTCGCCTTCACTCCCACCGCCTCGCGCTGCTCTCTGGAACAATCATTGGTAGTGCCATTAATAGGGGTGTGGGGTGCGTACCGCTCGTTCCCTAAATATCAGAATTGCAAAATACTAGATTGTCGGGAGGTTGTTAAGGAATATGTTTATCTCGGGCAAACTATGCAATTGGGTAAAAACAACTCCGAGAAAGACGCCAACAGAAGAATACAGCTGGAATGGGCAGCATATGGGAAACTGCGTCGAGTCTTCACGTCGCCAATTCCACAGAGTCTAAAGACGAAAGTCTTCAATCAGTGCGTCCTACCCGTCATGACATACGGTGCCGAAACATGGACACTCACTGTAGGGCTGGTCCACAAATTTAAAGTTGCTCAACGTGCTATGGAAAGGGCTATGCTCGGAGTTAGAGAACGAACTAAACTAAACTTCGTAACGAAGTGATCCGACAGAGAACCAAAGTTATCGACATAGCCCACCGCATTAGCACGCTGAAGTGGCAATGGGCAGGCCATATAACCCGAAGAACCGGTAACCGTTGGGGTAGACGAGTTCTTGAGTGGAGACCACGGATTAGCAAACGTAGCGTGGGACGTTCTCAGACTCGGTGGAGCAATGATCTTCGCAAGGCGGCTGGCAACAGCTGGATGAGAGTGGCCGAGGATCGTGCTCAGTGGCGTGCCATGGGAGAGGCCTATGTCCAGCAGTGGACGAACATAGGCTGATGATGATGATGAGATTGTCGGCTTACCCTTTTTCTAAAATACCAAATTCCCAGAATACCAGACTTTCCTGTCACTGTGTTTTTTTCTATATCGGATTGCCAAAAAAGCTAGTTTTCAATACACCATGTTCCATTCAAAACCGTATTCCCATAATATCAGACTGTGAAATCACCAGGCTCATAAAACACGACCCTCTGGCTCCCCACGACGACCACGACCTGCCTGACGAGCCTGGTGATGTCACTATCTGGTATTATGGGAATTCGGTTTCGAATGGAACATGGTGTATTGAACACAAGCTTTTTTTGCAAATCCAACAAAGAGAAAAACACGGTGACAGAAAAGTTTGGTATTCTGGGAATTTGGTATTTTAGAGGTAGGGTAAGTCGGCAATCTTATATTTTGCAATTCTGATATTTAGGGAAAGAGCGGTTAATACCACCAATCAACTGACTTACTTTTTATGAGCTGTAAAAACACAATTCTCCCATAGAGTTTGAATGGCAATAGCAACTTATGACATCACTTGTTCGCCAACTCAATCAACAAACTATTTATTTGTTTTAAAGCAAAATAAAATCGACGCTTTGAAAAGTGAGTAACTATTTTACTTGATGTGGAAAAACAACGCAGCCACGAATAATTATTAGATGCGCAAGCGGCGGAGCCCTGTCACACTACCAATTGCGCTCGAACTAGTCACGGAGGCCCACGAAGCTGCAATTTAACGCCGAAACACGCAAACCTATCTGAATTTTCGGTCGGACACTTCATTTCATAATCTCCGGCTCATACACGTCTGACTACTGAGCACAAGCCTCCTTCCAAAATGACAGGGCTAGGGCTGTAGGTCCCACGTGGCCTCTATGCGAATTACGAACTTCACTGTTTTGCAGGTGTAAATGCCCTCATTCTATTTTCTTTCAACAAAACTTCATGGTAGATAATAAATCTAATTTCGCACATCAATTCCAAAAAATTCAGAGGTTCAAACCCGAGTTTGAACCCCCCATCCTCTGCTTGAGAGGCCATAGGTTAAACCACTAGGCTACCACATCGGCTGGCGAATACTTTATTGTTCCTAAGATCCTTGTTATCACAGGCTTTTTATTAACTTGCAATGTAAGTATACAATATGCATATATGCATGTACGGGTCAAATCTTGGAAGTTGAATCTGACCCACTTGCAGTGGTCGGATTTACTTGAAATTTGGTATACTTATGTAAGTTGGATGACAATGCAAGTACAGTCAACCAAAAGTACAGTCAGCGAAAAAGGTTGCTCTTATAATGAAATTTTTAACAAAAACTTATTTGTTACTCTTTCATGCTAAAATGGCTGTACTTTGGTAGTAGAGTAGATATAGTTAAATGTTCAGTTACCTGGTGATGGGATACTTGGGGTCGGGGGTCGCGGGGGTCTCGGGGGTCGCGGCGGCGCGGCGCTGGCGGCTGCGGCCGTCCCCGCAGGTGGCCCACGACACCACGCCCAGCATTATGTTGAATTCCTCAGCGTCTATGCCGAGCTCCTGGAATACATTCCATCTTTGTACTTCGTTTATTTTAGCATTAGAAAAAGTTCCCTTAATAAGGCCCCATTTATTGGAGCATACTAACTACTACAGAATCAAAAGCAGCTATCGAAAGCATACCAGATAAAGTACCTATATTTTTAGTAATATAATAATTACAATGGATATTGTTACGTATCATAAAAGCAATAAGGTTGAATTTCCAAAGCAATTCTTGTGGTTGGTATAAATCGCCTCTAACTTTTTAAGGTTTAAACAATCTTGACGATTATTTTTAATAAAAAACACCTTTGAAAAATGTCACAGCAAATGTGTCACAATAGCATAGTTCTCGCGGAATAGCGATAAAGAAATTCTTCATGGTCGGAGTTGTGGGCAACAGATATTGATTTTTGTAGTAACAAATTGAAGACTTTTTAAATAACAAATTTTAACACAAAAATTCTCGCATTGAAAGTAACAGTTGTTTTTTCCAAGTTAAAATGTAATAGGTTCTCGAACGGCGTCCACGGCCTGGAAGACGCAGTGTAGGTCGTCCTCCAACAGACGACGACTTGGTTAAGGTTGCGGGAACGCGTTGGATGCGGAAGGCGCAGCATCGGTCTGTCGGCGAACCTCGGGGAGGCCTGTGTTCAGCAGTGGACGTGTTTCGGCTCAGATGATGGTACAATACGTTTACTTTTAGTTTACCACTGACAGATGGCTCGCCTTCATTTCATTTCCAACTTTAACACCATACAAACAAAGTAGCTATTACAAAATCAGCAAACGTGGGTAACAGTATTCTAAAAAAATTGGCTTTATTTGTAGGTCATAGTGAAAATAAACGGATCACTCACGTCTTAAAACGAGTTTAACTCGACATGTTTCGGGCTAATCCGTAGCCCTTCCTCTCGGAGTCGCACGTCACGGCGGCTGCCAAACGTGCACTGCGTGCTAACGCCCTGGTCGCGCGGCTACTCGACGCAACTGACAGCGACACACAACTACCCCCGTTTTCGTGATCACTTTTATTGTCATTCTCAAATGTAGGGTAGCACACAACACTAACCACATCACTTTGTAAAGGAGTTAAACTCGTTTTAAGACGTGAGTGATCCGTTTATTTTCACTATGAGTGAGTCTCACGGTAGTTTCATGTTTAAAGTTATTTGTAGGTCGTTAAAGTTGAATATGAAATGTAGGCAAACCATCTGTCAGTGGTAAAATTTATGTAATTTTACTGTACCTGCAAGTGCGGCGTGCCGACGTAAGGCGTGCGCTCGCAGCGGTGGTGGCAGCACGTGGCCAGCACAATTCCATGCGTCTTGTGCAACACGTCCGGCGCCGCTACGCAACGCAACGCGTAATCTGGGAACAGTATTGCATGTCATGCATCCCTTGGTACGCCATGAATTAAAAAGAAAGTAAAACTTGTGTTCTAGTCTCGTTTGTCCGAAATAACTGGCCCCCTATACTGAAAATGAACTCTGTTCCCCTACAAACATAATTCAATTTAGTATAACGTGGCCAGTTATTAAAGGGTGGCCAGTAATTAATATCTTATACTAAAAATTAATTCTATTAGGGGTGAATAGAGTTCATTTTTAGTATGAGGTGGCCAGTTATTGGCAATTTAACCTATTATACAAATAAAATACAAAAGAAAACCTTATATTTGGCGGAGATCTGCGTACCGGTAGAGGATAATTCGGATTATTTCACCAGACGGGTAGGCAAGTTTGTGTGTACAAGCTTTCTCAAAGTAGTATGTACACGTGTAAGATAATGTTCGTGCGCCCAGTCGACACAACTGGTTCAGGCACATAAAACCAGATTCTCAAAATGTGTCCCTTTTCTATAAAGTGCGCTTTTCGCAAAATGTACATTAAACTAAACTTTCTCAACTACAGCATTTTCTCAAAATGTACACTTTATCAAATTATCAATTATCATACATGCACTTGATCAACAAGTGCATTTCCGCAAAAAGTACATGTACATTCCAAAACGCACACTTTGTCAAATTGTACATGTTTATAACACAGTCGTTTATACAGGGTTATTTGTGATTCACTGACATCCTCTTAACCCTGAATTCCTATCACTTAAACAAATGTCTCTTGATTTACGACTTTTTAAAATGGAGCACTTTTTTTCATACAAATAAATAATAATAAAAAAATACTTCTAACACAACTTCGTAATCTATGAAATTCGAGGGCGGGGCCGCGCGCCGCGGTCGTGGCGGACAATGAATGAATGACTTACACGGCACAGAGTATCGTAAAAGTAAGAGTTAGTCTCAAATTTTCAAAACGTTATTACACCAAAAAAATTGAGTTATGACAAAAGCCGTAAAACAAAAAACATTTGTTTAATTAAGTGGTAGGAGTTCAGGGTTAAAAGGATGCTAGTGAATTACAAATAACCCTGTATAATTAATAAGTATGTAGGGTCAAGTGCTCATAATTACGTACCAATACCTTAATTCGACGACATAAGAGCTATGGGACATATTTATGAGCAAGTTGCGTGCACCCATATTTTTACACTTGACTGTACATATACGGCTTTTTGGAAAAAGTGTAGCTTTTGGGAAAAAATAAGTTCCCGCACGCGCTCCACTATATTACAGTCAGTGTGCGGGTAATACCGGTGGCGACGCCGCAGAGATGCTTGGCGAGCCCGACGACGCCGCCGCTGGCCGCCACGGCCGGCACCGCCGCCAGCGCCAAGTGCGCCAAGTCCGCCCGCAGCCGCGACGCCACCGCCCCGCCCGCTTCACACCGCACATGCTTCACTACAACATCTTTAGAAGCCTTCGTCTCATCTTGCACTTCGTTAGAATCACCATCTTTATCCATTGTTTCATCTTCAACTTTAAAATCTTCTGTGTCAATGCTAGGACTGACTCCAGTATCCATTTCGCTATTATTAGTTTCTTTTATGTTGGTTGCGAGTACAGTTTGTGTGTCGTGGTTATTAGCTTGGCGTGGGACACCGTTTGTTTCTTTAGTCACGTCACTAATTTCATTTGTTTGGTCGGTGTTTGGACCATTTGCTGCTTCGCCAGTCTCCTGTTGAATAGCATTGGTTGGTGAGATTAATTAGTTCAATTAGCCTGCGTAATTGGGGATGTCTATTTTTTTGCAATGTATAGAAAATCGAAAACCATTTCGAGATAAATACTTTTTAAATCGTTTTCTGTAGTTATTTAATTTTAATATTATGTAATGAATTTATTATATAACAAATAAGCAATGACCTTCATTTGACATTGGTGTAAATTGCGTGACCGGTTCAAGTCGTACTTTATTCTGTGTGGTTAGAATTCTTCACAATTTACGCGTGGATTATACTACGGAGTTTGATTTGGACCCGCTGTCTGACATCTAGCACTTTGTCAGTGCCAGTAAAGTGACACAGTGTATAGTGTACCACTACGCAAAAAATAATTAAAGGGGTTGCCTTATCGTACGCATTTAGATAGATTTAGAAATTTGGCATTGTGGGAGCCCTCAATTATAATCTGACGTCATCAACTAAAATAGTTTCAATAATTCATTTTGAAAAAAGTAGAAAAGTAAATGACAAAATATTGAAATTAGTTTCTTATAATTGACTTTTCTATACAAAAAAAATATAAAAACCACTGGTAATTTTTTTTAGACATTCCCAATTACTACAATGTCTATTATATTATAGCTAGACCGTTTAAATGAGTCGCCCGCGCGGTAAAGGAGCTGGGGATAAGACGACAAAGGGGCCGAGAGAGGTGCGGGCGGCAGGCACATGGCCGAGGACTCATTTAAACGGTCTAGCTATAGTGTTTAACTATTTTTACAAGCTTTTACTTAGCTCACCCCGTTTGTTTTATTTATTATTATTCTTGGGTCAAATCTTAGAAGTCGAATTTGACCCACTTCCAGTGGCTGGATTCACCTGTGTTATACTTATGTAGTTTGGATGACAATGCAAGTACAGCCAGCTAAAAAGCTTGCTTTAAAAATGAAATTTTTAACAAAACTTATTATTTGTTTATTTGTAAAAACTATCACTCGCTAGTCCCGTTTGATCTGATGATCTCATACTAATGAGTTTTAAATAATATAACTATTGAATTTGCTGACAATTTAAGACTTGCCAGCTAATATGTAATTTTTGAAAATAAAAATCACTATCAATCTTCAGATATCTTACTTTCGGATTTTTCACTTTTTGATGCCGTTTTTCTGTAAAAACAAGCGTCTCGTTAAGACATTGAGAAATTTCGCCGTGTGGCTAACCTCGACTTGGTGTATAATATGGTGTGGCGAAGCACGCATCACTGAATAATAGCGAGCCGGGTTCCATTCCCGAGCTCAACTTTCTTTGCTATTTTATTATGTCAGGTCCATGGAAGTAATAAGTACCTACTACGTACAACGGGAATGAGCTGTTGTCGCAAAATTGAAGCCGAACGAGAGCTCAGTAACTGTACCTCTTATCCCTCTCTGGCGATGGTTGATTGGTTGGATGGTTCATGTGGGGTTGTCAGGTCAGGTGTCCGTATTTCATACAAATAAAAGAAAACCTATACGCCAATCGCAAAATGTTTGCGTTAATAAGGCTTTACACGTAGCAACAAATAATATTGCTTTACCATGTCGGTAATAAATTATTATTTATATTAAGAAACATTTTAGAAGTAAATGTATTTACTTCATTCATTACACGACCGCTTTAGCCTAGTTGGTAGTGACCCTGCCTACGAAGCAAGAGGCCCTGGGTTCAAATCCCGGTAAGGGCATTTATTTGTGTGATGAGCACGAATATTTGTTCCTGAGTTATGGATGTTTTCTATGTATTTAAGTATTTATTTATCTATATAAGTATGTTTATCGTCGTCTAGTACCCATAGTACAAGCTTTGCTTAGTTTGGGACTAGGTCTATTTGTGTAAGATTGTCCCCTAATATTTATTTATTTATTTATTTTATTACATCAATCGCATATTTTTCTACAAAAAACGAAAGGATTGAAATCAACTTAACTCTGGCAACTCTAAGTCACTGTTAGAACGGGACACAGCGTTCAGTGGTTGCCCTCTCACTCGGCTTCATTTTTATTTTGCGCGCAACAAGACTCTTACGACCTTAGCATAAGGTTTTATTTTCTTTATTTTAGCTGCAAGATGCACAGATAGAGCTCATTCCCGTTGTACGTAGTACTTATTACTTCCATGGTCAGGTCATATGCATGTGACTAACTTGTATGGAGTCGCCAGTGTTCCCCCCTGGGCGGCGGGTCCCCCTGGCGGGAGGGTGCGAGCGCAGCTTGTTGTCTCGCTTGTGGCGCAGCGGCGCGCGGTCGACAGCCAGCACCCGCCCCCCCCCCACCCCGCCGCACCACGCGTGGCACGCGTAGTATGACAGCTGACCTGATACACCAGTTTCTTACATCATAAAACTAACGGACAGAGGTTTTTGGTTATTACTCCCTTATTGACCTCCTCCCTTCCAAATTTCCTCGTCCTGTCCTTCCTTCCTTCTTACACTAACTCATACCCGCCTTACAGATGTATTATGTAAGTTCATAAAAATTAACAAATTGTATTTGTAGATAGATTAACTAACTTTATATTTGTAGGTAGATTAACAAAATTTATGTTTGTGTTGTCTATTTTAGGTTCTCATCCGATTACTGCACACCAAAGTCACCGAACAACGGCCAATCGATAGTGTCTTTCTCAACCTCGACATTGGCAGAATCATCGATAGTATCGATGGAGATATATTTTTAAAAATTGAATTGAATTTGGTTTTTGGTGGGGAAAAACAATAAAAATAATCATACTCTATTTGGAGCCTAATAGGTGTTTTTTATTTCGAATTAAACTGAGACCAACTAACTAGTGTAACAGATTCACAAAAAAGGATGAACTAATTGATTTCAACTAGATCCTCTGTTTTTGGTAAAGAAATAACAATAATAATTAATCTATCTATATAAATAAAAATGAATCACAGAAATGTTTGTACGCACATAACTACCGATCGACAGCACCAAATTGGATAATTCTTTTTTTCTTGCATTTGTTATTATCAGGAGAAGGTTCTTATGAAAGAAATTAAAAAAAAAATACAACGGGGGCGAAGCCGCGGGCATCAGCTAGTATGTAATAATTTTAGACACGATTTTGAATTTAAGCGTAACAAACCATACATAGAATGGCAAAATTGGTATTAACGGGCTATATTCCGCAAACTCAACGTCTCTATGCGCCTATTTTGCGTAACAGAACAGCAGTAAGCCGGGAGTGAGTCGGGTGGCACCGACGATGGGCGCGGAACGCTGTGAAGTTGTTCATATACAGCCTCGTAAATGCCCCGCCTCACTCCCGACCCCTGCTAAACATTGAAGCAACTAGATAAAGTTTGGCACCTAAGGCAATTAAATGACATGAAATTGTATTTATTCCTTAGTACAACAGTTTTACAATTTTAAATGGATCACTATGTTTTAAGGCAGGTCTCCCAGCTTTATATCTACCTACTAGACGTGTGCGCCGATGGGCGTGACGCACGCCGCCGGTCATTTTTTCCACGCCGCCGCCGCCGGTCGTTGGAACGGCGTGAAATCGGCACAATACATTTACAACAATTTAAAGCTCGGCCAAATTGCTGCTTAAATTACCCTCCTTCGACAGTCGGGTGAATACAGAGACGGTACGGTATCGCAGTGACGCATCGTATCTGCACCATTTTTATCCAGTTTGTATTAGGAAAGATGACGCGATTATGTCGCGACGCCGGTCGGTTATTGACCAGACGCCGCCGCCGATGATTTAGCCATCAGCCCACACCTCTAGTAGGTACATCAGTTGGTTCCCTAACATAAGTATCCACTTTTCTATGGAGTTAGTATGGAAAAGTGGATACCAATTCAGGGTAGCTAAACAAAATGTGCATCAGTTTAGAAATTAAAATAAATTTTCGGTGTGTAAATGTAATTTTAAATATTTTAATAAAGGCCTAACTAATACTGCAATAAAAGTGTATAATAAATTGGATAATAGCATTAGGGGGTGCAGTGATCTGAGAACATTTGAACGAAAACTAAAAGATTATTTTATGACTAGACCCTATTACTCCATTAAAGAATATTATGCTAAAGCGTTAGACTAAATTATTTTATTGTAGCATATCAAATTTCATTTGTTTATCAATTATTCTGTTTGACATTTCCGTATTTAATTTTCATTCAAATGCTCAATTTCATTCAGTTTTATTCATTTTTTCTGGCGTTTTTCCTAACTATTTCTTGAACGCTGACATTGCATCTCTAATTGAATTTTAGTTTAATTCTTTATTTTAATCTGACTTTATTGTTATTTTAATGTAATTGAATTGTGTTTTATTAATGTAATTTTACCTTTATTGTCATTGTATTTAAATAAATAAATAAAAAAAAAATACCACGGGACAATTCACACCAACTGACCTAGTCCCAAAATAAGCTAGGAAAGCTTGTGTTATGGGTACTAGGCAACGGATAAACATACTTATATAGATAGATACATACTTAAATACATATTAAACACCCAAGACCTGAGAAGGAATCGAACCCGGGACCTCAAGCTTCATAGTCAGGTTCTCTAACCACTAGGCCATCTGGTCGTCTAAATGGAATTAATATTCTGATTTCATTCATACTATAAAATATTTTCTGTGTCTCATCTAAAATTGTATTTGCATGCATTTGTATGTTTTATCGCAAATAAATGACCGATTGATTGATTGATTGATTGACTTAAGTTAGGGAACCGACCCTACCTACCTTTCCCAGCGCCCAGCTCGACGTAGCAGGTGTTGTCTCGGACCAGCCCCTCGCGCTCGGCCAGCCACAGCAGCGCCGACGTCTGCCGCAGGTGCCGCAGCGAGGTCTCCGCACGGTCGGGCTCCGCGAACTCCACGCCCACGGTGTGGTGGATGGGCTGCGGAGGCTCTGTGGTTATGTGCTCTTCCAGGTATTCTGGTTGGAGGAATAGCTGGCTCGTCAAAAGGGAAAAACCGTAAAAAATATAACATCTAACAGTTTTTTTAAATTTAATAGACCAAAGATACAAAATTTGTTGAGTATCATACTTTCTCACTATCAGGTGTATTAACTTGTAATGGTTTCTCATCTAAACTTTTCACTGGGAGTCTGTAAACAAGGATTATGTTTAAAACCAACCAAGTGCATGTTGGCCCATGCGGAGTGTAAGATTCCGTACTAACATGCAACAAATATTCAAGGAAATTTGAAGAATGAATTTATTTTGCCTAAGATGCAGGCCGAAAACGCTGGCAGAGAACCGAAAACAGTGGCGATTACTCCACCGACAAGAGCTAAGCTCTTAAATTAATGGTGATGAAGATGCAGGCCACTTATGTTATCCTAGTTTAGGCATTATATTCTAGTAGTTACCAGTTAGTCTTGTTGTAGAAGGCGTAAAGGCGATTAGACACTAAAGTTGAGCCATTAGTATAGGTCAACGTCATAAATAAGTGATCACTTTTGTACCTTTTCGCTTTCAGTCATTACATAATTTCGTATGACTTTTCAAATATGACGTTAAAGAGACAAGGTACAAAATTGATCACTTATTTATGACGTTGACCCTACCTAGATATAATATGTAACATACATTAAGTAAAGTGCCTACTAATAATTATAATTATGTACTAAAACTATTTGAATTAATGAATTGAATTGAATTGAATCACTATCCTGTGGGGAGTTATGTTTACAGAAAGACAAGAACAGTAGTTTACTCTTAGAATACTCACTGGCATATAGATGGTTGATTTTATCTATGAGCTTGATGAGTTCCTCCCTGGGGACAGCACTGAGGGGCCTCCTTGGACAGCTTTCCTCTGCCTCCGGTGCATTGATATTTTCCACAATGTACGCTGGTTGTTTGGTGCGCCGTGCGTTGCAAATTGCCAAGTGCTTCTCCAGTTTACTGGCATAGCAGGTACTGGACAGAAATAGAATTTAAAGAAAAACATCCAAATATTCTTACTTTAAAGTAAAGCATGAAAATCAAGGTAGAGTATTATCATCTATAAAGCATTGTTTTTAAAACCAAGTTCAGTTAGCGTGGGATAAATGAACATGACTAATAAATTAAATAAATAAATAAATATTTTAGAGTAAAAACTAATAAGCATCCTTGAGGATGGTTTGGTTGGGTGAATTTGGTTAGTTTAGAAAAACTGTAACTTACTGTTTGGGGTCATTTGGGCAGGGAATTCTTTTATCAACCTGTAAAATATACCGGTATAGAATATACTTGTTATGTATCTACAAAAAGCAAAGGGCATCTTTGATAATTAGCTGGTAGGTGGTGGTTACCATATGGAAGAATTAAATAACCATTACTTCACATTTAAGTTATAATACAGCTATGGAAGACCACCAATGACACCAGTTTTATGATCGTTTGATTATGAATACTATCAGCAGTAGTCAGGGCAGTATTATTTATAATAACAATTATAGAGCTGGTGACGTGACGAACCTCTCCCGCCTCGGTCGTGGGCTGCGGCTCGTGCTCCCCGCAATAACGTCGTCCCGGCTTCACAGTCATGCGGCACAGCCGCTTCTTCCGCTGCACGAAGAACTGGCATTGCGGCGTCACAGTGTTTACTTCAGGAGCTTTTGGTTCACTAGACATGGTTCTGCTGGTTTGTTTACAAAGTTTTTGAGGTTATTTTTTTGACAGATTAGAAAGGCTTGAAGGAAATTACGTTAATTTTCAACTGTATAGTTCACGTCAGTAATCAAGGGAAAAGTAAGTAAATTTTTACCACTGTAAATGGATTAGCATAAAAACATTTATTTTATTTGTAATAAATAGTAAACTGTTATTTTAATTCATGAAAAGTATAATCCTGTTTAAAGTGAAGAAGACGATTATTTATTAATTAATATATTATATTTTCATATCAACATGAACTAGACACATATCGCAAGACAGCTTTTTAGACAGCATCAAACCATAGCTAAAGTGTAAGCGGCCAATATAAATCTACAAAGGTTTACAACCTCAACAAATCCATTTCTTCTCTAGATCATAATAAGTAAAGTTAAACGCACTAAAAACTATTTTTAACAAACAAAATTTTGAAGACCTCAAACAAAAAAAAAAACTTGGCAACACACGAACCGTCAAAAATTTTAGGTTAGGCGTCGCGTCACTGCGGTTTACATTTGTTTTTCTCGTATTATGTAGTGATAGTGGTGTACAATGAGTTCTCCAAGCAAGGAAACCGAGGAGCCGTCGTCCAGCTCCGCAACCGTAGCCAACGGCCAGCTGGACGAAGGCGGCGGCGACAGGGAGGGCCCGCGGCCGCCCGCCAAGCGGCCTGCGTCCACCGCCGTCATCGAAATCTCGGATACGGATAGTGACGACTCGGACATCTGCGCCGTGAGCTCATACCAGGCCTCCGCCGACGAGGTCAAACGCATCCGCGGCGGTGGGTGACTTGAGTGACGCTCCTGCGGCTCTCTTTTCTTATTGGACGAATGCGCGGGAAATTTGAACCAACTTGTTCTAATTTTGTCATTATAAACCCTAGCAGGCATTGACTTTTGACTGACAGGCGCTACTTGTTCGACTGAATTCATGTTCATGTTAGATACTCTAACATAAACATTTGAACTTATTAGAAATATCTAATCTTCACTATGCATTGCCAAGCTTTTACATAAAGCAATGACTAATTTTCAGCGGACTACTCCTCTGCATCCTCCTCCTCGTCAGACTACAGCTCTGACTCGGAGTCAGCAGCAGATGATGACTCTATCCTGGTGGACAGTGAGCCTCCACAGACAAAGCTCATACGGGCACAGCTCAATCCCCGCGCTAATCGAATGGATGATCCTAAGTTCAACCCTAAAATTAAGGTAAATTTTGCTCCAAATATCAACAAACAGTAGTAAGGTAAATGTGCTGAAGTCAAACCTATTTGTAATTTTTTCAGTCACAAGAACTAATAGACAGAATAAAACCACACTGGACTGATCACAAAGATCTGTCTCTGCCGGAGGTGTCTATCACAAGTGAGCCATTCCGACTCGGCTTGTTGCACGGGCTACTCGACAACCCAGAGATCATAAACAATATTGTTGATGACATGAACACATTGGACTGGTCGCGGAAGAAAATGGACCTATACGAGTTCCATCAGACAGCTGATCTGGCCACCCTGACGTGGCAGCGGAGTATCCGAGGGATATATGAGTTGTTAAAGACTGAAATAATGAGTTGGGTAAGTCTTGGCTAATTTAAAATGCTCTCATCTTATTATTTGTATCTTTTCTATTCTAATTCTGAGTGCAGAAACTAGTTTTATCTTCCTACAGCCTTAATACAGCTCATTTCAAAATTAAACAAATGAGTTACACTGTATAGTCACCAGGCATATAAATATATTATTCTTGTAAACATACTAATGTAGTGCAAATCACTCTCATTAAAGAATCCAACTGGACTATTGTTTGAGGCCAAGGCTGCTCAACATTTTTGACAGTGTTTGTTCTTATTATGATCATAAATAAATAAAAATAAAAAAAAAATAAAAAAAAAATATCAGGGGACAATTCACACCAATTGACCTAGTTCCAAAGTAAGCTAGGCAAGCTTGTGTTATGGGTACTAGGCAACGGATAAACATACTTATATAGATAGATACATACTTAAATACATATTAAACACCCAAGACCCGAGAACAAACATTCATATTTTTCATACAAATATCTGCCCCGACACGGGAATCAAACCCGGGACCTCAAGCTTCATAGTCAGGGTCTCTAACCACTGGTCTGGTCGTCTAAATATGAGATAAAATCTATATCATGGACAGGGGATGTTTGGAAATAATTCCGATCCGTATTGGCAATCTCTAGTCTCAAGCAGCGTGTCTGCTGTGTTAAATAATTTAGTAGTATTAAAACTACATTAGATGTATGTTATTTAATAACAATGTAGATCTGTTTGAAAAATATACCTTGTTGAGTTTCTTGCCGGATTCTTCTGAAGAGGGTTTTTCTGAACTGGTAGTAGATTCCTCGATGTTCGTAGGAGTATCAATTGATGCCTAAATTGAATAAAGAATTTTGACTTTCAAAGTCGTGTCGCGCGAAGTAAATAGATGACTCGCACTCTGAATTACTTTTAGAACCCCTGTTAGTCAAAATTCAAATTCAAAAATATTTATGTTGGATACATGATACATTAGGCACATCACCCATAGGTGTTAGCAGAGGGTTTCACTCCGCAGTTTAGGTATGTTCGGCCGGCGCGCCTCCCGGGCAGGCGTATGACAGTAGGTTGTCGCGCGGCCTTCAGTTCGCACGCTAGCCGCGTCGCGCGTAATTAAGCATCTTTTTTTCTGTGATTTTTGCCACAAACTATGACTTCTAAACCATCTTATAATTAACTTACTTACTTACTAAAGGTAGTTTACTGAATTAATACACGCTGTTAACTTTCTTGATTTATATACCTACCTAAATATCGGCGAGTGGGAACCCTGTGTTCTCAGTTTCGGATCAGCGTTGCCCACGGAATATGAATGCTGGTATCACACGATAAGTTATAATTTCGCGTGCAAGCAGTTAACGGTCGTAAGAGTAGGCACATTTTTATACCTAAAGTTGACTTTGTTCGAGAGTGATCCTTCTGTACCCTAGTACTATTATATATTCTGTGGTGTTAGTAAAATGGTTGTCTGTCGTTTGGTGGTAGATGAGCGCGGTGACGGGTCTGGAGCTGACGTCTGTGTCGGCGTCGTGCTCGCTGTACGGGCCGGGCGACCACCTGCTGGTGCACGACGACCTGCTGGGCTCGCGGCGCGTGGCCTTCATCCTGTACCTGGCGCCCTGGCGCGCCGCGCAGCGCCGCCACAACGGGGACTCCGCGCCGCATGTGGGTACACACACAGTGCACGCCGACGGTGCGCGAGAGGGGATGCACACACACACACACCCGTACGCCGTGCGACCACTGTATAGTGATTCTGATCATGTGTGAGCATTAGCGATACAAACGCACGTTTCACGAACGCGAAACTGCACCGCAATACTAGCGATTGATAAGCGTTTGTGTCGATTCAACTGCGTGATCTTTTTGATGGAGTTCCTTTTAATTATTTAGTATCGGAGAACCAACAGCTACAAATTACAGAGTAGTTTAAACATGTAATAACGTAGGAGCCAATTATAGGATCTCACAAATAGAACCAAAAAAACATAAATTTGCGCCACATAAATTTGGATACAAAACGATAGCAGAACTCATCTCTATACAAAATAAACATATTAGTAAATAGCAGTCTCTACCTAGTACAGTCAAGGACTTTAATTCATGAGCCACCATGGAACCTTTTCAAAGGAAAAGTCATTACGATTTTCCTTGTTAATTAATGCTATGGCACTATGACGTTTACTGTGAAATGGTTCCATGGTGGCTCATGAATTAAAGTCCTTGACCGTACCTAAACACGCCCAATCAAACTAACCCCCACCAACCGCCGCCCCACCCTAGAAATATTACAGTCGAATTATATCGATATTCAGCTCTTCCACAACGCCGTTCACACTACGACAAGCTCGCCTCAAAAAACTAGTCCTCCTGAATTTAGTTGCGCCAAACTTAAGGGAAAATAGGGTGAATCATTAACACATTTGCTGTCCGCAGTCAGACTCAAGATTTCTGCAGGTGCCACAAATGCACATGTGCGTTCATGTGACTGCCAACCTATGGCAGTGGCACTAGGGGAAAGTCACGAAAACGCATATATGCGTTTCCGACAGTGAATGCGTTTAAAACGTGCGGTTGTATTGATACAAAAGCGCTGTTGAATCGATTCATACGGACGTTTGTGTCGATAGAATCGCGCACGTATATCGCGACAGAATAGCCAGGTCTCCACTGTGCGAATTGCCTCACGAAGCAGCCATTTTCGGCGCGATTTTGAACCTTGGGTCGAAACGAAATTTTTGCCTCATGCGCTAGCCTCGCGAGGCAGGTCGCTCAATGGGGGCTATTGGCGCAGAAGCGAGCGGGAGAATTTTCACATAGAATTTTTTAGATAAAAACCGGTTATCTGTAAAGTCGGTTTACGGACGATAGTTTAACGTCACAACGTCATAACAAAACATTCAAAAAACAAAAATGAAACCAGGCGGTCACCCATCCAAGTACTGACCGCGCCCGACGTTGCTTAACCTCGGTGATCGGACGAGAACCGGTGTTTTGTTAAATATCTTGAAAACGGTGCATCCTACCTTCATCCCCCTTTAAGACCCCCTCCCCCCCCACCCGCCCACCAAAACCTCCATTAAAAATTACCCGAGCGCCAGTACTAAGATTGTACATCTGCTGCGCTGCTCTCTTGTACAACCTGGCGTTCACTGCTCTGTACGGGACATGTACGTTACATTGCGTCATCCTTTTTTCGTGCGTGCAGCCGGCGTTCATCGATTTATTAGACGTTGTCACGTCAAAAAATAAATGAGTAATGATACGTTATTCAAGATGGTCGTGTCTTTAGGTGGACTTGGCGGAGGAGGGCTGGAGCGCCCACATGGGCGGCGCCCTGGAGCTGCTGGCGCGCGACGCGGAGGGCCGGCCCACCGACGTGGCGCGCGCAGTCACGCCCGTCAACAACATGATGGCCTTCTTCCAGGTCGGCGCCGAGACCTTCCACCAGGTAACCTGATCTACTATTTACAGGTCGGAATTTTCACGGTGAAACAAAAAACTGTTGCAATCGAACCAGTATTAGAATAGTTATTTATGAGACGAGTATGAGATTTATGTGAAGTAGGCAATTCCCAACGAATGGCAGAGATTTAAACACACGAGCGAAGGGAGTGGATTTTAGCCGCCATGAGTTGGGAGTTTCCTACTTTCGACACGTATATCATACAATGTTTTACAATGCATTAAGCGAGGAAATAAATCGGGGCTAATCAATTTCGGAAAAATATGTTGCGTTCTTATTTGCCTTCCATTGAAGAAAAGTCTCGTAGGTGTTTACTTATTTTAGCACCGACTTAGTGGCAAGAGGCTGTCTCTGGTAATTTGTGCTAGATTGAGGACGTCAGGTGGCGTTAAGTCCGATGTAAATTCATCACTTGAACACTCCATTTTAATTTACTAAACAAAAATTAATTCTCCGGACTGCTATTTTGTGGAATAACATGTGTTTATAAAGGTGCCGAATTTTATCAAAATCCATTTAATAGTTTTAACAAGAACAAACATCTCCATCCATTCCCACAAAACTTGTCTGTTTATAAAAGTTGGATTAGTAGAATTTTTCATTCATTGGCTGCCACTGCCAGCTCGGTTTGTCTACTCTGCTTAGAAAAGCCCTTGTTGTCAATGAACTTGTAATACTCACGCAAAATTCATCATTTGACATAATTCATCATTTCGTATAACTCTTTGTTTCTCAGAAACCATTCAGGAATTTTGAACTGGGGCAGATGTTTGTATGAATAATACGAATATTTGTTCTCGGGTCTTGGGTGTTTAATATGTATTTAAGTATGTATCTATCTATATAAGTATGTTTATCCGTTGCCTTGTACCCATAACACAAGCTATGCTTAGCTTACTTTGGGACTAGGTCAATTGGTGTGAATTGTCCTGTGATATTTATTATTTATTTTTTTTTATTTTTAACTGGTTATGCTGTAGGTTGTGTTAGGTTTATTTTAAAATTGTAGCGACTACTAGCGCCATCTAGTCATCACATAAGGAACTAATTACTACAATCCTACATCACGCTTTCGAAGTTTCTCAACTCGGCTGCGTAAATACAACTTCCAACTTTCATCCATTGGACTTTGGTCCCCAGGCATAACATCTGCCTGGAGAGAGATCTCTCTATTGCAACTACCCCCAAAAAATAATTCTTTATGCAACTCAATATGGAATCGGTATACCCACGTACGGTACGGTGTTCCAGGTGGGCGAGGTTTTATCTCTGGAGTTGCCGCGGCTGAGCATCAACGGCTGGTTCCACGGGCCCGCCGACGCGCCCGCGACCGCGCCCGCGCCCCCGCCCCCGCCCCCGCCCCCGCCGGAGACCCAGCGTCCGCACAATGAACCCGTACGTACTGAATAAATAAAATAAAAACTCTATTCTATAAGATGACACTTTAAAAAATCCTGGAAAATGGACGCTTCTACATATTTTAGGTATCCTATTATCTCGCCTCATTCGTTTTTCGTTTAATTCTTATTTGGTCTCATTCTGTATTCGTCACTTCGTCTTGTTCGCTGTCCGTCACTATCTTATTTGGTCAAATTCTGCAACTTTTCTCTTTTAACATGTCTTATTCGTATCGTCACGGTCTTCCTTCCTTGGACTCATTCGTCGTTCTTCCCTTTCGTTTTTTGTCTCATTTACTTAGGGGCATTTATTTACCAGCACCGAACGTATCGAAATAATTTTGGCGAATAAGTAAATGAGACAAAAACGAAAGGAAGGAACGACGAATGATTCCGAGGAAGACCATTCTTGCGTTGCGTCTTGTCCTTTGTCGAGGGTCACCACTTTGGTATTCTTTAGTTAGATATGTGGCTATTGGTCAGGAGTGTCACTGACAGATAAGTCCAAGCAAAAAATACTGACAATTATTATTTATTCACAAAAGGACAAGTACACAGTCCTACCGGATAGACACTACTGGCGATTTCGTCGGCAGCCTACCTATAATAGCTCTCGCTCGCTATACAGGGTGGAAAGTTGAGATGGGGCAGCAAGGGCAGCTACTAGATCCCATGCTGCTGCGCGAAAATGCTCTTAGGAGACCTTTACTAACTTTTTGAGTGATGACAATCGACATTCACAGATTTTTGATAAAATGTACAGGCAGCGAGAAAATCGACAGATTTGACTTATTTTTTTTTTAATGCCAATCGGTCCCATTTCTATCAAGGATTAAAACACTCTTTGAGACCGACTGAGGTTAGAGTACTAGAGCACCCACAAATCAAAGAAAACTTTTTCCATACAGTTCGTAGGGTAATTAATTACAATGTGAAATTTTCTTTAGCTTCCAGATCATTAAATAAATTGTAGACAACTACAATTAAGATATTAGAAATGAGAAAAATCGGTATCATTGGAAAAAAAACAACTAGTCTTCATTCTTTTAGGCGGACTTGCACCTAAAATTGAATACTGGGTTAAGACACTAACTTTAGTTAACATGTTCAGTTTTTAGTTGTCTACATACTGTTTAATTTTCTTTAAGCATAAAGGATTCATATTCGTAAAAAAACAACATATGAAAGTTTCACTTTGCAAATTACCCTACAAACTGTATGAAAAAAGTTTTCTTTGATTTGTGGGTGTTCTAGTACTCTAACCTCAGTCGGTCTCACAGAGTGTTTTAATCCTTGATAGAAATGGAACCGATTGGCATTAAAAAAAAAAAGTTAAATCTGCCGATTTTCTCGGTGACTGTACATTTTATCAAAAATCTGTGAATGTCGATTGTCATCACTCAAAAAGTTAGTAAAGGTCTCCTAAGAGCATTTTCGCGCAGCAGCAAGGGATCTAGTAGCTGCCCTTGCAGCCCCATATCAACTTTCCACCCTGTATAGGTATAGCTATGCAACTGTTTCGGTTACAGTTCAATCACTTTATGGGTGAGACATTTTGTAGTGCGTCACTAAGAGGGTTTATACCTGCTGAGCTGGCAACGTTGCATTTTTGTTAGTTTTTCTCGATTATTCCATAAAAATTGAATGAAAATTAAAATGTTTTGTATACAAATTGTTCTAATATATAAGTTAATGTGTTTACTGCGATAATAATTCGTGATAGACTTTTATTTTCTTTAAAAACGAACAAATTATTACCTAACGGTTTTTAAAGAAAATAAAAGTCTTATCACGAATTATTATTGCAGTAAACACATTAACTTATATATTAGAACAATTTGTATACAAAACATTTTTAATTTTCATTCAATTTTTATGGAATAATCGAGAAAAACTAACAAAAATGCAACGTTGCCAGCTCAGCAGGTATAAACCCTCCTAAGTCCTGTGATGATTGGTGTCACTAGTCGCATGAGTTATTTACTGTTGGTGGTGCAGGTGGTGATGCAAGCGCTGCTGGAGCCGACGTACATGTCCCCGCGGTCGCGCGCCGCCATCCAGGCGCAGATGGAGCGTCAGAGCGAGGCGTGCCTGCGGGACCTGCTGCAGAACGACTTCTACTGCCGCCTGCTCGAAGCCCTGAGGAGCCCCGGTACCGACCTCGGCTTTAGAATACAATAGAATAATGCCCATATAGAAATACCTTAAAGACTAACATACATATTTATCTACTCTCATATCGTAAAATTCGAATTATAAAATTCAAAAAGAGTTTATATTGACATACTTTTTAAACACAATACCGAAATATTAAAAAAAAAACATATTATAACACTTTTCTTCTAACGAAATGATGTTAGAATAAAATTTTTTTACCATTACGATACAGGGCAAATCCAAAAAGTTTATATCACCAAGTTTTGATTCCAATTTTCACTTGTCTGTGGCAGCGCCCGCTTTAGCGCATGCGCGCACATGCGCGGTGATGTACTGGGTTTTAGCGCCATTCCATTCATACGTGTCGTTTTGTTGTACGAATTTTCGTGGGAAAATTTTGTTCTTGCTTAAAAATATCTGATATCAGTGAATGCGAAGAAAATTTGACTCCGCCCGATATTTTAGATGCGGCGAAGGAAATTACTCATAATTTATTACTAGCAAAGTTCAGAAAATTGTACGATAAATGCTATCAAGATTTTATGGTATGAAAAATGCAAAAAGGCTACTTCGTTTTTGGATAAATGTGTGAGAGAAGATAAAATATTGTATGCAACTGTACGTAATTTGGCCTTAAAACACTCATGTGACCCTTTATGAAATGAACCACATTCGTGTTTTAAGGACTCCTATTATGATACAGTTGCATAAATAGCTATTATATTATACTTTGTAAGAGGCATCACCTTATCCCGTTGCACAAGCGTCGTGAGATAGCGGACATCATCTATGCCCTTAGTATCACCAACGGTAAGGTTGATTGTCCCGAACTGCTGTCCAGTATATCTTTTAATACCCCTAATAGGTCAAAAAGATACTATCCACCTATTTCCCTTAAGTTTGGCACAACTAAATACAGGAGGAATAGTTTTTTGAGGCGAGCTTGCGTAGTGTGAACGGCGTTGCGGAAGAGCTGGATATCGATATATTCAACTGTAATCTATCTACGGTGAGGCGGCGGTTGGTGGGGGGGTGGTTTGATTGAGCGTGCTTAGGTACTAGGTAGTGACTGCTTTTTACTAATATGTTTTATTTTTGTATAGAGATTAGTTCTGATATCTTTTTGTATCAAAATTTGTGTGGCAAACTTTGCGATTGTTCGCGTACTTTTTCTTTTTTTTTTTCTTGGTTCTATTTGTGAGATCCTATAATTGGCTCCTATGTTATTACATGTTTAACCTACTCTGTAATTTGTAGCTGTTGGTTCTCCGAAAATAAAATAAATAAATAAATAAAATAAATAAATATACTTAATTAACAACTTAAATACTAGCACGTGAAGTCTATGACGTGGGCACTTTTACGGTGCCAGTTAACCGGCCACGAAACCGCCGGTAAACGACGCGTTTCGGCCAAAACTCTTCTCTTGTGAAGGTCGACAGTTGATAAGTCGGAACCCTCACCACAAATGAATTAAAATTCACGTCATGCCGGGACTCCGACCGCTCGACCCTCAGAGTGAGCTTGGTCTCAACACGCACATATTCCACGATGTCCGCGACCTTCGTGGAGTGATGCAGGCGGGACACGTACAGCTGCGTCGTCGGCGTCGCGGGACGCAGCAGGTGGTCGGTCCGGTCAGGGCGGAGCCGCACTGACTGTGGCGGGCGGAAATGAAATTAAATTATTTATTTCGCAAGAACATGCACAGGTGTTACAAAATATTGCACATGTCAGAAGAATCCTAAATAGTGCATGTAATGTGTGCTCTGCCACAATTTGGCATGCAAAATCTTAAATCTATTTGGAAATAGTCTTAATTTAACTAAAATAATGTATGTATGTAAAACTCTTTATTGTACATAAAACATGAAAATAACTAGTTAACAAAAGATACAGATGTACAAAGGCGAACTTATCCCTTAAAGGGATCTCTTCCAGTTAACCTTAGAACGATTGACAGGACATTAGAGACAAGAGTAGGCATACAATGCTGAGTAAAAAAAAAAAAGAGCCGAAATCAAAAATAATAAAAATAATAATAACATAATAATGATATTAATACAATTATCTTAATCATACATTTTATCACAATATTCTTTCAAATTATAATATGGTCGACTAATCAAGTAGGATTTTAATTTTCTAGAAAATTCACATTGCCTTATGTCCTCATTTAAATAATTATAAATTTTAATACTATTATATTCAAGACTTCTTTTAAAATGCACATAATTGTTAGATCCTGGTAATTGAAACTCAAAATTAAATTTACACAATCTACGTGGTCTACTATTGCTATTGCATCTAAAACTGGACTTATTTTTATAAAAAATGCAAACCAAAAAAATATATAAAGAGATATTATGGTCAAACTAAATACAAACTGAAATATAGATGCACAGAAAAAACCCCAGAAAAAAGACCAATGCTGGGAATCGAACCCAGGTCCTCAGCGTTCCGTGCTGCGTGCTTACCCCTACACCATCACTGGTCTAGAAGTTAGCGACGAATCTTTCCCATACATCGTACACTTCAGTCTGTTATAATCACATTAGGCAGTGATAGTGAGTCAATATCTTATGCTTCACAAATAGTGGACGGCAATGTACGATAGATTTGGCCTTTTCTACATACCTAAGAGCTTTCTTAGAGCGGGCTTCTTCTTCCTTTCCACCTTATTGAAGCCACTTCACTTATACCCGCAGTCCAGGCGCAGATGGAGTGCCAGAGGAGGCTTTTATTTACACCTTTGTGGCGACACCCCTACCCATTTCAACTGCATTAACATTTTTAGTTAACCATGCGGGGCCCGCGGCCATCACGTCAGTCGATCCAATCTTCGTCACCACGCGCCTACCAACGCACCCCCGACTTCCGTCCGGTCTAACCTTATAAACTCTCATGTAAATCAAAGTCAAGTCAAAAGTTATTTATTTTTCATCAAACTTGCTCGTCAATAGGGATGTTGACACCACCAATCAACTGACGTTCTTTTTATGAGCTGTCAAAACACAATCTCCCATAGACTTTGAATGACAATAGCGAAATATGACGTCATTGTTCGCATACTCAATCAACTAACTATTTATTTGTTTTAAAGCAACAAAAAATCTAATTTTGCATTTAATCGAAAATTAATCTGGCTTTCAGGGCTGAAATAAAGCGTTTTTTTACTGGAGTCGTGTCTTCAAATTCTTTTTTAATGGTGTCAACATCCCTATTGTGTTATTCCATGCCTGTATACTAAATGACAATGGCCTAAATTGTTCTTAAGGGAGTTATGGATTTACGTACAGTTTTTCCTCCCAAGGGAGTTCTAACTTTAGTTGTAAAATTTGCAAACAAGTTAGTAGGTATGTCATTTCAGACTAAGGGGGTTTCAATTCAAGTCAGCCAACGTTTTATTTATATCTTTAAAACTTAGCTAGAACCCAATTTTACAACACAAAACTTATCTACGCTTCATGAAACTTAATTTTTTTATATTAAATAGTTTTGCAATAATTAACATGTTGGCAGAATCTAGCCGTATGACCATTTGAATTCTACCACAGTTCACATTATTTACGGTAGATGACTCGAAAAAATCTGTCAATCTGTGTTTGTGGGCAGCCATTTTTGTATGTATGTATGTATGTATGTAAAACTCTTTATTGTACATAAAACATGAAAATAACTAGTTAACAAGAGATACAGATGTACAAAGGCGAACTTATCCCTTACAGGGATCTCTTCCAGTTAACTTTTTTTTTTTTTTGGATTTTTTTTCTCGCAATGTGATGAAAATCATTGCGTGTATCACGGGCAGTAAGGGGATTACAAACTCCAGTCATTGAAAGCTTTCTGCCTTCGGCGTCGGGCTTCTAATAGCCTCTCGTTAGTAATCCCCTACTCACGGCCCTCGATGCACAATGTAGTATAGTATAACTCGGAGTCAGTATCGTGATGTCGATGTGATGCGTGCAGATGTGCCGTGGGAGCGCGCGGGTCCGGGCAACCAGCGGCGGCACTGCGAGGCGCCGGCGGCCTGGGCGGCGGCGCTGCCGGCGGAGCACCCGGCGCGCGCGCTGCTGCGGCTGGTGGCGGGCGCCGGCTGGCTGCGGCTGCTGCACGACTGCACCGACCTGCCGCTGGCCGCGCTCACGCCGCCCCGCCTGCAGCGGTGGCGCGCCGGCGACTTCACGGTGAGACTGCGTCAGACGGGCGGCGCTGGCGGGTTGGAGGGGGGGTGTCAAGCGATCTGTGACACTAGAACAAAATAATGCCGATTTTCAGAGTAATAAGTGTGACAAGGGGGGGGGGTTGTCAAGCGATCTGTGACACTAGAACAAAATAATGGCGATTTTCAGAGTAATAAGTGTGACAAGGGGGGGGGGGGTTGTCAAGCGATCTGTGACACTAGAACAAAATAATGGCGATTTTCAGAGTAATAATTGTGACAAGGGGGGGGGGTTGTCAAGCGATCTGTGACACTATAACAAAATAATGGCGATTTTCAGAGTAATAAGTGTGACAAGGGGGGGGGGGTTGTCAAGCGATCTGTGACACTAGAACAAAATAATGCCGATTTTCAGAGTAATAAGTGTGACAAGGGGGGGGGGTTGTCAAGCGATCTGTGACACTATAACAAAATAATGGCGATTTTCAGAGTAATAATAATAATAATAATAATAATAATTGGTGTTGTCGTGTCACCAGTGCAGTCAGTCATCGCAGGGCGGCTTGTGGCGAGCTGTTGGTGCGTAGCGACACCACGAACCCGAGACCTCCAGGGGTACACATACACACATGCGCTTATACACACACTCACACACAGCTACACACCCACCCCGCCTCTAGTTTGCCTTTGTTGGTCGCCTAGAGTGGAGCGCAAGAGCTAAATGCTCGAAGGATGGATGTGTTTGGCCGTAAGTGGCGAGTTGGCATTTTGAAGTTTAAAGTCCAGGGACACCTCTCCATCCTTAGCCGTTCACACCAATGTTGCCGCCTCGTTGCCCCGAGCGGGCAATAGTTTGAGGGGCCCATTTAGTGAACAGCGAGTCACCGCCTACCAAAAGTTCAGTTTATGAGATATTGAAATGGTAGGTGTCCGTTATCTCACTCCATAGCCCGGTAATCCTCTCCACAACATCCCAACCCCATAGCCAATTCCATGTCGCTTCCTACCTGGCAATAGTTTGGCAACTGTGGGGGACTGTCCGCTAGCACATCCTCATGGTGTATTAGGGGATAGACCCCCATAGTTGCGCCCATCTCATTTATATTATATGGTACCAAAGGCCTCTTCATGTTGGCTTCGGCCCCATGTATGCCTTTCAAATGACCGGGTCCCCATGGGCCCGTGATCGGAAATCCGTACCAACATAATAATAATAATAATTTTATTTTCAGACAAAAATCCATAGTTTGTGTTAGTAAATACATTAATTTTATATACTAAGGGTTAGTAATATTTATATTTAATAATAAGGGTTAGTAATAAGTGTGACAAGGGGGGGGGGGTTGTCAAGCGATCTGTGACACTAGAACAAAATAATGGCGATTTTCAGAGTAATAAGTGTGACAAGGGGGGGGGGGGGTCCAAATTGATCGAAATCGGTGTGACGTAATTTAGGTATGGATGGCCCCTATCAAAGCGACATGGTTCGCACCACAAACAGTCGAGGAAACTGAATCGCATACCAGGGTGGATTCTTTTCACGACCAATTTTACGATGAATTCTTTGGCAGATGTATTTGTATGTCAAGATGATATTTGCTATGAAAAGGGTTCACCATGATACGTGATTCAGTTTCCTTGACAACCACGTGGCTAGGGTGAGGCGAGCAAACAAACTTTCAAGTTAAAATTGTCAGCAGAAATCGAACTTCAAGTGATATACCATTGTGTTATATCGGCTATTGATGATTAAATTATCCCTTAGCACGACATGTTTAATCATAATCATCATTTATTGCAACCATGGTACATTATGGATGTTTAAGGATACATTTGTTTGTTTCACATGGACCCTGGTAGGGCACAGCATACTATAATATAAGATACAACTTTTTACATTTTACATTTCAAATAAATATTAATTAATTCAAAAAAAATCCACATAATTATACAAACAAGGATTAAATACTTAATTAAAAACTAAACACAAAAATTCTTAAAATTCTTGTAGTTAGATAATTAGAAACATAATTTAAATAAAATTGAACCAAATATAATGAAAATACCCTGATGATGTTAAAATAAATAAATAGAATCAAATTAAATAAAGCCAGATAAAAATTAATTGAATCAAATGAGACCAATCAAATTAATTAAACCAAATTAAATTAAACTAAATTAAATCAAAATAAATTAAACCAAATTAAATTAATCGCTTACATACGCCAACAGTGGCGTGTGGTGTGGTGGATTAAGAATTTCGGGGAGGTCGGTTGGATGCGACGTGGTTCAGTTGGTAGTACACCCGTTGGGGCGCATACCCGGGAGACGTGGGTTCAAGTCCCACCGGCGCACCCGGAAACTTTTTCGCTTTTAAACTAAACCTAAGAAGGTTCGGTGAGCAGACGTAACTGCTAATAAAATAAATAATATTCAAATTAAATTAAATTAAATTAAATTAAATAAATCAAATCAAATTAAATTAAAACAAAATTAAGTCAAATTAAAACAAATTAAGTCAAATTAAATCATATCATTAAAAACTAAATTGAATGAAAACCAGATTAAATCAAACAAAAAACGGACTAAATCAAATCACTACAATAGGGATGTTGACACCACCAATCAACTGACGTACTTTTTATGAGCTGTCAAAACACATTTCTCCCATAGAGTTTGAATGGCAATAGCAACTTATGACGTCACTTGTTCGCATACTCAATTAACTAACTATTTATTTGTTTTAAAGCAACAAAAAATCTAATTTTGCATTTAATCGAAAATTAATCTGGGTTTTAGGGCTAAAATAAAGCGTTTTTTTACTGGAGTCGTGTCTTCGAATTATTTTTTAATGGTGTCAACATCCCTATTAGATCAAATCAAATCAAAAGAAAATAAAAATAGAATCAAATTAGATCAAATTAGAAGGTGTCTTTAACTTTATCGTCAAAAAAATCTTTTAAGGTGTAGTAACATTTTTTAATAAGGAAATCTTTTAACATTTTAATAAACTGCTTATCGTTAGTTTGAGCCTTAATATCATTTTTAAGATGGTTATATATTTTTACTGCCATGACGTTTGGACTTGTCCTGTGGAGTTTGAGCTTAGAAAACATCGGCAATGCCAAATTATTTTTGAACCTTGTTTCGAAACGGCGGTTTTAGGTAATGAAATTAGACTTTGCTTTGCCCTACAATGGGACACTATAATGTCGGTAACATGCGAATAGATTCGATAAAATCGATAACTGGAATGGTCAATAAAACACCATTGGGTCAAATCCTCTTGACGCTATAAAAGTTCCGCCCCTTGAATTACATTCATTCGTAAAGTAACGGCCGTCTCTTTGGCAGCTCCTGCCTCCTCGCGAGCACTACCAGGAGCCTCGTCTCGAGGTGGTGCTGTACCTGGGGCTCCCCGCGCGGCCCATCTGCGGCGGCTCCACCAGCTACGTGGCGCCCGAAGAGGTAAGCCCGCCTTCGCACTCCAAAAGCCACAACAATAATATTCAATGGTCCACATAGCAATAGTAGGGAGCCGTGAACCGCGGCTACGCTTCCATATTGACGACGTTGCCAAAGCGTCGCCAAGTGAGTGACAGCCGATACATTTGTATACTAATTGTTTGGCTATGTCACCGGCGACGTCGCCATGGCGTCCCGGTGAGGCAGGCCTCTCAAACGCAGTGCGCGCTAAGCCTTCAGATCAAATAAAAAGTATAGATATAGCGCTGCGAACAACGGAGTGAGGCCGGTCAAACTACACCAATCCGTGTGCTTACCTTACACAGTGGCACGCACACACTTGCAACCAAACTACACCAAATTTTGCTTAGAACCCAAAACGTCAACACCAGTGCTGCCATTTTAATGTTGTATTTACCCTATTATTGGGTAAATGCCGCCTATGTAATACAACCCTTTCTTTTTTCATTTTAAATTCTATTCTTTATTAGCACGGCTTAAAACGTGAGAACGTGACACGCAACGTGTAAAGTTATTTGTTTCCTGTAAAAGTTTGTCAACGCTTTTTATTGTAAACGGTATCAACGTGACACGCAACGTAGTATCGGGGTATTAAGAATTATTATGGCAACACCGGCCTACGCACACCATGATTATAAAAACGGTCTCACTCGGCGGTTTACCGCGCTCTATCTTTACTTTTTATTTGATCTGAGGCTAAGCCTAAACGTTTCGTTTTTTAGGGTTCCGTAGTCAACTAGGATTCATCCTTATCTGGGTTCAAATCCCGGTAAGGGCATTTATTTGTGTGATGAGCACGAATATTTGTTCCTGAGTTATGGATGTTTTCTATGTATTTAAGTATTTATTTATCTATATAAGTATGTTTATCGTCGTCTAGTACCCATAGTACAAGCTTTGCTTAGTTTGGGACTAGGTCGATTTGTGTAAGATTGTCCCCTAATATTTATTTATTTATTATTTATTTATAGTTTCGCCATGTCTGTCCGTCTGTCTGTCTGTCTGTCTGTCTGTCTGTCCGCGGCTAAGCTCAGAGATCTTTAGTACTAGAAAGCTGTAATTTGGCATGAATATACATATCATTCACGCCAACAAAGTGGTAAAATAAAAAATATTTTTTTTTAGGTTTACGTAAAGTAAAGGTGGTGATTTTTTTTTCTCGACTGTTCCTATAGTGTGGGGTATCGTTGGATAGGTATTTTATAACCATTGTGGGGTTGCTAACATGATTTTTCTATTCAGTGATCTGTTTGCGAAATAATCAACTTTAAAGTGAAAATATTCATTAAAATAGACCGCCCCCCTCTCTAAAATCTAAACTGTTCGGTGGAAAAATTTGGAAAAATTCAGAATGGTAGTAAATATATCAAATTTACTAGGAAAATTATAGCGGCTAAGATTGCTTGGAAATTATTTTTAGTTTAAGAGTAAATAGTAGCCTAAGGTATAACACATACCTAAACTTGGATGATTCCGTACACATACGAAATCCTTAGAAAAATATTAATTGATTTTTTCGTAATGGCTACGGAACCCTACCTTGGGCGTGTCCGACACGCTCTTGGCCGGTTTTTAATTAATTATTACTTAGGGCTCCGAGGGCGAAGGCGAGGGCGCCGGCGCAGCGCTGGTGACGGTCCCGCCGGTCAGCAACGCCCTGAGCCTCGTGTACTGCGACGCGGGCGCCGCCGGGTTCACCAAGTACCTCAGCAAGATGACCATGGCCGAGGGAGACTGCTTCTACATGCTCACATGCACCTACAAGGAGTGACGAACGTACAGTAAAATTACATAAAGCTTACCACTGACAGATGGTTTGCCTTCATTTCATATTCAACTTTAACGACCTACAAATAAAGCAAATTTTAGAATACTGCTACCCACGTTTGCAGATTATGTAATAGCTACTTTATTTGTATGGTGTTAAAAATGGAAATTAAATGAAGGCAAGCAATCTGTCAGTGGTAAACTAAAAGTAAATGTATTGTAACGCCACCGGCTGGCGCGCACTCACAAACACGCTGTTTTATTAATATGGTATATTTCACAAGAGTTCTCAATCCGCTTGAGAACTACGACCCGAACCGCGCATGTCCTATAATACCGAAGTACGAAACGAGTGTATTCAAATATCGAATGGGTCAAAAGACCAGGGTCGGATTTAGAGGTCTAAAAGAATATAGAAGAAGCGGAGGCCCCTTGGCCACAAATTATTTTCCAAATAATATCCAAACGATTACTCGTCGGAATTGAAAAGTTTTTTCGAAGTCTCTATTGTGTGGGCCCCTCTATTGTGGAAATCCCCCCTAAATCCGGCCTTGTAAAAGACAGACGAGTTTTTTCATCCGACTGTCGAAGGAGGGTTGTTTTTCGAGCGTATATATTTATGTATATATGTATCATTCTTTGGCACGCCCTTCAGCCTAAACGGCTCAATGGATTTTGAAGTGTGAGGTGTCATTAGATTCGTCTCAGTTCCGAGAGTGACAGTATGTATTTTCCCGGAATTCCCATGGGAACGGGAATTATACCGGCGGTTTTTTTTCCATCTAGTATTGAAATTAAAGTCATTTCTGAAACCTTAAACTTCTCAGAATTTATTAAAACGACATCGTATGGAACTCATTAGGTTAGGTTAGATAAGTTTTATAATAATCTTAAAAAGCTAAAAAAAAACCTTTCGGTCTTTTAACCCATTCGATGTTTTTAATACATTCGGTCTTCATACTTCGGTATTATGATACATACCCATCCGCACTGGGCCCGCGTGCGAACTACGGCTCGAATCCTCTCATTCTGGGAGGAGGCTTGTGCCCTGCAGTGCGATGTGCGTGGGATTATCATTTCAGCATTTGCGTTCGGGCATCTTCAATTTAAAATGTACTTTACTTTTTGTTTCAGAATTATGTAGTTTGGAGTGTTTTTATTCAGAATCCAGGGCACTATTGATTTTGATAGTTAAAAATGTATCTAATTTTCCATAGAATATTTTTCTGTTAGTTGTATGACGAGCAATACAGTTAACTAATTTGATTCCTAGGCCACTAGAGAACCATGTCATAATGAATCAATTAGTTTATCTTCTACGGCACTGATTATTGCGTAATGCATGTCATGATGACCTCTCGATCTTTGCGAATATGTGTCAACAATAATGAATAGGAATGGAGTTTGCTTCCGTATTAATTACCTGAATGGGGATGTTGACACCACCAATCAACTGACGTTCTTTTTATGAGCTGTCAAAACACAATCTCCCATAGAGTTTGAATGATAATAGCGACATATGACGTCATTGTTCGCATACTCAATCAACTAACCATTTATTTGTTTTAAAGCAACAAAAAATTATTAATCGAAAATTAATCTGACTTTCAGGGCTGAAATAAAGCGTTTTTTTACTGGAGTTTTTTTTTAATGGTGTCAACATCCCTATTATCACTGTCCTTCTTTTTCTTGTCATGTCATAGAGCGAAAACGTTATTAACTCTTTACGTTTATTGCATGTTATGATCGGAAAGTTGATAATCCTTTGACCCGCACCGACGTTGTAGTTATCTGGCAGTTAATGCGACATGGTTCTATAGTGGCCTAGGAATCAAATTGGTTGACTGTACATAAACTGTATTAAAAAAAGTTACAAAGCTGACTTAAATAAAAAAAGATTCTTTTTTCTTTACGAAAATTAATAGTTCTCTTGATTTTAAGCAAGAAACACCAAATTTCCTCTTTTAAAAAAAAAAGTAAATAGTACACTTTATTGAAAAATGCTAGGGCATATTAGGGGTAGTCCTACACACGTTGAGACTAGTAGTAGGCTACTAGTCTCAATTTCAGTAGGACTACACTGTAAAACTCAACCATTTCTACAAAAGCAGAATACCCAGTGTTTAGGCTTTTATACTTAAGTTATCACAGTGCAATTTAACGACATCTTTACATCATTTATTGACATCTGTTTACCGTAGTATTTGCGGATAAAATATATATCTTTGTAATTTATTTGAACCACGTTCGAGTCGAAGTTATTTTATGAAAAAGAAACTTTTTAATTGTAATTTATATTTAAGTTACTTTTTTTTTTAGTATTTTGCGAAGGCATAATACGAATGAAATTGATTGAATTTTAAATCATTGAACGCTTTTCTGTTTCTTTATGCGCAGAAATGACCTCTTTAATTTGTAAATAACCAATCGCTGCATTAATATTGTTTCGTATAGGTATCGCCACGAGAGTTGCGGTCACGCATCCAACAACATGACATGACATGTAAGACAGCAGGATTTTGACATTTATTCATACCGATAGCAAGTTCAACAGTTGAATTAAAAGATTGACTAAAAATTTCTTCAATCTATTTCTTTAGGAATTATTTAGGAAAATACATCTACTAGGTATTTCACCATATGAACATATAATTTTTGTTTTCATTCACTCACTACTTTTTTGCAATCAGTACTTTATGTAGATGTGCGTGTAATCATTCGCCTCAACTCTCGTGGCGTTACCTATACCAACGCTACACTAATACAAAGAAGTACTTTAAACAGCTGATTTTTGTTGTATTAGGTTTAACTACGAATGGATATGTAAAGTAGCAATGATTGAGAATGAAGTAAACATTTCCTTGTTTGTTCTGTCAAAGCGAATGTCATCTTTTCTAGATTGACAATAAGCTTAAATTATGATTTATGATAGTCAATATTTGACGCGGGAATTACTAGAACATCTTGTATTTTTCACACCGCATTCAAAATATTTCAACGTGTAATTTTGATGAGTCAGCTATTAAAGTATGTATTGTTTTTTTGACACGATTGATTCGTTTCAAGTATTTTAGTACACGACATAGCAAACCTGCGCCTGTTGGTCACAAGACAATAGTGTCTCATGCCTTACACAATCTAAGACTCTTGAAATCACCTAGTTACTAAACGACGATAGTTAAGCAAGCTTTGCTTTATGTAAATATTGATTAAATTAATTCAACTTGGAAACACTAAAAGGACTTGGGTTTTGTATACTTGTAATAATACTAGCATCGGAAGTTAAGGCTAGAAGAAATGCTAGAATTTTAGTTCAATTAGTTACAAATATTAGTAATAGAGAGCAAATGTGTAATAAAAAATTAATTTAATTGAAAACAATGTAAGCGGCTAGCATGCTGTGTTGAGTTTATTTAACGTTTAAGTGTGGTCACGTTATGCTAGACGTTTTCAAACTAACAAGTATTTGGTATTCACCACGCGTTTGTTGCGTAAAGTATATTTTTATAGAAATCTGCAATTAATTGGATGCAATAGTTTGGTCTTACATTTTATATTAACTAGAGTATGAATGGGTCATACACGTCTTTTTGTTCGCATCTCTCCTGTGGCCATGGCAAAGTTAAGGTTCTACACTCTACAGCCAATATTTTTCAGTCAACTCTACATCGGCGTGTGGGAGGCCTGGTCAACTTTTGGCCCGTTTAAATAAATCTTAAGTCTGCTGACTCTTACGTCCACAGGAGACGACTTTCGTTTCTACGCTGCGTATGGCCCGAATGCACGCGAGTGTTAGCATCACATGCCCCCCAAACTAATATAGTGGAACGTCTGGATCGTACGAGTGATATCGTCTCATTAAAAACTGGCCAAGAGCGTGTCGGACACGCACAAGGTAGGGTTCCGTAGCCATTACAAAAAAATCAAGTAATATTTTTCTAAGGATTTCGTATGTGTACGGAATCATCCAAGTTTAGGTATGTTTTATACCTTAGGCTACTATTTACTCTTAAACTACAAATAATTTCCAAGCAATCTTAGCCGCTATAATTTTCCTAGTAAATTTGATATATTTACTACCATTCTGAATTTTTTCAAATTTTTCCATCTATCAGTTTAGATTTTAGAGGGGGGGGACGCTCGATTTTAATGAAAATTTTCACTTTAAAGTTGAATATTTCGCAAACAGAACACTGAATAGAAAAATCATGTTAGCAACCCCGCAATGGTTTTAAAAGACCTATCCAACGATACCCCACACTATAGGATTAGTTGAGAAAAAAAAATCACCCCCCCTTTACGTCTATGGGAGGTACCCTAAAAAAAATTATTTTTTTGTTTTTTATTTTACCACTTTGTTGGCGTGACTGATATGTATATTCATGCCAAATTACAGCTTTCTAGTACTAACGATCTCTGAGCTTAGCCGCGGACAGACAGACAGACAGACGGACAGACATGGCGAAACTATAAGGGTTCCTAGTTGACTACGGAACCCTAAAAACGAGAGTTTCAAAAAAATAAGCCAGGCTCTACATGAACCAACCAATTTCAATTTTATTAACGAATACCATGTTTATATGCAAATAAATGATTATGATTATGATATTGTCTAGTGCACTCGAATTCGTTGTTGCATTCAGGATTTATTTCTATCAAACTATACAGGTTATACCAAAACTCAACGATTACTTGGTTTTGGGTGAGAGGCCAACTATAACAGCTTTAGGAGCTAAGCGATAATTGGGATTGATCATTTTTTCTAACCCCCCCTTTTTATTTTTTTTATCGAAAATATGGCATTGGCATAATGGCATTTTAAGAAACTGATTTGAATATTTCAGCAATTCATCACTCCAATATTTTTTTATAATTTATTGAAAATTTGAGATACGACTTCTCGTAAATTACATGCCGCGGCTGAATCTGTGTATAAACCACAGACATAATGACAAAAAAAATGTGTGACAATCGATGGTTAGTTGTCATCTGACAATGTCACTTTACATTACAATAACAAAGTTGCCGATTCTTCCAAGAGAATAGGTAAAAAAAAACGATTTACGGCTATAGTATTTTTTGTACGTATAAAATAAAATGGTCAGAAGTGTTCCCTTGAAAGTTCTTTGGCGGATTTAGTCCATACTTACATTAAAATGATCCTCAGAACAATAAGTACATCTTGTAAACTTTGAATTAACTTTACGGCACCACTTCTCTTGTAAATCTTCTCTAATGCGAACAATTAATTTGTTTGGGCTATTGACAGAATTATTTCCACAAGTAGGAATGAAACACTTCCTGTATAAATCCATTATTAAAATATGAAAAACGCGAAGAATGTTTTTCAAAATAGTATCCTTAAATTGACAGATGATAACTACGTCGAAGTGACAGAGAATAGTATAGAGAAACTAGACGGACGGTTTTTTTTTCTTGTTGCAAAGAATTTCAAAGTTAATGCCCACAGAAAGGTCAAACAAAGGTCAAACATTATTTTGCAAAAATACACACGATCATATAATATTTTTTTACTACAATGTTATAAAATGATTTAATAAACCTATTCCTCGAAATGGTTTTGGAATTAGACCACATTGTAAAAAAGTGATCAATGCCAATTGGGGATGTCTATTTTTTTGCAATGTATAGTAAATCGAAAACCATTTCGAGATAAATGGTTTTTAACTCGTTTTCTGTAGTTATTTAATTTTAATATTATATAATGAATTTATTACATAACAAATAAGCAATGACCTTCATTTGACTTTGGTGTAAATTGCGTGACCGGTGCAAGTCGTACTTTATTCTGTGTGGTTAGAATTCTTCACAAATTTACGCGTGGATTATAACTACGGAGTTTGATTTGGACCCACTGCCTGACATCTAGCACTTTGACAGCGCCAGTAAAGTGACACTTGTTACAGTGTACCACCACGCAAAAAATAATTAAAGGGGTTGCCTTATCGTACGCATTTAGATAGATTTAGAAATTTGGCAGTGTGTGAGCCCTCAATTACAATCTGACGTCATCAACCAAAATGGTTTCAATAATTAATTTTGAAAAAAGTAGTGAACTAAGTGACAAAATATTGAAATTAGTTTCTTATAATTGACTTTTCTATACAAAAAAAATATAAAAACCACTGGTAATTTTTTTTAGACATTCCCAATTGTCATTTTTTGTAAAATATCTAATACGAAATGTGATATGTGTACGTCTTTGTGTTTAGTTTTTCCTACTAAATGGGTTATGGGTTACAGCTCTCCGCACGACTGTGACTCTCATCATCATCCCAGCCCATATACGTCCCACTGCAGGGCACAGGCCTCCTCTCAGAATGAGAGGGGTTGGGCCGTAGCTCCCACGCGGGTCCAGTGCGGATTGGGAACTTCACACACACCACCGAATTTCTTCGCAGGTGTGTGCAGGTTCAGGTGTATGTTTTCCTTCACCTTAAAGCCCATGGTAAATTTCAAATGTGATTTCGCACATAAATTCTGAGAAACTCAAGAGGTGCGAGCTAGGATTTGAACCCACGACCCTCTGCTTGAGAGACCTTAGGTCAAACCACTAGGCCACCATGACTTCAAATCAGGCAAATCTAATGTTTTAGAACCATATCACACTTGCGATTTCTGACGCGAGCGTGCAGCGAGTTTGTCGCGTATAAGTATAGGGCGGGACGAATCGAATAGTCGCGGCGAATCTGTTGCTTTTATTTTTCCTTAAGTGGTATATCGTGACCTCTTGCCCGGTAAATAGGTTGTCGTAGAGTTTCGGGACACCTGTACAGGATGAGGAAGAGTTAGTGAATTTGATTACGACAATACGACCTCAGAAGCCGTACTGTCTAACGTGCGGACGCTCGCGATAACATTCACCATCTCTTTCTCCCCTCATCCTTTATCGTGTAACAGAGAGAAATGGTGAAAACGATTGTGATTCTAAGAGCGTCAGATAATAAGGTCTCAGGATTTGTCGAAGGATATATCACTGTGAAGGTAGCGACAGCGTAACTGGTAGCTGATACTTGATTTGCCACTACGTGCTTTGACTTTCAAGTACCAAATTTTATAAATACGAAAGGTGCACTATGTGTTAGATAATATAGTTGTTACGTTAGGTAGCCGTCCTTTCGAGCACGAGTGGTTTAATGGCAAGCTCTTGGATGAACATTCAGTGTTTTCTTTTTTGTCATTACCGTTTTATCAAATATTTTTAAGAGATGCTCATGGGTTTGTGTGATTTGTGTGTTCGTACAGTGTGGAGGTGGAGGAACTGCATGAACACACATTTCTTGCATAAACGTAACTATCATTATGGTCGCGGGTGAGCAAATTGTTTCAGCTCATGATGCTGAAGGTTAACATTTTATGAAAACTGCAATCAGTATCGATGCTAAATCTATTTTGATCAAAGATCTTGTTACTTGTGTTTCTGTTGTCACCGAAGTTACCGAACAACGGCCAACCGATAGTGTCATTATCAATCTCGACCAGTGCCGGCGTTAAAGAGGGGGCCCAGGGCGCCAAAATTTCAGGGGGCGATCGGTGGGGGTGGGATGCTTCCCCCGCCAAACTGGCACTCGATTTTGGTTTCCTTAAGTGGGCGCCACAATACTCTTGCCCGGGGTGTCAGTGGTCGTAACGCCGGCACTGACCTTGACATTGGCTGAACCATCGAGCTATTTTTTAAAAATTGAATTGGATTGTTTCTGTTGTAATAACCGTGGGACCGGGCGGTGAAAACACTTGAATATTCACCCCCCTGTTGCCATCTAAGATGCTTATAACTGTTATTCTGAAAAGGCAAAAAGTCTGTATGTTCGCGTGACATGTGTTCAGAGGCGATTCGCGGCCACAAAAAGCCGTCGGAGGTAATTCTTATAGTTGTTGAAGTGTGTTATGAGCCTGAGGTTAGCTGGCGGCTTGTCCGGACGTCTCGCGCGATTGTACTAAGTTACAATTAATTTAATAGTTGTATTTTGTACATATTGTATTAGTTGATAACTAATAAAATTGTGAAAATATTCCGTTTTTTATTAACACCTATCCTGAGGCCGTACGATGCACATTCGGTCCACATTAAGGATTTTAACCCTTAAACCATTTGACAACCCTATTAAGACATTCGATTTTGGACTGCAAATGTTGCTAGTTTGAATTGGCGTTGATTTCTGTTTGACTGCAAATATATTGCTGGTATCGATTTAAGGGTTAAGAAGTGTCTTTAACAACCGACGCCGATTTGTAAATGTGGGAATTATACTAAAGAGAACGCCAGTTATCAGGGCTTTTTGAAGTTTCTGTTTGCTGTTTGTCACATTTTCTCTTGGGATTACCATAACATAAGCTTCCGTTGTTTGGGCGCATTTACTAGATATTTGTAAACACTATGCGTGATCATTGGGAGACTATCAGAGTCTTCTGCCATTTCTACAAAAATGTGCTTACAAGTGATTCGGAACTAACGCTTGAAAGCGCTTGAATAATTAAATAAAAAAATCTTATTTCCTGGATATAGCGACATTGTGATAGAAAAAGGAACTAACAATAATATATCTTGGGATTAGCGCCATCTTTCCGCGTATATCAGAGTTAGACAGAACTAGGGAAAGAAGAAAATTAAAGTCTGAACAATGGGATTAGTTAAAAAGTTTTTTCGATAGATGGCGCTGTTTCATACAAACTACCTTGTTTAGCCTGTCCACTGTTTGAAAAGCTCATTCATAAAAGACGATATCGCTCACTACATCCTATAGGATACAAAATATCTAATACATGACAAGTATATGCTTATAATTGGGGTAGATAGCCAGTTAGTGTTTCGGGATAATTGAAATGCAACGAGCTAGCGAGTCACCGCTGCTCGCAAACAATACCGCGGACCTAATTGTATGAATAATGGAACGCCCACGCTTTGCATTTTACAGGAATTCCATGTTTTCCGGTCTTTGATGGTGCTGATGACGTTGTATAAAAGTTAGTTATACTGGTTATACGAGAGAAGTTATTTTGGTTTTCAGCTCAAAATCGTAATTTTACGACTAATTATAGGTATAGTGAGGTGGAGGGAGGGCCACAATAGGCCTGGGGCTGAAGTCCGAAGGGAGAGTTGAAAGTTGTATTTATGCATCTGAGTTTGTTGAGAAACTTCACTGTCGCGATGCTGGATGTAGCAGTTTATCTATTTGTTCACTAGGTGGCGCTACTCGTAGTTCCGACGAGACATCTACATGGCTAAAAAAACAATTGATAGTTTGAAAAAATATAGGTAGTCCCATTCACGAAGACGCGTGAATTGGTTAAAATTAGGCATTAACGACATTGCAATAAGAACCAAGGCACGCGTCATCATGAATGACTCCATCTATACCGTCAACAAAAGTTTATTTTGGTTTTATATCTCCACTAGCTGTTGCCCGCGACGCGACTCCGTCTGTGAAGATTTCTTTTTTTTGTCGCTATAGGTAACGTGCACATAGACGGTGCTGCCGACTGGTGCCATCAATTTGACTGTTTTACAGAAGAAGACTAAAGAAGTTAGTAAGAAAGTAAGTATTGTGTTCTAGTCACGTTCAAAATATGTAGGTACGTCTAACTAATGTAATAGTTAATCATGCATGACTCATTTCAAATTGTTATTCCAATAAGTTTAGCGGTTTACAACAGAAACATAGTCAGGGTTAATATCATATTTATGATTTTAAATATCGATTAGTAAGGATGAAGTCACCGACATAGCTCGAAGAATCGCCAGATTCAAGTGGCAGTGGGCAGGGCACATCGCTCGTAGAACTAATGGCCGATGGGGCAAAAAGGTTCTCGAGTGGCGTCCACGGACCGAAAGACGCAGTGTAAATAGGTAGGCCTCCAAAATAATAAGAAAAAAAGAAAAAATAATAGAAAAATAATAGAAAAAAAAGAAAAAAAAGAGAAATAAGATAAAATAGAAAAAAAGAAGATAGAGCGACGACCTGGTTAAGGTTGCGGGAACGCGTTGGGTGCCGATGGCACGGAACCGATCTATTTGGCGAGCCTTGGGGGAGGCCTATGGTTAGCAGTGGACGTCTTTCGGCTGCAATGATGATGATGATGAGTAAGGCTGACGCAAATCATTAATTTAAGGTTTCGAAATTCAATAGCGATATTATGCAAAAGCAATGCACGTCACCGCTAAGAGGTTCAAAGAAATCGTAGGTATAACCGTATCGTATTGCATTTGTAAGTTAGGAGTGGTAAAGCAATGAGTTGGTGTGCGATACCGCAAGTATGCGGTCTGCGATAGCTTTTAAAGTTGCATTGTGTACAGGAAAGCGCACTTTACGTGCATTATCGAGAAGCCGGAGCGAAGTGTTCTGATTGAACTTATTGCTGCGGGAACGCGGCGGCTGGTCTACAAGTTCAAGTTCAGAAGTTTTTTTTTATAAACACCGCTTTTCTTTATTTCCGTTGAATTCGACACGTTTCTCGGTACATTAACAGAAACTGCCTGGTAATGGAAACTCTTTACTGACGAAATTTAAAAGATAAATAATAATAGGACGTAATGAAGGACCTTTTACACTGGTTCAGCCATTAAATTTAAGTGGTTCCTTCGAGAAATTAACTCTATTTGACCTGAATAATCTTCCCTTAAAGTTATCGGTAATAAAAAAAACATGATGTATATGAAAAGCGTCCTAACGCTGTTTTTCAGTCATAAGTACATAGGTACAAACCGCGACGAAACATAAGTAGGTACAAACCGAAGACACATTGGAGAGCACTTGATTAGTTTAAACCTTAAAAAATTAGGCCAGGATTTATTTTAAGTACTTGTAAGTAGTCTGTTCTCCGTATCAATGTCAGTCGTCTCAACTTTTCCGAAGCCTAACTTAACTAATACGTCAAGTAAGTTTAGCTGTTTGAAATCGATCCAAAAGAAACTAATAATTGTTGGGCTGTATTTCATGGACCACCAATGCCGGGCTGTTAATATTATTAGGAAAAGGCACTCCGGTTTACGAGGACCGCCGCGGCGGAGCGATGCGACGAGTCACGCCAAACACGGAGCGATTACTGCGATTAGTTTTAAGTTTGATAATACTGTGGCGACACTAGCGCCACCTAGTCATCAAATAGAGAAACTACTATACACTATACATACACTGTCGACACAGAACCATTATCTGGAATAAGCCGGCGGTTCCTGATTATTCGCGGTTGTTCCTGTGGCTGTTCCTTCGAAGGAACTATTGCGGTTTTTCACACTAGTTCCTTTACAAGAGATGAAGCAAGAACTGCGTTTATTTTTTCGCCTTTGCTCCTTTGCTAGAACTGAAGGTGCTATGCGACAAGGAACAAAGGCGAAAAAATAAACGCAGTTCTTCTTTCACCTCTTGTGAAGGAACTAGTACGAAAAAAACGCGATCGTTCCTTCAAAGGAAAAGCCAAAAAAACCTACCGCGAATAATCCGTGGTTCCTTATTGCAATAAAAAATCAATAAAAATCTCTTAATACGTCTTATTCGTTTTTCGTCACGGTCTTCTTTGGACTCATTCGTCATTCTTTCCTTTTGTTTTTTGTCTCATTTACTTACTTATTCACCAAAATTATTTCGATACGTTCGGTGGTGGTAAATAAGTAAATGAGACAAAAAACGATAGGGAAGATCGACAAATGAGCCCAAGGAAGACCGTGACGAAAACCGAATAAGACTTATTAAGAGAGAGACAAGTACAGAATTTGACCAAATAAGATAATGACGGATAGCGAACAGGACGAATAAAGAATGAGTGAGGAATACAGAATGAGACGAAATAAGAATCGAACGAAGAACGATTGAAGCGAGATACTTAATAGGATACCGATGTTTATTATTATTTCATTTCGTCGTCTCGGAACCCGCCCGCTACGCGTTAGGTGTGGGTACCGCGGCGATACTTGCGGCTCTCGCCAAATGTCGGTGGCTAATGCGAGCGCCGAACACTTAGCAATAAACATTAACATCGATCCCAAACCGGTTAATGCTTATTGTTAGCCTAACGGTTTTACACACTTAACTTCCGCTGACATGCTTCAGACCAGTTTCGACCTGCAAGAAAAATCGTGGAAGTTGCGTTACATTGCGTCGTCGTAAAGCGAACGAGTTTGAAGTGCTTAATCGAGCGCCGCAATGTACTTGCTACTTTTTTTCTCGCGGCTTTAAAAGAGCTGGGGCCTTACCATGATCTCTTAATACGATTCAGTTTAAGCTCTAAACTGAACTGCATCGCTATTTCGTACCACGACGTTACTTACTTTTGCGATTCAGTTCAAGTGCGGTTCAGCGGTAGCGATACAGACATTTTCATTCACTCCCTTCAAGTTCTAGTGGTTTTCGTACCATGAAGCTTAACTTGAGTGGGAATTGAATCGCTTCAGTGTCAAGCTTTAGCGATTCAGTATACGTTACTCATTACGGCTGTCAAAGTTTGTTATTACGGATGCCAAAACAAAAATTGACATTTAATATTTAATTATTAATTTCATATTTAATACAATAGAACTGTAGAGTAAACGTATTGGCCATGCCACAGTGTTGCGCAGTCCCGTAACATAAGTTTCCGAAAGATAAAAGTGTCTCAAAGCCTGGTTAGTAGCGATTCGCAGGGTCAACTATGCCCCTTCAAAACATTCACGTATTTGTAAAAAACATTGAAATCTTGACGATTATGCATTACCTAAACTAAACTAAATTAATCTAACGTATTGCTAAATATTCGCAATATTAATATAAATAGAAATAAACCCGCGAAGCCAAACCGTAAACAGTGACATTTGACATTTCGAAGACCTCAAGCTACACTAGCGCCTCGCAAATTATACGCGATAGCCCTCGCGTTCCGAATCTTAGCTGCAGGCAGATTGCTTAAGATGTACAAAGCAAAGAGAATAATATAACCAATACATTTTGTACAAAGGTTTCACAACCACTGTGTTAAAAATTATATTTAGCTCTAAAAAAAAGTCATATTTTATGACAAAGAAACATTATTTAAGGAAATGAGTTTTTTATAAGGTTTTCAGTACTTTAAAAATGAAAAAGAAATCAAACCGTAAGCTAACTTTAGAAGTACTTTGGGTTTCGAACGTCCAAACGTCAGTCGAGACTAAAAGAGATAGATATATTTGGTTTGCATATAGCGGCATCCCTTTCGCGACTTAGCGTTTCAGTTTCGGACCAGAGACAATATCGGTCTTTCTTTCACTTGTAAGCAAGAATATTAAATAAAAAACCTGGATATTGCATGCCGAACATTCCTTTGAAGCCAGAAAAAATGACCTTGAATTACGTCACGCCGATCTTGCATCTCTTTCTTTAGGGTGTCCATAATTAAGCATACATTAGGAATATCCCACGGAATTTGACATACTTTTATACAACAGATTGATTTTGTAATTTATTAAATTCAACCAATTTCAATTAAATTCAATTTTTAGGGTTCCGTACCTCAAAAAGAAAAAACGGAACCCTTATAGGATCACTTTGTTGTCCGTTCGTCCGTCTGTCAAGACCCTTTTTCTCAGGAACGCGTGGAGGTATCAAGCTGAAATTTAAATCAAATACTCAAGTCTACTGTACTGTCCCTTGGAGCTCTGAAAAATCAAACTTCTAACCCAACGCAATCAAAAGATACCTACAGCCATATGCCGCAAATTTTCGACACTCGCAAGGGATACTTCCCGTGAACTTAGAATCTTGAAATTTGGTACGAAGCAAGGTCTTATAGCACAGATAAAGGAAAAATTGCAAGCATAAATTGCAAGCAGAAAGCATAAATTTTTTTTGTCTGTCTGTCTATATCAGTAACCAATCTACAATGATCCCACACTGCGCACATTTTGCTTAGGAACAGGGGTCTGCTAAGACTGGATGTTCATAGATACATAAATTTGTACGGAACCCTCGGTGCGCAAGTCCGACTCGCACTTGGCCGGTTTTGTTATTAAATTTTTATTCAACCGTTTTATCATGAAAGTGAGCATCCATCCTCACAAACTCAAGTAAAAGGTACCAATTAATAATAATAATTTAATAATTATTTTTTTTGTCAGTTGTCAATATAAGGTCCATTTCTGGTTGCATTTCTATGCCACTCTGCAGTTACTCGGCCTTACTGATATCCGGCAAAAGGTTACCTTTTACCTGAGGACACTACAAATACTTACTGCAAAACATAAGTGAAGTATTTTTCAATGGAAAAAAATAATAAAATACTAGGACGTTATAACAGTTTCTTTATTTTCTACACATGTGAGAATAATATTGTTTTGTACTGAGTAGGCGTCCCGGCCTTTCTGGGTCATAGTCATAATCTTCAGGCTTAAAATGCAAGCTGCAAATTGTCAAACGCTCTACACCTTTCCCTTTATCGGTACAATCGACAGCCAATTTTGCCTCCTTCTTTCATCTTTTGGAAAACTGCAATGTAAAATATTATTCATGTTAATTGTAAAGACACAAACAATAAACATGTTTTAATTTATTGAATCAGGCGTTACTTTGCGGAGGTCCATATTAATGAACTAAAACAATTACTTTGCTCACCCGCGACCTTACAATAGTTACGTTTATGCAAGAAATGTGCGTTCATGCAGTTCCTCCACCTCCACACTGTACGAACACACACAAATCACATAAACCCAACCATCACCACCACCAAGCTACACTGACGCGTTTCGAACTCAACCAGAGCTCATCTTCAGAGTTACCACAACCGTATGCTATGCTACCAAATGTTAAACCCCAACCAAATACCAAACCAAATACCAAATGTTAATGTTATGTGAAATGTTTAACATTTGGTAGCATAGCATACGGTTGTGGTAACTCTGAAGATGAGCTCTGGTTGAGTTCGAAACGCGTCAGTGTAGCTTGGTGGTGGTGATGGTTGGGTTTATGTGATTTGTGTGTGTTCGTACAGTGTGGAGGTGGAGGAACTGCATGAACGCACATTTCTTGCATAAACGTAACTATTGTAAGGTCGCGGGTGAGCAAAGTAATTGTTTTAGTTCATTAATAAACATGTTATTATATACTGTGATATGAATTATGAAGATAGAAACCGTACCAAGTTGATAGATTTAGCTCCATTCAATACGAATAAATACCATGCATGAAAAAGGATTGGTCACCCTAGTTGTAAAACCACACATTCTTCAATTTTTCATTTATGGTCATGTTTAACTCCAAATAAACAAAATATACTTCTAACTTAACATTATAAACCTATTCGTGGGGTTTTTGAATAAAAACTAACAAAGCTTAGAAGCAAAATATAGGAAAATTGCTTGCCACTAAGATTTATAAACATTTTCGTAAAATAAGTACTCACCTGTGAAGTTTTATGTCGGATTTCGGCCTCCAATTACTCCTACAATGCTTTACTATGCAATACATAGCGCATAACCCAAGTAAATCGACGAAAAACGTTTATTTAACGTAAAAATCCTCTGAAATTGGTGAATGACTTCTGACAATTCTGACGTGATTCTGACATATCGGCCATTTAGTGCTGCCATAGTACGCAGGAGGTGCATACCGGTGAAATGAGGATTTTGACTGAGTTATTTTTTTTTGTATAATACAAAGAAAACTAAGTAAATTTTATTGCAGAAAGTTTTATAAGAAAAATATAAATTTCTGTTGAAATTAGCTTAAAGTAAATTAATTAGGTGATGCCGGATAATGCGTATTTCTAAAAAAAATAAGGTTTTTTTATAAATAACCTGGCAATATATCACAGTATTGAAAAGAGATAGAACATAGGAGCAAAGGTGAATGAACCTGGCTTCAACTCATAGTTCGGCAGGCAACATCCAGTTTTTTTATGTAATATTCTTGCTTGTAAGCGATTGAGACTCAGCTCTGAGAAATAGACGTCGTGGTACCAATTTCGACGATTCAGTTAACGTGCCTAAATTGAACTGCTCTGCGTTTGGAACGTTCATTGAAAGATCATGGTAAGCCCCCTGGATTCAAACTGAACTTTTGCTAGAATGCAGCTGGAACATAGCCCGTCTGGAACACCCTCAGCATAAGGCCCTTCATGCACAAGGCTACGTAAATCTTGGATACTCGACAATTTTGGTCTCTTTGGCCCTGGTTTCTCGTGACAGTCGCGTGTCCGCGATCGACGACATGTGAAGGGTTTCAGGAATAGGCATGTTGATCTAAGACACAATAATACATAAGAATCACATAAGAACTTTATTTAAAAACACACATGGGGATAATATATAGCTATCGAATGGGAAAATTAGCACTGTAAAGACTTAATTTACACTATAACAGAATCATTACTCTAAATCTGGTCAACACACGCTAAATTACTCAGAATTATACATTAATATCTACAGGGTTAGAATTAAAATAGCTAGGGGCGATTAATAATAATTAAGTTGGAGCGATACCACGCAATACCTAGGTAATATATCACACTTGCTGATTCGTCGGCGTCCAGAGCGAAAAGAAGACCGGTTCCAAGTGCAGATGCTTTTTATGCCCCACTCGGAAGGAGCAACTGTCACCGGAGCTGGTCTACATTATTACAGATGGCGCTGCTAGCTGTCAGTGATCATGATGGGACGATCTTGCGCTTCCCTTCAGGGCAAATGCCAGCTACCTTCATGACGCTGCACGAAGTGTCGCCAACAGACGTTCGAACGTTTTGTTTAGGAATGTTTGAGAGTTTCTCTGAAACGTCACGCACCCGCGACCGACGGCGTGTGGCACAGCGTGCGACGCACGTCCAGACGCCGCCGGACGCGCGTGAGGGGCCAGAGAAACCAGGGCCTAAGCGACTACCTACGGTATCGCGCGTGCCTGTGTACGAACCTCTATGAATTTTTATTGCAGTAGGTAGTCGCTTAGGCAGGCTTGCGCGGACCTGGCTTGCCTACTTAACTCCGAGTTAACTGCTAACCCAGGGTTAACAAGTGTCAAAATGTATGGAACTGTCATTACCCAAGGTTACCGATTTAATTTTTTAACCCTGAACTGTGCAAGGTGCAAGTGGCCCTTAGAGACCAAAATCGTTGGGTATCGAAGATTTGTGTAGCCTTGTGTACGAAGGGCCTTAGTCTCAGATGATATCGAACGAATGAGGTCGTGATTCGCTTTTGTCCTTCAACAATGGACGCGATTGTCCGCCGCCGCGCCCGCTGGTCGACAAATTTCTTGCTCGAACTCTAATGACAATTGTAACTTACTCTCGATGAGATTTCGACGACTATTAGAAGGGAAAGTTATTCTTATTGCTTTTTTACTCTTGTGTTTTGGTTCGGTGCCTTTTGCTTATATTTTTATTCTGCAAGATTTGTTGATATGACTGAGATATCATCAACAGATTTTCATCAATTCAATCATGGACTAAATGTATAGGTACTTACTTGAAATAGAATTTCACACCACATAATTGTTATAAAACCGGAACCAATTTGTAGATTACTCGATCAAAAAAGTTCGTTCAGTTATTATTCGCGCGCTAAAACCTCCTTTTGGTTCTATACAGTGCAGGGGTGCTCTCTGGCTCCTAGAAGAAAAAACTGTCTGTCATATAAACTACTGTCACACTAATTTTGACTGTCATCTATAACCTATCGTCGTAATCACCGCAAGCAGTAATAATTGTGCATGAAGCCTGAAATCTACTACCACCGTATCCTTCCGCCTCCTACAACATCGGCCGGAGCTTCAACCAGGTGAGTGCTTCTGCACTTGTTCCAAATTACATTTTTGGCACCAGCGGGCTCCTGGCCTTCCGCTACCCCTTAAAAATTGGCTATTTACACGCCATAACAGTTATAGTTTCATTGAATTCCACTTTGACCGGGATTTTGACCTAAATAAACATATAAACATATAAACTATTACCTATTTACTTATTTTTATTTAGGTAACTTAAATCTCAATATTTCTGTGCTGTGAATTAAGTTACCATAATTATCTATTCTGAAGCTATCTTCCTGCAACGTACTTTAATATTAAACTACTAAAGGCTCGTTTTTATAGCCCAAAATTTTTCGTACCTAACTTACATATCGTCATAGTTTAAAATAAACCTCGTATCTCATAATCTTTCTGACGGTTAACTATAGACTTCACTTTAGTTTACACATCGATCTAAGATATAAGTTTTTTCAAAGCAAATCCAGAGCATATTACGCTAAATTTACAAAGCCACCTTGTCGTTTATTAAAATAACAGTCATTTTTGGCAGGTACTTATTCATTTGCTTCCAAAGCCCAACATCGTTAACCATCTTGATAGATGCCAAATAAGAGAGCAGGATCTTGTGAGCTGTAAAAGTCCGAATTTACCTGAGAATCCGGAATGAAGAAATGACGAAAGGACAGGCGATTAGGGAGAAGGCGCGGAAAATGCAAAATATTTGTTGAAAATTAGGTTCTATTATATGAAGCTCATGATATGGGAGGGGTTTCCGTATACAATACAACCCTATAGAATATTTTTTGGATGGCATATTAAATTATCATATTCAATATTCTTATTATTATATGGTCACTCAATCTGCGATGCTCACCGGGAAAGTATACAATTTGCTATGTAAATTATTTACATGGACAGATTAGGTCATTGGGTTATGACACGAGACAAAGTTAGGTATTATTTACTAAATTATTTTCAACTACAATATGATCATAACAGTTAGGTACACACTGAATTATCAGAAGTTTACCTAGTGTCAAAGATTTAGGACATTTCTAGTCAACTGATAGAATTAAGAATATTATAGTCACGAAGTCTTTTTGAATGGAAAACCGGTACGTGGAAAAATTTATAGAGCAAGCAATAGACGGTTTATCGCTCCAGAACAATGTCTTCCACGTACCTTTACTACAGCAAGAAGAAAGGATTATACTAATGAAGTATAGCAAAATAACCTTTCGCATTCACTGTTTGTTTGTTATTGGAATACAAGTAGTTTATTTATTTATTTCAATTATCATTAAGGTAACGGCAGCGATTTCCGTGGTATTCAAAATCGGCATTCTATTCCGTGGTATTTTTATTTATGCGTTTTGTGATGTATTTAAGAGACTTGCAGTAAATTTGCTCATACAGGAATAAAAAGTAATTTTTTGTCAACGAAATTAACAGCACTAGTGAACATATATCAAGCAAGGGGCCATAAAAATTGTCAGTAGACGCAACGTTGCCGCAGAAGCAGGTTGTGTCATACAAACGCAAGATACCTCGCGTAAGTACAACCGTGTTTCTAATTAGTGATTTGGATAATAAATATGACAGTTACTTTAATGTTGCGGTTTTGTAATGTTAGATAGTAGTTTCTTTTATGAATGATACGTTATACGTTAAAAGCGGTAAATTAAATACAGCGGAAAAAGCATCCATATTTTTGCAGTGGCAGATTATTCCGAGGTATGCCTCGGCTTAAGATGTAACAATACTTTCCATTCCGAGTTAATTTATTTTAAATTTTGCTTAGCACTTATATTAAATATTTATGGAAATGTAATCTTTAGCTAATACAGCAGGGAAAGAGCAATATCCGTGGTATTAAAAAGTGATCAGAACTCTTAATTTTTAAAGATTCGCTGATCACAATAAAGTACGTTTTCTTAGAAACCCTTAAATATACACGTCATTTTACTTTTATGAAAAATTGAAGTATTTTGCTTGTTAAGATATGAAAGTTGAGTTTTTTGTGAAGATTGGAATATGAGCTTTCGATTTACATTAAAAAAATCTCTGTTTACTTGTTTTTTTATGGGTCGGAATTATGTTTTTTGATAACCTGGATTGAAGATAAATCCGATGGTGGGAAAACCCAACACACGGAAATAGCATATATGGGAATCTAAATCCGTGTTACGAAGAATTTGTACCCCTCGGAATTATCTACTCATATAATGTAATTCCGAGTGGTATTGCCAACAAAATTGAAATTTAGGGTACCGTAAAATTGGATATAAAGTCACTGTCAATTGAAATTGCAAACAATGTAAAACAAACCTTGTATTTAAAATGTCTTTAATTTCCATTTTCCCTCATCAAATACTGCTAAATCCATGTGTTATTTAATCTATACTTACCACAACATTATCCTAAACCATTGAAACTATAAACAAGTGCTACTTAGAATATAGATATCTCATTAAATGGTTTATTTACATTGTTCGCAATTTCAATTGACAGCGACTTCAGATTTAGTCCGTTTTATTTAAGTATCTCTACCAGTAAACCTTTGTTTTCTAACCTTTCCATACTTTCTGGCCATTATTAATTTGATCTCTAACTTGTGTCCATAGTTCTATTTTTTTGTAGTAAATCATACTAAATATTTTTTTAATTTATTATGTGTATGTTTTTAGGATAGGTTATTAAAATATTTAAGTCTGCGCAAAATATACAGACGCTACAAAAAATATTTTTATTGTACGGAACCAAGCAAAATATTTAGTCGTTACCCACGGAATTGTCAGCCAAAACACACGGAATTAGATTTACTAGCTATGGATTACCACGGAATAAGAATTTTTCACATTCCTGCCTTTAAAAAATATTTTTTACTATTTAATCATCCAAGACAAACTACAAAAGTAAAAAAAATCAAAGTTCACTTAAGGTACTCCTAAAAAAAAATATTTTCTGACTCTATTTTATTCAGAAGTGCTTATTTTTTTGATGTATTTGAAAAATGTCCTTAAACCCCACGGAATTCGCTGCCGTTACCTTACATGCAGAGCCTAATGCGATAATGTAGCCAACACATGTAGTAACATATTTTGAATCCTAACTAATATTATAAATGCGAAAGTAACTCTGTCTGTCTGTCTCGCTTTCACTTTAAATGAAATTTGGTACACAGATAGTCTAGAGCCTGAGAATATTTTTTTATAAGGGGAACTAAGGAGAGTCATCATAATTGATGAAAGTGATGAAAAAGCAAATTGGATAAAGAAAATAAACTGCCCAAATTACTAATTCCACGCGGACGGAGTCGCGGGCAAAAGCTAGTACTTAATAAAAAAGCAAGCCTTCTGAGTTCACTCAAAAAAATAAGCCAATATCTTCAGCAATAATGTTGAGAGTGCGAAACGCGCGTGTCAAGGTAAGGTAAAGTATAGCAGCGATACATGTCAACCAATAATATACCAAGGAACTTCATTAGTAGGTACATAGCTAAATACAACACCGAGTGCAGCTCCAAACCATTCACTCAGCAAAACGACCCCGACGCGCTAATATTTCGTTTCATTCAATTAAATTCACCAGTGCCAGTAAACTACATCGCAACACTTACATTTACGCTCTACAATACTCTAATTTTAAACGTAAAGGGTTGATAATAGTTCGCTGGAACGGCAGAAAACTTTGTGAAATTATGCATTACGTGTATTTCGTGATGCATTAATCGTAGTAGGATTAGAGGACACGTCGATGCGCGGCTATCAATTTATTTTAACATAATGTTACTCTTTTCCCTTGCCTACATAAATGTACAGTCAGCAGCAGAGCTGGTGCTCCAAATTATTTACAGGTAACTTTTTTCCAAGGCGATAAGAGAGAGAGATTGTGCAGTTCATTTTGAGCACCACAACCGCTCATCCGCCTCTGCTGTTGACTTCATCATCATTTCAGCTGAAAGACGTCCACTACTAAATATAGGCCTCCCTAAGGCTCGCCAAAAAGATGGCCATCCGCATTCAAAGCGATCTCGCAACCTTAATCAGGTCGTCGCTCCATCTTGTTGGAGGCCTACCCACACTGCGTCTTCCGGTTCGTGGACGCCACTATACACTGTTATTGCCAAAATTCGATACTTAAACTAAGCGTGAGATTAGTGTGTAATATACACTTGATATTAAAAATACGATTAACAATAAAAATTAAAACAGAACCTAAAACTAAAAATTTTAAAATAAAAAATATCTTTTAGGCCATCACCCGACGGCATAGTTCCCAGGAGGCAGGCAGCGTTCCTGCGTTGAATGGCCAGGGTCAATCGTTGGCGGAAATAGCCGCCTGCCTTCTGGTCACCAGTCGTTTTTACCAGGCGCGAAGAAATGTCTTTTGCGAGTGCCTTCGCGTCTGGACCCCATGCATCCAGAGTTTCTACCCCAAACAGTGCAATTATTTGCATTTACATACCTACGACATTTTTAATACAAGTTTTTTTTTAAATCTACCTACATAATTATGTAGTATGTTTCAAGTCAATGCCATTAACTGTTGAAGAGTTTCGTCCTGTCAAGCTGATCCTGGCCGGACCACCAGGATCACTAAGTACCAGATTATCGTACTGTCACTGAACTCGCATAAGTATGCTAAATTACAGCTCGTAGACAGGTTTTGGTCATTGCGACACGTATTTCCTCGAATGAAACAATGTAAATACTGTGTGATTTATTATTTTTGCTGCAAATATCAGACCGATTCAGTGCGAGCTCGTGACTGACCATAAATAAGCCAGAATGCGCTGTAACATAATAATATCTACTTTCGATGCATTTTTTTTGCTCTAATGTTTGCAAATACAACTAAATTTGACCTATGGTCTCTCAAGCAGAGGGTCGTGGGTTCGAGTCCGGGCTCGCACCTCTGAGTTTTCGGGATTTATGTGCGAAATTACATTTGTAATTTACCATGAGCTTTACGGTGAAGGAAAACATTGTGAGGAACCTGCACATACTTGAGAAGAAATTCAATGGTGTGTGTGAAGTTCCCGATCCGTACTAGGCACGCGTGGGAACTACGACCCAAGCCCTCTCATTCTGAGAGGAGGCCTGTGCCCTGCAGTGGGAAGTATATATGCTGTGATGATGATGATGATAATGATAAGATTGTTGAACTTATTTACAATTATGCTAGAGGCACTAAAGTGCTTGTTATTAGTACTAAGATAAGAAGTCTCCATTTTATAATTTCTGTCTATTCGAGTCATGATTTGACAGCTGAGGCAAAGACGGAGGCGGAGGCGTCGGCCGCGCAATTACTGTAAAAGCGGGCTCATATTTAATTCCGTAATTAAAGTTATGAATGTGGCATCACACAGACAAAAGAGATAAGAGACATTACTTTATTGTTGCCGAACTTGATTACATACAAGCTACCTGCTGGGGCATTCTTGCGTCAGAGCCCCGATAGAGGGAGTCTCTTGAAGGGTGTCGTACTCAAGGGTGACCGACGGGAAACTATCACTGTCGCTACGTTGTCGGTGTGTCACAGGGTTGTAGGTATCTCGAGAATCGTCAAAGTCAAAGTGACAGCCCAAATATATTTATTCAATCTAAGCTATAACAAGCATTAATGAAAGTCGAAGACTAAGTACTACCGGTTCGCAAAAACCCAGTTGAGAAGAGACCGGCAAGAAACGCAACAAGTTATAAGTAATTTATTAAATTATGTACATCTACTTCTTAAGTATTTAACATAACTATTTTTTAAACACAGTGGATTCGTAATTTTCTGAGGCCAAAGTGAAAAAGGGGTTAATTATACAAAGTTGGACAGCTGATTTCGACTTAACCCCCTTTACACATAAAATAGAAAATAGCTGTTTAAATTCTGCAGACTTAACCCCTTTTTATTTCCAAATATTTATGTCTATGTAATAGATAGACAGCTGAAAATTATACTTACATACTTAATGCGTATTTCTATTGCTATTACAACAACGAAGAATGAAATAGTCAATAACTAAAAACTAGTGAATTAATAGGTATCCTATTATCTCGCCTCATTCGTTTTACGTTTAATTCTTATTTCGTCTCGTTCTGTATTCGTCACTCATTCTTTATTCGTCTTGTTCGCTATCCGTCATTAACTTATTTGGTCAAATTCTTTAACTTGTCTCTCTCTTAATAAGTCTTATTCGTTTTTCGTCGCGGTCTTCCTTGGACTTATTCTTTGTCTCCCTCGTTTTTAGTAACATTCTCAGTCTATCTTCGTCACATTCGTTGACCAGCACCGAGCGTATCGAAATAATTTTGGCGAATAAGTAAATGAGACAAAAAAAGAAGGGGAAGAACGACGAATGAGTCCAAGGGAGACTGTGACGAAAAACGAATAAGAACTATTAAGAGATAGACAAGTTGCAGAATTTGACCAAAAAAGATTGACAGATAGCGAATAAGTCGAAGACGAATAAAGAATGAGACGAAATAAGAATATTTCCTCGCGCAATCTACGGTTATAAAAGCTTAAGGAACATATTCCTCTGAAATTCCAACTCATTCAACAAGTCCATCGCATCGGACCAAGTAAGCCCATCTCATTACCACAATTACCATTTCATAAGTCAGGGCTCCACTGTTCGTTTAACTCCGACAATGCCTTATTATGCATTCCCGCGCTTCGGGACAACATGTTTTTCCGAAGTCGACTCGTTGTTATTGAATTTACTTTACTTTTGCACGTGGGAGGCTGTCACGCCTTGGTGATTAGAAAAGTGACTCAATCCAGATGAACGGCCTTTAAGGGATAAGCTCGCCTTTGTGTACTATTCATTTTCATAAAGAAAAAATTTGCCCTTACTTTTGAGTCACTTTTGTAACTTTTGTAACACGGCAAACCTCCGTGGTGCGCAACTGGCCGCTTACAGAAAAACAAAATTCTAAATTCTGAACTATTGATTTTCTTTTGTTTTTTTTTCGCTCATTGGCTCTACAATTTGGCAAGGCTTATGCCGAAAATTGAATTATTTGAATATATAATTGTAATTAATGCTCGTTAAAAACACTAATTTACCGAGTTGATTATATTACAAAGGGCTGCCGCTATTGCAGGTACTGTAAATATTATTTGTTCCGTTTTTCCTCTCTATTTTCTTGTACATAAATTGTGAAACCTAATCCAAGTCTCGTTTAGTTTTCTTTCGCTGACCTAGGCACAAAAACGAGGCTTGGATGGGTGCTTCAAGCAAGCAGTAAAGCAGGGTATTTCTTTCAGCCCTTCCTTTCCGCTTCATCCTATGATTCCACGTACCTACCTACCTACGAACGTTCTGCTGTGGTTCTGCTCTACTGCCTCGGAGCAGACAGCCGGTGAAGATTGAACCCCCTATTGGACGCTCCGAGGCTACGTGAATACCCTGCCCTGCCTTCCCACCTGTCCAGAAAACCTAGGCCAGTGTTTTTAGGGTTCCGTAGTCAACTAGGAACCCTTATAGTTTCGCCATGTCTGTCCGTCTGTCTGTCTGTCTGTCTGTCCGCGGCTAAGCTCTGAGACTGTTAGTACTAGAAAGCTGTAATTTGGCATCAATATATATATATATCAGTCACGCCGACAAAGTGATTGAATAAAAAAAAGTAAAAAAATTTTTTTTAGGGTACCTCCCATAGACGTAAAGTGGGGGTGATTTTTTTTCTCGGCTAACCCTATAGTGTGGGGTATCGTTGGATAGGTCTTTTAAAATCATTGTGGAGTTGCTAACATGATTTTTCTATTCAAAGATCTGTTTGCGAAATATTCAACTTTAAAGTGAAAATTTTCATTAAAATCGGCCGTCCCCCACCCTCTAAAATCTAAACTGTTGGGTGGAAAAATTTGAAAAAATTCAGTAGGGTAGTAAATATATCAAATTTACTAGGAAAATTATAGCGGCTAAGATTGCTTGGAAATTATTTGTAGTTTAAGAGTAAATAGTAGCCTAAGGTATAAAACATACCTAAACTTGGATGATTCCGTACACATACGAAATCCTTAGAAAAATATTACTTGATTTTTTCGTAATGGCTACGGAACCCTACCTTGGGCGCGTCCGACACGCTCTTGGCCGGTTTTTTTTAAATTACTTTATTGAAGAGCAGTGCTGACTGGAACAATTTGTATATACATATTTTATATTGTATTATATTTTTATTTACCTACTACATAGTTTCTTATTTCTCCGACCGGCTAGCCGGTTACACTTTTTCTTGCGGACTTTAAAGTGAAAGTGCCCAGTTATCCGTTAATTTCTTGTAATTTATGTACAATTCACTTACTTTGTCTTAAATATCACCATTTGGCCGTTCACATAAATTATTTGTATTGTAATCTCGAAGATTTTGGAGTTGAGTCGACATTGCTGGCACGGCTCGCCACGACTCGTTTGTCGTGGTGTGACACCACAATTTCATTTCTAGCTTAAGAGTCATTTTGTGTCGTCTAAACCACTACAAACGAGACAAGCGGTGGCTCGAGTTTGCTGGTTTAAGTACTGCTTAATAAATTTCTTAACAAGTTTAATTTTTAATTTTATTATGAAAATTTTCAACATCAAAATAACGCCAATCTATACAGTATAAACAAAAAGAAGAAGGAATAGATTAAGACAGAACAAAAATTTAAACCTGGATTTAATTTTAAACCTGGACCGTGCCGGGTACCTAGGACGCGGACAAGCTACGTAACTCCGTGTTAACTGCTAACCTAGGGTTAAATAGAGTAAAAATGTACAGAACTATCACTCCTAATCACACCGTAAGAAAAGTTATCGCTCTTCTGGACGTAAGTTTAGAGACTACGTGTCAGCAAACTTAAGATTTACTTCGGGTGAAGCCAGACGAGCGTAATTTTGTGAATCGTAAGGCTTGATTTCCTCCTACGCTGACGTCGGTCGAGCGTACCGTCGGTTGCGTATGACAAATGCGCGGCCATCAGCGTCGCTGTGCGGTGGCCCATAGAGTTGTGTATATTCGTACGCGCGACCGACGTCAGCGACCGATGTCAGCGTAGGAGGAAATCAAGCCTAAGCGGCAGAAGTTCGGTCGCGCCATACAATATGCTGGTCATCACGTGACACAATGTAAGGCGCAACCGAAATTCTGCCGCTCACGACTCAGAAAATTGCGCTCGTCTTTCTTCACCCTTAAAGCAGGCTTCGTCGGACAGAAAGTTGGCCAGGCGTCCCACACCCCGATGTAGGCTTGACTTAAAAATATTGCCTATAGACATAGACCCTTAACTTTTGCTATGTAACGTACCAGGGTGAAACCTCTTCACAGTCAATTTCCCGATGATTTCTTTGGCAGATGTAGGGAATGTCAACGTGACATTTGTTTTTACAGTTTCCTCTACTGTGGACAGAGGAGACGTAAACAAAGAAATGAGTATGACCCTACTTAGATTATTTATACACTAGATAGAGCTTAGGCGGCATGAAAACGTCCCGAAAAATATAAGCCAACTGTTTGCTTATATGTTATTTGCCACCCTTCAGTCTGAATGACGTAACGCGATCGTAATATGAAGCTGTCAAATGGGTTTTCGGACGTTTTGTATCGCAGTGTTGGCTACTGACACTCTATGGGTGATTCTTCAAGGTCGTGATTTTTGTTTTATTCCTCTGTCGTATTTTTTTGTTACTTAGTACAGAAAAAATCATGCTCCCATGAAAATAGATTTGTTCAGTAACATAAATTTATGGTACTGAACAAATCTATTTTCATGGGAGCATGATTTTTTCTGTACTAAGTAAAAAAAAAATACGACAGAGGAATAAAACAAAAGTCACCACCTTGAAGAATCACCCCTATCTGGTGTTTAAATAATCTAAGGACCCTTAACCTTTCAAAACCCGAACACTACCAACAAAAGAAAAGTCGAGAACATTATGAATATTTGCGTTTGGCTCCATTTGCCTTGACAGTACTTTTTTCGCTGACTCCCCCGGTAGCCGGCGGGAGTTGAAAGGTTAACATTGAATTTTTTAACTCTAGATCATGCAAGCGAATTTTATATGTTACACTAGCTATTGCCCTCGACTCCGTCTGCAAAGAATAGGGGTATAAAAATAGCCTACAACCTATTGTCAGACCTACCGAATATAGAGAAAAAAATATATAAAAATCGGTTAAGCTGTTTCGTAGGAGTTCGATAACAAACACCGTGACACGAGATTTTTATATATTAGAGAAGAAGAAGAAGATTAGATATAAAAGATCGTGTAGAGGCTAGTTATTAACAGTAGATCTTGGGTTTATAATAAAAGTTAGCCACCCTTGCTAGAATGTACCCTTATGAGCTACTGGCACGCGTAAATATCAACCCGATAAGGATTCGGCGATACACGCGGCGCCGGATCAAAGCTGTTTGCGAATCTTCATAAATATGTGAATATCAACAAATTCTATTCATAGTTTTGTTGACGTTTAATCTTTACTTTGTTTACGTTGTGGGCTTTGCTGGCTTGTAGGTGACCCGTCCTGCATCATGTGTATACGAATAAAAACAAAATATACGTGAAGAAATTCTGGGATTCCATTAACCGTCAACAGGTTAAGAAAATAAGTTACGTCGTTACCTCCATTCTAACGTTGTGAATCTGCTGTTTTGGCAAAGATGAGATTTTGAAGCCAAGGTGTTCCAGGTAGAAATGCAAAATCTCTCAAATTTTTGTAGTTCTATCATTAATTTTACAAACTTACAGCACTAATTTACTGACAAATGCTAGAGTGCTGGATCTCTCAAATAACATATACCTAAGCTATTTTTGATCCCGATAAGATAAAATAAGATAAGATAACATTTATTATAAATCTCAAAACCTGATCGCTAATTTTAGACGCATGAAAGTTTGCACAGATGTTCTTCATAATGTACTTAATGAAGATTACGACGATGTTATTTATTGGGAATTTAATTAAGTCCCGGAATTTTAAATCAACTGCCGGATCTCCGATAGGTAGTCGATTGAGCCAGACAAACGACGCCGCGGGTTAGGGTTGACGTGGAACAAAACCAAGTTATCGTTATTGTTTGCTGTTGTCATAGCGGTGCTCCTTTTTCAGACAGTAAATTGCTAAGTATGCTGTTTGGCAGAGATCGAGTACAGGCAAGCAATAAATAACACATACAGTTGCTCGAAAATATCTTCTAAGCACGCTTTCTCTTATATCACGAAGAACAGATGTCCGTTAAGGCCTAAGGGCCGGCGCCCACTGACGGCATGGCACGGCGTGGCATTTTATTACTATCAAGTTATTTTGAATCTTATTTCAATGAGTTTAGAATTCATGTTACTGTATTGGTTATGCGTTGCGTCGGCCCTCAAGACGTCGCGGCATCGTGGTATCGAAATAAAGTAACATGAATTCTAAACTCATTGAAATAAGATTCCAAATAACATGATAGTAATAAAATGCCACGCCGTGCCATGCCGTCAGTGGGCGCCGGCCTTAAAAGTTCTCGAATGGAGACCACGGACTGGCAAGCGCAGCGTGGGACGTCCACCAACGAGATGGACGGACGATTTGGTGAAGGCCGCAGGTTCAGGGTGGATGCAAGTCGCTTCCAACCGTAATGATTGGGCGTCAATGAGGGAGGCCTATGTCCAGCAGTGGACGTCCTACGGCTGAAATGATGATGATGATCTTCTAAGACGATATTAATTCTTAGCCAGTTTCATGATTTTAATGTTTGTTATTTGTGCCTTTAATAACTTTTCGGTAAGAGGATCAACTGTTAGCATTTATCTTAATATTTTAACTTTTTGTTATTGTAGCTAACGTCCATTATATCTTGTGAACGTTATCAATATAAAATTATATACAAAGTATCTAGTAGTAGTAGTAGTAGTTATATATATCTTGTGAGACATAACCGTCTGTAAGACATATCAAGTACATAAACAGATTCACTTCAGGCTCTTGCTATTGTAATCCTCGCTAAGAATTCATTTATGTCGTCAAAGTGCGTTACTCTGGGAACTATTTCCCGCCATTTGAGTGAAGCAATAGCAGTAAATACAATGTGAGAGTTTTCAAACTTAAATTGAATGCTTTTGCTGAAAACCACCGTAACACTCGTACTGTAAACAGTACTCATTGTCACATTACATTGCCTTAACAATAAGGTCTAACCTATATTGTATGTTGTATACATATGTCTATACATCTGTTTTGAAAAAATATATATCTATTGTTGAGTTCCTTGTCGGATTCATCACAAAAGAGTTCTTTTTTTACCTAGTCCCAAACTAAGCAAAGCTTTGTCATTGACTTTGATTATTAAACGGCTACTTTATAATGTTAATAAGGATAAATTCAGCACCCGCGGTGTATTCATTTATTTGTGTAATTTTCGTTTAAGGGCCTACCGAGCTCGTATATGTGTGCGTGAGAGCGGCTAGAATCAAAGCCGTGCGTAAGCGCAAGCGACACGAGTTCCCCGTCCGATGGCCGAAGGAGAACTAACGCAACTATGGACAAGGGGGAAGCATGACGGCTCAAGATAGGTTGGTCAGACCGCGCGTGTATTTAGGTATTTTCATCGTAATACTAAAACAAATACATATTTTAAAAATGTAGCAACACTAGGCCCTAGACATCTTGTTTTAGTAACGTTCAAAGTCAGCATGTACATCGTCTAAGAATTTATTTTATTTTTTAGAGGTGAGATTTTAGACTTTTTTTTCTATAGAGCAAACTAAAAGTAATCGTGTTTTGATAAACACTGGTGACTAGAGTGAATCGTCAAATATCTTACACATGAATTTCAGAACTAAAGCTTTGCTATACGTAGAGATTAAATGAATGCAATAAATGCGCCAAAAGCTCGGTAGGGCAGGGCCTTAACGTTTTTCGTAATTTATGTTAGCTGCCACCGACGTACTGTATGTATGTATGTATGTAAAACTCTTTATTGTACGTAAAACATGAAAATTAACAGTTAACAAGAGAAACAGATGTACAAAGGCGAACTGTATCGTGGTCAGGTAACTGTGGGCCGGCGTAGCGGATTCGTAGCGCGTAGCACTTCGTAGGCGAGCTACGACTCGTAGCGGCTACAAAGCCATGTAAATTGCTTTGTTGAACTTATGCAATATATCAATCTAAGATTTTTTTGTACAAACTAGCTGAACTCGCAAACGTTGTTTTGCCATACATCACCCAGGAGTTTAAAAAATAGCCTACCGATTATAGACAAAAAAGTTTTATAATTCATTTAATTTCAAATTCATTTATACTAACATAACTATGGATTCTTTGTAGTCTGAATTAAGTAACCTACATTTTTTTTTTATAAATGGGGGTCAGAGTTATACCGTATTACTCGCCAAATCGCCGCTGTGGCTTTTCATGGCAATAAGGACTTAACCCTCCTCAGGCTGTACGATTAAGTGGCCACAGTTTTTGGTCCGAAGTTTGCTTGTTTAGGATTACTGAGCTTAACTTGCAAACCTTGGAATCCTATATTTTCTCATTTAGTATTATAAATAAGGAAGTTCCTGAAGGTGTTTGGGTGGGTAGATATGTTTGGATGCTTAAACCATTTATTATTCAGAATTGTTACAAAATTAACCTAACCTAACCTATAGAGTCCCACAAGATAACCAAATCAAATAAGTTATTTTACGTCTCGTGTGTTGAAGCACTCGCTATCGAAAGGATTCTATTTTTGAACCACTCGCTTCGCTCGTGGTCAATCATAGAATCCTTTCGATAGCTCGTGTTTCAAAATGAACACTCGCAGGTAAAATACAACTTTCCCCCCTTGTATAACAAATAACTATTGCTAACGCATACACAAAGTTGATACAATTGTCACGTCAGTAGTAAGTTAAACATGAATGTACCTATGTTCCGCCACAATATGGCATGCAAAATTTACACTAAATTATACATTAACCAAAAGTAATTGTTTTAGTTCATTAATATGGACCTCCGCAAAGTAACGCCTGATTCAATAAATTATTTAAAATCGGCATGCGTAGCCGTACAGGCACGTTTATATCATAAATTAACTAAACAGCATCGTTTAGCTGTTCAAAACATTTGGTTCAATCAACAATGTAAACATTTAAATGTTGTACCTAATTATATTAAATTCCGTTGTTATAGTACTAGTATAGCTGCTAAAATTGCAATGGAAAGGGCGAGGAAAATATGGTTAAGTGAAGAGTCGCGTAGTTGGTTCCGTGTTAGAGATAATTTAAAATTACATCTCAAAGTATTGCAGTCTGAACTTTCTTTTAAGTTACATAAAATTGAATTCGATCGTTTGGATGAAAAAGCCCGGTTTTTTGCTTCAGTAGACGCTCATAAAAAGTATTTGACTCAGTGTAAAAAGTTACGTTGGCTTACAGGACGACGAACAGAATCTTTTTCTTCTTTGAACAATAATTATCGAGGTTCTACTAACGGTCATAATTTCTACCCTCGCGTTAAAAATCTTACTAATGTGGAATTTTTGGATAATGAGAATCAGTTATTGGAAAAAGGTTTAAAATATAATCTACCCACTAAATTTAGTCAAAAAATAGTGGAAGGTTTGGCGGTAGATTCTGAGGTTGCTATTACAAGTAACTGTGGTGATTTTGAAACAAAAGTGTTAGTGGCAAATACACTTAAAAATACCAATTCCACAGAGTGTATTGTCAATATAACCGAATTAAATTCTTTGAGATCTATTCAGGAGAAAGTGTATGATAATGATTTAGTGGTGACAAAGGCAGACAAAGGAAATTGTATTGTTTTATTGGATAGGTATCAATATAATCGGAAAGTTTTAGATATCGTTCAAGGGGACGGTTTTACAGTTTTACGTAAGGACCCTACAATTACATTTCACAAAGATCTAAAGAGACTAATAAAGGGTTCTTTGTTTGCCTTTGAAACCGAACAACAAAAGAATTTTGTAATTCCTATGAATCCACAGGCGCCAATTCTATATGGATTACCTAAAATTCATAAAGATGATGTGCCTGTTCGTCCAGTTGTCTCATACGTGAGTGCTCCAGCATATAAATTGGCGAAGAAATTAAATAGTATTATTCGTGTGAAGGCTTCCTTTAAACCTTCTTATAGTTTAAAAAATGGTTTAGATTTGGTTAGTAAAATTAAGGACATCAGCATACCGCCGAATGCAACGTTGCTTTCTTTGGATGTAGACAGTTTAATTACTAACGTACCATATAGTGAGACACTAGAAATTCTAAAAGACCACTTAGAAAGGAAGCGGTTGCATCCGGGTGAAGTTTGTGAATTAATAGATTTGGTAACTTTATGCATGAAACAAAATTATTTCCGGTTCAATGGTCTTTATTACTTACAGAGTGATGGTTTAGCTATGGGTTCACCTCTGAGTCCTTTAATGGCAGATATATTTATGGATCATTTTGAGAATCAGTATATTGTGGGTAATAGTAATATTGTGTACTATTTTAGGTATGTTGATGATTTGATCCTATGCTGGAGAGGGAGTATGAGACAGCTTGACGTGTTTATTAATGGTTTGAATAACAAGCATGTAAAGATAAGGTTCAAAAAAGAATTGGAGGAAAATTGTTCGTTGAACTTTTTGGATTTAACGATTTCAAAATTAAATGGTAAACATCAATTTAAAATATACCGTAAGCCCACGTACACAGATGCTGTTATAGCAGCATCTTCTAATCATCCGTGGCAGCATAAACTGGCTGCTTTCCATTGTTATGTTAATAGATTGTTGACTGTGCCTCTTTCTAAGGAACATTTTGATTTAGAGTTGAGTACTATTTATCAGATAGCGATCTCAAATGGTTATACAAAATCAATGGTAGATAGTTTAGTTCAAAAGAAGCAGGCACGGTTAGTAAATAGCATGCTTTACGCTGCGTTACCTTCTCAGTCTACTAACAAATATAGATCTAGCATCTCTTACGTTGGGGGTTTGTCTGATAAGATTTATGGCATTTTAAAATCAAACAATATTAATGTTGCCTTTAAGACTAACAACTCTTTGTACTCTAGGCTATGTAACCACAAAGAACAGGTAGATAAGGGAACTAGATCGGGGGTATACAAGCTTACTTGTAATGACTGCAATGGGATATACGTAGGACAGACAGGCCGAAGTTTTAATACTAGATTTAAAGAGCATGTTTCGGCATATAGGAATGAGCATCCAGATAGATCGAATTTTGCAAAACATTTGTTGGAATCAAATCATTCATTGTTAGATTCAGATTCTTATGAAGTGTTACATTATTGCGGCAAGGGGTTGCGTCTGGATGCTCTGGAATGCATGGAAATAATTAGGTACAACACTATGGGGTCTATTATTAATGAACAGGTAAATTTAATATCTTCTCCTTTACTGCGGCTTGGGTCGAATTTGAACAGTTAGTATTAATTAAATATGCCTTATAAATAAATAAACAAAAAAAAAAAAATTCAAGGTAGTTTTATAATATGTCAATAAAAGTTAATTTTTGTGGGGTAGTTTGAGAATAAGAAAAATAAAGTGGGTACTTGAGAAGTTACAGTGACAAGTTAAAACATTTGTTTTGGTTTGTTAGTTTAACATTTGGTAGCATAGCATACGGTTGTGGTAACTCTGAAGATGAGCTCTGGTTGAGTTCGAAACGCGTCAGTGTAGCTTGGTGGTGGTGATGGTTGGGTTTATGTGATTTGTGTGTGTTCGTACAGTGTGGAGGTGGAGGAACTGCATGAACGCACATTTCTTGCATAAACGTAACTATTGTAAGGTCGCGGGTGAGCAAAGTAATTGTTTTAGTTCATTAACCAAAGTTTAACATTCAATATTCTGTAAGACAAACAAATTTATACAAAGGTCTTGGCTCTTACAACTTTGTTCCATTCGGGGTTGAGACCTTTGGTCCGTGGGGCTCCAGCGCAAAAAGTCTTTACAAAGATATATTTGTAAACGGCTTTGTGACACTACAGGAGACCAAAGAGCTGGCAGCTACCTCGCACAACGCATCAGCATTGCTATACAGCGAGGTAATGCTGCCAGTGTCTTTGTGACACTACAGGAGACCAAAGAGCTGGCAGCTACCTCGCACAACGCATCAGCATTGCTATACAGCGAGGTAATGCTGCCAGTGTCTTTGTGACACTACAGGAGACCAAAGAGCTGGCAGCTACCTCGCACAACGTATCAGCATTGCTATACAGCGAGGTAATGCTGCCAGTGTCTTTGTGACACTACAGGAGACCAAAGAGCTGGCAGCTACCTCGCACAACGTATCAGCATTGCTATACAGCGAGGTAATGCTGCCAGTGTCTTTGTGACACTACAGGAGACCAAAGAGCTGGCAGCTACCTCGCACAACGTATCAGCATTGCTATACAGCGAGGTAATGCTGCCAGTGTCTTTGTGACACTACAGGAGACCAAAGAGCTGGCAGCTACCTCGCACAACGTATCAGCATTGCTATACAGCGAGGTAATGCTGCCAGTGTCTTTGTGACACTACAGGAGACCAAAGAGCTGGCAGCTACCTCGCACAACGTATCAGCATTGCTATACAGCGAGGTAATGCTGCCAGTGTCTTTGTGACACTACAGGAGACCAAAGAGCTGGCAGCTACCTCGCACAACGTATCAGCATTGCTATACAGCGAGGTAATGCTGCCAGTGTCTTTGTGACACTACAGGAGACCAAAGAGCTGGCAGCTACCTCGCACAACGTATCAGCATTGCTATACAGCGAGGTAATGCTGCCAGTGTCTTTGTGACACTACAGGAGACCAAAGAGCTGGCAGCTACCTCGCACAACGTATCAGCATTGCTATACAGCGAGGTAATGCTGCCAGTGTCTTTGTGACACTACAGGAGACCAAAGAGCTGGCAGCTACCTCGCACAACGTATCAGCATTGCTATACAGCGAGGTAATGCTGCCAGTGTCTTTGTGACACTACAGGAGACCAAAGAGCTGGCAGCTACCTCGCACAACGTATCAGCATTGCTATACAGCGAGGTAATGCTGCCAGTGTCTTTGTGACACTACAGGAGACCAAAGAGCTGGCAGCTACCTCGCACAACGTATCAGCATTGCTATACAGCGAGGTAATGCTGCCAGTGTCTTTGTGACACTACAGGAGACCAAAGAGCTGGCAGCTACCTCGCACAACGTATCAGCATTGCTATACAGCGAGGTAATGCTGCCAGTGTCTTTGTGACACTACAGGAGACCAAAGAGCTGGCAGCTACCTCGCACAACGTATCAGCATTGCTATACAGCGAGGTAATGCTGCCAGTGTCTTTGTGACACTACAGGAGACCAAAGAGCTGGCAGCTACCTCGCACAACGTATCAGCATTGCTATACAGCGAGGTAATGCTGCCAGTGTCTTTGGGTCCATGCCGCGGGGGGAACCTTTTGTTATTTTTATCTAGTTTTAGTTTAGTTCGTTTTATTTTATTTATAATTATAATGTTAATTTATTTAAAGGTATTATGTTTTGTACTTAATAAATAAATATTCATTTTTTTAAGGGACAGGACTTAGGCGAATCTATACTAATATTATAAAGAGGAAAGATTTGTATTTTTGTATGTAACGAATAAAATATTTTAACATAAAATACTAATTATTATAGGTAACCATTTCAAAACTCCTGAATAATTAATGGTTTTTTAAGAAAGAATTATGCGATATGATAACTATGCCAATTACGTAAAAAAATTATGTCACCAGACTGGTTCCCTAAAAATAAACCACCCCAATTCAGCGAAGTATATCCTGTGAGCAACTTCAAGCCCTCATTAATGCGAAAGTAAACCGAAAGCAAATTGAAATAGAACCCTGTCAAACGTCAAGGTCCGCCCACGCGTTATCCAAAGGAAGTGCTGTGTTTTCAGTAAACAAACAAACACTTTAGTCAATACGTATCTATTTCCACGCCGGATATAACAAGTTGGTCTGAATCGAGTTAGACGAATCAATAAAGTCAGAAACTCGCAACTTAGTTGCCGCTAGTTGCCAGTTGTTGCCTCCGTGTTTATCAAATATTGCTTAGGTCCCGAGCGGCGCAATTTTATTGAACTCGGCTAAGTTTTTCCCATGCCTGATTAAAACTTTGATTTCCTTGAAGTTTTCAAACTTTATGCGTTTGGAATACTGCTGGAAAATCCATAATTTAAAAATCCGTATTGAATTTCCTTAATTTTCTGACGTCTACATAATTATTCTTATTCTTTTTTTTTTTTTTTTATGTACAATAGACCCACTTTTGTCCGCTTTTTTTCGTTTTTGTCCGTTGCTTCACGCCCATGGAAGAAAAAATATAAGCTATTTTCCTAATTCCGGATTCCAAAAAATGCTTTCTTAGTGCATCTTTACGAGACATATATAAAAAATAAAACGTAATTACATCTCATTAATATGACAACTCATAGGCTATAAATAATACCAGCTGACGACAACACACGAGTTGATGTCAAAGTTTTTATATAGTTAAAGATTGTGCCATGTGTGGGTTCAAATAAATATTGCGCAACATGCCAACCTATTACGAATTCATATTCCAGTCTATATAAAGATCACCTAGTGCCTAAAGGAAGATTAAAAGAAAATATGTCATGATAAGTTGTTATACTTAAGTAAAAGTCTGGTAAACAAAAATAACGAGGCAAAATAATAATTATACAAAGTAGGTCCCTACCGATATTACAAAACTTCTGTTGCGATAACATTGTACGCAAGGATAAATAATAAATTAGGTAGCTTTCAGCCATTTAAATTTCTCTCGAGACTATTTCGATAAGGTACACTGCAAATAAATAACGCAAATCAAAAAGCAATAATTCAATTCGTTATTTTTCGAATTTCGCCTGCTGTCAAAGAACAAACAAGATAATTGTTGGCAATTTCTCATACAACACTTATACTAACGTGTAAATGTACCAGAAATGCTTGCCGCATTGCCCCGCTGAATCGCCAGGGAAATTTGCTGGACCAAGTATGAGCTGGATCGAGGATTGCAGCCTCTATCTCTCACATTCCGTTCCAGGTCCTTGACACCAAGACCCAGCAGTCTCAATACCTTCTGATTGGATTCATTACTCTCATTCCTTCCAAGCGCCAATACATCGTAAACTATACGAATCCTCAACCGACGTCCATTTCAAGGATGTTTAAACCGGATATTTTGCGTCAATCTTCTATAAACGAATAGAGACTTTTCAGCTTTAAACACTTTACCACCTTCCTGCTTCAACAATTCCGTTTAACTTAGGGCTGCCATCTTTCCAAACCAAATGTATATTTGACGGTGGTTATTCATTAAAGATAGACACAGTCTAACTACATCCTATAGCAAATATACGTAATGTAAGTAACCGTGAATTATTATAACTGTAAATAAAAAAAATTAAAAACCCCCGAGCGCGTGCGCGTGCGAGCAGAAGAGTAATACCAAGTGGAGATAAAGAAACTTGTCGATCGCTTCACCCTTCGTATTTTTTTTGAGTTTATTTTTTGGTTATGTTTGTGTTGATTTTGTCATTATTGACGTTGTTCCGTCCTACTACTTACTGGGCAACGGATAATCGTCTTGCGATTATTACACATATCATATAACAACCAACTTATAAGCTATCGCTTACGTGTAAGTGTCCGACTGTCTCTTCCTCGGGAAGGGGAAAGGATTAGCGCTAAGTTCGGGGAGGGATTTAGGGGTTCACCATACACTCTTAGCACATCAAAATCAATCAAAAATACATAATATTATCAAGGTTAAGTGACTAAGTATTTGTCTAATGAAAATTCATTTTCGATATCTAGCTGCTCTACTTCTGCCTCCATTATCCGCACGTCTTAATGTTTTTGGCAACCCTAGTAAGTAGGATATTCTCTCAATTTTAACCGACGTCCCAAAACGTGGAGTTGTAAAGAATTCCAGCGGAGGCGGGCAGCGTGCAACATAATGGACGGGCTATTTGCGTGGACGTCCAGACAGGCGCTGTTTGTTGTTTGCATCTAGTTGGTTAGAATTCAATTTGCAACGTTGTCTGTTACTTACATACTTTGCTGACGCAGTGACAAGCTCAAATATAACATCCGTAATTTGTAATCAACTCACACACATACACACATACACACACACACACACACACACACACACACACACACACACACACACACACACACACACACACACACACACACACACAAAAAAGCGCCCGCAAGCACGATGTTCATTTTACAATACAATACAATACAAATATGTGTAAATATTGATCACCAAAAAAGTACAGAAAAAATTAATAACAATAAAAATTCAGGCAGACAATAGGCGGTCTTATCACTCAAAAGGGATTTCTTCCAGACAACCAATGCTGGATACATGTAAAAATATAAACAGGTTTATGTAGGTGGTGGAAACAACAGACAGGAGAAATGAAGGGATATTAATCAACAAATATAAATAAAATACAAATATACAATATTTACATACATAAATAAACACATACATTAAATATTATACTTATACAGAATATCAATGAGAAAATTTCAAAAGGCCGCACGTGAGAAAAGGAACTCAGATTTAAAGAAATAATGTAATGGCGCGTAGTGCACGTTTGGCAGCAGCCATAGCGGGTTCCTCCGAGAGGAAGGCTTCGGATTAGCCCGAAACATATCAAGTTAAACTCGTTTTGAGATGTGAGTAATCGTTTTGAGACGGAGTCGCTGGCAACAGCTATTTCGAAAATAAATGATGGACTGAAAGTTGCGCAAAAGCGAACTCATTCTTGAATGTTTCTATCTAATCTAGTCCATCCAAGAGTGCCGCGTCATCCAAACTCACGTACAAACGTCTTCGAATGCGAATATACTGGTTACAACCATGAAAACTGCTTCCTCGACAGTTGAGATATTTGTATCACTGTAACTTGTTAGTTGGAGGAATGTCACGTATCTGTGCGCTGATTGGCTCCCAACGGTACTACCACTGCCAAGCAAGTTTAGGTCAAAATGAGACGGTTCTTTTACGAAAATCATAGGTAACAACAAGCTTACCCTTCAAGCTTCAAGCTTTTAGCCTGCGCTCGCGTTAATCATAAGGTCTGGGAGTCGAATTGAAACTCCGGAATTTCAAATACAATCATTTATATAATTTATTGAATCAGGCGTTACTTTGCGGAGGTCCATATTAATGAACTAAAACAATTACTTTGCTCACCCGCGACCTTACAATAGTTACGTTTATGCAAGAAATGTGCGTTCATGCAGTTCCTCCACCTCCACACTGTACGAACACACACAAATCACATAAACCCAACCATCACCACCACCAAGCTACACTGACGCGTTTCGAACTCAACCAGAGCTCATCTTCAGAGTTACCACAACCGTATGCTATGCTACCAAATGTTAAACTAACAAACCAAAACAAATGTACAGTGACAAGTTAAAACATTTGTTTTGGTTTGTTAGTTTAACATTTGGTAGCATAGCATACGGTTGTGGTAACTCTGAAGATGAGCTCTGGTTGAGTTCGAAACGCGTCAGTGTAGCTTGGTGGTGGTGATGGTTGGGTTTATGTGATTTGTGTGTGTTCGTACAGTGTGGAGGTGGAGGAACTGCATGAACGCACATTTCTTGCATAAACGTAACTATTGTTAGGTCGCGGGTGAGCAAAGTAATTGTTTTAGTTCTTTAATCATTTATATGTCAAACATAGCATAAACTGCGATTTTTAATTTCGTGGACGTAATAAAATATTTAACCCTTTTATGAGTAAAAAATAAATTGTCTCGGGTATCATTGCGATGATTGACATATATCGCAAACTTTCGGACTTAAATTATAATTAATAGTTGTGTATTAAGTTTCAATCGTCGTCTCAAGAGGTTTGTAATTTAAAATCTCATAGGCATAAACCATCAAATATCATTCTTCTGTCCAAACAATATTAAAGTCATTCGGCTTCTGTCTTGAATTTTCGAATGTGCTCGCTCTCCTGTTTCCGTACTATTTTTGTCGTTTTCGTTGATTGATATTATTATTTGCTTGAAAAGTTTTTGTTTTTGCTATGTGTTATGTTTTTTAAAGAGGACTAATATCATTATGAACTGTCACACACGTACCATGAATACACGATTCTCTTAAAAACCTATGAAATAAATATAGACTAATAAATGAAAACTGATAACTTCTTATAGTAAAAGCTCTCCTTCACTATATTTATAATTAGTAATGTGCCTATTTTATTATGTTTCTAAAATAATAAATAGATTTAAAATGAAAAAAGGTTTGTTGCCTCTGAAACTTCAAAATCTGGCATTTGTCAGAATTCCACGAAATTAAAAATCGTAGTTTAGGTTAAATAGGTAGTATAATATACTTGTATCACTATGCTGCGGCCCAAGGACATACAAATACAATATTGTAGATAGGTTTATAAATTCAGTCATGCACTAAATTAATATACAGTCTAAAAATGTGTTAGACTATCACGCATATAGTATATATATCCAATGAATAGTAGGCCTTATCCGCCAACAAGTTCATCATCATCATCTCAGGCCATGTGCCTACGTCCCACTGCAGGGCACAGGCCTCCTCTCAGAGGAAATAAGCCTAGCGATTAAAATGTCTCAATTTTATGCCAATCCCGTTGGAATATAGTAGGAATAAAAAGTATATTTTAACTATGAGTGAGTCTCACGGTAGTTTCATGTTTAAAGAATAAAAAGTAGCCTATGTGTTAATCCCGACATTGCTGCTATACAAAAGCACCTCTGTGCGAGTCCGGGCTCGAACTCACGGCCCTCTGCTTGAAAGGCCATAGGTCAAACCACCAGGTCCCCTCCCTACCCCTCCTCTCCTCAAAATTTAAAGCACACGTTTTTTGTTTTGATAACTAATAGAGAAGGGGACTTGTGACCGGGTTTTTTAGTCCGTGCAAGTCGGACACTGTCTGGGCCCTCCATTCCCAGTTCGTCCGAAGGGATTTTTCCCGAGCACAAGTCACCCTTCCAATCCTTAAAGTAATAAAACAGCAAAGACTTCGCGTCTTTGGCCCCTCTGGCGACTCATTCAAAAAAAAAACCACCAGGTCGATAAAATACCACTCTGTCGATGAAAGTAAATAGCCGACAAGTTTTTGTGTGTCTGTTGTCTATCCCGATTAGCAGGTTAATTGAAACACGTGGTCTAGTTTGTTTACTTTTAATTAGTGGCCTAATCCGATAGTGCATGGCATCTATTTTGAACACAAAATCGGATTTAAATTTAGAATCAGAGAGTAACATTAGGTAGCTAATAAGGTAGGTAGGTAGGTAGGTAATGTATGAATACTATGGTAGCTTTTGCTAGCCATGGTATTTATACATTTGGCTTTGATCGGGGATGGAACCTGAAACCTTGAGATTTGTAGTCAGGTTCTCTAACCACTAGGCTATGCGGGCATCTGGTTTGTTATGGCCCGAAAGGGTAAAGAAGACTGGCTTTACCTATCTGCGTAATAATGTAATTGTGTTAAGTACATTTGTGTTTTTATTTTATTTTCTGAGTCTCAACTTGTCGGTCTCACTTTGATTTCTTGTGTTTTTTTTAATGTTTGATGGCTTGTTGGTCCCAAAGGAAGATCAGCGTCGTTCGCAAGAAAGGCAAGTTTTGTTGATTTGGGACCATTTTGTGGCACGCGCATGTAATCTTATCATTGTTTTATTTTTATTGTTTTTAGGGTTCCGTACCTCAAAAGGAAAAAACGGAACCCTTATAGGATCACTTTGCTGTCCGTCCGTCCGTCTGTCTGTCAAGACCCTTTTTCTCAGGAACGCGTGGAAGTATCAAGCTGAAATTTATATCAAATACTCAGGTTTACTGTCCCTTGGAGCTGTGAAAAAATCAAACTTCTAAGCCAACGCAAGCAAAAGATACAGCCGTTTATGCCGCAAATTTCCGCATATTTTCGAAACTCGCAAGGGAATCAAAACCTACAGGGTACTTCTCGTGAACTCAGAATCTTGAAATTTGGTACGAAGCAAGTTCTTATAGCACAGATAAAGGAAAAATTGCGAAAGTATACATTTTTTTGTCTGTCTGTCTATATCAGTAACAAATCTATTTATACCGCAAATTTTCGACACTCGCAAGGGAATCAAAACCTACAGGGTACTTCCCGTGAACTCAGAATCTTGAAATTTGGTACGAAGCAAGGTATTATAGCACAGATAAAGGAAAAATTGCGAAAACCGTAAATTTTTAGTCACATCATATAAAAAAATATTTTTAATAAATTTAAAGTTACTACCCCTTTCCTCATGAACGCGTAAAGGTATTGAATTGAAATTCATATCAAATACACAAGTCTCTATAATACCTTTAAGCTGTAACAAAATCAAACTTCTATGTCAACGCAATCAAAAGAAACAGCAATTTAAGCCGCATATTTTCAAACTCGCAACTACTCGCAAGGACATCAAAACCTACAGGGTACTTCCCGTGAACTCAGAATCTTGAAATTTGGTACGAGGCAAGGTCTTATAGCACAGATAAAGGAATAATTACGAAAAGCATATTTTTTGTTCTCTATCTGTCTATGTCAGTAACCAATCTACAATGATCCCACAATACGCACATTTTGCTTAGGAGCAGGGGTCTGCTAAGACTGGATGTTCATAGATACATATAAATTTACACGGAACCCTCGGTGCGCGAGTCCGACTCGCACTTGGCCGGTTTTTAATTTGTCTACGTTAACTATGTTGTCACAACCGTTCGTTTAAACATGACCTTTCATTTAATCACGTGAATTCTTACAACATACCGCTATTATGTCAAGTACTTAAGTAACCGATTACCTACTGAATCTGCGAAAGCAATATGTTTTCATTATTCGTACTTACCTGTTTTATTGCTTTTGGCGAGCTTTCCGTGGCTTCCGCTGTAGCCCACAAATAAATGCTAAACGTTGCGGGCCCTCGACTAAGCTTTGTGCTTTGCTGAACGGTTCGACGGCTTCTGGGAAAAGGAGTTGACTGTTTTAAAGGTGGAGAGCAAGCAACAAACTTATCTCTACTAATAGTATCTAACAGTATAAACTGAATTAAGAATACGTATTTTTCGGTCTACCCATGATCATGATGCTAACACTGCATTGGAATACTAGAAACTAAAGTATTTCATTATAGGAAATTGTGTCCTATCGCTCGATTTTAACAAAAAATTGCACGGTATACCTAGTCAAATATTTCGCAAAGGAATCACTAACTATATCGAATAACTGTCTTCACAACCCTGGAGAGATGATTTTAAAAGACCCATCCAACGATACCCCACACTATAACGTTAGACGAGAAAAAAAAACCACCCCCACTCTACGTCTATGGGAGGTACCTAACCTAAAAAAATGATTTTTTTCTAAATTTTACTTTATCACATTATAATCTATGCAAAATAACAGCTTTCTAGCACAAAAGTATCTACGCTAAGCCGCAGACGGACGGACGGACGGACAGATAGACATGACGAAACTATAAGGGTTCCGTTTTTGCAATTTTGGCTCCGGAACCCTAAAAAGGCTGTAGTCCATTAATAGTATAGCCAACGTGCCGAACGACGAATGACGGACAGGGGCCGGTCATCGCCCCCGCAACAGCTGATGACCGCTGTTCATGTAAATGCGGACCGCCATATTGAGTTATGCAACCCGCATAACGACACTCGCAAATCTATTTCGAATCAAACCCCTCGAATATGGGGGATTGTTTTTGTGAAAATTGCCTTTCCCTTTGACTGGTTGGGAAGGGCAGTGGTGACCGAAAGGTGTTAAAGTAAGTTTATAAAATAATAATAAAAATAAATCGCAAAACTAAGCAAAGCTTGTACCTACTATGGGTACTACACAACGGATAAACATAGGTAATAAATAAATAAATAGATAAATTACTTAAATAGATAAATACATATTAAACTTCCAAGGTTTGAGCACATACATTCGTATTCATAGTGAAATAATACGGATTATTCACGTCTCAAAAAGAGTTTAAATCGACACTACACTACGCTTTACTATGAGTGAGTCTCACGGTAATTTCATGATTAAAGTTACATTCGTATTTTTCGCAAAAAATATCTGCTCCGACCGGGAATCGAACCCGGGACCTTAAGCTTCGTAGTCAAGTTCTCTAACAACTAGGCTATCTGGTATAACCAGGATTAGCACATAAGATATTTTTGACCCCGGAAAATTGCAGGATCCCTACGAGAAACAACTAAAATAGCGAGAAATTAATAGGGATGTTGACACCACCAATCAACTGACGTACTTTTTATGAGCTGTCAAAACACATTTCTCCCATAGAGTTTGAATGGCAATAGCAACATATGACGTCACTTGTTCGCATACTAAATTAACTAACTATTTATTTGTTTTAAAGCAACAAAAAATCTAATTTTGCAGTTAATCGAAAATTAATCTGGGTTTTAGGGCTAAAATAAAGCGTTTTTTTACTGGAGTCGTGTCTTCGAATTATTTTTTAATGGTGTCAACATCCCTATTCTTCGCAGACCAACTCACGGATAATAGATACTATTTTATATAAAAAAAATATTTCAATTCCTAGATCACACTAACAGTAAGTACCTAATTTTTGTTAAAACTCTTCTTTTTTATAAATACCTAAAATTTCAACCCTAGATTGGTTTAGACATAACGTAACAAGTAAAAGACTGAATAAAAAATAAGAAAGAAGTCAAATGAATAAATTATTATTTAATACCTTTAAAAGCTCCTAGCGTCTGTCCGTTAAATTGTAGCAATAAACGAATTCAAATGAAAGCCTAAAAGCTGTTCGAGCCGCGGCTTTACCCACCTTATTTTATTCACAGTCAGTTCCAGTCTCCCCAATAAACGCACAAATTGCGGGTTTCGATATTACAATGATGCTAAGGCTACACACATCGTGATAACGCGAATATTCGCATAATCGCGATGTATGTAGCCGAATATTCGCGAATACTTTGGCACTTCGCCCGAAGCCGCAGACCCTTCGCCCCGCTGTCGGTAAATTTGCGCACATCAAAGGTTGCCAAACTAAAGTAAACTCTGCGGCATTGCTCTCTATAGCAGTGTGGCCATGCACATTCGCCGTAGCCCGAAGACGAAGTTTTATCGCGATAATTCTATCGCGATGTGTGTAGCCCTAGTATGAGAGTAATGTATTTGCCGGCAAAATTATTATTTCTGCCAGGTACCAGAAAATAAAACACATCCATATACACGTAAATCGCGTATTATTATCACGTAAATTATTATAATTACGGATATGGCTATTATGTCATAATTAGATCTTTGAGTGTTCAATTAAATGTTACATGAATTAAATAAAACCGACATATTATATGACAATTTATACTATTCGATGATTTTTATTTGTATCTTTCCTGTCAACTGTATTTCCTGTGTATCGAATATGTGTAAATAAACATCTCTCTCTCTCTCTCTCTCTCTCTCTCTCAATATCCGTAACTTTATCATAATATAATAAATAATATCATAATTCGAATTAGTTCGGGGTAGTTTTTGTGGTAACATGGTAGCTGTTACTCGGATTTCCGTCTGTGCGAAATTCGTTTATTCCTGCTAGCATCGATACCGGGGCGTTCCGACATCGATAGTACCTGCAGGTTTTCCCATGTCCAGTTGATCATCCATCATTTATCGAGGGCTTTTCAATACGATATTAAGATTCTAATAAAGCGTTATTCTAAAATATCACGGATGATGATACAATAATTACTCTTTTTGGCGCACAAATTAGCATCATGAGGTGTTTAGTACTTTTGGCAGTGGTGGTGGCGGGAGCAGCGGCGCGCGCGCTGGCGGACTTGCGGGCCCTGTGGGTACCACGCGCGCGTAGGCATCCCGCTCGTCACCGCCATCCGTGCCGTTGAGGAGAAAGCCCAATCCATGCAGCAGTATCTTCAATGGCTCACCTGCCGCACTCGGGCAGTTCCCTTACTGCGGGATTTGCGGGACCTTAGCTACGAATATGTGGTCATAGCAAGACTAGGGTTTCGTGAAATCCTCGTCAAGAAACGCTGCCGTTGGTCGTGACAGGTAGGAAGCTCAAAATTATTATCAGGATTTGATTTCAAAGTTGAATGTATTTATCTAAATTTTAACATCTCTGATAGTTGGTTTATTATCAAAATATTTATGATTATTTTGCATGGGTTTTTATTTATTTATCATGATTATACCGATATGAATATGTGTGATGAACAAATTGACTTTGGCCGACCTGCTTTTCTTTTTCAACGGATTTAAAGAGAGTCAAAGAGCCCGTGTGGTGAGACCAACGTACGGCCAATCCAGCCGATAATTTCAGCAAGCGATTTAGAAATAGCTAACATCAAAATATTGTAGGCTTTGTTGAGGATCTTCTTTGCCCCAACACTTTTGATGCCGAATTATATATCTACGGGTTTTCCCATACGTAATCGATCGTTATTTATCAAGGGTTTTCCAAAGGAAAAAATAATGATATTGCATAATTAATTTTAATGTGGATAATCTGGTTGATTAACCGTTATCTGTAAATCAAAAGATAAGTAATTTCTGTATAAAATATCACGATGATGCCATAATTACTATTGTTGGCGGATAAACTACCAGCATGAGGTGTTTAGTGATTTTAGCAGTGGTGGTGGCGGGAGCAGCGGCGCGCGCGCCGGCGGTCTTGGGTCCTGTGGGATACCACGCACGCGTAGGCATTCCGCTCGCCACTGCCATCCGTGCCGCCGAGGAGAAAGCCCAAGCCGGCAGAATCTTCAATGGCTCACCTGCCGCGCTTGGACAGTTCCCGTACTATGTAAGTACATTCGGACTACTGATAGACTAAAGGTTGATTCGTAAACATCGTGTATAAACACGGTCACAACCGTGCATCCGTGCAATGAATGCCCGGCGCTTGCCAGGTGTGTTGAATAGCTGTCTCGGTGACGCCCCGGCATACACACGGCAATCACGACACAGCTTGGTTATTTAATCTACCTTAAATTAGGCAGAATACTGTTGTAAGTAGTCATGTTGGTTGTAATTTTGACAGGGTGCTCTCGTGATTCACTTGGCTGGATCAACAAGCCCATCGGCCTGTGGTTCGGCGCTGGTATCAAACACACGTCTGCTGACGGCAGCACATTGCTGGAGTGACGGCTGGTTCCAGGCAAGCAGCTACACCGTCGTGCTCGGCTCTCAGTTCCTTTTCTATGGCGGCACCCGCATTGACACCTCAGACGTTGAGATGCATCCCGGTTGGAGGCCTGGCACCATGACCCTGACTGATGACATTGCTATTATTAGAATCCCTGGCGTCGCCTTGAACAGTGAGTGATAGGATAGTCATTCCTAATTATAAATTTCAATGAAAATCTGATGAACTTTTAGTGAAATTCGTGGTTGTTTGCAGACAATATCCAGCCCATTCCTCTGGCTTTGGGAGCCGCAGACTTTGCTGGTCAGCTGGCGCAGGCGAAAGGCATCGGTATTACCGGACAAGGTTAGTATTTAACTACGACAAGTTACAATTTTATAAGTAGTTAAAAAGTAAGTGTTGTATACACACACACACACACACACACACCCATACACATCCTTATGAACTATGGTTAAAATCTATATAATATTCTAAATGTAATTTGTAACGCAAATTGTTTTTTCAAATTGTTTTTATTTTTCTTTTTAACTGTAACTCAGTAGTTGCGGACATCTGAGGGCAGGAGACCTGGTGACCTGACACACAGGATCTCCCTAGTTCGGGCACCAGTCTCCCCCACTCAAGTCTACCAATTACAACTTTATTATAATATTTAAGTTCCTACATTGTACTTGGTGGTGGAGAAATTAAATAAATTTCTTATTTCTTATTTCTTATTGTGGTCTTAATAGTCTCTGTGTGCTCCATAGGGCATTGGCTCTCCCCTGACCAGTTCCTCGCTCACATCACGGTGCCAGTTCTGAGCAATGCCCAGTGCGCTGTCCAATATGGCTCGTTCGTGACGGACCGGATCCTGTGCACCGGCGCCGGCGCAGGGAACGCTAACATCTGCAGCAGCGACTCCGGTGGACCTATCACTGTTGGGACTCTTTTAGTAAGTCCTAACTTTGGTATATCCGTTATATCTTGACAGAGTAGTGGTTTTATTTTGCCTTTTGCAATGCTAGAGTTTGGAGTACGTATGGTATTAGAGAGCGCCGATTAAATATACCGTAATCCATAGTGTGAATGAATGTAATGAAGTAGTTGACACAACTAGTCAAGTTACAGTATTTTATGAGTGAGCATTGCAAAAGTAACATTGTTTTTATGTGCTGTCTAAACGCGATTCTCCCACATATTTTGTAATAGAAGCCTGTGTTACTGAAGTATTTATTTGAAAGCATCTGAAATTAAATTTTACAATTATTTGAAAATTAATCCGGGTTTCAAATACTTAAACTTCTTTTTTAAGAGACTCGTGTCTTAAAATTATTGTTTTGTGGTGTCAGCTACCCTATTAATGTCCAAAACCGTACGTAAGTTTAACAAGCGTTTATTAGAAGGTTAATATTTCCCATCCCTGGGTAATACATGCATTTCACGGTACTGTTGTTATAGCTTGTGTTTCTGTGCAGGTGGGATTGGTATCATTTGGTAACGGCGGCGTCGGCGGCTGCGAGGCGGGGCTCCCCGCAGGACACACGAGGATTTCCGCCTACCACGACTGGATCTCTGCTCTTTTATAATAACTTAATTTATTTGTGTCGAAATAAAATGTTTCTTCCATAAATATTTTTCGCTTCTCATGCTTGTAAAGTTGTTCTTTATGTCGAGAGAATGCTGCATAAAATGGATTTTTATGTTCTAGCGCATAAAGTAAAATCTTTGTCTAAGACCAACGCAATCAGCCGCATACAGCCACAAATAGTAATATTTTTTTATTTCATTTGTGAGTTTATTGTTTTTTTTATAAAACTGGTATTTTATATTACGAAATTAGTAAAACTAGACAAATCTAGTACATTATTACAGAAATTGCAATGCAAATAAGAGTTTGTTAATTAAAATTAAAATGTTGCTGTTTTATTTCCTTGAAGCATAGTGTAAAACTCTAGCATTAAACCCATTTTCCCGTCGACTTGTCTATCCACCCTCGCCGTACCGGCTCGGGTGGCTATATGAACGTCTTGGGTAAAATTGCTCTAGACTACTGTAGTTAGGTTAGACGCAAACAAACAATGGCGTAGTAGCGGGCGTCGGTCGGCTGAACTAATACCTTTCAATAAAAAATACAACATATATAAAAGGCGTAAGTAAATGGGAAGAGCAAAATTAAATCATAAAAGACGTAAAGACGTTATTGTAGCATGATTGAATTGATTGACTATTTAATAAATTCCCATTGTACGACTTCAGCTCCTCACAGAATGAGAGGGGTTGAACCGTAGTTCCCACGCAGGCCCAGTGCAAATTGGGAACTTAATACACTCCACTGAATATTTTCGCAAGTGTGTACAGGTTTTCTTGCGATATTTTCCTTTACCGTAAAGCTCATAGTAAACAAATGTAATTTCACTCGAAAATTCCAAGAAACTCTAAAGTGGGAGCCGGGACATGAAGTCACGACTCTCTGCTTGAGAGGTTATATATAGGTCAAAACAGTAGGCTACCTCGATTTTTTCTGGAATACAATCCATAAATGTGAAAGTGTTTGTTTGTTTGTCCTTCTTTCACGTCGAAACTAGGCGACGGATTGCCGTATTGTTTTGTATGGACATAGTTGAAGGGCTGGAGAGTGACATAGGCAACATTTCACCACGGGAAAATATATCCCATGGGAAACTACGTTTTAATCTACTTCAGCGGGAGCGAAGCTATCAACTAGTTGTTCATATTTGTTTGTTGCTGTCGTAATTGTATGAGTAATTTTCATGACTCAGCCGAACTTTTGCCAGTCAGTTGTTTTGTATGGATAACTACGATATGTAACGTGGTCCAACTTTTTGGTTTGCCACCATGAGGGCCAGAAATAAAATCTCGATCATGCGGCGCGGCCAACTAAAACAATGAGCCGGTTCCGGCGATCGGGCCGTCCGGTGTTAATTAAAAGTTCCCATTGTCGGCCGCCGGGGGCGCTTCCGGCCCTTCCATTCAGCGGCCCCAACCGCCAAAATACTTTAGCGGTCATTCATGTGCCCAGAAGTTTGTTACGTTATTTTTAATTCGACTCGTTGGACTTAGATGCGAGTGTTTAGCGGTGGTATTAAGATACACACACACACACACACATTGCGTACATTAAGATTATTTCCACTTTGACACTCGGGACGTCTTTGTTTTAATCGTAACGGTTCGTGTTTTCTCACAGAGCACCTACTTATATAAAATCCTAGAATTTAATCACATAAAATATCCAAACCTATTTAAATGTAGGTAATTAATAACAAAACCTCAGCATAAGTATTGAATTTCCGATCTCTCTCGAAGTATGTCGAGGATTGCCGAGTGTCAAGGTGGAAGTAATGTTACTGTACCATGTAAAAATGTAGGATCTGGTCACAACACTGTGTTCATCATCTTCCCAGCTCTTACACGTCCCACTCCTGGGCACAGGACTCTCAGAATGGGAGGGCTCGGGCCGTGGTTCCCACGCGAGCCCAGTGTGGATTGGAAATTTCCACACCATTGCATTTATTCCTCACGATGTTTGTTCTTTACCGTAAAACTCATCGTAAACAGATATAATTTCGCACGTCACGCACGCAAGTAACTTAGGCGCGAGCCCGGCGTCGAACCAACGATCCTCTGTTTGATAATGTTTTAAACTTTCTCGATTCTCACTTATATGTAATATTTTTCGGAACGAAATTAATTATTACTATAGTATGTAGAAACTATGCATTATAGGTAGAGCAAGATCTAAATTATATTGATTCACAAATTATCTCATAACATCGCGTGTCTTTAAACGACAAGGATGCACAGTTTCACCGTCTCCTACACACGTACCAGAAACCGACAATTTAAAGATAAAATTTTATCTAACCTATAAATTAAAAACAAGCACAATAGAGATAATTCGGGGACTAAGATTAATGATTGCGTGTCTAACTGCCCCCTGAGGAATGTAGCCGTGAATAAATCATTGTACTATTGTGTATTACGAGCATACTGATATTACGAATCTAGAAAAATCCTGTAGAAAGCTTTCAACTGTTGCGACTTGAGAGGCAATACCAGATCTACCAATAGTGTATTTAAAACAGACACTAATTGACACAGCTCCAATAAAAGGGTGTGTAATGATAGATATAACCTTTTGGTCATTCTAACTATAGGCGGAACAGTTTTTGTATACGTGCAAGTAGACAGTTGAATAAACTAACGAGGGAGCTTGATATTGACGTGTTTAATGTTAACACTGACACCTTGAGACGTACTTTGGTGAATCGATATTTTGAGAGCGTGCATTGAGCGTTGTGCCTTACTGTAGGTTGGGTTTGTCAGGTTAGGGACTTGATTATTGATTAGTTTTTCTCCGCCGCTTAAATAGTGCTGAACTGCTGGATTATTTGTCGCTAAGTACTTAGTTATTTTGTCTTTTTTCTTTTGTGTGTGTCCGAAGGGACTCTGTGTGGGCATACTGCCTTATTGTTACTCTGTAATTGTCGGCGGGAACCTGTAATTGGCTTGCTGTGTTTACTGTAATGTTTAAGATGTATATATAAGCTGTTGGTTCTCCATAAATAAATAAATAAATAAATAAAAAATAAATAAATAAATAACAACATTTGATATAACTGTATCATTTGGTATAATGCTACATTTGACATAATTCGATTTACTCGAGTTTATAAAATAAACTAACCTAACCTAACCTAATGCATATCAAATAGAATTAATATCAATCCTCCGAAGTTTACTTTTTGAGTAAATCGCATTACATCAAATGTAGCATTATACCAAATGTTACAGTTATATCAAATGTTGTTATATCTATCGAGGCGCACCCCCGATAAAATATAAACTAATGAATTTTAACCTGAAAAACTAATTTTATTTTCAGTTAGCTGTAAATTGAAATAAAAATATAATGAAAAAAAAACAAAAACCAATAAATAGACAACTAATTTAAAACAAAATAAAAATATTATTAAATTAAATTACTGCATCAATCAAAATGTATGTATACAAATTTATATGAAAAAATATAACAAGAAATTCCGTCTAAAACCGTCTAAGACTTGAAAATATTGCATAACTTCTCGAACGCTGCCCAAACGAGCTGGATTCGCCAAGAGACCTCTTTCTCGAAAAAAAAAGCTCTTAAAAAATCACAATTAGGTAAGTACTTAATATTCTGAAGTATGACAAATGCGTGGGTGCAATCAATTAAGCTTAATCCTGGTCCATTTTAAGTCCAGTACAGAACACTTAGCATTACAAAAATAACGACATATTTTTTAACATTGAAAAACACTTTACACACCTTTCACATTTTCAACGGAATCTGTTTAGTAGCTAGGCGACTTGACCTTGTATGATTAGGAATTCAGGACAGGAAAAAAATTATTCCTTGCTGTACGACACGTCGGACTATTAGGAATTTTATATGCCACTTGGTTCTTAGTAGTTTCGAGTCGAAAAGTTTATAGCGATGATGGGACTTGTGACTCATTTTTTAAAAATATAGATATAAGCCAGCAACTTGCTGGTAAGCGAGCACACCACAACATCAGAGATATTATTATTTTCAGTTACCTGTGATGAGACGCTCGGCCTGTCTGTTTTTCTCCGGATATTACCAAATTTCCTGAAAGTATCTCACAGTTTTTTAAATAACATAATTTTTCTACAACCGCCTTCAGGGTTTTATTACGAACACGTCAATAAATTGTCAAAGGGACGCGCTACATATTCGTGCCTGGCGGAAATTTATTTATAAATGTGTTTAATAACAAGGTAACAGTATATTTATACCTATAAAAAAATGTAACGACTATAATAATACTGGAAGTAACATTATACATACTTATATCTAAAATAAAAACCGGTCAAGTGCGAGTCGGACGCGTGCACGAAGGGTTCCGTACTATTATTTATAAAAAAACCGGCCAAGAGCGTGTCGGACACGCCCAAGGTAGGGTTCCGTAGCCATTACGAAAAAATCAAGTAATATTTTTCTAAGGATTTCGTATGTGTACGGAATCATCCAAGTTTAGGTATGTTTTATACCTTAGGCTACTATTTACTCTTAAACTACAAATAATTTCCAAGCAATCTTAGCCGCTATAATTTTCCTAGTAAATTTGATATATTTACTACCCTTCTGAATTTTTTCAAATTTTTCAACCCAACAGTTTAGATAATTTATTGAGTTTAACGTTTGGTAGCATAGCATACGGTTGTGGTAACTCTGAAGATGAGCTCTGGTTGAGTTCGAAACGCGTCAGTGTAGCTTGGTGGTGGTGATGGTTGGGTTTATGTGATTTGTGTGTGTTCGTACAGTGTGGAGGTGGAGGAACTGCATGAACGCACATTTCTTGCATAAACGTAACTATTGTAAGGTCGCGGGTGAGCAAAGTAATTGTTTTAGTTCATTAGTTCCAACAGTTTAGATTTTAGACGGGGGGGGACGGCCAATTTTAATGAAAATTTTCACTTTAAAGTTGAATATTTCGCAAACAAATCACTGAATAGATAAATCATGTTTGCAACCCCGCTATTATTTTAAAAGACCTATCGAACGATACTCCACACTATAGGGTTAGCCGAGAAATAAAAAATCACCCCCACTTTACGTCTATGGGAGGTACCCTAAAAAAATTTTTTTTACTTTTTTTTATTCAATCACTTTGTCGGCGTGACTAATATATATATTGATGCCAAATTACAGCTTTCTAGTACTAACAGTCTCTGAGCTTAGCCGCGGACAGACAGACAGACAGACAGACAGACGGACAGACATGGCGAAACTATAAGGGTTCCTAGTTGACTACGGAACCCTAAAAACGGCAAAAAAAACAAGTTTGTTGTGTGGGAGCCCCCCTTAAATATTTGTTTTATTTGAATTTAATTATTTATTTTTAAAGTGGATATACTAGGGGCGTTCAATAAAAAGTGAGAATGAGTATGTTATAAACAACTTTCACTAAATGTCATTTTGTTTTTCGACATAGTCACCTTTTAGCATAATACACTTAGTATATCTTTTTTCTAAACTTAAAATTCCATTTTTAAAAAAGGTCTCATCTTGAGTACTTTAAAAATCTTGTACTGCAGCGACTACCGCGTCGTCGTCTTCAAATTTCTGGCCTCTCAGGTATTGTTTCAATCTCGGAAATAGGCAGAAATCACTGGGAGCGAGATCTGGTGAATACGGAGGATGCTTAAGGATATCGAACCCAGCATCACGAATTGCAGCCATTGCAACGGCGGACTTGTGTGCCGGGGCATTGTCCTGGTGGAACAGCACAACTTTCGAGAGTTTACCTCGCCGTTTTTCGCGGATCTCATTGCGCAATGTTGCTATTTGTTTGGCGTATAAAGTGCCCGTAATAGTGGCTCCATGTTTGAGATACTCAATCATTAATACCCCTTTACCATCCCAAAAAACAGAGCCCATGACCTTACCGGCAGATGGGCCCACCTTGAATTTCTTCGGAGTTGGAGATGATGGCCTTTTCTATGTCATAGACTGCAGTTTCGTTTCAGGGTCGTAATGATGGAGCCATGTTTCGTCCATTGTTATAAATCGCGCCAAAAAAAGTTCCCGGTCTTGCTGTATCAGGTCCAAAGCTTCTTGACAAATCTCTAGTCTAGTTTGTTTTTGCGTGTCAGTAAGCATTCTTGGTACCCAACGCGCAGATACCTTTTTCATACCCAAGCGTTCATGTAAAATATTATGCACGCTCCCCGTTGAAATCTTTACATTTTCAGCAATAAAACGAACTGTGACACGACGATCCGCCAAAACTGAGTTTTCGACTTTTTTCACAATTTCTCCAGTTACTGCTGTAGTAGGGCGTCCGGAGCGGGGGTCGTCCATTGTCGATGTTCTTCCACGTCTAAATTCGGCGCACCAACGTGCGACTGTCGAATACGGAGGAGCATTAGACCCTAAAGTGTCCCGCAAATCCAAATTGACTTGGTCCGTAGAAAAATTTTTCAAATACAAGTATTTGATAACGGCGCGCAGTTCAATTTTCTCCATTTTCGCTAACGTACTCAATAGCATTGCAAAGAAATTACCGTATATTTTTTTAAACGAAAGACAGTTAGTTTTTTTTTTCATAGCAATCAGCTAGATAGATTAGCTTTACCGGCCAGTATTTAATTTCGTAATATTAAAAGAGTTTGCATCTCATTCTCACTTTATATTGAACGCCCCTCGTACAAATAAATATTCTGTGAATATTTCAAGCGTCTACCTCTGGCCATTATGAATATCGAGCAAAAACGAGCAAAAAAAATCACGTTTGTTGTATGGGAGCCCCTTAAATATTTATTTTATTCAATTTTTTAGTATTTGTTGTTATAGCGGCAACCGAAATACATCATCTGTGAAAATTTCAACTGTCTAGCTATCACGGTTCATGGGATACACCCTGGTGGCAGCCGGACAGACGGACGGACAGCGAAGTCTCAGTAATAGGGTCCCGTTTTTACTCTTTGGGTACGGAACCCTAAAAACACCTACCCACATCACAGACTCCAATGAAGACGCTTTTCTCTGTTGCGTATGTCGGGTCCCAACTTAATAACATTGACTGTAGATTTTGTTGGAAAAAGAATATTCCTTGTTGAGTTTCTTGTTGGATTCTTCTCAACAGGGTTTTGGGAACCAGTGGTGTTAACGCCGTTTGTATGCCCATACTTTCACTCAAGCAAAAACGCTCGGCCCGCGACAAAACTCCGAGCACCCCACTCGGCTTTACGACACAGTGCCTATCACACGTGACTTACTCTTATGTATTAAGTTTTTTTTTTCATATTATATAATGTAAAGTTTGAGTCATTTTTTAATCATCTCCTGATCTTCACCACGCACCCTTGCATCGAGATTGGCTCCTCAACAAGTGGCACATTCTTCGACGTTCAACGAATTGCATAAAAAATTATGACTTTGACTTGGACTTTGAAATGATGATTCAAGTACTGAAGGTAAACAAGTGTTCATAGCGAAAGGATTGCATTTGAGAATACATCTTTGAACCTGACAAAGTTAAGTACTTGAAGCCAGAGAATTTTATCACGACAAAATGCATTGAGAATTTCCATGTGCTCCCCGTCAACTGACCGGGACTATACTTTGAATCTATAACTTCACCGAAAAAATCTTTACAGGGTTGTTCAGTCTTATCGACCCAGGTGGATATCGCTAGATGGCGTTAGTATCGTAAGGTCTATTTGACGTTACACCCATACAACAAATGTCAAAGTTGACAAGCGGACCTGACGATACTAGCGCCAAATAGCCTCTCATAGAAAACCCTCATTTATATCTTGTATAATAACTGTATGAGTAAGTGTTAATACATAGCGTTGTACGGCGAAAACAACACGTTCCATTTCAAACAATATGTATAAGCCTTACAAAACAAAATCATGCAGGCCTAAATTATCATAGGTAGTAAAACAATAATAGTTCATTACGCAGCTCCATAATGCGTATACATAAATTAACACAAATTATATTCGTATCTCTGGAATTACGAGTTATGTCTTTAGGGTGCTTCGTGTTATGACAATGGTTGGTTATTCAAAGAATTTATTTTATACCTACATGACAGATATAATTACTACACCGGGGACTTGGTCATGACAGTCTGTTGCTGAAATTACGTCGACATGACGGCCACATTGCAGCGTGATTGATTTGTTTATAACCATACTGCAACCTGCTGGGTAATTGTGTAACTTTTTTGACACTTGGCATCGGATTGAAATGATAGTTTTTGTATGGCTGTGACAGCTGGCTGTTTCCGATAACAATTTTTCTTTCTTTTTTTCTTTGCTTTGACCCTTGCTACTTTAGCAAGGCGTATTTTGCCAATGTCGACGTAGAGACAACACACAAGAGGAGACTGTTCGGTTTAAGAAATTTTGAATTTGGGGAAGGAATAGACAGGAGACCTAAAACAAATAACACATGTTATGGACGGTACACAGACAACATAAGACGTTTTTACATTACCAGTTTTCTTTTTTTTAGTTGGAGGGAAATTACTGGTAGTAAAGCATGCTAACGCGAAAGGAATGTAAAATTTTGGAAGCATTCCGATACCAATTGTCAGCCCATATAAGAACTGTCAAAATGAACGCGATGGCCATTGCAAGGGAGTTAGACAATTAGCCTGCTGAAGACATAGTATGTTGGCAACACAATATTAATAATCATCTCTCTGTGCTAGAGAGCGAGAGCAGACGTAGATGCTTCTTAGGGCGTTCAATATAAAGTGAAAATGAGATGCAAACTCTTTCAATATTAGGAAATTAAATACTGGCCGGTAAAACTAATCTATCTAGCTGATTGCTATGAAAAAAAAAGTAACTGTCTTTTGTTTAAAAAAAAAACGGTAATTTCTTTGCAATGCTATTGAGTACGTTAGCGAAAATGGAGAAAATTTAACTGCGCGCCGTTATCAAATACTTGTGTTTGAAGAATTTTTCTACGGACCAAGTCAATTTAGATTTGCGGGACACTTTAGGGTCTAATGCTCCTCCGTATTCGACAGTCGCACGTTGGTGCGCAGAACTTAGACATGGAAGAACATCGACCATGGACGACCCCCGCTCCGGACGCCCTACTACTGCAATAACTGAAGAAATTGTGAAAAAAGTTGAAAACTCAGTTTTGGCGGATCGTCGTGTCACGGTTCGTTTTATTGCTGAAAATGTAAAGATTTCAACGGGGAGCGTGCATAATGTTTTACATGAACGCTTGGGTATGAAAAAGGTATCTGCGCGTTGGGTACCAAGAATTCTTACTGACACGCAAAAACAAACTAGAGTCGAGATTTGTCAAGAAGCTTTGGACCTGATACAGCAAGACCGGGAACTTTTTTTGGCGCGATTTATAACAATGGACGAAACATGGCTCCATCATTACGGCCCTGAAACGAAACTGCAGTCTATGACATGGAAAAGGCCATCATCTCCAACTCCGAAGAAATTCAAGGTGGGCCCATCTGCCGGTTAGGGTATGGGCTCTGTTTTTTGGGATGGTAAAGGGGTATTAATGATTGAGTATCTCAAACATGGAGCCACTATTACGGGCACTTTATACGCCAAACAAATAGCAACATTGCGCAATGAGATCCGCGAAAAACGGCGAGGTAAACTCTCGAAAGTTGTGCTGTTCCACCAGGACAATGCCCCGGCACACAAGTCCATCGTTGCAATGGCTGCAATTCGTGATGCTGGGTTCAATATCCTTAAGCATCCTCTGTATTCACCAGATCTCGCTCCCAGTGATTTCTACCTATTTCCGAGATTGAAACAATACCCGAGAGGCCAGAAATTTGAAGACGACGACGCGGTAGTCGCTGCAGTACAAGATTTTTTAAGTACTCAAGATGAGACCTTTTTAAAAATGAAATTTTAAGTTTAGAAAAAAGATATAATAAGTGTATTATGCTAAAAGGTGACTATGTCGAAAAATAAAATTACATTTAGTAAAAGTTGTTTATAACATACTCATTCTCACTTTTTATTGAACACCCCTAGTAGTCAACGGCCGTCATGAAGGTAAATTCTGACACGTTGCACAACTATGAAGTTTGTAAATGTTAACTTAACAAAGAAATCCACAACGATCGCTCTACATTATAGCCGTGCTCTACCAAATTACCAAATACGCCTTCGTGTTTTCGCGGTCCACCCACTTTCTTTGCAGATGGCTTGTACGTACCATAGCCGCGTCGTCGCTGCATACGTCACGACACTCCAATCTGCACACACCGAGTCGACAAACGCTGCTGCGGCACTATTCTGGTAAACGAATGTACTAATGTAAAGCCCAGTTTAGATCTGTAAGAAAAATCGTGCAACTTGCATTACATTGTGGCGTTGTGGTACTGGCGCTGGTGTGTGTGATGACTTATGACACTGAGACGTGGCCGCTAACGATGGGCCTCATAAGAAAGCTCAAAGCCACTCGGAGGGCGATGGTGAGAGCTATGCTCGGAGTTTCTCTGCGGGATCGCATTAGAAATGATGAAATCCGCACAAGAACTAAAGTCACGGACATAGCTCGAAGAATCGCCAGACTTAAGTGGCACGTAAGACTTGTGAGCACGTGCGTGTATGTGTGCGCGTGTCGTGAATACTTTGTACTACAGTTATAAGACAATAATTTACTTACGGGGGAGTCCAAAAGAAAGCAAATAATGTAAAGTTTATGCAGGCAAATGTACATGATGGGTCTATAATGACTCCCATAAAATTTTTGTTCCGAATTTTCAAGCCCATAACGTTTTCTGTCATAATTTTTCTACGTCATATTATCGGAAGTCATAATATTAAACAACATAAATTGGAGTTACGATTTTCTTAAGTCATAATTATTGTAGGGAACAATAAGTAAAGTCATATCATTCAGTGTCATGAATGCATCACTCTTCATAATGTTAAAGGTAATAAAGTCACTCATTATAATTATTGCATGGTCTTTTTTCGCAGGTCATAATTATTTTTAGGCATAATATTACTGTACGGTCTATGCAAACCGTACATTCCACGTGTCAGCATTTTACGCTACTTCGCGTTATTTCATAACGTTAGTTGCATTATATCAAGTATCAAGCGCGCACGCTCAACCGCAGAGTGTTGTATCAATTATAAGGTTTTTGAATAAATTAAGTAAAAATCTTAAGTGTATCACTTCTATCAGTATCAAATATCATCAAAATATTGTACGAGAAGATTAGCCCGTATATTTTATGGTCCTTCGAACAATTTTGACTCAGTGCGCGGTACAGTTCAAAAGCAAGGCCACGTGACAGTGCAACGTGACTAAGCTAACGAAGACGTAGTTCCTGTCTCTATATTATCATTCCTGGAGTGAACTACTTATCAATATCATTACCTATCAAGATTGTGTTTTAGTGATTCGAAGTGTGGTAGCGAATCGGTTTTGACGGCTTCCCACCAGCGGGTCTCACCGTCGAAATTGAGAAGGCGCACATATCGCACAAGAAACACTAGATCACAGGATATCAAACCTATATCAACTGCAACTATATCATCAAGAAATAACTCCCACTTCAAGCATGGAAGATATTTTTAAAAATCAAAGTCAGCTGGCGGAAGCTATCAATAAACTACTTATCAATTTTAATAAAGATGGAGAGGAGCGAAAAAATCCACAATATATCAAAAGGCGATCAGACACTCTTGAACAATATTGGCAGGAATTCCAAAACAATCATATCAAATTGTGTGAGTACGAGAGTCGTGAATTTATCTACTTTGTCGAGAATCATTATCAACGTGTATCAAACATCTATAACGAAGCACGCAAGGCGTTAAAAAAGTTCATGCCCGCAAATCCAGAAGAAAAACCTATTTTAAGACCTGCAACTCCTTTATTTAACGTGAACATGGACTGGAACTCTCAAGGGCGCGCCACTGAATCAACTAGTGGCCCCCAAGCGACGGAAAGAGGTAATCAAAGCAAATTAGAAGAAATGTACAGAAAACAACAAAGTAATTTCAAGGCCTTCCAACGTGCTATCAACAATATCAATTTAGGAATACTTACCGAAAGGTGGGAATACGAAGACGCTTTGCGAACCCTCCAAGGCCGGTGGTCAGTAGTCGACTCCTTACATTGGGAGATCGACAGTGAAAAAATAAACGAAATACCAGAGTATGAAGATACCTATAATACTTGCGAGCAAAAATATAACGAAGTGAAAAAACGTATCAACAGCGCGATGTGGGCTTCATCGCATCGCGAAAAATCAACTCCAGCCATGGAGATTCCTACATTTAGCGGCAATTATCATCAATGGAATTCATTCAAAGATTTATTTACGGAAACAATACATAAAAATAATTCAATGTCACATGCACAGAAAATGCAATTCCTGAAGAGTAAAGTGAAAGGCGAGGCTGAGAAGCTCATCCAACATTTAAATATCAGCTCCGAGAACTATCAAGTATGTTGGGAGATTCTAAACCACCGCTATAACAACACCAAACTAATCTTCAGCTCTCATATCAACATTTTGCTCGGTTTGCCAACCATGCAATATCAGTCGGCTCTGCAAATCAAAAAACTCCACGACACCACAAAAGAGTGCTTACACGCAGTTGAAAATTTAGGTGTAAACACATCAACCTGGGATCCACTGATCGTCCATTTATTGACTCAAAAACTTGATGCAGATTCTCATAACGATTATATAGAACATTTGGTGGACCCGAGGGAGCTACCCTCGCTATCAGACTTCCTAAAATTTCTCGAAATGAAATTTACCGCTTTAGAATCATCACGCCGCAAACAAGAGTTAGCTAGACCTAATCTTCAACAAAATTATGAAAAAAGATCGAATTTCCCAAGAACGTCATCATATCAAAAACCTCAATACGAACAGCAATACAAAGAAAGTAAGAATTATCAAGCACCAACTAGAAGAAATTATCAATCATTTTCCAACAAATACTATCAAACTGCCGCAATAAATACAGGGAAATGCTCTTATTGCTATCTAGAACATGAGCTATTCCGATGCCATAAATTCTTAGGCATGACTCCGGAAATCAAACTTGCAACAATTTCTTCAAACAACATATGTCCAAATTGCTTATATAAACATTACGGCAATCCATGTAAATCTGAGAAACGGTGTAAACAATGCAACGGCGAACATAACACCATTCTACACGAAGCCTTTGTCGGCAAAAACAAAGGCACCGCCAAAGAACAAGGTCCGCGAAAAAATGCCGGACACGTGTCTCAAGACGACGATACCGAAACTTTATTATCAACTGCCCAAATCAAGGTCAAATCTGCAGATGGATCACATATCATCTTAAGGGCCTTGATTGATCAAGGCTCCCAAATATCACTTATCACTGAAAATGCTGCTCAACGGTTGGGACTACCGAGACAGAGTTATAAAGGTTCAGTTTTTGGAATCGGAACCAAACAAAACAGCTGCAAAGGAGTTATGAATATCACGGCTACGTCAATTTATAATGACTACACTTTCAGTACGAAAGTCTTTATCATGAATCGTCTTATCAATAACTTACCGAATCGATCATTTTCAAAGCCATCTTGGTCTCATCTCGAAGGCATACAACTAGCGGACCCTAATTATTATATCAGTAAGCCTATCGACATTTTACTTGGAGCTGACATCTATTCTAATATCATTCTGGATTCTGTTATCAGAGAGAACGAATCTTTACCCATTGCGCAGCAATCGCGCCTGGGATGGATCCTGTGCGGAAATATGAGATCTTATCATTGCAACGTTGTCGTACACAACCTAGAAGATATCAACAGATTTTGGGCAATAGAAGACATTTCAGAAACTCCACACGACTTATCATCAGAAGATCAATACTGTATCAATCAATTTATGACCGAAACTACGCGCCGAGAAGATGGACGCTATGTTGTCAGACTCCCATTGAAACCAGACGTTGCAGATAAATTAGGAGACTCAAAGCAAAAAGCAGTTGCTCAGTTTTTACAACTCGAGAAGAAGTTCAGTAAAAACCATCAATTATCACATGACTACAAATCATTTATCAATGAATATCAGGAGCTCGGGCACATGCGTGAATGCGATAGCAACACATCGCCCAGTTATTACTTGCCGCATCATCCAGTGCGCCGCGCTGAATCAACAACTACTCCATTACGTGTCGTATACAACGCGTCATCACCTACGTCATCGGGTTATAGTTTGAATGACATGATGTACAGCGGACCCAATTTACAATCTGATTTATTATCACTAATTTTAAAATGGAGGCAGTTTAAAATTGCCTTCACAGGCGACATAGAAAAAATGTTTCGACAGATTTTATGTCATGATCAAGATCAACTTTATCAAAAAATCATATGGAGAAACCATCAAAAGCAACCCTTGCGCGAATATGCCTTGACCACTGTTACCTACGGAACTAAGGCCGCGCCATTCTTAGCAATGATGACGCTAAAGCAATTAGCCATTGATGAAAGCCACCGATATCCAGAAGCTGCTAGAGTATTGGAACAAGACTTTTATATGGATGACCTTTTGAGCGGTAGTCACAGCTTGGATACAGCAAGAAAAATTCGAAATGATCTTATCAGCCTACTTAAAAAAGGAGGCTTCAACTTACGTAAATGGTCGTCTAATAACAGGGAACTTTTAAAAGGGGAGGATATTGAGAACAATCAGCACGTATTCGACTTTAAAAATCAAGAAGCTAAGAAGACATTGGGCCTACGATGGGACCCTAAAGAAGATGTATTCACCTTCCAACTAAAGATCAACTTACAAACTTCCAACCGAACTACAAAACGTTGTCTTCTATCAGAGATATCCAAAATATTTGACCCTCTTGGGTGGCTGTGTCCTACAACAACGAAATTAAAATTGTTATTCCAATCTGTTTGGAAACTAAACTTGGGATGGGATGATCAAGTTCCGGAAATCATCGAAAATGAATGGAGAAAAATCAAACAAAACTTAGATGAAATCGAAAATATAAAGGTGCCTAGATGGCTACAAAACAACAAAAACGATACAATTGAACTTCATGGTTATTGCGACGCTTCAATAAATGCCTATGCCTGTGTAATTTACTGCAAAATTAAGAAAGAATATCTTCAGCAGAGGGATCAATCACCTGCAGAAATCACTATCGTTACCGCCAAATCAAAATTAGTGCCTGAAAAGAAAGAAGTATCATTACCGCGACTCGAACTACTCGGAGCGCTATTGTTATCAAAACTCATGAAAAAGGTTGTACAATGTCTATCAAGCTACGATATCAGACTTTTCTGTTGGACAGATTCCACAGCTGTTCTCGGTTGGCTACAAGGCGACGTCAATCGCTGGAAATCATTTGTATCAAATAGAGTGACGAAAATTAAAGAAATCATCCCGTCTGAATGTTGGCGATACGTAAAATCCTCCGAAAATCCAGCTGATTGTGCGAGCCGAGGAATAAATGCGACTCAATTAAAATTAAACAAACTGTGGTGGCACGGACCAATCTGGCTGCCTACATATGAAGCAAAACCGCAAGATACAACTTATACAACACTGCAAGATATCAAACGATCATATCAAACAAACGTCACCACTACACGTCACAGTTGTGACGTAATCAATGACTTAATAAACAAGCACAGCAATATCAATCGAATGACGCGAGTGCTCGCATGGGTACTACGCGCTATATCACGTGACAAACAAGCCGTATCTTATATCACTGTATCAGAAATGCGACGAGCAAGAAACATATTAATAAAACACGTGCAACGTGAATCTTTTCAAGATGATATTGAAAGCATTACTCGAGACGGCCGTGTTAACTCGAAAAGTAATATTTTGGCACTGAACCCCTTTCTAGATCAGGATGGTCTTTTAAGGGTCAATGGGAGAATACGCAATGCCAATATCGACAAAAACATGAAGCACCCTCTTATCATTCCTCATAAGGGTCACATGACCGACCTGCTGATTGAAAATGCACACACTATGACTCATCATGGAGGAGCTCGCTTAACATTGCGACAACTCAGATATCACTATTGGATTTTAGGCGGTAACAGAGCCGTTAAAAAACATATCAATCAATGTATCAAGTGTAGACGGAATCAACCTATCAAACAAGAGCAAATTATGGGAGACTTGCCGGCAGCGCGATGTAATCCCACTCGACCCTTTTATCATACCAGTGTCGACTATACAGGCTTCATAGAAATCAAAACAAACAAAGGGCGAGGTGTCAAAACGACAAAGGGTTACGTCGCTGTCTTCGTGTGCATGGTTACGAAGGCCATACACCTAGAACTGGTATCAGATCTCAGTAGCTCATCATTTTTGGCTGCTCTTCGCCGATTATCAGCTCGCCGTGGCACCCCGCGTCACATGTATAGTGACAACGGAACTAATTTTGTCGGAGCCAACAAACGACTAACTGAAGAATTCAGAGATTTGAAGAGCACCCTTGATGAAAACTTTTTCACCACAACAACCGAAATGGAAATACAGTGGCACTTTAATGCCCCAGCCTGGCCGAACGCTAATGGTTTGGCCGAATCTGCAGTGAAAAGTTTGAAACATCATCTTCGTAGAGTCATCGGAGAACAAAGGCTCACATATGAAGAGTTTTCAACCCTCTTAACGCAGCTGGAAGCATGTCTCAACGCTAGACCATTATGCGCTATCACTGAAGATCCCAACGACCTGGACTTCTTAACGCCTTCCCATTTCTTATCAAGCGGCCCGAATTTAACAATTTATGAAACGGAAAAGGATGAACGAACTAGATGGCAACTAGTACAAAAAATCTTATCAGACACTTGGAAGAGATGGAAATCAGAATATCTGTGCCAACTATCAAAGAGATGCAAGTGGCAGCAACCCCGAGAAAATATGAAGATCGGAGACGTAGTTATCATTCATGACGTCAATCTGCCCGCCGGCAAGTGGCCTCTCGGAAGAATCGTAGATGTCCACCCCGGAAGCGACGGCTACGTGAGAGTCGTATCTATCAAAACAAAAAATGGCATAATGAAAAGGCCGATCATCAAAGTATCAAAATTGCCAGTTGAAAAGGAAATACTTCCAATCGAAAAATCGAAACCGGAGCAAGTAAGGTCCGCACAAAGGAAAACAAGACGCAAAACATCTTGTAACTTTTTTACTTTGGCGCTATTATTCTTCGCTGCCTTAATATCATGTACTCAGTGTGAACACAGCCTAACTAAAATAAATACACATCAAGGTATTTATTTCGACAAAATATCAAACATGCATCTCATCCGCGACGAATGGAAGTTAGTCGTGTACTACGACATGGGACCATACTGGCAAGGTCAAGAATTCTTCCGAAAATATTTCCTCAGTATAGAGAATATGTGCAGAAAGGTTAATAAACAATCACAATGTGAATTAGTTCTCATCCAGCTACGTCACAGCTTCGCGGAACTCGAGTACTACAACAGCTTAATGCTCGGTCAGCAAGTCACACGCTCGGCTCGACAACGTCGAGGCCTTATCAATGGAGTCGGGTATATAGCTAATTCATTATTCGGTATGCTCGACGAACATTTTGCAAATCAATACGAGAAGGATATCAAGTTAATCAAAGATAATCAAAAGCATCTGGCTTTATTATGGAAAAACCAAACATCAGTGATCGAAGCAGAATTTAACTTACTTAAAAGAGTTGAAGATGTCATGCAGCAACAGAACAAAGCTCTCAATCAACACATTATCAGTTTAGAACGAGCAACTAATATTTTGGCGAAAGAAATAAATGAAATTGAACACAGTAACGAATTTATATTCGCAACTATTGTCGCAAATACCGTATTGGTAAATCTCAAAAACATTCAAGAGACATTGTTGGACCAAATTACCAACGTTTATCATGGAAAATTCAATATTCATTTGCTAACGCCAATGCAATTAAGAGACGAACTGAACATTATTTCGGGACAACTATCAAAGGAACTTGCCATTCCTATCAACAATATTCAAACAGACCTGCAAAACATATATCATCTACTGAAAGTTAAAACGAGAATGACGCCGCAATTTCTTATTTTTGAAATACGGATTCCACTCACCAGCCGAGACACCTTCGAAATTTACAAACTCATCGCTGTGCCTAAACAAGTAAACGAAAGCATGATCAGAATATTACCTATATCAGAACACGTAGCAATCAACCTACAGAAGGATGCTTTCATTCCGTTATCAACAAAGGAGGTGGAGAGCTGTATTCAACAGGACACTTCTACATTCTTATGCCCAGTACAAAAGCCGATCTTACACATGAAAGCAGACGATAGTTTATGTATCAAAGATGAGAAAGGATATAAATGTAAAACTACTAATATGACTTGTGCGGACGAGTGGCATCAAATGGAAAAATTAAACACTTATTTGTACTTCATTTGCGGTCAACGAACGATTAGAATCATATGTGAGAGTCACATTACAGCCGAGCAAGTCAACGCGGCCGGCATCATCACTCTAGGCGACGGCTGCGTCATCAAGGGCGAAGCGTTTACGATCATTGCACACAAACAACAGACGAATCGCTTAAACGCTCAACCAGAATTTATCAAGGCTGAAGTACCACCTATTAACAGTATTATCAATTTATCAATACCCATTCATGAAGACAAATCACAATCGGTCGACTACAAAGATGAGATACAAAAACAATTTTCGAATATTGGAAGACAAGTCGAAGAAATGAAAAACAGTGAAGCTGGGGGAGTCCTAGCTGACCGGATGACAATTCACGATGTGCATCAGTTTGTGGTTTTATACATTTTACTAGGCGCCGCAATACTCGGCGTCTTAATTTATGTTTGGCATCGCCTACGTCTCCGCTGCTCCGCGCAGCTCCCCACTTTGCCGCAAAGCGACAAATCAAAGAGCAGCATTCACTATATACCCAAGGACGAAAGATTTGAAGAACTACGACTGGAGCGCATACAAGAAATAGAAGCTGGCGACTGCACTACTGCAGAAGTCCATCGGCCAAGAGCACGTGTCTTCAACAGGGCGACGTCACCTATAATCGGCGGCCGAACTTAATTTAAATGAACAAGCTTTTTATTGTACCTTTTCATTTTATATTGTAAAGTAGTTTTTTGTTAAGATCACCACCACGTCTCATCTCGCCTGCGGGAGCATGTACGGTCTATGCAAACCGTACATTCCACGTGTCAGCATTTTACGCTACTTCGCGTTATTTCATAACGTTAGTTGCATTATATCAAGTATCAAGCGCGCACGCTCAACCGCAGAGTGTTGTATCAATTATAAGGTTTTTGAATAAATTAAGTAAAAATCTTAAGTGTATCACTTCTATCAGTATCAAATATCATCAAAATATTGTACGAGAAGATTAGCCCGTACAATTACTTTGTAATAACATTCAGTGTCATGGTTGTATGACATTTCATAATATTAAAGGTAATAATCCTTTTCTGTGCTGTCATAAAAAAAAACCTAACATTACGCTTCGCTCCCGCCTTAGCCTTCTGAACCTAACCTGTCCAAGTCGCTTCTGCCCTGAAAGGTCTAGCTCGCTCGCTTCGCTCGCTCGCTGCCAGCGATATGCCTTGCAATGTTTCTGAATAATTATCGATATTCCTTTAGATGTTGTAGATTTCGATGTATATGCTTAGTGCATTTTAGGTAATGCAAAATTATGACTGAAAACAATTATTACTTTAAGATATATGCCTTACAATGTTTCTGAATAATCAACGATATTCCGTTAAATTTTATTGATATCAATATTATGACTTTTTAAAGTTATGATCAATAGGATTATGGATCATTGCAGTTAGATCTATTACGCGATATGCTTTAAAAAAATTATGACCATCGATATTTTATGAGCAAGAATATTATGGACATCGATTTCTGACTTTCAAAATTCGGATAAAAAAGATTATGGGAGAAAAGGGGCTCCCGTACATGATATATGACGTGTTAGGTATAATTATGACTACTTATTTCTCTTTGAGTTGTTGATATTTGTGGACGTTGGTGATCATTTTCCAGCAGATGACCCACTTGCTCGTTTGCCTCCCTCTTACAATAAAAAAAATTAGAAAAGCGTCGAATTAGGAATATGAAGAATCAGGAACAAATCGTCACGTTGATTTCAGCCAATTACTATAAATAAAGTACCCAATCATCTGCAGAAATATTCCAGATAACCGTAACGAGTAGTGATACTTTGTACCACATGTCGACTTTGTACACTCCTCACAGTTTATGCAACAAATATTTATATTTCTATTTCTATAGATGAATTAAAAAGACCTAGTATATACTGCAGACATGAAATTACAGTCTTCTGGTCAATCGTTTCGGATTGAGCGAGGCGTCAAACAGGGTGACCCACTATCTCCCAAATTATTCACAAGTGTCTTGGAGGAGATCTTTAAAAGCTTGGCGGTCTCATGGGAGTCCAAAGGTATCGTCGTCGGAGAGAGGAGGTTAACTAACCTTCGCTTTGCCGACGACATTGTCCTGTTTTCTTCGTCACATCAAGAGCTCGAAACGATGCTACAAGAACTTAGCACGGCGAGCCTTCAGGTTGGATTAATGATGAACATGTCAAAGACCCAAATTATGACAAACAGCACGAAACATAGGATCGTAACAGATGGACAAATAATACACTATGTCGACGAGTATATTTACTTGGGTCAAGTAGTCTGTTTCAAGTACAGGCAGGACAAGGAAGTTGAAAGGCGCCTTGAGAATGCTTGGAAGAGCTACTGGTCCATGAAGGAGCACATGAAGGGCAGCCTTCCAACGACACTGAAGCGCAAACTCGTTGACACGTGTATATTGCCCGTCCTGACCTATGGTGCACAAACATGGTCTTTGACTGAGAATCAGAAATCCAGACTGAAGGTTTGCCAACGAGCTATGGAGCGCAGCATGTTGGGTGTGAAGAGAATCGATCGTATTCGGAACACCACTCTGCGCTCCAGAACTCGAATAGCCGACGTGGGAAAAAAGACCGCCAAGCGCAAATGGGATTGGGCCGGCCATGTGTGCCGGATGCATCCTCAAAGGTGGGCGCACTCAGCCACGTGGTGGGTGCCGCACGACGGTTACCGCCGGCGAGGCAGGCCCAGGCGCAGATGGCGAGACGACCTGGACGCAGAGTTAAACGATTGGCCAGATTTCGCTCAGGACAGGGAGCTGTGGAGGACCAGAGGGGAGGCCTTTGCCCAGCAGTGGGACACAATTATAGGCTAGTAAAAAAAAAAAAAGTATATATTAAACTGTGTATCAGAATCGGGCGTCGCGGGCACACAGCGCTCGGTATACAAATCAGCGGATTGCCGTCGTCACGACTCTATCGCGCGATTGCTGGTACGTAAACTATCAGTGCCCGTGTTTAACCAGCACTTTGGAACGAAACAGCTTTGAATGCGACATCTATCTGGCTTAAAATACACTGATGTAAACGCAAGTTCGTGCCTTAGGTGCATTTTCAACCGACTTCAAGAAAAAAAGGCGAGAGTTCTCAATTCGACTGCATGTTTTTTTTAACGCGTACCGTCCGCATCTCACCGTAAATATAGTGACGTGTCTCATCATCAGCCCAGCATATCAAGACCCACTAGACACCATCAGAGACACAGGCCTCCTCACAGTTGAGAGGGCTTGGGCCGCAGTTCCCACGCGGGCCCAGTGCGGATTGAAAATTCACTCATACCATCGAATTTCTTCGCAGGTTTACGAAGGTTTCCGTAAGAGGTTTCGTAAGTAAATTCTGAAAAACTTAGAGGTGCGAGACCGGGCTCGAACCCACGCCCCTCCACTTGACAGGTCATTGGTCAAACCACTAGGCCACCACGGCAATAGTTGTTTATTTCAACTTTATTGAGTAAAATTTTCATGCAATGTTTAATAAGCTCCTAAAAGATAAAGTGGGTGTTTTATTTCATTTCTTTACTGTGCGTGCCGTGACGATATTATTCAGACCATAAAATCGGGCTTAATCGTCCTTATCTTATGGCAACAGAAGGATATATATGTAATTAAGGAGCTATTTTTGAAGTAATGATCTTTACGACCACTAGGTACATGTATGACTTCACTGTGATTTGACAGCTAAAAATTGCAAGTAGGGTAGGACACTTTATCCATAACTCTAAAAGGCATTTTATTTAAGCCCTGAAAGCCAGATTAATCTTCAATTAACTGCTAAATTAGATCGTTAATCGTCTTGAAATTAATGAATAATGAATGGAATTGGCAAATAAGCGCAAGAAGCATGTAAATTGATCGGTGTTAAGTAGCTCAATGAAAGACACGGATAAACATTAAAAAACATTTATTATAAATAAACAAAATTTATTTTAATGCTTAATTTACTTATTTTACCAAATGACAAAATCCAGAAACTAAATTAAGATGTAAGAAAATAAATTGGTTGCTTAAAACAAAAAACAAAATAATGTGGGGTTTTTCAGGTATATCTAAATTATTACTAGGCATTATTAATAATAATAATGATATGAAATAAAAAAAAATATCACGGGACAATTCACACCAAAGCTTGTACTATGGATACTAGACAATGGATAAACATACTTACATAGATAATAACCTTCCTTCGACAGTCGGGTGAATGAATACATACTTAAATACATATTAAACACCCAAGACTCGAGAGCAAACATTCGTATTTTTCATACAAATATCTGCCCCGACACGGGAATCGAACCCGGAACCTCAAGCTTTGTAGTCAGGTTCTCTAACCACTAGGCTATTTGGTCATCAAATTTTCAACAGTCAAATTATAAATACTTAGTTACACAATTTTTTAGGCTTAGTCCCTGTAAAATAGTTTTTTTTTTTAAATAATGATACCCTTGCGTTTGACCACAATCACGCCTGATGGAAAGCGAAGATGAGTTATACGACCTCAAATATATAAATAATTTAGTAAATAATTTATAAAAAAATTTTTTTTAGGCATACCTACCTTTATATTCGCATGCTGGTGATGCCGGAGAAAGCGCTGAACATACTCATTTTATGTACCTATCGAACATCTCTGTAACCGCTACTCAAGTGAATAAATATATGATTTATGATTTATTTATGATTTATGATTTTTAATAAAGACGTTTAAAACTAAAATCACGAACAATATTCTACGACGAGAACCTTTCCTAAACCTCACAACTTGAGCATTTTCGTCTACTTCAAATTAGGACCCAATAAGACCTTTATCAAGACGTCACACACCTTTTTACAAGTGGAACCTGTCAAGCTGTCGACGGCAGTCATCCGCGCGTCAAGATAATCCGCGATGAGGTGATTTGCGCCTTCAGGCAACAGGCAATCTGTCAGGAGTCGTGCGACAAATTGTTGTAATGTTCCTTGGAGAGCGGAGTCAACCGGAGGAGTAATGTCACACAATAAATAATAGGACAGGTACAGAAGTTATTTTTTTTTAAATAGCCTATACCGTGTCCCACTGCTGGACAAAGGCCTCCCCTTTCTCCTTCCACTCGTCCCTGGCTTCGGCAAAGTGTTGCCAGTCCGGCTGGAATCGCTCCAAACCGTCCGGCACCTTCTTTTAGGCCTAAGAAGATAACAGAAGTTATTATGCTCTCTCAAATAAACGGTGTATCTTTAAAAAATCCTTTTCTCAAAGATGTAATGAAATGTTAACCTTACGTTCCAAATAATAGGCCGGGACGTATCACGTTGCGGGCGCGGTTAGACGAGTGCTATCATGCTATGTAATGGATTTTCATGCAGAATTGCAGGCCTAGGCTATCGTCTATTGTTTCATGTGACACAGCATCATGACGTTTATAGGTCTAAGGCATCATGGCATTCAACCCTAAAAAAAACATAAGCAATTGTTGCTTTCTTTGCAATTTTAGTTTCTTGAAGTTTTTTATTTATTTCATTGCATGTTTGAGAAAAGCCTCGGCCGGAACAGGGGTTGCCGGCCTCTGTAGTAATGTACTACAATATGATAATAATTAGCATAATATTGCTCAGTCTGTAGTAAATCATCTGGTTAATGTATGCTTCACACTAAGAAAATAAAAAACTAAAACCGGCCAAGTTCGAGTCGGATTCGCGCACGAAGGGTCCCATACGATTATCTCTATAAAACGGCAAAAAAATCACGTTTGTTGTATCGGAGCCCCCCTTAAATATTTGTTTTATTTTAATTTAATTATTTATTTTTAAAGTGAATATATAACTAAATATTCTGTTCATATTTCAAGCCTCTACCTGTTGCCATTATCATATCAAGCAAAAACGAGCAAAAAAATCACGTTTGTTGTATGGGAGCCCCCTTAAATATTTTTTTTTTAGTATTTGTTGTTATAGCGGCAACCAAAATACATCATCTGTGAAAATTTCAACTATCTAGCTATCACGGTTCATGATATACAGCTTGGTGATAGACAGATAGACGGAAGGACGGACGAACAGCGAAGTCTCAGTAATAGTCCCGTTTTTACCCTTTGGATACGGAACCCTAAAAATGTATTATGTTTTCTAACTCACCGGGTCCCAAGATACAGGCTCAGCCTAGTTTGGGGCCCACCGGATACTGCTTAATGGAAACTTTTAGTTTGTGTTATAAATAATTTATTTCTTTCTTAAAAATTAAAATTAACAATATACTACTTAATTTTCGCTCCTCCGCGAAATAGCGAGACCAAGCATGCAAAATACCTAATTTTGCGTTGAAAATATGCTTTGTCATGTAATTTTCCCGCCGCCCCTCCCACATAAATAAAAACTTAAATTAACCAACGCAAACGTAACTAAACCCATAACCACCACCATAAACAAATACGACGGTCGATCGAAAAATGAGGTCGCTCAGAACGATTGGCTGTATAGGGATCGTGCACATAGACGATGCTGCCAACTGGTGCCATCATTTGACTGTTTTACCCTGATAAGATTCTTTTACTGTCCGCATAGTATCTCTTCTGTCGCATTAGTGCTGCCGCCTATAGTTTCTGTACGTTCCCTATCAGGGAACGTGCACATAGACGATGCTGCCAACTGGTTCCATCAATTTGAGTGTTTTACCCTGATAAGATTCTTTTACTGTCCGCATAGTGTCTCTTCTGTCGCATTAGTATTGCAGCCTATAATTTCTGTACGTTCCCCATCATAACGTGCACATAGACGGTGCTGCCAACTGGTGCCATCAATTTGACCGTTTTACCCTGATAAATTTATTTTACCGTCCGCATAGTGTCTCTTCTGTCGCATTAGTGCTGCCGCCTATAGTTTCTGCACGTTCACTATTCATCCCGCAAATCATTAGATATGACCGTCGGATTGAAGTTAAGGATCTTATTAAATTCATATGGGAATTTCCATACGTACGTTTACTTCATTTAGCAGTTAATTTCATGGATAACTTTGACAGAGAATATACCCGTATCGTTGTCCCCTCCAGTTGGTTTCATGCTCTAAGTGATGTTTGCACGATTTACCATTCACACGGCGGGTGGAGTGCGCCTGAGTGTTAAAGTATTGGAAGTTGTGGTCTGAATGAAAATACACTCTGTCTTCATTTAATATTCAAATAGTAAATTATTTTTTTACCAAGCAAGTAAAAGTGTGTGAAAATCAGCATAACGCTTTGTGTGTTTGGCATTGAATGCCTTATGAAAGGCCCTTCTTGTATCTATGGCGTAGCTAAGTAGCCTAGGATCCCGATGCAAAAAGAATTTGGGGTCCCAAATTTTTGCCGGTTTTGTCCGGTAAAATGCAAAATTAAATAAATAATTAAATATACAGCCATGACAGTATACAGTGATCGTGATATAAGTAGTGTTGAGTGTGTACGTCGCAGAAACCACTTGTATGTGGGTAACGCAGGAGCAATCGTTGTGGAGCTCTTTGGTGGCGCCTTTTGTCGAGCAGTGTACGTATTCCGGCTGATATGATGATGTAGTAATCTAGGGCACAGTAACGTAAAGCTACCACAGAATAAGTAATAGTACTATCGTACAGAAGGATCACTCTCGAACAAAGGTCAACTTTAGGTATAAAAACTTTCCTACTCCTACTGCGTGCACGCGAAATTAAAACTTATCGTGTGATACGAGCGTTCATATTCCGTTGGGCACCGCTGATCCGAAACCAAGGGCACAGGGTTCCCACTCGCCCATATTTGGTAGGTATATAAATCAAGAAAGATAACAGTGTGTATTAATTCAGTAAACTACCTTTAGTATGTAAGTAAGTTATTTATAATATCGTTTAGAAGTCATTGTTTGTTGCAAAAATCACAGAAAAAAAAGATGCTTAATTACGCGCGACGCGGCTAGCGTGCGAACTGAAGGCCGCGCGACAACCTACTGCCATACTCCTCCCGGGAGGAGCGCCGGCCGAACATACCTAAACTGCGGAGTGAAACCCCCCTGAAGCTACTTCCTTTGTAACACGGGAAACCTCTATGGCGCGCGACTGGCCGCTTCAAAATTCTAAGCTATTGATTTGTTTTTGTTTTTTTTTTCTCATTGGCTATACACACATCAAAGAAGCATTAGGCGCAAGCCACACAGAAGAGACGTCGCGGGCGCGTCGCAAGCGTCGTTTGTTCGCAGGCCGCGTCTCCGCCCCGTCTCTTCTGTCTGCTTTGGATCGCGACGCTTCTATACATTTAGTATGAAAACTGATACAAGAGGCGCCGCGACTGCGACACGCCCCAGTCCCACGTCTCTTCTTTGTGGCTTGCGTCTTGGTATAAAATAAATAAATAAATATCACGGGACAATTCACACCAATTGACCTAGTCCCAAAGTAAGCTAGGAAAGCTTGTGTTACGGGTACTAGGCAACGGATAAACATACTTATATAGATAGATACATACTTAAATACATATTAAACACCCAAGACCCGAGAACAAACATTCGTATTTTTCATACAAATATCTGCCCCGACACGGGAATCGAACCCGGGACCTCAAGCTTCATAGTCAGGTTCTCTAACCACTAGGCCATCTGGTCGTCTAGGTGGTGGTATGTATTACTATCCTAGACAAATTTGATGTTTTGGCTCGGTGCCAACAAACTCATAGGTGCGAGCCCGGACTCGAATACACGACCCTCTGGCCTCTGCTTGAGAGGCCATAGGCCAAAGGTTCTAAAATTTGCGGCTGAGTTGCTCCACTAAGTAGTTGTTATTATGAGGCTTGTATAAATTCCGCTCGGTTTGAGAGTTTAACATCAAAGTCGTAAAATATCCAGTGTCAGAATTACAATCACATCGTAAGAGGTCCTTATCTTACAGCGTCTAAGTCCTGTTTTCCACGGGTATGTATTACAATACCGAAGTACGAAAGACCGAATGTATTAATTAAAACATCGAATGGGTCAAAAGACCGACACGATTTTTTTCTGAAACCGTAAGCTTTTCAGTATTTATTAAAACGGCATCATACAGAACCCATTAGGTTAGGTTAGGTTTGTTTTATAACAATCTTAAAAAGTTAACGGTTTCAGAAAAAAATCGTGTCGGTCTTTTGACCCATTCGATGTTTTAATACATTCGGCCTTTCGTACTTCGGTATTGTAATACATACCCGTTTTCCACTCCGATTTTTTTTTCTCCAACGGCTCAACTTATTTGGTTGGTTCGATGAATATTTTTACACTAATTGTTTTTTCCTGCCTATACAACCGCGTTACTTACGGTTGATAATTATGTCCATTCGCAATTCTAATATACAGGGTGTAACATTTAGATCGGTCTGTAATGGAAAGTCTAAAACTATAAGACATAGGAAGGAAGATCTCTTCTTAGGAACCATGTCATCGATACAATACATTTTATTCATTTTATACATCATGTTTCATAGTAACATTTACTGCTTTAAGATCTACACAATCGATCTCTAAATAGAAATAGTGTTAGTTTTATTTTTCAAAACATCCGGGTTCGATTCCTGAGCAGAGTATAAGTTTTTTAAATGTATGAATGCAGTTTTCCTTGTTACTAAAATCGATGACATGGTTCTTAAAAACAGATCTTCGTATGTCTTATATTTTCAGACTTTCCCATACTGACCAATCTAAAATGTTACTTAGGTACGCCCTGTATAAAAATCTCGTGTCACGGTGTTTGTTATCGAACTCGTCCGAAACGACTTGCCCGATTTTTATAAATTTTTTCCCCTCTATTTATCAGATCTGAGAATAGGTCGTAGGCTACTTTTTATACCCCTATTCTACGCGGACGGAGTCGCGGGAAACAGCTAGTAAATAAATAAAAATAATAAATAGCTATGTTGCATTGAGTTATATTTGAGTTGCAGGACTATTTTCCTGTAATATTTATTCAATGTACTTAGGTATTTATTTCTCCAGTTATCCTGTTGGGAATAATTTATTTACCAAATAAGTATCTGATCAACCAGTTGGTTCGATAGGAATAACGACCTCCATGGAGTTCCGTTCTGTACAATTGGTTGGTCCGTTTAGTTGATCGGATTAGGAGAACAGAAGTGCCACGTCTAAGTCCCGGATAGTCCATATCGCGGAATGTCTAAGTTGTAAAATGTCCAATCTTTACTAATGTCTAAGTCTCGGACGGTCCTAATCGTGGAATATCTAAGTGGTAAAAACCGGCCAAGAGCGTGTCAACATCAAATTGTTATCAAAATTAAGTAGTCTGTTTTGTTCTACTATTAAGTTTTATACTACGTGTAGTATCAACATTAATACGCCGCGTGACATTTAATTACCTGGTTATTTTAACATATTGACATTCTACCACCCGGTTATGTTACGATTTTGATATTTACTACCTGATTATTCTACGACCTGGACATCTGGACATTTTACGACTTTGACCTAAGGACTCCGGAGGGGGAACGAGGAAGAGGAGCGGGAACCGAGGCGGATATACGAGCGCGGTCTAGCTCCGTGTATAGAAAAACATACGCCCAACTCCGTAGCCTATGGACAGACACAGTTCACAACTCCGCCCCGCTTTACTTCCTCGATCCGCTCCGCTGCTTCGTTCTGTTCCAGTGTACAGGCAACCTGACGCTATGATAGCGCAGTGTGAAATAAAACAAACGGAGCTTCCGAATGAACTTTTATTGGACAAACGCCGGCCGCGTCCGGCCGATATATTTTACACCAACTTCACTAATAAAATACAATTAATTAGTTAATTTAACTAACTAGCATAACCATAGTTACACCCCAACTCTAACGCCTTACGCTATGAGATCGTAAAAATAAACATATATCTTACTACTATGTTATATAACTCTTAAGCTAGAAGGTGACTCAGGAGAGCTATATTTGTACGAAGTCATAAATATCTTTTCAAATAATTAAAAGGGGACTTTTCTGTCGTATTGTCAATTCCCCTCACTGGTTGGTAGTGAGGCGAATTGGCTACAGATGCAAAAAAGTTAATCGCAAATAAAACTAAAGGAGGTTTGTTTTCGAGATACAATGTCACATATATCGCGAAAAGGTCCTCCGTTCAACATATATACAGGATAGGTTAGGATATAAACATACAGAATGTTGTACCGTAGAGATATGACGTTGTAATTGTTATATTAGGATGTATGGAACTGTTGTCTAGGCCTCGTCTCTCGTAGCACCGCTCTCTGTAAAAAAAAAGAAAAGTTAAAAATTGTACCCACATTATGCTGAACGGGGTTGGTATACTAGCCATGATATGGAGCTTCTTGTAAACAAGTTTAACTTTTAGCACAGAGAAGCCACAAGAATTTACCTATTTCGACATTTTTGTTACATAGTTTTGTTAGGTCGAATTCAGTAGTTGAACTTCAACAATCCTCTACATTATTATTTACTTATTGCAAAACCAAGAAAGTGGTAGAGTAACAAATTAAAAGGTTGCTGTTCATTGATATTGATAACTTTGGAAAATAACGCCTGAATCAATGAATTATCAATATTTTTTACAGGTTTTCTCTATGTTATGCGGCAATTACATTAAGTCGATCGCCGCATGCAACATGCGGTGACCGCAACAGTGTGAAGAGCATGGCAGTCGGCATAAGGTTTCAGCAAAGTTTTCTCTTTTGAAAAATATATTTTTCTAGCTTTAAACCTATAAGTGCTTGGGTAATGACCTGCTTTTCATAATTAGCCGAAAGTTAGATTATCAAAAAATATTGGACACGTATTTTTTTATTTTGTCAATCAAACAAAAAATTACAGAAAGAGCGCGTAAAGTTTGGGAGTGACGTCACGAAGCTATATCTACGTCATTTTTTAATAATTGTCAAAAGAAAAAAATATGTGTTCAATATTTTTTGATAATCAATATATTTGAAGTATCTTTCTATATCTTTATTGTATGTTGCTCTAAAGTGTCCAGAGATCAAACACGAATGAACATTTGTCTGCCTTTAATCATCAGAGAAAATGCCTGTTTAAAGTCCCAGACGCGTCAGGACCCTCGACACTTTTGAGGACTATTACAATTTTAGTCATATGTACAAAGCAATGTATCCGTGCTCCGAGTTGATGATAAACATTTACTTCTTCTAGATTTATGGATGTTTATGATGCTAATATGAGTTTGATAACATCTATTCCATAACAATGATATGCGTGCAAATGTGTTATGTATGATTGACTTATTTTTAGTACTAAACATATAGATTTTTATGAGCAGTATTCCTTCTATTATTCATGTCGTATTCACCTTGTGTAAGTGATACAACTACAGAGTGAAAGACATGTGAACGTTGTATCGTCGACCAAGTAATGCTTTACCATTTTATATGACAGTTTCTACGTCAGAATAAAAGCAATAAAGCTTAGTGTCACATTGAGTTATTAGTGGAAATAGCCCTTGATATTTTAAGCACACAACTGACATTGATCTTTAGAGTGGTAAAGGAATTACTTGGACTACTCTACCTATCTTAATTTGCAGCGCAAAGTTTTAGGTTGATTTATTTACACACCTATGCACGTGTCTAATTAATAATGTCTAATTCACAGGCCTGAGTCTCATACATTTTGCGTTCCTAAACTGATAAACAACAAGCCTTAAATTGCCAGAGGTTTATAAACATTTGTATACGTTTAACTACATATTTAGATGACAATGATATGTCACGCTTGGCTTATGCTCATTACAATTTTTGAACCTTTTAATACCTTGTCGCTCTAATGAAATATATGCGACGTGTAGCGATCGTGCCACACAAGTTAAACCGACAAGGTTATAATTTTATGAGGGAGGCTAACGAGCAATAAATTCATCTCCGGCCATTCCACCAGATATTAATTGCTTTTTAATTACTTCACTTAAAAAAAGTTCAAATTCTGTAGTAATTTAATTTCATTTTCTCCCTAACAGGTAATTGATCGTTATTAAGGCAAAATAGTTAACTTGTTTTGTAAAATATTAAAATGGTTATTAAGTTTTGAGGTAAAAGCCGGTGAAATTACTAGCGCATGAGGTAAGTATTTCTACCTTAGCCATCAAGATCGCCAATGCGTTTGCAATCATTCGGTGCTGCAATTATCAATGTACAATGTGTTATCAATGTATGTGTGCTCACTTCTCACTTGCCGTCAGATGACCCAGTTTACCACCCTATTTCGTAAAGTATTTATTAATCAGAAATCAGAATATGCCCGCAAAAATCTACGACAAAAATCAAATAAAAATAAATAATTTAAATCAAAAATATTGGCCACCATACCACAAGGAGCTTTTTAAGATTTCATTGAGTTTCCAGTTTTTAAGCATTTACTTTTTATTTAAGTTCTAATCAAGATTTTTATTTTGTTGAGAAATAAACAGCCAGAGCTCTGACAAAAAACAAAATAAGACAAAACATCTCAACATTTCCTTCCCACACTCAACCTTGTTTTAAACGCGCACGCATTTCAAGCTGAAGACTCGTTAAATTAAAACTTGGTAACTTGAACCATATTAATGAGAGTTAATGAAGCCGCTCTGAGCTTAACTTGAGGCTTAAAAATTCCCGGCAAACAACAGGCTTACGAGTTTTGAACCCAACTTCGTGACAGCATCGCTGCGCGCAAAGCTGTTATTACGAGAAGCAATGTGCGCCTTCCCCACAGCAAAAATACTGACCGACTGGTGAAACTATTCATTTAAAAAGTCATAAAATCACATAGCTTGACAAGGGAATACAAGAAACTTCCCGTGAGGTAAATTTACACTGGGTCAGGAATTAAATGGTTCACATACGAGTACATATACCACTTTGGTCGTGAGAAACGTTTCGAATTTATGTGACGGCTTTATTTTATTACTCTTATTTTATATCATCAATAAATATTACCACGATAATTTTTTTCACAAAAAATAAAAATATAGTATTAACGACACTAAGAGACATATCGAAAAATAAACAGTGATTGAAAAATCATCTTGTGTATATAGATAAATTACCGAGAGCGTGGAATTGCACATGTAGTGTTATTGTGTAGTGAGAGAGTGACAACAATCTCTCTCTCCAATGCCTATAAACATAATACTACCACTACATATTATGCATTTCAACGCTCTCGATAATTTATCTATAGGTACAAAGAGGATAGAAAGGGGCTATTGCAACTGTGGGGAAATTTAAACTAAGTATTTCTAATAGCCCCATAGTTGAAATACCTACCCATTTTTACGCGATTTCAATCCATTTGCTGTCTCCATCTTTTACCCAAGTTTCTTGTTTTACTTTAGTTGCCAATTTTCACAGGCCAATTTATTATTCTTCCTACTCGAAACGATTAGTAATCTGGTTGTAAACGGGCGCGGTGTAGAGTGTCGTATCTGTCAGCGTCGCCACACGATCGCAGTCATTTACACCCTTACACAGCTAATTTACCTGATTTAATACAATTTGTGCTGAATACTGGTCTAATAGAAGCGTGATGTGCACAGGCCGTGTGGACGTGATGCGTGCGTTTATACAGCGTGGTTTTTGCAAACCAACATTTGCACGAAAAAAGGTATTAAAATTTTAGGTTAAGTACTTACGACAGTCTTGTTTGTACCGTCTCGTATTGTTCGTGCAATTGTGGTTTAGAAACTTAAAACTATGACAAAGTAATATGTTTATTATCTTAATTATCCTACACCGTGTTAGCAGAAACAATAAACACGCAGACACAGCATAGAAGTACTAGCAGCGTGAAGGAGAGCCAGAAGGAAGAAGACAAGCACTAAACTACGCTACGGAAGACACAGATACACGGGCGCCACAATGGTGGCGCCTGGGGCGCCGGGGGTGCCGCGGGCGCCATGGTGCCCCTGGGGCATTACCGTGGTCCTCGTCATCCTCGTACGCGGCGCGTTTGCCCCACATGCCCCGAAGGTTCGTCCAGCCGGGCTCACGCTTCCAGTAATACGCTCCTGTAGGTTGCAACATCCAAACTAATTGAAATCAAACTAATTCAAACAAATAGCGCGGAGTAAGTTAGACATCCTCACGTTTAGAACCCCTTGCTTGGCTCTTAGTAGGGTAGACATTTGCGTAGACACTAATGCTACCATTTCGCGCGTAAAAAAACGTTTATACGACATTTTAGGAAATTAAACATCCTGCGTATTACACTAAAGTTAGAATAAATAATAACAGAACAATTTAAGTTAATACGGCTATGCGGCGGTTACTTTGAAATACTAGATCCAAGATAAAGTAACCTACTTTAACTGATACAATGGAATCGCGTCTCAATTTCGGAATTCGATGAAAAACATAAAGACATTGTTTTTTAATTGACATAGATTATTAGTACGCTAGTCTCCCTTTTAAAATTTGAAACTTTATCCATAAATAATACAAAATAGGCACAACATTGCTACATACTGCATTTGAGTAACAAACAACGTTGCTACTATTTACCCTCAATAATTGATTTATCACAACAGCTGTTTCCAACAAATGTAGACTAGACACCCAAACATTCCGAATTAAATTAAATTCAAGTCTGAATCCATTTTTAAGTCCACAACGGCGTTCTATAGTTAGGTATTAGCAGCACTCGCTGGAAGGAGTTTCAATGGCTACTGAATTTAAAGTACGACTTAGGATTAAACAATAAGCAGATTAATAAAATCTATTGTGAGAATTACCCGAAAAGGATCAGCCCCGAGGACGGCAAATTCAAATAAAAGTAATCATTGTGACTGAAGTTAGAACCGAAAGGACGGTGCTACTGACGAGGGAAGTAATATACTTAATTGAAGTAAAGATAAATACAGTGCGGATTATTAGGAGATTGAGAAGAAAGGCGGTGGGTTGAGTGATGTTTTTCTGCTGCAGCGTGTTGCGAAGGCTTATGTGTCAATGTATGAAACCGATACTACTCTAATGGGTTACGACATAATAATAGCACGTCTGATAAATGTAAGTGGCCTTTTACACTGCAAGTGATTATACGATATTTTCTTAGTTAGTCACTAGTAATTAGACGAGTACAGTAGCCATAGCCTGAATAGCTTAATTGAAACTAATATGAAAGCTAACTCTGTATTTCTTTGATCATAATTTTTCCGTCAGTTTTCCCTTGCATTTCGTTAAAGAATGAAATTATGCGTTTTGTTATTTCTGCGATTTCCTGTGCGCTAAATAATAACGCAGTCAGTACAACCCGTAGTACTTTTTGTTTTACAACAAAACATTGTCGAGAGAAAGGCTACGAGTTTTATTTAACTGTAACTTTTTACATATTTATTGTTATGAAAAGTCGGCAGTCGCTCGAGCGACGTACAACCGGCAAACAGCTGGCCAGCGGTACGTTCTCGCAAATTACGCTTAATTCCAGATTATTCGACAATTCCGACTCGATCTTGACCTAGGGTTGCCATGCGACTAAAGTTTGCTATTTATCCATGAAAAATACGGTCTTACAGTTCCAACCATTGCGCAATAAATTTCAAAAGGAATGTCAAAACAAATGGACAACTATTCCTGGTTTATTTCTTCACTTTAACTACTAAACATGATTCAATCAATGGTAATTATAAAATTTATGCCACGTGGTCTACTTAGATAAGGTTATCTTATGGCTCCATTAGGGAAAATTACTAGCTCGAATGTTCGATTTCATTGTACCAACGTTAAACTTTAAACTATAATAAAATTTTCTATGACAACAATAGTTTTAGCAATAACTCATAAACTACAAGTTACCTACTCATACCTTCGGAGTTTTTATTAGATCTAGACAATTCTACATTGCAGTAGTTCGTGCCGTCAAGCTGGATTATAAGCAATCAATTTTATTCAATAATTAACAAACTTTTTGAAACTTTCCGTTGGCACCCCTGTCGGATTATGTCCTCAGCTAAGTAACAAATGAAACCCGCTTCAATTCGACGTTTCCGCTACAGCAGCTAAGTTATGGTTTGATGTTAATCCACTTAAAGAGTTTTGAAGTGTTTAGGAAGTCGTATTCTACTCGACAGCGTTCGAGTCTACGAGAACACGATGGTTACGTAGTATAGCTTCCCAGCCGATTTTAGAGCCAGCAACCGCTAATGTACCTCTATCGGATGAGGGGAGTTCTTTGCATACATATACAAGTTTACAGAAATGTTTTTTAACTAATTTGAATTCGTTGCTGTATGATAAGAGCGTCATTAATCTATCAATCATCATCCCAGCCTAAATAAGTTCCACTGTAGCCTCCTATCAGAATGAGAGGACTTGGACCATAGTTCCCGAGCTGGCCCTGTGCAGAGCATTGAAGTTCCTCGTAAGTGTGTTAGGTAGATGATTTTTTTCAGCGTATAGCTAGCTCATGGTAAATTTCAAATGTAATTTCGCAAATAAATTTCAAAAACTCAGAGTTACGGGCCCGGTTCGAACCCTTTGATTGAGAGGCTATAGGTCAAACCATTAAGTTAGCACGGCTTTTTTGGTGTCATCTGGTCATCAAATAAAGAAACAGCACGCTATCGAATTTCACGCTATCGAAGTTTCTCAAATCGGCTGCAGAATTACAACTTCCAACTGTTCCTTCGGACATCGTTCCAAAGGCGTAACATCTTCCTGGAGAGATCTCACTATTGTGGCTTATCCCCATAACTACATACCACTGGCTCTACTGAATTATGTTGACAAATTTTAAAAGGTCAGTTGAAATCACGGTGTAACAGCGGACCGAGGGAAATTGAATCATGCTTAGTATCGGATTTAACTGAAATAACACGGTGACTCGGACTCAATATCACAAGGTAATATGCCGTATCCTTAGAACATTCTAAACTAAACCTTGTTCAGTAAGATACGCAGTTGAATTTTGCTTGCAAAAATCCAAGATGGAATTTTTCTATACCGACTTAAATAATGCGGTTAACGTTGATGGGATAAATTGACCGCGTTATCTATGAAACGTTTTCTCGAATTAGAGGGAGATATTTTCGTTTCAGTATTAAAAATACATCTAACAGCTAAATATGGGTTGTCACAAAACTCAGTTATAACCTTACCAGGTGACAGGTTATAGCTATACAAATACAGGAAAAAAATCATGTCTCTTAGTTAAACGATAACAGAGTCACATAACATATCACTTTGAGTATTAGATGTCTTAGAAAAATGTCTGTTATACCCTATTGCCTATACTAAGCTGCAAATAGCCCTTACCTTACCTTATTTATCATGCGACAGTAATATTTAATTAAGTCATCAAAAAATTAAAAATAGGTTACCTATCATATTCTCGAAAAGCTCATTTCCGAATATTAAAATTCCGAAAACGAAACTCCTTTTTTTCATTTTCCAAATTATTGTTTGTCCAAAATTTTATTTACCATATTTTCTTTTGCCAAATGCTTTAAAATCCATTTTTTTATTTGCCAAATGATTCAAAATCCAACTGCATGAAATTCCGTAGAATCATTTGCCAAATATATATTTATTCCGCAAAATTATTATTCCGCAAAGGTCAGGGATACAAAAGGCAACCATACATTTATGTGTGGAGCGTAATATTCATTTTGTTGTTTAATGTTGCCCAAATATTTTATTGAGTTTGCTATGTGGGTAGGGGGTTTTGTAGGTGGTTCTAAAAAAAATAACTAACACCAAAGGCTAATACGGGAGCTTCGCTCCGCTACGCTCCCGCATTAGCCTTTGAACCTAATCTATCCGAGTCGCTTCCGCTCCGAACCGTCTTGCTCGCTCGCTTCGCTCGCTCGCTAAAAATTAAGCAATGTTGTCTTACTCTGATGTTAGGTTAGGTAGATAATAAAAACTTACTGTCGGCTTTTCGTTACATTTAGATTATGAAAATATGGCAACTGATTAGGTTGGCAAATAAAAAAATGGATTATTGTAATTCGGGATTTTGGATTTGTTGGCAAATAAAACTGTGATTAAATGAATCCGTGGCATTGTGAAGTTGTGGAAAAACGAAACATATGGATTTTAAAAAGTCGGAGAACCGTTTTCGGATAAATGAAATTCGAGTAAAGGAGTTTCTAAACATCGATAGGTTCCCTTAAAAATAACATTTATCTCTGTGTCTTTATTTATTAATTTTATAGACTTAAACCAAGTTTTCAAAGTGCGAGTGAAATCATCTAAGTAGCTATAAGTTACTGGAGTAGGCCTCTGAATGTGAAGTATTGCTACTCGGGTTATTATACTCATAATGCAATGGTTTTACAGGCTTGTTGTAAAGTTAGAGCAGAGCATGTAACCAAGGCAGTAAGGAAACTAGACGTGTGATAGATAAAAGAGTACTTTTTCGGCGTAAAATATCGCGTATCTCCGACGCATGATAGCTAGCTTTTACTTAGTTGCTATGATAGCTTTCAATATCGCGTCACAACTACCAATCATTAAACAAATAAAATTATACTAGTTTGTACCCGATTTTAACCTATTTCGAGCTCCAAAAACAAAGGTTTACCCCGTTGTCTCTTCGCGTGACTCGACGCGTCGTCGGCGCAGTGGACCGTGAAATCGAATAGAAGCCTTCAAAGTTCAGCTTAATACAATTTGAAGTAAACATCAGAATAAAAACGCCTTTCACCCGGGGATCATTAAAGATCGAAGACAACATAACTAAATCGACTAAAATTTGAAAAGAGATTTAATTTCCAATGCAAAAATGCGATGAAAATGAATTCGGGATATACATATTTCTTGTTTTAGCTTGCTTGCACATTCGTTTCTTCCTGGATGTTGTAAAAGGCAACTGAACAAAGACGGCAGCACTTTCTATTGCCAACTACGAAGTCCGATCTCCAGCACTGCGGCGTGAAAAAAACACGGAAACCACCACACTATTTCCTCATGAAAGTCATCTGAGAGTCGTTGGATAGAAGGTTCACTACCAATCCTTAACAAACAACCACAAAAATTCTGTCAAGATTGGCTGACTGACTTAGAAGCAGCTTGCTCTATAAAAGTAGAGATCACGAAGATATAAAAGATATCAGCTAAAAGTCCAGTAGAGCAGCTAAACTAATGCTCAAACAAGGAAGATGCTTAGTCTAGAGGTATTAAAACTATAAAAAGGAAGGCCTCTTTACAGAAAATAAGAGCCTACTTGCAAAATGCTAGATCTTAGGCACTCCCAGGAAATGCAGTCTAAGGGTTATAGAAATAGCTAATGTGCAAGTAGATCCCAAAGATAAAAAGGAGTAAGTACTTAGTAACTGTGGCACCCATTAACATCAGTCGATACGAACAATTTGTTCAACACGGACTCAAATAACTTAAACATTAAAATAAGCCGTATAGCAAACGAGTTTCGTATTGACTCATATATAGCGTGTACTACATCTACACAGGAGGTAGGAAGGTGTAAGCTGGGGAAGCAGTACGCACCGCTGTTGAATTGTCCCTGCTTGACGGGCCGTTTGCCCCAAGCTCCGTGCAGCGCTGACCAGGCCTTCTTGTCAGGGGTTTCCATGGCTGCATGTTCCGCACTGTCAATCTATGGTAATACAAGTCTCAGATTATTCTGTTTTATGCTCTCATGTTTTGTTACTAAGGGACGCTTGTGCGGTCTAGGGTGAAAAAATAAAATTGCTAATGGCATGAATGACATGTTCATACATTTTGATCCTACGTAACCCTGGGTTAGCGATCAACTTATACCGTGTTTTATTATTTTCGTTAATTTTAAGAGGTCAAAAAGTTAATTTATCTAAGACGCTAGTGTTCTAACTTTTACTGTCGAAAAGATATTCAAGAATGAAATTTCATTAATTTTGCACGGTATATTATGTAAGTACAAAAACTAAGTTATTCTGTTAAAGTTAAGACACTTTTATAATGGATCTGAAACTAACTTTATTGCGTTAAATTAATTACGTCCCATTAGGCAAAAAGTTATTTAGCAGGTAGTTTTTATTGATTATACTAAAACATTACTCGAATTAAAAAAAAACACCGTAGGTATATGCTTAATTTTGATCCGTGCAAATCCACCTTAGGTTATTTATGGCGTGAAAAATGACTACCTATCATAGTAAATAAGAACGATCGTATTCATGTGTAGAGCTTTATTTAGATGGAAAGAGTCATATGCGAGATGCGGTACATTGTCGTCGATGGGTCACTTACAAGTAGATAGGCTCCGTGGCCCTGTAACGAAAATCGCATGACACTCGTATTTTTTGCATTATGCAAATAGACTTAAGGGAGTTTTATTTGTCTCAAACTAGGGCCATATAATGTATAAAAGATACCGATTGAAGAGATCATTGACTCTAACAGAAAGGTCACGTTATAATAGTTGGTGATCCGAACTTGGGTTCATCAGAAGGTCAACCTATTATTATTCTAATTAATTATTACTGAGCGATCATTTAGTTCATGTAGGCTCCTCCATCTCAGCAGGTTAAAAGGATCAATCAAAATCCGAAAACAATTATTGATCTAGTTTACGACCGCCGGCCGTTAACGACCGCTTTAGCCTAGTTGGTAGTGACCCTGCCTACGAAGCAAGAGGTCCTGGGTTCGAATCCCGGTAAGGGCATTTATTTGTGTGATGAGCACGAATATTTGTTCCTGAGTTATGGATGTTTCCTATGTATTTAAGTATTTATTTATCTATATAAGTATGTTTATCGTCGTCTAGTACCCATAGTACAAGCTTTGCTTAGTTTGGGACTAGGTCGATTCGTGTAAGATTGTCCCCTAATATTTATTTATTTATTTATTTTTAAAATAATGGTTTTAAATAGCTTAATGGTTGTATAACAAAGTACTACTAAGTTTTTATCAACTTCGCGCTACCTGCTGAATCGGTACTAGTTGTTCGACAGCCGTATCAAAGTCTTCGTAGTCGTTTTCGGGTCCCGAGCGTTTGCCCCATGAGCCGTGGAAGTTCGCCCACTTTTCCTGTTGAAAAAAACATTATCAATTTCGAATCAAGTATTTCAAATTTACAGTTAAGTACCTAAGATTAAATACCCACCGGTGCTCGTTTGCCCCACGCCGCGTTCATGTCCTGCCAACCTCGCTTTCCCCAGGCTGCGTTCATGTCATTCCAGCCGCGCTTGCCCCAGGCGGAGTTCAGGTCCTGCCAGCCCCGTTTGCCCCACGGCACCTGGTTCATGTCGGACCAGGCGCGCTTGCCCCAAGCGGAGTTAAGGTCTTGCCATCCGCGCTTTCCCCAAGCAGAATTTAGATCCTGCCAGCCCCGTTTACCCCACGCTGAGTTGAGGTCTTGCCAGGCGCGTTTGCCCCAGGCTGAGTTGAGGTCCTGCCAGGCACGTTTGCCCCAGGCGGAACTCATGTCGTTCCAGCCCCGCTTGCCCCAGCCGCCGTGCAGGCTGGACCAAGCTCTCTTTTCTTCTTCGGTGAGCTCTACATCGTTGTCCGCCTGTGAACAAAGGTATAGGTATCAGACAATCGTTCTAATTCAGAGGGTTACCTATCAAAATTTAGAAATATTTTTTTCCGAATATTTAAAATCCCGAATGCTTCATTTATCCGAATGCATTTTTTTCTAAAACTGTAAATATTTCAGGATTTTTATAAAACAACCCTAACCTAACCTAAAGGGTTCTACACGATGGTCCTGAAATAAATCGTGGAATATTTACAGTTTCAGAAAAAAATGCTTTCGGACAAATGAAGTTTTCGGGATTCTAAACCTTCGGAAATAAAATTTTCTAAACATCGATAGGTTCCCAATTCAGAGACATAACATTACTAAGCTTTGAAAAGTAAGGCTGGGGCTTCACTCCTGTGGAAAAGCTAGTTTCTCTCGTGGGAATTTCTTCAAATTCTTTCTAAAGCTCTACTCAAGCTTTTGTGTTTATCAAATTTAAAATTGCTAGCTTCAGTGGGTTACGCTGGGCATCGTCTGTTAGTCACGTTAACTTTAATTCACAGTAACTTTACTCTTTTCACAATGTAAGATTTATAAATTTCAAAGTATGTTTGTAAATTATGCTTCGTTTGAATTTGAATAAAGAGAGACAAGATATCCATTGTACAGACAAAAACTTATCGCTTCCAAGGCTGCGTTTCCACCAGACATGTGCGAGGATGCGTTGCGAGGGATGTGTGTGCCATGAACCAATAGAAACACTTCATTCACTTCGGACCTTTTAAATGAAATGTTTCTATTGGATCATAACACACACATCCCTCGCAACGCATCCTCGCACATCTCTGGTGGAAACGCAGCCTTAAAGTCGGCTCTAGGCTCGAAGCGACACATTTTCCGAGTCTAAATACTAAACGCGATCTTTTGTTCGTTTAGTTTCACTTGGAGTAAAACAACTTGTTTTATTATTCTATTAAAGTGTTGGAGCCGGGGAATGTTAATTGTGTTACGGATCGCCTGAGAGTGCGGCCGAGTGGCGGCGGAAATGCCCTCAGCTTTTATTTTTTAAACCTGTTGAATTTTCTTCTCTAAGTCACAAAACAAGTAAGTGCTGTCGGATGTTTAGGATGTTATGTATATGTTAGTTAAATCTTTATTGCACATAAAAACTTAAAAATAAAAGTACAGAAAAACAGAAAAAAGTACATAGGCGAATTTATCTCTAAAAATCAACCCTTAGGCACGGTACAATTTGGACCTCCACCAAAAGTAGAAATATTTGTCAACGACAGTAAAAGTTTCTGAAAAACATTTGCCGGGATGTTAAGTCAAACTTGCTGAAGAATATGTTGAAATATTTCTGACCAATTTCAAAACAACTAGTATACAATATTGCCGTGATATTCAAGCACGATAAAATATAACAGTTACGAAGAATGTAGCAGTTTTTTTAATTTCTACTATATTTACCGTTGTACTCAGCCAAGTATTTGTGTGCTATTAAATTAATCTAACAAGGGTCGGTAAAACCCCCTTTATTTCAAAATCTAACCTAGTTTAGTATAGTATAGATTTGTGTAAAATGTCACAATATGCTCCAACCAATGACACATTAAGACTTTGAACGAACTATTTCGACTCATAGGTTAAATTGTCATCGTTCTGCACGCACAAGTTACTTATAAGATGGGCGTTTCTCGACCCTTGTTTATGAATTGAGTAAATTGCTCGCTGCCACTGGCGTGGCGCCCCGTACGTCAGAGACTTCCTAAGTTTTCCCGCCGTAGCCACCGTCGGCTTCGCACCGCTTTTTACACCTCTTGTTCCGTTGTTTTGTTAACAGCAGCATTTCTTCGTTTAATGGAACTATTTAAGTGCGGGATTCATCGCATTGTTTACTAAAGTTTTAACAGGGTTTGGAAATTTCTAATCTCAGCTTGTTTCAACCGGGTTTTGTAAGCAGAGGTGTTTTAAACTCTTAAGGCTATAGTCGTGGAGTGAGTTCTCGTACTTCTGGCTCGGTGAGCTTGTTTACTAGTGCGTTGTTCGCTCTAATTCGCGAACTTATGTTTCCAAGGCGAAATAAAAATGCAAAAGTTTGTCGCAGTCGCGCGCCTGTTTGGGCACTTTTTGAAATCACAGCACTCGAAAAATAATTCGAAATCGGTAAACTTCCGTAATTGGTAAAAGAATAATTAATGAGTATTTGAAATGCAGCACAATTTTTTACCACTTTTGTATGGTATAGTCGGTCACGAAATTCCTTTTTCAATGTCAGTTGTACAGCTTAAAACAACAAAGACTATTTTCACTTACAAGTCAAGGTGACAATCAGCCATATTGTTTTTATTCTGATGTAGGAACTGTCATAAAAAATGGTAAAGCACTTACTTGGTCGACTATACTTCCGTATAGTATGCTATCAAAGATCGCCCCCTCGACCGTTAAAGTTTAAGTATTTGCTATATTTATTTACGATAATATGAAATAGAATATCATTTCTTTCAAAAATGCAATTTCCCCCTCGCAGAAAGCCTTCCTGAAGTATTTGGCTATGAAATGCAAGAGTTTTCAAATTTGGTAGTGCCAAAGTTATGTCCTTTCAAACTAATAAACACTTCAATTCAATTATGTATATGTATATTATTCATACAAATAAAAAAAAATAACTTATTTTTTATTATATTTTGAAAAAAAAAGTAACTTTATTAAATTATTTTACGGTTTTTCAATCGAGAGAGTATCGGGAAAAATGTCTCGTACAGCTTGCAAATATATGTATATGCACTTTCATAGAGGCATAGCGCTGTACAGACAATAATACCATCGACCAATAATCACATTACAAGGGATTTCAACTACTGCAATCGTTCAGCTCAAGTCTTGAAGCAGTAGAACCCTAAACAGACCAAAACTGTGGACCGCCATAATGATGGATGGATGGATGGATGGATGATGTTATGTAATGACATAACATTCTAGAAAGATACGTCCTCGAGCTCTAGATCAGCATACGACCGTTACTGCTCGGCCACAACCACGCATTTACGTAATACTTACATCGCGTTTGTTGCCAATCAACTGCTGTGCGGTAAAAGAGACGACCGCGCAATGAATAGACTATTCGCCGGCCGGCTATATCTCAGAACTTTATTAGTGCCTTGTCTTATCTTCTCTACACACTCGCAAATACGTCTCCGCTTTCATTTTAAACGATGCAGTAACTTGGCTCTGTTCTGTAGTTATTCTTTACAGTAAAATCTGCGGAGTTACAACAAAGAACAGTCTAATAATAAAACAATCTTGACAAGAACGGTTTATTTTGTTGAAACAAAAGCCACCTACGTTCGTTTATGCATCACTGGGCTGACGCGCCAATTTTTGGACGATCGTCTGAAGTGTTGAGACGTGAAAATGGACAGAAAAATGAACTCCCATTTTATAATAAATAATAATCATTAGGCTTTCGTTTCAAAATGTTTATAAAAAACAAAACGTTATTATCATTTGTCATCTCGCTACCTATTTCATTATATGTATACACACTATTTTGACACAAAAGCCTGATCATTTTTTACGGTGAACATAACCTAAGAAATAATGTATCCTCATATACAACAATTACTCGAACTACAACAGTATTTAATGAATTTATGATTCGAACGTTCGATTCCCGCGTCGATGCAGTTATTTGTTTGAAAAAATACGTAAGTTTGTTCTCGAGTCTTGGATGTTTAATATGTTTTTAAGTATGTTATCTATCTATATAAGTATGTTTATCCCTTGCCTAGTATCCATAACACAAGCTTTGCTTAGATACTTTGGGACTAGGTCAATTGGTGTGAATTGTCCCGTGATATTTATTTAAGTATTTATTTATATATTTTTCACGGACTGTAGATAGTGATCAGTGTGATCACTTATTATGAGTTCTCGATATTTCAATGCAATTCACTATTTTACCCAGTTTTACTACTTAAAAGTAAAAAATGCATTCTTTTAGTGAGGTTTTTCATTCAAAATTACACCACGTCTTTGATGCGTTTCACTTTGTTCATCGACTAGAAAAGATTTGTCAATTTCGATTGGAAGTTTCTGAAAACCTCTACACGAATGTTTAGTCGAACTTGCCCAACCACTGGATGGAATATTCCGGTTTAATTTTAAAATACCACGTAAATAAAGACTGTGTCTAACCTAAGACTCATAACCTGAGTTATTGAGTACCTATTGAGTACCTATTCATTCAGAAATCGCCTGTCATGGTTGCCTAGGAACCAGAATCAATATGCTTGTATTATTCAAGACTGCGTGCGCGAAAAGTGGATCAAGATCATGGTTTTACCTTTGCTATTTCAATAATATAAATAAATATTCTAGTGAATACTCATCTGTGGATTCGTGATCACAGCTGACGTAATTGTGGGCAAAATTCCAACGCGCCTAGTTTTAATAATATTTATTTACGTTATTAAAGCCTGTGACTTAGATTAATCATTATCGGTTTTAAATGATTCGCGTTTAATCAAATAAGACATCTTTCTTTGGGGGTGGAGAGCTAAATCATTGAAAATTGCATCAAAATCGGACTAGTAGTTTTGGAGATAGTGGCAACATTGGTTTGCACTAACATACTCTCGGGTGCGCCAAAGTTACACTCTCACTCCAAACGTATAAACGTATATTCTCCGTACCATCGTGGGAAAAAAGGAGAAGTAGGAATGAGCTATTGTATCGATTTTTCGGTCTGTCTGTCGGGCTAATAGAGCGTATATTCACTGACGCGTGTATAGGTAACGCCACGAGAGTTGAGGCGAATGATTACACACAGCTAAATAAAGTACTGATTGCAAAAAAAGTAGTGAATGAATGAAATGAGTGATTGAATGAAAATATGAGTTATGATGAAATACCTAACGAAAATAGTTTTTCTTTTTTCATATAACCTATTTTTGAAATAAAACAATTTGAAACTGATAAGAAAATATTCGCAACAAAATAATCGGTATTTCATAAATAGCAAAAAATATGCTTATCTGATGTAAATAAAATATATCAAAATATTTTATTTTCTGTTATGTTTGAACTAGATGTATTTTCCTAAATAATTCTTAACGAAATATATCCACTGTTGAGTCTGTTGAACTTGCTATCGGTACGAATAAATGTCAAAATCCGGCTGTCATTACAAGATATGTTGTTGTGTGCGTGACCTCAACTCTCGTGGCGATACGTATAATAGTGGGTATGCTGACCTGCGCCGGCGCAGTTCGGGGCGCGTCGGGCGCGGCCGCAGCCAGCGTCGACAGCGTCAGCGCCCACAGCCACAACGCCGCCACACACCAACGCATCTGTAACAAACACACACATTGCTATAAATGGGTGAAATACGTTAAGTTGCATGAAACAAGATTGTATAGCAATAAGACCTTTTTTTTCTGTCTGATGTGCTTTTTGCCCCTGATTACCATGTAGGACCAAAGTACTCGTCAAGACGAATCAAACGAGCCCAAACTAGATGCGGTCGTGTCATTTTATTACAGAGTTCCTTTGGCCACCTTCCAGTTCCATCATCAGCTCAGCTCCATGTCATAATAATATTGCATTGTCATCCGATTTACACATGCATGCAAAATTTCAGCTTTTTAAGCGGTTGTAGATATCTACTTCAAAATTGAGTTGAAAGATTCCACTCGAACAAACATATATTGAAAGTTAAATAAAAGCTTGTATTATTACATCCGTTTATTGTTTCCGTAGATTATTTTATAATAATCTTTGATTTTTTAAGCCGCACAACGGATATTTAGCCTTTGGTAAAGGAATTTCTAAGGGATTGCATTAGAAATGATGAAATCCGCGCAAGAACTAAAGTCACGGATATAGCTCGAAGAATCGCTAGACTTAAGTGGCAGTAAGCATGGCACATCGCTCGTAGAACTGACGGCCGATGGGGCCGAAAGGTTCACGAGTGGCGTCCGCGTACCAGAAGACGCAGTGAAGGTAGGCCACCAACACGATGGAGCGACGATGGTGGGAACGCATTGGATGCGGATGGCGCAGGGCCGATCTGTTTGGCGAGCCTTGAGGGAGGCCTATGTTTAACAGTGGACGTCTTTCGGCTGAAATAATGAATGATGAAAGGAATTTCTTGGCCGACTGTACCAACTCAGATTCGCGCTCATATTAAAGACTCATCGTCAACATTTTCATTATTTATTTGTCCAAATTAAATCAAAAGCTAATTGATCCAAAGATCCCTTGTAAAAGGCAACTTGATCTGTCGAATTCCAATTCGATCTCAGAATAACGCCCCATTGAAATCTCCCACCTACTTTTTCGTGCGAAGAAACTCTGAAAATCATTTTCCACCAACTAAGATATATTATATACGAACATGGCTGACTTATCGGCCTATCGCTTCCAGTGAATGCGTACGATATTAAAAATAAAGGTGCTTCACTCGAGCGGGGCAAATGTCAACTCATGGGACAGGTCACCGCAGTGCACGCGCGACAAGATTCATCACTACCATTAGAATGCTGCCAAAAAACTTGGTATCCTCTCCAGGGTGAAACGGTACTTCACCTCTGAGCAGCTCTTAAATCTTTACAGTGCTCAAGTTCGCTTTTGCCTTGCATGGAATACTGTTCCCATCTGTGGGATGGGTCTGCTAGGTATCAGCTGGATGCTTTGGACTCGTGGGGGCAAATCTTCTGAGCCTCGAACACCGTAGGCGAGTGGCCTGCCTTTCGGTTTTTTATCGGTTGCATTTCGGTGAGTGTGCGGAGGTTTTGCATAACCTGATACCCCCTTCCCCTTTCCGTCACCGAACGACTAGGCGCGGCGAGCAGTTTCACCCTTATGTTGTAGACATTCCTCCATTACGCACGAAGCGGTTTGCCTCTTCTTTCATTATGCGGACGGCTAAGGAGTGGAACTCTCTGCCGAGGTCAGTTTTTCCGGATCTCTATAATCTGGATATCTTTAAGGTCAAAGTGAACAGACACCTTCTAGGCAAGCGTGTACCATCTTAGGCCTCATCTTCGCCTTCCATCAAGCGAGATTGAGGTCAAACGTAAGCCTATTTTTTAATAAAAAAAATAAAGAATGGAATAAAAGCCGTGGTAGCGTATGGGCTATAGCTAAACCGTGGCTAAACCGTGGCTTGTGGCCTCTTGCGCCTGCCGCCCGCACCTCTCACGGCCCCCTTTGTCGTCATACCCCCCAGCCCCTGTACTGTGCGGGCGAGGACTCAGCTAAACGGTTTAGCTATAGTAGTTTGACCTATGGCATTTCAAGGAGAGGATCTTAAGTAGGTTCAAGCCCAGCAACTTGGTCCAATTCACACTAAGCACCACTCACGCTAAAGATTAACAAGAAAATTAATTTAGTGAACAATGCTCCAGCTGTCGACCGGTCTAGCTCCATCATCGATTGCTCGCATATCGATTGTCGGGTCACTAATAAATAATACAGATGCCTTATAGTAAGATTGACCACTTTGTATCTTGGAACCATTGACTTTATTGTAACTTATGGAAGTTCTGTCTCCGTTTAAAAACCACTTTTTTCACCTACCAACCGACACCCACGGTTTATGTAGCAGTCACAGACAGAGTACATTTTCGAATGACAACTGCCAAAGAAAATAGAATCTCTAACTATCAGTATTAGCAGCGGGGGATCGTATGGAATGACGAAGCATCCACTGCTAGACAAACGCCTTGGCGGGGACCTTCCTATGCCAAGTCTTCTGGGCTCGCGGACGCAGCGCACTGACAGCGGTCATACTTATATCACAAGTATCACAACATATATACCGGTTGACCACCTCGAACAATCACCAAACCAGATATAATATAACAATGACAGTTTCTTATATATTTACTTATGGGCCATCGTGAATACACCAATTCCAGGTAATTTGTCACACTACTGTATCTCTACCATGAGTTTACACTAGTTCACAGTGACCGTAGTCGCTAGCGACGGCGTAAATGACTTGTATGGAGAATTGTACTTCCGTAAGTGACCGCTAGAGGCGCTGTACAATTCTCCATACAAATAATTTACGCCGTCGCTAGCGAGTACGGTCACGCAAAACTAGTGTAAACTCATGGTAGAGGTACAGCATTGACACTGCAGCTTACATATGACAAGATGCACAACTCCCTTGTAATAAAATTGATCAATTGCCGTATCCACATCTAGATATTGAATTATAGAAGTGCTCTAGCTGTGCAAGCCACTACAGTGTCGGTCGGTGGGATAGGTCAGGCAGTGCGACGACCTACCCTATTTATAACTACGCGAAAGCATTTTTCTCTGTTCTGTATGAATAATATTTCTACAAGCTTTATTATTTAATTTCACTAAGCAGACAGTTGGTACCAAATCCGGAATTTTATCAGGACAGTAAGCATGTATAAAAAAACATGCTATTTTTATCCCGGATACGACAACTGTAGGTAACGCCACGAGAGCTGAGGCGAATGTTTACACACACAGCTACATAAAGTACTGATTGCAAAAAGTAGTGAATGAATGAAATGAGTGAGTGAATGCAATTGTGAGTTAAGTATATGATCTTATGATAAAATACCCACGCAATACTATGCATATTATATTTTTTCTTGTTTCATTAACTTAACCTATTTTTGAAATAAAACAATTTGAAACTGATAACAAATATTCGCAACAATAAAATCGGTGTTTTATAAATAGCGAAAAATATGCTTATAGTCTGATTTAAATAATATAGATCAACTATTTTGTTTTCTGTTTTGTTTCAACTAGACGTATTTTCCTAAATAATTCTTAACGAAATAGATTGATGAAATTTTTAGTCAATCTTGTTAATTCACTTTTGAGCCTGTTGAACTTGCTATCGGTACGAATAAATGCCAAAATCCCGCTGTCATTACATGAGATGTTGTTGTGTGCGTATCCTCAACTCTCGTGGCGATACCTATATCGACCGGCGTTTTTTCTGTTCAATGCGCGGTCAAGGCGGTCTCCACCGCAATAATAACCTAGCAGCACGTACATTGAACAGAAAGAAAGCTCGCTGAGCTGCTACCTATAGTTACGCAGAATTGTGCCCAGACAGTTAGTTTGTGCTTCAGTGCTCTGAAGACTCCTCTTCTCCACATTTATATGTACATGTGCGGCATTAAGCCAGAAAAATGGATTCTACGCTTTTTAATTTCAATTTAATTAATGGATATTTTAATCCTTTTCATTACCAGGAAAAGTCCAAAATTTCCCGGAAATTAAGACGTTAGCTATCTCGTTAAGACGATAAAAATATTCTCGTCCAGAGTTCAAATCCTTCCGTCTAGTATTGGGATTAAGGAAAGAGTCCAGAAACAGATAATATTAAAACAGCTACTAGTGCTATTACGAGGCTATTTAAGGAAATAGCAAAAGATTAGTCGACGTCACAGAAGACCAAAGAGCTGGCAGCTACCTCGGATAAAGAAATTAGATTAGCTATTCAAAGTGCTTTCGGAAATACTATCATTGTCAGAAAGAATGCGCCGCAAGAATATATTACAAAATTTAAGTTTATTACTTACTTATAATATCATTCTCGGGGCTCAATCGCGACTTTTGTATAGCTAGAATTATGTAAAATTGTCAGTGAATATCGCAAAGTTTAAAACACTAAATTAAATGTATTTATTTAAGCAATAGAATATTTTTTGGTAATGTTTAATTTTAAGAGTCCATATTATCTAGTTGTATTTGCCTAATGGTTTCACCTAAGCCTCTCAAAAACAATTAACAACACATAACAACAATAATAATAATCAACAATTAATAGGGCAAGTGAATGAGACGAGAAAAGTTTTTCGGACAAACGATACTTTTGCTAAACGTGCAGTGGTAAAACGAAAAATTTACGAAACCTGTCATCAAACAAACTATAATAAATCGAATAATTTTCGGACAAATTAAATTCGAACAACAATTTTTAGTGTTTGAGATAGGTTACCGGTTGTAGGACTTGGGGTTCGCTCCCACAAATCACACTCGGGCTCGTATCGGTGAGATTTTCGGAATGTACGTGTGAAAACCATTTTAGCATCTTTTCATCTGTTTTCTACTGTTTTATTGTCTTATTCTACGTCAAGAGCGTCAGAGAGAAGACATTCTTGTATTTGATTACAATTTCAAACGTGACACAGCTTTTTGGGTTTCCAACCAGAGCCGTCGATTATCTCCACTCAATCTCAGTGATTCTAGAAACATCTAAACAAAATACGAGCGTTCGGAAATAAAACGTAGTGCCAAGGGATTTGCTCCGTGACGAGTGCTATCTCCGCCGATTGCACATTGCACTGCGAATCGAAAGGTTATTTGTTTTTCACTTTCGAATTGAGCTATTTCGTGAGTTTAATACAATACACGTTATAGAAGAAAGAAGTCTCTGCCGTTTAACGAATTTCATAAGTCATAATGTATCGTTTTCCATATTTTCATTTGTGTTAACTTATTTTATTTCTTGTTGAATTGGCAATGGGGCAGAACAGTTGGCCGTTGGGGCCCAATGGTTCTCGAGTGGAGACCACGCACTGGCAAGCGCAGCGTGGGTCATCTACCAACGAGATGGACGGAAGTTTTGGTGAAGGCCGCAGGTTCAGGGTGGATTGGATGCAAGTCGCTTCCAACCGTAATGATTGGGCGTCAATGAGGGAGGCCTATGTCCAGCAGTGGACGTCCTACGGCTGAAATGATGATGATGAATTTATTTCAGAAACCGTTTTTTTTTTTACTTTAACCAGGTCGTCGCTCCATCTTATTAGAGGCTTACCTATACCACCTCTTGTCCGTGGACGCCATTCGAGAATTAGCTCGGATTCACGTGTCCAGAGTCGCCCTATATGAATAACATCCGAAGCATTTACATTCCACTAGCTAGAGTGTACATTCCTTCGACAGGTTTCTTTTCAAAACCATAACTTTTTTATTTTAGCCGTAGTCGGTAGTAAAAGCGGCCCACGTACGCGTCCTGCCTCCGCAGTCACATCATTATTGTCTCACCTCTTACGCTACCTGTCCACTTATCCTAATGGGACGTCCATGGACCCTCGCCAGCGGCTGTTAAGGCTCGAGTTACAGCGCACAGCAGCTTGTGCTATCTACTGAATAACCGCTGCGGGCTGTTCTACTATACCTAAAAAACCGGTCAAGAGCGAGTCCGACTCGCGCACGAAGGGTTCCGTACGGATCCGCGGTGCCCAATGGAATTAACGTTCAAGTTAACGGTCGTAAGAGTGGGCAAATTTTTATACCTAAAGTTGACTTTTGTTCGAGAGTGATCCTTCTGTACGTTAGTACTATCACTATTACTTAAGTATTCTGTGCCTTTACACAGCGTGCGCTGTTTTTAGCGCATTTTCCAGCACAGTGCCCTAGCCGTTTTATCTGCGGGAAATATGAGCTATTAAGTGTTGTGTGGCCCGGACTGGACGCGGTAATCCTCTTACGAGATAACCCGATAGAGATCTGGAATTGATTCGAGATGCCGGATAATATGTTCCATTAACTCCGGATCCAGCTCTGTTGTAAGTCGAACGGACAAGTTGTCATTGACTAATTAGATAATATAGCCTCTCAAGCTCACAAGGAGGTTTGTGGGTTCAAACTCGGGCTTACACCTTTGAGTTTTTTTTAAATTCATGTGTGAGATGGGTTTAAATGCAAAAAAAAATAAAGTTCCTGATTTTAAAAAACAAAACAATAACTGTTAAACTGAAACTGTTATGTCCGCGAGGCGGAAGATTATGTGTGTTTGTGTTTATTATTATTATTATTTTTTTTTTTTTTTTTTGTTCTGTGTACTAACGTTACCTACCTAATTAACTATGTTAATATTTATGTTACTAACAACTTCGACCAATCATGTTGTCTAAAATAAAATAAAATTTGAATTTGAATAAGACACGTAATATTAATACGTACGCATTACAGAATACGGACATTTTTCACTCCTATAGTCGAGCTCAAAGATATACGTTCACAGGTTTACTACCTTGTCGCTGTGACTTCGTGTTAGAATTTTTGTATAAAATTGTTAAAATGTGTACTGTGACAAATCAGCAAGCAAGATGTACTGTGGAAAGCGTGATGGCATGGCCTAGTGGTTTGACCTATGGCCTCTCAAGGAGAGGGTCGTGGGTTGGAGCCGGATCGCATCTCTCGGAATTTGTGCGAAATTACATTTGAAATTACACCATGAGCTGTAGGAGAAGGAAAACATCGTGAAAAAACCTGCACGCACCTCAGAAAAAATTCAATGATGTAGGTATGTGACGAATATGACGTGACGTGACGTGACGAATATGACGAATCCTGTAAACCTATTTTTAAAGAGTTAAACATCCTGCAACTCCCGTGTATGTACATCAGAGAGATTTGCGTCTTTGTTAAGGAGCATGAGCACTTGTTTCAGCTGTATAGAACCGGGGACAAGCGAAGCACAAGGAAAGAGCCCTGTTTATTTCAACCACCAACAAGACTAAGTGTATTTAGGAAGAATATATTGCATGGGTATTGCACTATTTAATAAATTGCCCAGAGAATTTCGTAGCATGAACATAAATAATTTTAAGAAAATGATCCACCAGTGATTGTTGGTAAAATGTTTTTATTCAGTCAGTGAATTTTTGGGTAATGATAGCTCTTAGTGTAGTAGTGTTTTTGCAAGCCGGAACGAACGGCAGAACATGATGCACCAAGTTTATTTTTAAGACCTAACTATATGTAACACATGTTCGGCAATAAATTATTTCATTTCATTTCAATAAGTTGTCAATAGTGACGAGCAGCTGCACCTGTAAACGTGATATAAATCGACAATATATTTACAAGTCACGTAATTTAAATAGGGGGTCGGGCCATTTCATAAACACGACAGGTGCAAGGACCCGGTATGTATTGTTAATCTTTACGGAAATGTCGGACGTTTTTGTACTGAGTCAGAATAGCGGCCCTCACACATTCGATCGATAGCCATCGAAGAATAGCCCAGTTTACATCTGCAAGAAAAACCGAGCAAATTGCATTCCATTGCGGGGTCGTGACGCGAACGAATTTGAAGTTGTAAAGCGAGGGCCGCAATGTAATGTATTTTGCGGGATTTTTCTTGAAGCTCTAACCTGGGCTTGAAATAGCAATTGTAGCCTCTAGATTCGGTTCTGGGATGGCGTTCACGGGCCGGATGACGTAGTGTAGGTAGGCTTCAAACAAGATAGAGCAACGACCTGGTTGAGGTTGCGGGAACGCGTTGGCGGTTGGCGCAGAACCGGTCTGTTTGGCGAAGCTTGGAAGGCCTATGTTCAACAGTGGACGTCTTTCGGCTGAAATAATGATGGAATTTGTATGACAAAAAAAGAAAAAGTTTAGTATGTAAGAAACGCGTACAAAAAGAATTCCTGGCGCTCCTGTTTGTGTGTTGTGGTGGTATCCTATTATATCGCCTCATTAGTTTTTCGTTTAATTCTTATTTCGTCTCATTCTGTATTCGTCTTCGTCTTGTTCGATATCCGTCACCATCTTTTTTGGTCAAATTCTGCAACTTGTCTATCTCTTAATACGTCTTATTCGGTTTTCGTCACGGTCTTTCTTGGACTCATTCGTCGTTATTCCGTTTTTCGTTCTTTTTGCGGATGACAGCACCATACTTTTTGCTTGTAAAGACCTAGAAACCTATGAAAATGATATATGCAAATATTGGAAACGTTAATTCATTGGTTAACAAGCAATAATTTAAAAATTAATTTAGATAAAACTAAGATCATGACATTTAAAAATGGCCGAAATAATGAATGTAAATTGAGTATATCATATAATGGACAGCAAATCGAGGAAACTGATGAGACAAAATTTTTAGGAATAAGCATAGATCATAAGTTGACATGGACGAATCAAATTGACATTATATGTAAGAAATTGAATCAATTCTCATATGTTATATATAATTTAAGAAAGATAGTTAGTGAATCGGCCTATCAAGCCTATGTAACGTCAACGTTAAGATATGGCATCATGTTTTGGGCAAGCTCTGTTGACAGAGAACTCGCATTTAAAGCGCAGAAAAGATGCATCAGATCATTGTGTGGACTTAGGCAATTGGATTCATGTAAACCATATTTTAAAAAATTAGGTATACTAACTCTTCCTTCTCTATACATTTTTGAAATTGTTATCTTTGTTAAAAGAAATCTACAATTATTTAATAGTTTTAAGAGTATACGTCTGATGAGTAAAATAAGTTCAATGCCTTCAAAAACAGCGTTTTTCAGGAAAAGCGTACTTGGGATGGCTCCAAAAATTTCTAATAAGGTTCCGGACTCCATAAGAAACATAGAAGATTTAACAATTTTAAAACTAAATTATTTAAATTTTTAGTGAACAAATTATATTATACTGTTAATGAATTTATGTCAGACTGCAATTAATGGTAACTGCACATCCCATTGTGATAGTTCCATTAATAGCTATAAATGTTTGTATGCCTTGCGGCGCAACATGGTGATGAAACTGTAACATTCAAGATCTGTGCTTATGTACAATTCTACCTGTGTTGAACAAATAAACTATTTCTATTTCTATTTCTGTTTTTTTATCTTCATTTACTTATTCGCCAAAACTATTTCGATACGTTAAATAAATGTTCGTAAGTAAATGAGACAAAAAACGAAAGGGAAGAACGACGAATGAGTCCAAGGAAGACCGTGACGAAAAACGAATAAGACTTATTAAGAGAGAGACAAGATACAAAATTTGACCAAATAAGATAATGACGGATAGCGAACAGCACGAATAAAGAATGAGTGACGAATACAGAATGAGACGAGATAAGAATTAAACGGAAAACGAATGAGGCGAGATAATAGGATACCGTTGTGGTGTGCTGTGTAGTTATGTCAACAAGACTTCCCATGTTTGTCATCAACTCATCAATGACGTCATGTAAGTAATACTTTGTTAGGCAACCTGTTGCGCAACGAGTTCTTATGGCATTATGCCACTGGTAAGCAGGGCAGAAAGTATTTACCTCGTGTTCCCATACCTGGAGCTCCTAGCAACCAGGCGGTATGACGTCTACGGAAAAGTTATCCCGTTAATCCCTTTATTATTAGACGAGACTTACGAAATAGATGGGGTTCTATCTAATTTTGTACGAGGACGAACGCAAGGCTCTAAGCCCATTTTAAGGGTTAAGCCGATAAAACAAAATAGGCATCCACTGAGAAGTTGCTTGAAACTGTAACTTAGAACTTGAGTTAAAAATTGAGATGAGATCTTGCCTTACAGCACACTGAAATAGTTTTTAGTTAAAAAAAATGATTTCGTTGAGTAAACGTACTGTTGATGTAACTATAAATTAAAAAATTTAAAAACCCCCAACGCAATTTATGTCATACGTATGTCTGAACATAAAGTAAATGCCCATTACACGTCTAAGATCCCTTCCTCAGCTAACAAGAGCTGATAACTTTGAACCGGCTGAACCGATTTTGATGAAATATATCTAAGATCTATCGCCAAGAAACCTGCTTTCTAATAAAAAAAAACCGCATCGGTTCACCCGTTTAAGAGCTATGATGCCACAGACAGACACACACACACATAGCGGTCAAACTTATAACACCCCTCTTTTTGTGTCGGGGGTTAAAAAACTAATATTATTAGCACTTCTTACACCTTTCTAATGCAATAAGATTTGTAACGAAGGAGTCGTCATTTTATGATAGTTGCGATAGATAGCAGCATATGCAACAATTTGCGTATACAAGCGATCTAAGTTTCAAAAGTGGGTCGGTCGGTCCCGTGGTGCAATTGGTAGCACATTTGGATCATCTATACATATAATAAATCTGTAACAAGTCGGTGTCTGTACATTGAAGATATTTGAGAAAAACTGTCACTAGGGCTATTTATTAGCGCAATAGAACCCGAAACAATTATTTTTAGAATTATTGTCTGTTTGTCTGTTTATCTGTTTGTCTGTGCGTTTGTGCGCGCTAATCTCAGAAACGGCTTAACCTAGAAGGATGCGGTTTTCACTGATGTGTTGGTATTTTCTTGGATTAACATTTAGTGTTTGTTTCATTTCAATCGGTTAACAAATAAGAAAAATACGTCTATTTAAAAAAAATATCGAACAGTTTTTAGAAGAATTAATAAGCTGAAGAGTTTGTTTGTTAGTTGTTTGAACGCGCTAATCTCAGGAACTACTGCTCCGATTTGAAAAATTCTTTCAGTGTTAGATAGCCCATTTATCGAAGAAGGCTATAGGCTATATATCATCACGCTAACACCAATAGGAGCGGAGCGGAGCGCAAGAATGTTTCAAAATCAGGGGTTTTTGAAGTAAAACTTTTATAGGCACGCTTGACTTGGGAGTAGGTACGGTGGTGAATGTGAACGCGGGTGTGCGGGGGGTTTGGTGGGGGTAATTTTTTTTATATCGAGGAACTAAGGAGAGCCACAATTGATGCAAAAGCAAATTTGATAAAAAAATAAGCTGCCCAAATTACTAATTCCACGCGAACAGAGTCGCGGGCAAAAGCTAGTAAATAATATAGGGATTGGGAAGTGCAAGTACTTTATTGTCACTCCATAAGTAACGACCCACTGGTAAAGGTAAGAAAGTTATCAAGTTGCTAGAATATGATAGACTTTACTTTAGGTTCCAAACCGATTGCTGGCCCGTCTTAGACATCCATCAGTCTGCCTTTGAAGAGTGGATTGCCCCATTACTGAAAAGACCTAACCCGTCGGAAGTTAGGACATTTGTTTGATGGGGAAAATCAGCAGATTCAAGCTACGATTGTAAGCGGTTGGTGATTGATGTCAATCAATCAACTGATCCGCGTCCACCTATTAAGACGATTAAGACGATTATTTACGGAAGTTTTTAATAGGGAGAAATAATTATACACCTCAGTGATATATGCCTTGATCACACGTACCGAGTAAACGGGCGAGACAGTGCTCTCCGCCGAGTACTCGGTGCGTATAAACATAGCGCCGAGTGCTGGGCCGAGCGCTCTCGGCCGAACGAAGCGGCGAGACAGTAGCTCGGGCCCCGTTCTATCTACTAGGCCAAGCCATGGCCGAGCACGTATTAGGCACTGTCTCGCTCGCTCACTCGGCAGGTCTGAACGTTCACTGTTACACTCCACTCGCCACTCGGCCACATGTAGTCTGAACTGACTGTGCTAATTTTAAAACACGTGTGAACAGCTACTCGCTTACATCACTGTCTCGGCCGAGAAACATTTCACTGTCTCGTCCGTTTACTTGGTACGTGTGATCAAGGCAATGAGGGACACAACGTTTAAAATACTTAATAGGCTATAATCAACTAAAAATATGAGGTATGTACAGAAATGACATAGTGAGTGACAGACATTAATTGACAGTATTATGCCTTTAACCCCCCCCCCCTCCTATCTGGAGCTAACGAATCCCTTGTATAGTCCTGCAGATAGGCAGGGGCTCGATGTGCCCGGGTGGAGCGTATATTATACAGGGTAATTTTTTTTAGCAGTGCACTAGTTTTTGCATATGATTTTGTACTAAAATCAGTTAAAAAAAAATTCTTGCAAATTACGCTTCCGTTAGAGGGTCCGTGAATATCTTTAAGTTAGTGGAATCATTGAATCGGCAATTTTTAAGCTAGGGTAAAAATAATACAAATATATGATTAAGCAAATATTCAAATTTAATATTATGTCATATACTGTTTTAAACTTTCGTGATTTTTACTCATAATTACTAAACTAAACGGGACTTATCACGCACTAAATATTTATTTATTTACCTCGACGTTTCGGCCACATTGCAGCAACCATGGTCACGATTCAACTGAAGTGTAGGGTGTCAAGTTCGTTTAGCTGCACGAGTCTTTCGAACTACCCGCACTTGATCCCGATTAGAATCAGCACCCGTATCTCGAACTACCCGCACTTGATCAAGATTTTTTAACGGCACCCCATCACACCGACACACAACACTCACAACATCCGACGACCTCTCCGAACACTCCTGCCGAGGCCAACATTTGTTTATAACAGGATTCCACGCAGACGAAAGCTTATATCCATCCTCCCGATTAAAATTTTTGTGTTTTTTAATTTCAACCGCTTCACGCACCATTCTAGAGTAGAAATGACGTTCCGTTGACAGAATTCTAGGATTGTGCAGTTCAATCCAGCAAATGTTGGCCTCGGCAGGAGTGTTCGGAGAGGTCGTCGGATGTTGTGAGTTTTGTGTGTCGGTGTGATGGGGTGCCGTTAAAAAATCTTGATCAAGTGCGGGTAGTTCGAGATACGGGTGCTGATTCTAATCGGGATCAAGTGCGGGTAGTTCGAAAGACTCGTGCGGCTAAACGAACTTGACACCCTACACTTCAGTTGACTCGTGACCACGGTTGCTGCAATGTGGCCGAAACGTCGAGGTAAATAAATAAATATTTAGTGCGTGATAAGTCCCGTTTAGTTTAGTAATTATGAATATTATGTCACTTCAGTTTTTCACATATTATGAGCAAAAATATAATCGTATAAAAATATACCTAGCATAAATTTTGTTATATTCTGAAGCTGAAGTTTATTTTTAATTAGCATCTTTTTCTGACCATTCAATTTGTTTTTGATAATTTGAAACGTGGTTGTACATAATCCAAAGTCACACATCCTGTTTCACACCGCTTACACACGGTTTCTATTGGCTAAGACTAAGATACGTCTGTACGCAGCAAATAAGTAAGCCGCGACATGTCGTGGCCATTCGTACGCCAGATGCGACATTGACCTGTTGGTGGCACAGTTTTAGTGCCTACCAAAGCATATTATCTATGTAGGTTAGTCAACAGGCTGAATCATTATTTTACATGAAGCAATATGAATTGCCTGTGACTTCGTTTGCGCAGTTATAAATGAAAATTGTTCCCCCTTATCTCGGAAAATATTGAGCAAAAAAGTCGTCCCTTATTTCATTTTAGCGTCCACGGTTTCGATTTTCCCTACAAAGTTATTTTTTTTTCACCCCTTAAGGGTTGATTTTTGTTTTGACTTGCCGTATAATTTTTTTCACCCCATTAAAGGTTGATTTTTTTGACTTTCTGTATAAAATTTCGTTCCTTATTTAACCTCTTTACAAAAACAAAGAACACTAACAAAACTTTTATAATTTTGGATCTATAGCCCCAGCGGTTTCGATAAAAATTTTCAACCCTGTAGGGGCTGAAGTTCAAAATACGATTATTGACATAAATTTATATTTCCTATAGACACCTGAAATAAAATTTGTCATCTATAATTACATATAGGTATAGCGGGTCCGATTCTACATACAACATTTCATCCCTTTCTCACCCTCTTAGGGGTTTTAATTCCAGAAACACGTTACAAAATAAAAAGAAAACCTTGTGCGAAATTTCAAGTTTCTAGTCCCAGTAATTTTAGCTCATCAATCAATCAATCCAGTCAACGTCTGTATTAGTAAAAACAAATATATAAGACAATCTTCACGGTATATTTTACAATGAAATTCGTGTAGAGGTACACCGTATTCTCAGAACTACCGAGTACGGAGAAAAAAGTTTCATAAAAATCTGTCAAGCCGTCTCGGAAGAGTTCGATAACAAACACCGTGACACGAGATTTTTATATATTAGATTGGAAGAAGATTTAGCATCTGCGCTGAGACGCATTCCTATTTATATTTTTTATTCCTATAACGTTCCAGGCAACTTGAACGTACTTTTTCCGGTACATCCTTTATCCGGGATATGTCTTACCATCAAACGCAGCGCAGACACCCATTGAAGTGTGAACGGGTGGCAAAGATCAACAACAAAGTCCTGCGGCCGCACGCGGTAATTAGAGGCTGCGGTGCAGGAGCGCATTGGGTGGAACAGGGCGCGATAATGGGCTGTTCTTAGCGAAAATATCTAACATATTGTTTTAGTGGCGTAGTGATAGTCCAGTGGTTTGACATAAGGCCTCTCGAGCAGAGGGTCGTGGGTTTGAGTTCGGGCTCGCACTTTTTAGTTTTTCGGAATTTACTTGCGAAATTACATTTGAAAACCATAAACTTAACGGTGGAGGAAGCCTGCGAAGAAACTCAATGGTGTATGGGAAGTTCCCAATTCATACTGGGACCGCGTGGGAACTCATTTTGAGAAGAGGCCTCTGCGCTCCATTGGGACGTACATTTATATAGGCTGAGATGATTGATAATTATAATATTTTATACTTTTCCGATTTCAGCTTCCGTCTTCATCAAATCCAGTGATAAGTAGATGTAGGTATAGTGATGAACATTCCAAGAAATCGTCGTACATTGTCAGTGTTAGGTGCCGGTAAGAAATTAAGATCAAGTAGACTCGTATATTATTTTGCACTGAAGCAAGACATGGTTGAGGCATACAGTACTTGCCTAACTACTTAGTTAACTACGTGAAGGAGTTACCTAATCCACGCAACATAAGTTAGTGCGTGGCTACATTAACTTAGTTAATTCACTAGCGAGTTTGTACCCAGAACAAGTAGACTGCAATACAAGTAACGCAAGATAATAATAATATGCGACACTGCAGCGCGTCTGCTACGAGTATATTCGCGGAGGCACGCACAGATAGCTTTCACGCTACACTATATTCTGACTATTAATTAAAAAACGGCTGGTAAAACTTATAACACCTTTCTTTGTGTGTCGGGGGTTAAAAATCAACTTTGTCAAATTATAAAGTGTTCTAATGCTGAATATCAGCGCTTGGGTGCTACAAAAACGCTCAGTGTTATGCTGAGCCAGTATCCAATTGGCAACTGCAATGACACGCTCTATCTTTATCTTTCGTGTTGTCAATTTGTCACAATATTGTGTTGTGTTCTTGTAAATAATTGTATTTTCTTTTCTTTTAAAGAATTCAACTAGAGTTTAGAGTTAGAGAACGCGTTTTCCTTACGTCTATGCTGCTAAGCATAAAGTGCAACAGTTCTGCGCCTTGCTTGTGAAATTGGAGCAAATTGGCAACTTCAACAAAGAAAAGCGAAGTTAGCAGCTAACTACAGATGACTGGGCTCAAGGAGCGGAAGCTTTAAAGAGCTCTTGAACGTTTGCAAAGTGACGTTTTTGAAAGTTCTTGCCGTTATACTTTTGCATGTTGTTTTAAAGTTTATGTTTCTTTCGTCTTTGAACTGTTCAAGCTAAATAAATTGCAGGTTAAATACACACCGACCGACAGTTGGTAAATAAAATGGTTTAGTTAGTTAGAGAGTTGACACTTTTCAACCGACTACAAAACAGTTGGGTAAAAAAGGAGGAGGTTCTCAATTCGACTGTATGTTTTTTTAAGCTGTCAGAACGCGGCGGCATTGGAAATGTTGCGTTATTTATTTGCTAAGCCAACTGAATAACTATTTATCAATTTCAAAACAACTAAAAACCTGATTTTACAGAAGTAATGCAAAAATCTCGACTTTTTTATTATTTTTAATTTCACACTTTTTGATACAGTTCTCGCAAGTCACAAAGGTGAGCGGGCTTTATTTATTGCAATGTTATTACGCCTAATTTTGATAAATTCACGCGTCTTCACCTATAGCTTGGTATGACAGGATGACCTAGGCGAATTGGAAGTCTAGAGTAGAAGCCTTAGCCTATAGCAATGCGACACTATTTCAACAATATTTTAAAAACTAGAGTTCTGTTCTGAAATTCTAGACACATACAGTCAATTAAATAACACAAGGTCGAACAAAGGCCGAACAAAGGCCTTCTCTAAAGAATACCACAGCAATCAGTCTTGCGCTGTTCATGCCCATATCTGCCATAGCCATTGAGGAAGGGTCTGAGCAGTTGTGCAACGCGCGTACCGGTTACAGTGCCCCGTATTTGTTGTACGGTGTGCAGCTTGGGGGCGCTCGCAACACCGCAAACAACTGCCTTCTTCCTGGTTATTCCCCTAAATTCAAGTCTAAGGTGAATGAGCATTTACTAGGCAAGCGTGCTCCATCGTAAGCCTGTTCGCTTTCCATCAGGCGTGATTGTTGTCAAACGCAAGCCTATATTGTGTAAAAAAATATGTAATATCCAAACAGTTAATTATGCGGCCTTTTCACAGTCAGCCCATCTTGTTGGGGACCTTCTCACGCCACGTCTTCCGTTAACGCAAGGTGTAAACATATCAAACTCTATAAAATGCAAGGTATGGTTGACAGTATAACAGACAAGTATAAACACAGAAGAGGTTCAAAACAAAAGCTCTCAGTGTCAGCAGTCAAATATGATACGTAACATAAAATGTATCTTACTGTAAAACCTTCGTAACAAGACGTTATCGTTATCTGACATCTGAACTGCGGAATATTGGGCATTGACGCCATCGTAAAATGTTGCAGTATATGGGACCTTGACATTGTATGGCTATAGATGTATGAGACATGAACAAACATCCTACAGCTCCGTAATGGTTGGAATATCGGACCAATCGTCCGTAATCGTTGGTATCGACCATCAGGTCGATAGGGCCAAAAGGTTTTTGAATGGTGGGTGTCCACGGGCCGGAAGACACAGTGTCGGTAGGCCTCCAACAAAATGGATCGACGACCGGTTAAGGTTGCGGGAACGCGTTGTATGCGGATTGGTTTTCATTGTATTGCAATTATTTCATTTGTCCTTTTGTTCTTTCGTCTCCACGATTCCTGATGAAACTATTATTCGATTATTCGATTGATCTATTGTGTAACTCAATGTACACTTCCTTCTAATAACTATTGTCTCGTACTTCAAGCACAAGAGCTAAGTAATTTAAAAAATACGTTCGTTAGCCGGCGTATTACTGTATTGTTTGTGGACCCCATGTTCACTGAAGCGCCATTTGTAAGAAAATGATTGAAAGAGCTATTACGACAAATTGGGGCCCGTAGAGTCGTCCAGTCGTTATTTTGGGCAATTATCTCGAAACGAATTTTGTTTTAAATGGTTACGAAACGTCGTTTATTTATGATACGAGCATTGGTTGCATAATATTGATTAGATTCCTACAAAACTATAATTATTTTTTTACCCAAGACCCCTACCCAATAGTAAAAAACACTTTTTCTTCCTTCTCTTGATTTTTTACATTGTATTACAGTCGGGTCGGGCACAGGCCTCCTCTCAAAATGAGAGGGCTTGGGCCGTAGTTCCCACGCGGGCCCAGTGCGGATTGGGAACTTCACACACACCATTGAATTTCTTCACAGGTGTATACAGGTTTCCTCACGATGTTTCCTTTCACCGTAAAGATCATGGTAAATTACAAATGTGATTTCGCACATAAATTCCGAAAAACTCAGAGGTGCGAGCCGGGATTTGAACCCACGACCCTCTGCTTGAGAGGCCATAGGTCAAACCACTAGGCCACCACGGCTTAATTTAAGTATTGTATGTTATTTGGTAACTTTTTTGCCAATATCTGCATTGTAAGAAGATTCAGCACAATTCTACCTTTCAACATCCAAAGTTACGTTGAAACTTTAAAACATTCGACACGCCGCAGCCAAGTTCGACAATAAGAGGGTTAATGTGACAAAGAGCGTGTTTATCTTGACAAAGAACTTGGCCCGCGATACTTCATTACACCGCTGAGTTGATGTTTCTGTTTCTTCTTGGAGCCACACGTCACAGCGACTGCCAAACGCGCACTCATACATACATCAAACATGAAACATGTCGAGTTAAACTCGTTTTAAGACGATAGAACTATCCATTTCGATATTCAGATACGCACCCTATTCTTTGAAGTTCTTTTCACGACTCACGACTAATCTAATCACGACTTTCGATGTGACAATTATTAAGGCTCTAGAATTTGATCAAAGCTCTATTATTCTTGTTTTTTGTTGAACATGAACAAAATACATTGGCGACCATTAACAAAACAAAGGCTATTTTCTAGAAGACCATCAATTAACTCTGTTGAAAACATTACCTTTTTGAAAACTATTCGAGCATGCATTTTTTGTTTATTCGATAAAAAACTGACTGTAAAGTTATAGTTGTAACTGTTTCAATTTACAATTTAAACTACAATTTAGTGGACACTTGTCGCGTGTCCAAGTGCCCAAACAAACGGTCGTTGAGTGCTCAGACAATAGTGGAAACTGTTGACACTTGAACAATGGACTATCTATCTATATTGACTGTTAGTACGAGAGGTAATCCGCATCTGTTAGCAATGCTGAATACATTGCTTTGCCCTGTCAGGGTTTGTTTTGGACTTTTTTATTTTTTACGGTTCCGTACCCAAGGGTGAATATACGAGCGTTTTGACCACTTGGTTAAACCTCATAACCATTCGACGATTATTACTACAACAGAAGGACGAGTTGCACAAAATTTGATCAAACTAGATTCAGCATCGATACTGTTTTTGCTCAAATGGTAATGAGAAAAAAAACGCCGTAAAAACGCTGAATATTCACCCCCAAAGGGTATGGGACCCTATTACTGAGACTTCGCTGACCGTCCGTCTGTCACCAGGCTGTATCTCATGAACCGTGATAGCTAGACAGTTGAAATTTTCACAGATGATGTATTTCGGTTGCCGCTATAACAACAAATACTAAAAACATAATAAAATAAATATTTAGGGGGCTCCCATACAACAAACGTGATTTTTATGCCGTTTTTATAGATAATGGTACGGAACCCTTCGTGCGCAAGTCCGACTCGCACTTGGCCGGTTTTTAAGATCTTGTTAACAACACAACATAATCTTCTATCGGTGAAAATTTTAACTACCTAGTATAATTTACAGATAAAACGAAAGCACAATACTTATAAACTATATATATATACATATATGCTTAACTAGTGCATAACTGATTGCATAAAACCTTATGAACCTTGTTCACTTCGCCGCAAATGTCACTGCATTTATAGAAGCCTATAAAAACCTCGAGTTGGAACAATTACCTGTTAACGGAGCCAATCGATAACGCAGTATATAAATAGGATATCCGATGACCTGTGGTCACCAATGCGACGAGACCTGCGCCCCCCCTCACCCAGTATCAAAAGCAAGTGCGGAGGGAAGCGGGTCATTGAGTAATCAAGGGTCAATGTTTATTGGTGGCAATGGACTCGTAAGATTCTATTGTGACTTGATACAGGGGCTAAATTCAGGAACGGCCTTCACGGGTTTGGTAGCGGTAATCTACGGTAATTCAATCGTTTGGGTTGGGTTTGGTTTGAACTGCTATTCAGGAACGCCAAAAATCACTGGTTTGCGAGAGGTTTGGGCTGAGTTTGAGATGAGCCTTATTTATTTGTTTATTTATTTATTTATTTACAAAGCGAATTAACAGGAAAATAAGGCTCATCCCAAGCTCAACCCCTTCCTATCCTTTCCCAAACGATTGATTTACTGCTCGCAAACCGTGTTGGGTCGTTTCTGAATTTAGCCCCTGTTTGATGCAGATAACAAAATAAACATATTAGAGTTTCTCTCTTACTTCCCGCGGCGAATTCACTCTAACTAAGAGTACAAAAACTTAGATTTATTTAAGTTCAGATTAAAATAATAAAGCAGTTTACAGTTTCAACTTTAGAATCGTTTACTTTGTCCTCTAAGAAGTTTGCGCCGGTGAAGTTTTTTATACCCTCTGAGTCTGTGGTCTCGAACTTTTTTCCAGTAAATGCACAAGTGGCACCGATATACCAGCTGACGCCTTGAAATCTGGCAGTGAAGCGTTGGAAGCAGATTGGCAGTAGCACAGTTTATTAACTAAACTTCAAAAATTCCTGGAAACAGCACCGCTTCTACATATTTGACGGCTACCAGAGCAATTTATATTTATAACTTAGGGGCACGCGATTCTGCCGTCAAAACCTAATAATCCGTGATTTTCGCACTAACGTCGAAAAGCCAAAGGCTACTAGAAACAAAGGGAAGCTCAAAGTTCCATCTTACAGACTGGCTAAAACCAAAAAATCGTTTATGGGAAGTTGCATACGTTTTTATAATAAAATTCCGAAAACAATAACCGACCAAACGGATAAAAAATTCAAATCCATTGTGAAGAAAACATTAATATCTAAGGCGTAGTATAAAATTAATGACTATTATCATGGACAGGAATGTTTGGAAATAATTCCGATCCGCATCAATTGGTGATTCCTTGTCTCAAGTAGCGTATCTACTTTGTTAAAGTAAATTAATAACAATGTAGATCCTTGACGGATTCTTCTCATCAGGGTTTGTCCGAACCTGTGGTAGATTCTTCGACGTTCATAGGAGCATCAATTTGATGCCTAAATTGAATAAAGAATTTTGCCTTTGACTTTGAACGTTGATACAACGAAGTGAAATTATGGAAAACAAAGTGCGAATCACTTAATAATTCCACCTCAGAACAAAACAGTTTAACCTACAGCAGAAAAAAATATTTTCAACCCAATGAAAACATTTCAATTAGCAAGACACAATAACAATGTAAATTAAAACAATATTTGAAAAGCAATGTTCTCATAGAGCGACTAATATTAGTTTCGAACGAGCACTGTTCTGGTTTATTCTACTCTAAGCATTCAGCTCATCAAAACACCTCGGCTCATAACAAGCTCAACTTTATTCCCCAGACACATCTTTCCCATTCACAGGCGGTAGATTAGTGTAATGAATAGCTCGTATTACCATGTGTTTAAGGGGATTAGTCCGTAATGGGTATGGACCCATTAGCAATCTGTCTAAACGCTCGCGCTCGCATTCGCCAGAACAGGGACACGTAACAAAACGAAAAATAACTCTGAACCATTATTAACCAACCTTTAACCTACCACAGAATAACTAAAAGTACTAGCGTACAGAAGGATCACTCTCGAACAAAAGTCAACTTTAGGTATAAAAATTTGCCTACTCTTACGACCGTTAACTGCTTGCACACGAAATTAAAACTTATCGTGTGATACGAGCGTTCATAATCCGTTGGGCACCGCTGACCCGAAACCAAGAGCACAGGGTTCCCACTCGCCGATATTTAGGTACTTAGAGGTATATAAATCAAGAAAGATAACAGTGTGTATTAATTCAGTCAACTACCTTTAAACGCAACAGTATCTTTTATACGGATTATAAGATCGTTAAAAAGTCATTGTTTGTTGCAAAAATCACAGAAAAATGACGCGGCTAGCGTGCGACCCGAATGCCGAGCGACAACCTACTGTCATACGCCTGCCCGGGAGGCGCGCCGGCCGAACAACCTAAACTGCGGAGTGAAACACCCTGACCCTACTACAATACTACAAATAGAATAGGCTTCACGCGCAACTATTAAGTGGGTTATTGTTTTGTTCGTGTCTCTCCTGTGGACATGGCAAAAGTCTACAGTCAATTAAGTAGTTTTTAGTCAAGTCCACATCGGCGTAGCGGAGTCGCTAATTGTATGTCCACAGGGAGACAACTTTTGTTTCTTACGATGTGTATTGTCCGGTGTGTACTACATCATGGACTTCGTTAAAATTGCATAAAAATCAAAAATCATCAGCGCCAAATTTCATGTCTCTAATGCTAGCGGTTGCAATTTTTGGGATTTTTTCCCAATTCCGTGGGAATATTGCCTTTTAGATTGTCTAATCTGATATTGGACAGCGGATCCGGATATCAGTTGGACCAACAAAGCATTAAGTAAGTCTTCAGATATCAGACACACTTGTACCAGAGAGTATGAACTGCTGTTTATCAGTTGTCTCTGTCGAACTGTAATATGTAGGTAATGTAAATAGACAGTAGATACAGCTGCATGTAGAACTAATAATGAGTGAAATAATAAAATTATCGTTTATGCTTCCTTCAAAAATTTTGTCCCCTTTCCTTGTTAACTAATTCTACGATACAGTAGGTATTCAACAGAGAAATCAACAACCCATAGCTGCATTAACTCATTTTGGAAGTAATTAAATAGTCTATTTTTGTATTATTTTGCCGATAAAAATATCTTTATCTATAATAATTAACTTCGCTCATAGGTGCCTGTACTTCATTAGAAACTTACCCAATTTGTGCACCGTAATTGAGCTAAATTCAAAAAGGATGGGTACCCTATTAATAACTTTCTCGCCAACTAAACCAACCTATATTAATTGAATATAAATTTGCTATTCACTCCGTATCGTGTCCTACCCGCAAATATATTCTAAGACGACCCGAGTAGGTTTATTTGCAAATAATTTAATCTGGATATAAATATTTATTCACTAATTAAATATGGGTCTTGAGTCGGGATAATCTTGATGAGTTATTAATTATGCAATCGGATCGGCTGCGAGCTTGACAGTTGGCAAATGGTCTAAAAATACATAATTCATTTGCAAGTTTGCATCTCATCATGAATGGCAGTGATTAAAATGCTGACAACAAACTAATTTGCAAGTTAAGTATGAAGTATCTTTTTCTATTTATTTTTTTATTTTCTTCAACTTCATTTTTTTTTATTACTTTTACGGTCATCCCGTGAAACCATATATTTCAAACTAAATACAAACTGAAATATAGATGCACAGAAAAAACCCCAGAAAAAAGACCAATGCTGGGAATCGAACCCAGGTCCTCAGCGTTCCGTGCTGCGTGCTTACCCCTACACCATCACTGGTCTAGAAGTTAGCGACGAATCTTTCCCATACATCGTACACTTCAGTCTGTTATAATCACATTTAGGCAGTGATAAAGCGCATTTATGTTATGCCCTCTACCGAGAGACTTCAACACTCCTTCGGAGCTACCCGCTCACCTGGACCAAGAGATGGTGCTACTAGGCCAACTTTTACAAGTTAAGTATGAAGTATCTTTTTCTATTTATTTTTTTATTTTCTTCAACTTCATTTTTTTTATTACTTTTACGGTCACCCCGTGAAACCATATATTTCAAACTAAATACAAACTGAAATATAGATGCACAGAAAAAACCCCAGAAAAAAGACCAATGCTGGGAATCGAACCCAGGTCAAAACTAATTTGATCAAAAAAATGGCCGCCTGTTTGGAGTATCACCGAAATCGCATCAATTATTAATAGCTCAGTTTGTTTCTTCAAATATTTTTAATTCAGTTTTTTTTTAATAATCTCTGAGTGTGTCCGCTGTTAAATAAACATCTGTTTAAAATATTATTGACAACAATGCATGACATATTTAGCGTTAAAATAAATATGAAAAGAATAAAACTTTAGTGATTTTCACTCATGTTATTATTGTAACACGGACCTTTAACGGACTGAGTCTAAGTCCCTCAGTGTATTTCTGAGCCTCTTAGAAGTATAAGAACATTATGTAAGCCTGGGGTGCAATGGTCAATTTTACCTATGCTTTTTTTTTCATTCAAAAAATATGAATAATTTCGACCTTCAAGGTAACAAAGCCTTAGAACGAGCTGGCAAAGCATTCTAAATTGTTATGAAGTTATATCGGTTATAAAAAGACTGCTTAGTGCGCAAGGCACACAGAAGAGACGTGGGACGGGGGCGCGTCGCAGCCGCACAGCCCCTTGAATAAAGTTTCATACTAAATGTATAGAAGCGTCGCGATCTAAAGCAGACAGAAGAGACGGGGCGGAGACGCGGCCTGCGAACAAACGACGCGGACTGCGACGCGCCCCGGTCCCACATCTCTTCTGTGTGGCTTGCGCCTTAGATTGAAAGTCGCAAAATTCATTGGGGTGTGGTTACACACTGCAGAAGTTATCTTCAATTTTTTTTTAAAACTAAATCAAGTGGTCCTAACTTTCAACTACATTCTGGCATGAAATAAACGGAGAAATCTATGTTTTAACTCTCTCGGGTTACTTATGTGCCACGATGTGACCCTTGCAATAATAAAATTTGTTCTCACATTCTAGCCACATATTCAGTATTTTATTAAATTTACATAATGCTAAAAACCACAGAGTATAAAAAAAGTTTCGTTTGCAACCTTGTGAAGTGAGATTGTGGTTAATTAAAGAACAACACATGACCTGGACCGGGTTAGCCAACTTAGTAAATGAATACCCGTGCAGATTTAGAAAAACAAAGTCCACTTAAGCTACCTACCTGTTAAAGAGTTGGTTCATATACTTATTAAAATTACTAATATATTAAAACTGGCTGTTGCCCGCGACTTAATCTGCGAAGAATAGGGGTATAAAAAATAGCCTAAATACGACCTAATCTCAGACCTACCGAGTATAGAAAAAAAACTTTCATAAAAATCGGTCGATCCGTCTCGGAGGAGTTCGATGGCAAACACCGTGGCACGAGATCTAATATATAAAATTCTCGTGTCAATGTGTTTGTTATCAAACTCCTCAGAAACGGCTCGACCGATTTTATCTTTTCTCTATTCTGAAAATAGATCGTAGGCTGTTTTTTATCCCCTCCCCACATTCTCCGCAGACGGAGTCGCGGGCAACAACTAGTTTTTATATAAGAAGAAGCTATTTAAAAGGACCAAAATATTTTGGATGCATATTGTGATAATAGTATTTTATCTGGACTAAATAGAGTCAAAGTTACAGAACAAGGATAAAATCAAAGGATCTGATTTTGTTCCCTTTTCAGTATTTGCTGCGTCATTACAAACAAAAGCCAATCGTGGCTTTAACAATGAAACCATTGGAAATTAAATAACTTTAAGTGCATTCTGTTGTATTTCCCACAGCGAGTTTTAATGCCCGTGGCTCCAATAGGAGCCGAGGTTCCATACAAACGGGGAGCTCCGGTTACTCTCACTATAATTCGTTAAGCGGGTGTTGGTGAAGTTGGTCGTATTGTCTGTCACAAAGTTTGTTTTGTTCCGGAATAGTGAAGTAGTTGTTTAATGTTAAAAATATACACAAGAAGGTTTAACAACTTAGGTTACTAAATTATGGTAGGTATTCAAAAGTGAAACAAAACATAAATTCAACTTAAAGTTATTGTGTACCTTAAAAAAATAAACTAAAACATATTATGAAAAGGAATCCCCTTAGGCATGGTTCCGAAAATACTGGCAGCGTAAGCTATTCCTTGACTGAGATAGCTGCCAGCTCTTCTTTAGTACCTACACTGCGTCTTTTGGTCCTAGAACCTTTTCCCCTTTGGCCCATCAGTTCTATGAGCGATGTGCCCTGCCCACTGCCACTTGAGTCTGCCGATTCGTCGAGCTATGTTATTGACTTTAGTTCTAGTGCGGATTAAGAATGTAAATTTTCATTTATTAATCAAAGCTTGACAGAATAACTAAAACAAAATTTTACAAAACTAAAAATTACAAATAAAAAATACAGGCCGCATTGGGCAATGCCAAACTTAGGCGCTGGGCTAAGAAGGTACCAGCCCTATGATCGCCTGAGACGCCGAAGAGCTTGTCCGACACTTCTTTCACAAACTTTTTTGTGTCGGACGACCATGGGCCCAAAGTTTCTATTGCAAGTGCCGCAAATATGTAGTTGTTCGAAAGAAAAGTGTATTTGCGGCACTTAATAGTTTGGGCCTGCTCTGCGGCGGACCCAGGCTTCCGTGCAGAAACGTTAACGTGGGACGGAGCCAATGTGTCTACACAGGTGACGTCCCACGCTAAGGGGCGGCCCAGACACCAAGGCACTAACGTACAACCATCGGGCCTCTTTCCGTCGGTGGCAGAGTCCGTCGTCCAATGTCGCGGGCACAGAGACAGTGGAGAGAGCTCGGCGGATGATGTCGTTAAGAGTGGCGTGCCTAAAAAAGCGACCCACACTCTGGTGACAAAAAAGGCCATGCCGACCTAAAGTGTCCACTGTCTGACCGCAGCGGCAACAAAGGTGTGTTTCACAAATTTTAATGCCCAAGCGAAGACAGAAGGATACGGGAGGGGAGCGCGTGCAGCCAGTGACCTGATTCCCGTTCGGATACCGCCAATATTCTGGCTCGTTCACCCGGGTCAGAGCAATCCTCCAGTAGCCGCTTGTGATTCATTTAAATATTAATCGTATCCCAAGCGGCTTGGCTGGATTTCTCTGACGGCAAACACTCACCTGGATTACAACTCCTCCAAGCTGTTTCTGCATCCTTTAAACACGACACCTGAACATCAGAGGCTGAGGTAAGTTTAAGAATACCGCTGATGAGGGTGAGCGTGCTATTAAAGGAAGACAGAAAGGCAGGGAGTGCCAGGCTACTGGTTGACCGGATTCCTAGGCCTCCAAATTTGACAGGCAAGATTGCTTGGTCCCAGCTGGAGGGAGTAAAGGTTAAATTTGTAATATTTTGCTGTTTCTTTTAAAATTTCATCATGCGGATTTCATCATTAACCATCTCATATGATAAATATCTAAATCATCTTTCCATCTCCGCTTCGGTCTCTGGTTGATTACAAAATACTTATGCACGCCCAAGCTATCGCAATTAGCTGACTCACATCTCACTGATCCCCATGTTTCCACATGTATAATCAGGAACGTAAACGACGTGAATTTATTACGTAAGTATGTGCCGAAGAGTGTTTGCTCTCGTAAACTCAAGCAGCGCATGTTTGAACAAACAAATAATTTCAGCCGATGATACCGCTCTCGTCTAGCGTTATGAAATATCTTAATGGATCTGACTCGATGATTTTCGATGTTTGCTTGGGGTATTTAGTTTCTAATACGACGATTTGCGAGCGAATATATGGTACGGATCGCTATTGACATCTGACTTGTTAATCCTGCCGCCAAATAGCTTGAACCGCTGTCTTCAAATGAAATGCTGGTATGGTCAATTTACCTGTTGAGCAACTTACTCTGTACATATTTTATTTCAGCCGTGTAACGTCCTCCCATCCTAGGTGTGACTAGCAAGGTACACCTTTGGGCGAAAGCTTAACGGCTATTTGTTGTCATTACAAAAAACCTTATTTTCCTCTCCTTTCCAGCACTATTTCACAAAACTTCTATGATTTTTATTGCCGCGATTATTTAATTTTTCGTTTTAGTCCGCGCAGGGTTGTAGGTAAACTTGGCAAGTGAGATATAGTAAATTCACGGACACAAGACAAACAGATCAAAGACACATTCTATCTTTAGCTTTCGTGTTGTCTTTTGTTTTGTAAAAATATTGATGTGTTGTTGTAAATAAATGTATATTTCTTCTTCTTCTTTCTTAATCGAGTTTAGGCGCTTATACTCGTATATCTTGAATTGAATAACAAGGCTAAAAAACACGGCACAATTACAGTTATTGATCGTAAAGTCGCGGAATTGGATGGTTCGTCATCTTAAAGTCAATTTTTGCCTGTAGATGTGCTGTTTATGTCAAGGAATCACACGAAATTGAATGGATGTTTACAAAAACAACATAACTGACTAGACAAGTTGACACTTGTAGAGAAACAATTTTACTCACAAGAGAGTGTAAACCAGTCTATTCAGTTATGTTGTATTTGTAAACATCCCTCCCTTCAATTGCAATGATGACATTGACAGAAGCTGTTAGCATTTATTTTAATCGTCGTAAATAACCGAATAGCTTTTCAAGCAGGTCAAACAAAGGTTTTAAAGCTCAACTAGGCATTCATAATCAACAAAAAATTATACCTTGTACTCGTATGTCACAATTTACTTTAATAGAATTAGGTACCTACTTTAATTTTTTAATACTGCTTACATGCAAATTAGTACAAACTATAAATGTGGCTCCGTTTCAATTTACCCAATTCGTTCTCGCATACGAATAGCGTCGGCATACGTGGCGATGCTGCTTAATAAGGCCCGCGCGTGCGAGAGGACTGAATTAAACTAGATTTTAGCCCAAATATATGGAAAATTACAACTTCGAAAGAGAAGTTAATTTGTGCCCTGCTTGAAGCCGGATAGTCACACTATGAAGCTATAATACTGCGTGCTCAATACGAAATGGTGACACGTAATTTAGATTTGAATAGGTAGGTACAAAATGAGAAAGTTGGCAGTTGTTTTAAACCACTCTTAATGCTAATTAATAGAGACAATCTGAGAGGAAGCTTGTGTCCTGCAGTGAGAGAATGTGCACATAGACGGTGCTGCCAACTGGTGCCATCAATTTGAATGTCTTACCCTGATAAGTTTCTTTTACTGTCTGTGTGTCTCTTCTGTCGCATTAGTGCTGCCGCCTATAGTTTGCACGTTCCCTTGGTGAAATTTTTAACTAGATTCATAATTAGTATTACTAGGTCAGTAAATACTGAACAATATAATGCATTAACTCAATTAAGTAACAAATAAATAAGAATTGTAAGACATGCGGGACGGGGCTCATGTTTGCATGGTTCATTGCTCAAGCACCTCAAATTAAATAAGACTAATTATAACAATTAACATAGATTGACCAGTTTCAAGCTAAGCAAAGTTTATGCAACCAACATAGGACAACCATGGATAACTCAAGTATTTATCAAGCGAGCTTTTGCTACCGTTATTCGAACCCGGGACGTCTCTCATAATAATTTCATCCCCCACAATTTTCTGAGAAACGATGTGATCCTATATCTAAAATCTCCTTTTATACAGGGTTATTTGTAATTCACTGACATCCTCTTAACCCTGAATTCCTATCACTCAAACAAATGTTTTTTGTTTTACGACTTTTTTAAATGAAGGACTTTTTTAGGGTTCCGTACCTCAAAAGGAAAAAACGGAACCCTTATAGGATCACTTTGTTGTCCGTCCGTCGGTCCGTCCGTCTGTCTGTCAAGACCCTTTTTCTCAGGAACTCGTGGAGGTATCAAGCTGAAATTTATATCAAATACTCAGGTCTACTGTCCCTTGGAGCTGTGAAAAAATCAAACTTCTAAGCCAACGCAATCAAAAGATACAGCCGTTTATGCCGCAAATTTCCGCATATTTTCGAAACTCGCAAGGGAATCAAAACCTACAGGGTACTTCCCATGAACTCAGAATTTTGAAATTTGGTACGAAGCAAGGTCTTATAGCACAGATAAAGGAAAAATTGCGAAAAGCATAATTTTTTTGTCTGTCTGTCTATATCAGTAACCAATCTACAATGATCCCACACTGCGCACATTTTGCTTAGGAGCAGGGGTCTGCTAAGACTGGATGTTCATAGATACATATAAATTTGTACGGAACCCTCGGTGCGTGAGTCCGACTCGCACTTGGCCGGTTTTTTTTCCCATACAAATACACAGAGTATCGTAAAAATAAGAGGTAATCTCAAATTTTCAAAACGTTATTACACCAAAAATATTACGTCATGACAAAAGCCGTAAAACAAAAAAAAACATTTGTTTGAGTGGTAGGAGTTTAGGGTTAACAGGATGCTAGTGAATTACAAATAACCCTGTAGAGTTGCGGAACCCCAAAACCTATGTAAATACCATTAAAAGACGCAACTTTTTGAGGCGGTCGGACCACCTCTGACGATACATTATTGAACAAATTTTACGTTAGGAATCCATTTCTTCGGAAACTAGCAGATTGAGTTATCGTCCCAAACCGTTTACCCTAACAATATTATAATACCTTTCTCGATACCCAAAATTGTTCATTCAATGGTACAGAATAGCATTCCAGTAACTTTACGACGTGACACGTGGAGGAATGGTTTAAAAAACGGTGTAGTTTTTCTCTGATTTTGGAAATTGCTCATTTTTGTTCAGAATCAAAAACATTCATAGACAGTTCACATAAAATGTCCAAAATTTCCACCACCTAAGGGCAACTTGCACGCTCTGGGGCTAAAAATTAAATCGTTAATCCTGAGTTAGGGATAACAGTTCCTTATTTTGACACTACTTAAGTAGGAACTGTTAACCCTGGGTTAACCTAGTTAACCTTGGTCAGCGCAAGTCCACCAAAAAATAGGAACATGACATTTCAGTCATGGGTATTCTATTATACATATTTAACGCAAATTAAGATAAGATATTGACAATCCTCAGGAAATTCTCTTTTTTTTCTCATTTTGTACAAAATTGTGGGATTATATTACTACGAAGCTTGAGGTCCCGGGTTCGAATTCGTAATTTGTTTTCTGCTTAGTTTGGGACTAGGTCAATTGATGCCAATCATCCCATGGCTTATTTATTTATTTTTAATTCAACTCTAGGTCTACACCTAACTGTTAAAGACAACGAAATCCCGAGGAAAGGCTTGTAAATTATAAAACCTAAAAGTCTAAATAAAAGACGGGATTAATTTAAACTAATACCAAAGTATCACCCACAATGTTCTTCCAAAGTCTTTAGCTGCCGATATCAACGTCTAGTAATTCGTGAAGCAATTAATTCAATCTAACAAACCGATTGTTTCAGAGCTCGTCAACTCGTCAGCTAATGGCGCGACAGGCCCATAGACTCGATTATCGAGCTTACGACGATTACTAATCGATTCGAGGATTTGGAGGAATCAATTTAAACGTGGGAAGTTGGTAGTTCGCGGGATTAGCGGATACGCTACTCTAATTTGAGACAAGATTGCGGCGAAGTTTTTCTATGACAGAAAAGATGGTGTGAGTTACAAATTTAAAAAAAATATTTTGAGACACTATTCGGTACAGTCGAAGGCATATTTATCTAGATTGACACGCCCATCATGTCAAATACATACTTACATGTAAACACCAACCTTATGGTTAGTGACATAGAGTTGTATATTTTTGACGCCTTGATTTACTCAAGTACTGGCTAAATCATCCCGGATTTATTAAATATTAAATGAGCAGCTAGATACTTAAGTCGTGGTAGCTTGCGGTTTGACATATGGCCTCTCAAGCAGTCATGGGTTCAAGCCCGGACTTGCAACTCTGAATTTTGCGGAATTTAGGTGCGAAATTACATTTGAAATTTACCATGAGTTTTACGGTGAAGAAAAACACCCAAAAACACCTAAACCTGTAAAGAAATTCACAGTTCCCAATGGACGTGACGTGATGAACATGATGACACCATTTTTGTTATGATTATTCCTGCAATCTTGCAGGTTTGCTTGCTGGAAGTTTATACGTATTCTGCTTAATTATATTCTTACCACAACTTCGACGTATTTATTTATTGTCCAAGTCACTTACCTGTAAAAAAGAAAAGACATCAAAATATTGTATAAGTTAGCTACTACATTTTTTTTTCAAAGATTATACATATATTTTCTCTTAAGAGGGTACGATGCGCACCATTTCTCCATACAAACGTAATCCCCTGTTTCCTCCCTGGATAATGGATTTAGAGCCAATTTTTTTTTACTGTGTAATCTGTATCTACCTTAGCTATGCCCCTATGTTTCGTTTTTTTCCATATTTCAATTAACATAAGAAATATGAGCTTTCAAAAACTGAAAAAATTGCCCAATTTCAACGTCATTTTCAGACACTCATCAGAAAAGAATCCCTGATATAAACAAAAAAAGGAAAACATAGGGGCATAGCTAAATTTGTCCTCTAATTATTTTTGGAAAAAATATTTTTTTTGGTCCAGTTTTCGAGAAGAAAACAGGGGATTACGAAATGCTGTTTTGATCAATTTTACGCGCCTAATAACGGTCTGAGCTGCAGTTGTCCCGCTCTCGCTGTACTGACACGGAGGGGTTCGGGCGAGACAGCGACATTTCATTAAAATACCTATTTCTCAAAAGTCTCTCAGCCATCGTACCCTCTTAAATGCCGGCATGACCATACCGAAGAAACGTCCAAGTTCCAGTCAGACCCACGAAAGGTTTCGTACCACTGACTGTTAGAAATTTCAGACGGACGTGGCGTAACTGTAAAGGTTCCTTATTAGAACTATGAAACCCTTCAAAAGAAGTAACTATGGCAAGAGTTACTTTAAAGTTAATCAAAGTTCCAAGAGACCGCTAAGTTGTATTTAAAAAAGAAACTTTATTTTCATCAAATATTCTCATTAATAAAAACATTTTTGAAAAGAATGACATTAATTACACAGCTGTACTTGTTTTCAAAATTAAATAATTACGTCAGTATCACTATAAAATAATTAATCTGTACAAATAATTAAATTTAAATAGAAATATGGATGGCGACGACGGGGTAGGCCCAGACGGCGGTGGCGGGACGACCTGGATATATTTCTCGACGACTGGCCTCAGGCTGCTTGGGATCGGGAGAAATGGAGGATATGGGGGGAGGCTTTTGCCCAGCAGTGGGACATCAGTCAAGGCTAGATAATAATAATAATAATAATGTATTTATGAATTTAAGCATGGCTACGGGCTTACGTCGCGCCGTAAGTCTGCGTTCCACCGTCACCACCTTGATGAATATACATCTACAACTGTGCGTTTCCGTCGGCATTTTCTGCCACGCACAGTTAAATTGTGGAATCAACTCCCGTCTACGGTGTTTCCAACTAACTATGACATCGGGTCCTTCAAGAAAAGAGTGTATTGCTTCCTTAAAGGACGGCAACGGACTAGTGACCCTTCTGGGGTTTCTGGTTCTCATGGGTGGTGGTGATCGCTTACCAACAGGTAACCAACACTTACCAAAACAAAAAAAAAATTGCAACACTTGTTATAAAACCTAATAATCCTATTCTAATTTATTGAATCAGGCGTTACTTTGCGGAGGTCCATATTAATGAACTAAAACAAGTACTTTGCTCACCCGCGACCTTACAATAGTTACGTTTATGCAAGAAATGTGCGTTCATGCAGTTCCTCCACCTCCACACTGTACGAACACACACAAATCACATAAACCCAACCATCACCACCACCAAGCTACACTGACGCGTTTCGAACTCAACCAGAGCTCATCTTCAGAGTTACCACAACCGTATGCTATGCTACCAAATGTTAAACTAACAAACCAAAACAAATGTTTTTACTTGTCACTGTAACTTCTCAAGTACCCACTTTATTTTTCTTATTCTCAAACTACCCCTTTTATTGACATATTTAAAACTACCTTGAATTTTTTGTTTATTTATTTATAAGGCATATTTAATTAATACTAAAAAAATAAATAAATATGAATTTGAACAGTTAGTATTAATTAAATATGCCTTATAAATAAATAAACAAAAAATTCAAGGTAGTTTTAAATATGTCAATAAAAGTTAATTTTTGTGGGGTAGTTTGAGAATAAGAAAAATAAAGTGGGTACTTGAGAAGTTACAGTGACAAGTTAAAACATTTGTTTTGGTTTGTTAGTTTAACATTTGGTAGCATAGCATACGGTTGTGGTAACTCTGAAGATGAGTTCTGGTTGAGTTCGAAACGCGTCAGTGTAGCTTGGTGGTGGTGATGGTTGGGTTTATGTGATTTGTGTGTGTTCGTACAGTGTGGAGGTGGAGGAACTGCATGAACGCACATTTCTTGCATAAACGTAACTATTGTAAGGTCGCGGGTGAGCAAAGTAATTATTTTAGTTCATTAATCCTATTCTACTTATATGCGTGCGTGTATATGTATTTGTTACGGCTGGACAGATTTGGAAGAAATTCAGTATGTAGATAGTTCACGATTCTGGAAATGACATAGGACTACATTTGGAAACCAAAATTAGATTAAAAAAAATAAAGGGGTGTTAAGTAAAACTAACCTGATCATCAAATGAATTATTCCGGATTCACTTTGAGACTCCTTATACTGGTGAATTTTGGACAAATAAAACCCTAAACCCTAAAGTTCCCAATCCGCACTGCGCCCGTGTGGAAACTACGGCCCAAGCCCTCTCATTCTGAGAGGAGGCCTGTCCCCTGCAGTGGGACGTCTATAGGCTGGGATGATGATGATGAAAACCCATCCATTTTATGCGAAATAAACGTCTAATTATTATTATTATTATGTTGGTACGGATTTCCGATCACGGGCCCATGGGGAGCCGGTCAGTTGAAAGGCATTCATGGGGCCGAAGCCAACATGAAGAGGCCTTTGGTACCATATAATTATTATTATTAACCCTAAACTAGTCAAACTTTATTTTTACATAAAACTCGATCAAGTTATTACTAAATCCTTCAATTATTCAAGCTTGGTATTATTTTCAGAGATAAATTTCAATTCGAACTCAACAGAAAGAACCGTGACTGTATCCATGTAAATATCGTACATGTGTCCCGTATTTGCTTGGACCAAATACTATAGTTAGATTAATGTGTTTGCTCCAGTTGCGAACAAACCAGCGTGCCGAGTACATAAAGTAGGTACGTGTTCTAGCCAAAATTTTATAAATTTATAAACGTCGCTTAAATTTCTTCCTTAATTTTTCAACTGTAACTGGACATATTTTTCTTTGACTGCAATTATGTTTAATAAGCTCTTGATATTTCGGCGCATCTACTAGGTATATTAGTACTATTATTTATTATCAAGGGTCGGAAAACTCCCAACATTTTACTTTTGAGTGTATAACGATTCGAAGAAGTTCTTTCACCGTCTACGGATGTCATTGAAGCGTATTGTAATATTGTAAGGAAGTCTTTACTGCATGAAACAGGGTTAGGTTTTTAAAATGACGGCAGTTTTTCCGACCCTTGCTTATTATATTAGAACTAAGTATTAGATAGATGACATCTACCTGTAATCATGTCGAAATATCGGGAACTCATTTAAGGTAATCACCGTCTAAATCTCGTAAAAATATGTCTAACGTAATCAACCGTAAACAAACGTGTATGTTGTAAAGGGCTTGTGTGACAAGTAAACGTAATTATCTAATATTTAATTCAAATATTGGTTTAAAATAATGGAGTTAAAGTACTGGCTAGAGTAGTTGACTGTTATTGATTTTATCGCTCATTATTCGGTTGTTTTTGAAAATGTGACTTTTTTGTAATAGCAGTAAAACTCATGATGATTAAAATACTTAAAATCTGAAAAAGGGTATAACATCAATAGAAACCATCATACAAAAGATACAGCTATTTTTACCCCAAAAAGTCAAATTACAATAGTTTTTGAAACATCGACGTAGTTTGATGTTGTTTATTCCAGCCTCCGACAACCCACCAAAGTGCTGACCTAATAGTGTTAACTTTTGATTATTAGCAGGTATCGAAATCAAATAAAACTTCAGTGAAATAACATCGAAATTGAAGTTATTTGGACTAAGGAAGCAATTATGTTGTTACTGCTCATAGCGCTGACGACGTTCGGTAAGTCCAGTTTGATTGTTTTATAATCGATAACGCTTAATTCGAGTTCACTAACTAAAATTAATTAACATACCTACCTAATGGGTCATACACAGCGTATGGGTCCTACAAGCGTAAAAAGCAAAAGTTTTGTCTCTCCTGTGGACATAATATTAGCAACTCCGAGTCAGCAAACTTAAGATTTATTTGAATAATCCGAAAGTTGGCAGGTTGGTAGGCATGTGGGCAGGACTCGACTTTAAAATATTGGCTATAAAAAAAACCCTTAACTTTTGCCACGTACGGTCGGCCAAGAAAGTTGTCTACCAGTTTTGACAAAAGTTTCTGTGAGATCAAAATATCGTTAAGGTTGACTTTTCAAACCGAGTGAAGTATTTAGTCACTGTCAATTATTATTGCAAGAGAAAATCGACCTCGTTGTATTATGACGTGCAAATGAACTTCAACCGTAGGGTGGTAGACAAAATTTTTGGCCGATGGTACACAGGTGGAACGCAAACAAAAAAATGTGTAAGATCCTAATACAGTATTGGTCTGTTAAAAATAGTATAATACAAATGTTCAAAATGAATTGTCAGTTTCTTGCATTAGCATTCCAAAACAGCGCGAAAATGGAGTCTTAAGGTCATAAGCTACCGCGTGGAAGTTAGTTGGAAGAAAAAATAATACTTTTACAATTTACTAATAGTAACTTAACTTTGTAATCAAAAATAAAAAAGTTCATTAAGTTATAAAATTCCGAAGAAGACAGAAATTCTTACTAACTTATACTTAGTAAACAGCGAAAATCAGTAGAAAAACCATAACGTCTTCATTTAATCCTGAAAAAATATTTGTGTTAAAAATAAGTAGTATACCTACACTCTGTACCTAGGTATATCTTCACCCGCACCCAAAATAATTGTTTGGTTTAAGCATCTACTGTAAGTAATGTTACTTTGGCATAACATCGTAGATCTGTTTTGAAAAAAAAACCGATTGCGTAAAAATATTTTCTTATTTATCCCCAAAAGTAGCCCCCATGTTTAAAATTCATTTATACACGTGACACGTCCATCTTTGGGTCACTAACTTACATATGAGAACCAAATTTCAACTCAAATTCAATTGTAAATTTTGAAATCGTACTTAGTTAGCAAGTGATTTCCGTAATTTGTGTTTGCTGTGTAATTATCTTTCCCACGGGAATTTCAGGAAAATATATAGGTACCCTATGTCTCTCTCGTAACTGAGACTAATCTAATGACACCTAACATCTTAAAATCCATCGCGTTGTTTGAGCTGCTAACGATATAAATAAATACATACGCTCGAGAAACATGACTTTCCTTCGGTAGTCAGGTAAAGAAGACAATATCCCAATCGGATCGCGTACCACTACGTAGCAATATTTTGCTTGTCGCTGTTTGAGCAACGGATCAGGTCGGATCATCGCCCACGGTTAACACAAATTAAACACGCCCGGATTGCAAACATGACGCCATTTAGCAGAAAAAATAGGCTTACGGTGACCTGCCTGTTATCCTTTCTTTGTTGTCTCGTGGGGAAATAAAATGTCGAAAGGGTTTCGGTTAACTTTCTCTTCTTCAGATAGGAGCATTGCATTTTGAAATATATTTGTTAAGTGCAGCCATATAAATTTACACCTTCCACCATTATGGTCTACGTAAGAATTAGCAAGTTTAAGACATGATACACGACAAGACAAAGAGCACAAAATTAATAAAAAAATACTCCTAAGCAATCGAGTTTAGCAAAGACACAAATAATGTGTCTATTTTCGGTATTTGTGTCCCATAAGAAAGACAATTAACATTGAGAAGCTCAAAGGCTTACACAAAACTTTTTGATTATTTACATTCTTGTGTTAAATTTCCCAGACATTACGCATCGGCGTATCGACACTGAAAGCGGCTTGATTAATAAATAAATATCATTGGGCAAATTAACACCAACTGACCTAGTCCCAAACTACACAAAGTACCAACAAACTACCTACGATACCTACGATAGGTACTAAACCAAGCAAGGGACAAACATACTTATGTGGATACATAGGTATATTTATATATGAAACACCTAAAACTCGAAAACAAACATTAGCATGTTTCATAATACAGCTCGAACCGGTGACCCAAACTTCTCAGTCAGGTTCTCTAACCACTAGAATATCCGGTCGTCAGACGGAGTAGGTCATCTGTATAGCTGTGATATTCTGTTAAGCTATTAGCCTGTTACTTAGTGGATCTGCTAAAGTCTTTGTCAATCATCAACAGTAGCACCACAATATTTGCGCTCCCTTTCGAATACACGTTCGCAAACGCAACAGTATATTTTCCACGATTAACGTAAAATATTTATCCATTCGTTGTTTGTCACACTAAGCCCTCACGTAGCAATATAATAAAATAAGCGGCAAGACAAACAGGCCGTATATTATTTATGCACGTTCGTATTTTTCACGTTATTTACCGGCCGAATTTAAATGGTGAAAATATGGACCGACGTGGCTCGTGCGTGAAAAAGGTGCGTCCGATGGTATTTTCCGGGCCACTATTCACATTACTCTAGAGCTGGGATGGCGAATCCATGGTACGTCTGTTTGCCACAAGTGTTTTTTACCTGACGCATTGTATGTACGTAAGTGAATAAATATTTTTTTCTCAAACATCCAAGGAAATGTGGTCCTTATAGTCGTGACAATAGAACACGAAGTATGCCATTGTATAGCAGTTGAGGAAGATTCGTTCTAATTTCAAATTAGACGACAATAATGGAATTTCATACGAACATTGCTGGCCAAGGCCAGCAAAGAGATTGTCTTTTGTTTTAGTGGGTCGTATTTTCTTTTATTGACTATCAATGACATACTGCCAATTAAGAAAAATTTAGTTTGTGAATTTACTTTTTAATATCTTACTTGGCTAGATTTAATAAAATAAATAAGGATTGGCGTTTATTGTTAACAATTTATTAAAATAACCAATTAATAAGGTCGTAATTTTTTAATAAATATAAATCATCTCAAGATTTTGCGTCACAAACATTAACTGGAACAGCTTACAAATAAATTCCTGGAAAAAAAATATTTTGGCGGGAATCAAAAAAAAAACAATTTGAATTAAATATGAATATATAAGTTGAACATTCGTGTCATTTCCTTGGATTTATTTGAGAAAAGCACTATACAAGCCTTGGCCACGAACAGGGATTGCCGGCCTCGTATCTCTAGATGGCCTCGTTAACACTCGGCCATCTATTACTACTCGGCCGGCAATCCCCTATTTCGCGGCCGCTGCAGTAATGTACTATTACATAACTGCTTTAAACTTGTGGTTTTACTTCAATGGAAGAATAAAACAGCCTCTTTCGTGTCCTGTAAGTATTTTAAATCTCTTTATAAGCAAAGTATCCATCATGAAGATGATAGGGGACAGGCTGGACTGCCCCTACTTGCTTCGCTGCAGTCGGCTACATGCGCCGTACTCCCCTAGTGTATCTTAGGATTTAGGTATTAGTTAAGTATTTCAACTAACATTATTAGAAGTAAGCTTTACTAACAATCTATGAGTGTACATTACTTGAAATAAATGATTTATTATTATTATTATTATATGTGTCAAATTGGAAGTGTTTTTGTTTATTTTCACTTAGTATAATAATGAACTTGCAGTGTGATTTTTGGTATTCATTTGCCATTAAGATCTCGAATATATTTCACGTATAGTTCATAAAAATCTGTTTTAATTCCTTGTTTTCTTAAACACAGTGTCTTCGAATAGTTCAATTTATGTATAGAAATTGCAATAATAGAACTTTGTTTCTCAATACTTCTTGACCCGGGACCAAAATATTACCTTTAGTGTAAATCTCTCCCCTTCAATCCCTGCCTCAAATGACATTATAATATTATTTTCACCGTACACGGCTTCTCTATTAGCAGAATACCTATTAGTACCAAATTTAAATACAAATGGGTGGATGCGGAACAAAGCGACGCATTAATTTGAAAATTATGTAGCTGGCAGTAGAACGATCGCATTATAGTGAGAACGTTTTTAATAAGTATGCAAGTACATATATCGTATTTATAATGTTAATTGATTATTAAAAAACACGAATCAAACCAAAAACAATACATTTATTCTAAAAATAGAAAAGCCTCTTTTACATGACTGTATAACATCAAAATTTTCTGAAATTATGTCGTCGGCAAGAAGAATGCATCGCAAAAAAACCGAAAAATAGAAATATACTACGGCACTACAATTGGCTAAGTAAAGTTTTTTGAAGAGATGCTAATTATATTTTTTTTCGACAGTGGTCGACTTCAACGCCAAGAAACTGCAGCTGTTTTATTTTTATCTCCTTTTATTTATTGGAAATATTTTTTAAGTGTTCGAGATGACATTTGTGAGATTTTATGGCTGACAAGCGGTTCGTGCTCAGTACTAAGAAGAAATAGAAAAAAAAAACGAATTCAACTGTCGCTTCTGTCAATGTCAAATGAAATCTAACCGTTTGCGTTTCGTTTGCTTTGCGTTGTCCAAGAAGTAGTTCCAAAATAGTGATCGAAAGTATTCAATCGTGATACAATTATTGTGCATAAGTTGTGGAGAAATGCGGTAAATTTGAAAGTCCAGATTTTATGCGGAGGTCGATAAAAATAGTAAAAAAATCACACTGAGCACACCAAAACGCAAAGCAAACGAAACGCAAACGATTTGACATTGACAGCAGTGACAGTTCACTTCGGTTTTTTTTTATGTTTCTACTAAGTTCTGAGCACGAACGGCTTGTCAACCATAAAATCTCACAAATGTCATCACAAACACTCAAAAAAATATTTCCAGTAAACAATAGGAGATAAAAATAAAACAGCTGCAGTTTATCAATCTCCAGAACGCCGACTGCCGAAAAAAAATATAATTAGCACCTCTTCAAAAAACTTTACTTAGCCAGTCAGTCTTTGATTTTTCAACCTCATTTTCCCTTCAAACCAAGAAATTAAATACCTCTGTATTCTCTTCACCAATTTCAATAAATCGTATCTCAAAATCTGCCTTAAAAATATCAGCTTTGTAATAAAAGACACCAGACAAGAATCAGTTCAAACATTTGAAATACCTAGTGCCATAAAACAGGCTCAGAAATGTGCCACAAACTTACTACCCTCTTTCTGTGACGGTTAAAAAAACCTCTACATTTAAGTTGGAGGCACCTGCGCACTGCTTCCGGAGCTCATTACCACCTCGTTACTGCGACGCAAATAGCAAAAAAAAAGTAAATAACCGCAAGTTGCCACATTTTCATTTTGCTGAGGCACTGGCACTGGCATTCGAGACCTTCTAGCATTAGCCAGAGCTCTTAGTATAAGTTTGTGACTTAGAAACATCTCGACGCGTTTACGTTCACGTCTTATTACTATGGGGAAATTAGCAACGCGCAATCAAATAAAAAAAAAATATTAGCGCTAAGAAACGAACTAGTATAATTTGATATAGGTAATTTCAGTACCATATCTATACAGTGACTCAAAATTATTTCAGATTTTGTCGACCAGATGGCCTAGTGGTTAGAGAACCTGACTACGAAGCTTGAGGTCCCGGGTTCGATTCCCGTGTCGGGGCAGATATTTGTATGAAAAATACGAATGTTTGTTCTCGGGTCTTGGGTGTTTAATGTGTATTTAAGTATGTATCTATCCTATATAAGTATGTTTATCCGTTGCCTATAAGTACCCATAACACAAGCTTTGCTTAGCTTACTTTGGGACTGGGTCAATTGGTGTGAATTGTCCCATGATATTTATTTATTTATTTTAGATTACGTAATTAGGCCAAAATGGAGATGGCGGGATGATTTTAGACCGTTCCTATTTTGACAAGATTTTGTGAAGGATGAAAACAGGTGGAAAGAAAAAGGGGAGGCCTTTGCCCAGCAGAAGGAAGTCCAATAGGCTATTACAAAAATCAACATGAATGATAATTATTTTTATTTAAACCGTCTACAGATTTTATACCGGATTTTTTATTTCAAAATGTAGTCACGCCTTTGTCACGGTCCGCTTTAAATATCGAGCAACTTATGGAAACAATTGACAACCACTATAAACAATTTATAAACACTTACAGGGATATTCTATGACTAATTTTGAGACACGTTATACACTAAAATACTAAAATTATATCAAATTAGACTAGTCACTATAAAAATTACCTATTCTGTGTGTTCAATGTAATAACTCTACTTAAAAAACAACAAGCCAGAAGACTGAAAGCCGTCTACTGATTCAACTTGGCTTTTTTTCTACCTATAACATCACTCAACTGGATTTATTTTGCTTCCACATCGCATATAATTCCTCCGAAAGCTATCTTCGAAAAGAAAGAGACTAGACGTTTACCCAAATTAGATTTAAAAAAGTCTGAGTAAACAGAAATATGCTACTTTTGGGTGTATTCGTTCGAAAGATTCATTATCAGCCTACTTACAAAGTTTCGGAAAACTTTCCTAACTCCAGAGACGTTTTTACTTCTTTCTGCGCCACGGCTTTTCGTCTAACTCCTAAAAACTTATAATAACTTAACGGTATCCCGCGATATTATCGCATCGTCATTCCAATAACTTAATCGTAACGTTAAAGCGCCGATTAACTATGAGCTCTATCCAATTTAAAGTTGCTGGTAACTTGTGAAAAATGATGTTTTTGTGATGACAGTCGTTGTTATAATAAACAGTATGCTAATGGTTTTAATTCGATTTAAATATTTTGGCGATTTTGAATAATTTTAAATAGTTTTATGCAGCAGCTTCGGGTCTGTGAATAACAAAAAATAAGAGTATATCGCTTCTGATAATTTTTGTACTAACATATTGTTTGGTCGAATGATTGTTTCGTATAAAAATTGTACTGAAAACGTCGAGTTTCCAGGACATTTATGAAATAAATCTAACTCTAAGTAGCCAGTATAAAATATATTGTGCCATATTTTCAGTTTCAACTCAAGGAAATATGAGTGAGTCTCACGGTAGTTTCATGTTCAAGGAAATTTATACCAAATGATCGTTCGACCAAGTGTAAATTAGGACAAAAAAATATTCTACGATATGATGAGCGCCGAACAAAATGGACTAAGTAGTTCTCTGTTTCGTTGGAATTTGGAAAAAGCACTTTCATGACCACGGGTGCTGCAACTGGATCGACATGATAAGATAATTTTAGACAATATTCCATTACGAGATTAAGTCCTGTGAGCGGTATTAGTCATGGGAAAAGGTAAATAGATCTCGCATAGGTCCCTAACCTTCTCATATGTACTTTTGAATGATTAAGAAATATGTATTACGAATGTGGGATAGTTTGAAGTTCTTTTTATCTTTTTATTTCTTGTCATATTAAAAAGTTGTTATTATATCTCTAATCTAGAAAAAAAGAAGAAGTTACTGTCAGCCAGCGAAAAGACCTCGAAGCTGTAGGTAACGACTGCCCAAGTTTTGTTTGCAATAAAGAAATAACATTGTTAATTCGCGTGTGTTCTAATTACTTATCTCACATTTATGTATGTAAATACTTTATTGTACATAAAACACAAAAATAATACAAAAACATCAATACAAAAAGAGACAAAGGCGAACTTATCCCTAAGGGATCTTTTCAAGCTAACTAAGGCTAATATATTTTCATTTTATTTTTTTAATGCTCTAAACTCGAGTTTACTGCAGCTCAGCTGCGTACTGTGGCGCTTGCATTAATCATTCATAGGATATTAGACGATTTTCTTCGAGGCCCTGATAGTTTCTAACATCACTTAATTACCAGTTTGAAGACACTTAACTGAGTTACACTTCCACGGCTCTTGCTTTGAGTTTATTAAAGTTTATATTTGATTTTATGTAGCGATATTAATTTACATTTAAAATTGAATAGAAAAGTCATCGTAGCTTATTGGGACCTATGGCCTCTTAGCCAGAGTATCGAGGTTTTCGGAATTTGGATTTTGCCATGAGCTTTTCTGTGAAGGAAAATGTCATGAGAAAAGCTGTAGCTATACCTTGAGCAATGCTCGAATAGTCAAGCAATTTCATTCCGTACCCATTTCTTAAAAATGTCGTTAACTCGCAATCAGAGTTGGGCGTTATTTAGATAATTTCCTATCTAGATAATTATTTCAAATAAAATCATTTCAAATAAATTTATTCGAAGATAAATTCAATCACAAATAGTGCGTTGACAACTTTTTTATTTAGATAAATTATCTAGATGAAGATAACCGACCTCGTTTGTTATTGAAGTAAGCTTTATAATAATAAATGTATACAGAATGTCACGTCGGGTCAAACTTACTTTTGTTGTAAGTTATTTTCATTTCATCATGCCCGACCACTTCTAGTTCTACATGACTGTACTACTGACATTCATCTTTTATTTTAAATGCCCAACCAATTTATCTAGATAAAATTGAAACTGATCTAGATAAATTCAAAATAACAAATGACGGATTATTTAGTTACTTCAAAATAAAAGATGATTTAGTTATCTTCCCGGTTTTTCGTAAATAGATAATTTTTGCCCAACTCTGCTCGCAATGCATTAAGGTCGAAAAGTCAAATGCAACACGTCAAAGCAACATCGTAACTAGTTCTTATGGTGACAGGTTGCTGTACGATATTCAAACTTAGGTGGGTTGGAAATTAAATTCCGTGACTGTACAATAGTGTCAAGTCCCAATCCGCGTGCCTGCGTGGGAACTACAGCCGAGACCCTCTCATTATAAGAGAAGACAGTAGGAAGTTATAGGCTGGAAATTATGTTGATGACACGCAATGAAGATAGAAAATGCTCGCCGCGCCGCCCGCTTGTGGTCGTGACCGAGCGGTAGAGATGACATGTTATTATGTAGTCTCGTAGCTTTAATAGGGTTGTCACTCGGCGATAGCTAATGGTATAAGACCGCCGACCTCATCCTACAAGAAAAGTCTACGTACCTCAGATTTTTTTTTGTTTCAATTATTTCTTTACTAGCTGTAACCCATTACTTCGCCCGCGTTAAAAATACCTTCACGGGAAACACTTACATTTTTGTGTTTATTTTCAGACGACCAGATGACCTTGTGGTGGTTAGAGAACCTGACTACGAAACTTGATGTCCCGGGTTCGATTCCCGTGTCGGGGCAGATATTTTAATGTTTGCTCTCGGGTCTTGGGTATATTAATATGTATTTAAGTATGTTAATCTATCTATCTATCTATATAAGTATGTTAATCCGTTGCCTAGTACACACAACACAAGCTTTGCTTAGCTTACTTTGGGACTAGGTCAATTTAATTGGTGTGAGTGAATTGTTCCGTGATATTGATTTTATTTGATATTTATTTATTATGAGAGGGTGACAAACGAGCAAGCGAGTCATCTGATTGAAATTGATCACCATCGCCCATTAATATCAACAACTCAAAGAGAGTCACTGATCTGTTGCCGGCCTTTAATGGAAATATAAGCCTTTTCTCGAAAGCCCCGCTGTCATAGTTGTCTGGAAACACTGCAAAAATGACCGCATTAATGGCATTAAGTTAATTAAGTCTCCTTTATCTCAATCCAGATTTTTGTATATTTGCATTGTCATTTGGAAAACGAGAGGGCTTGGGCCGTAGTTACTTTCCTACGCGGGCGGCGTACGAATTAGAAACAACACCCAATGTAATTTTTTCACAGGCGTGCAAGTTTATGATGTTTCACCGAAAACCTCATGGTTAATTTCGAAGTATCATTATTCCCTCCTGAATATTCCAATAAACCTTTGTTTTTGAAAATAATCTAGTTTTATCTTAAAAGTGGCAGCCCTACCTAGCCCCTCTTAACAGTTAACTTCATGAAAGGGTAAATTCAGCTCGTATTTCGACCGTCGCTACCGGATCACTGTCACCGGATGTTTGTCAACTTTAACGCTTACTTCCTGAAGTATTTATTGACAGCTGAGGGCTTCTATTTCAAGCTCAAGATGTATTCAACCAAGAGTGCTTTGCCATTGTTTATAAATAAATAAATATCACGGGACAATTCACACCAATTGACCTAGCCCCAAAATAAGCAAAGCTACTTTGGGTACTAGGCAACGGATAAACCTACTTATATAGATAGATACATACTTAAATACATATTAGACACCAAAGACTCGAGAGCAAACATTCTTATTTTTCATACAAATATATGCCCCGACGGTTTATTACATTAATTTCACGTAAAATAGCTTTATTATTTGAGTGTAAAAACCGGCTTTATCAATATTCATTGACGCCATTTCCATAAAATTGAATTGAAATCTCAAGCTACTTTTGTTAAGTACATGAAATTAATAATTCTCTTTGAGGCAATCCAGTGATTCTTTATTGGCTTCAAATCTCTCGTAGGGTCGCGACTCCATACGTTTTTCTATAGGATTACGTGTATTTTAAATCGAAATTTAATTTAGAAAGCAGCGATGCCATACAAGCAAGATATTTACCATCCGCGCCTTCGCAACATTTGCTCGGCAAGTTTAAAGAAAGTGCCATATTGCAAATCAATAAATCATTTATTTCTTTGCAAGAATGTAGTTAGTAGAAGTAGTACCTAGTAAATATTTTATACTTAATTTAAGGAATATTGTGTAGTTGCTATTACTATAAGTACGAGGGGCGTTCAATATAAAGTGAGAATGAGATGCAAACTCTTTTAATATTACGAAATTAAATACTGGCCGGTAAAGCTAATCTATCTAGCTGATTGCTATGAAAAAAAACACTAACTGTCTTTTGTTTAAAAAAATATACGGTAATTTCTTTGCAATGCTATTGAGTACGTTAGCGAAAATGGAGAAAATTTAACTGCGCGCCGTTATCAAATACTTGTATTTGAAAAATTTTTCTACGGACCAAGTCAATTTGGATTTGCGGGACACTTTAGGGTCTAATGCTCCTCCGTATTCGACAGTCGCACGTTGGTGCGCCGAATTTAGACGTGGAAGAACATCGACAATGGACGACCCCCGCTCCGGACGCCCTACTACAGCAGTAACTGAAGAAATTGTGAAAAAAGTCGAAAACTCAGTTTTGGCGGATCGTCGTGTCACAGTTCGTTTTATTGCTGAAAATGTAAAGATTTCAACGGGGAGCGTGCATAATATTTTACATGAACGCTTGGGTATGAAAAAGGTATCTGCGCGTTGGGTACCAAGAATGCTTACTGACACGCAAAAACAAACTAGACTAGAGATTTGTCAAGAAGCTTTGAACCTGATGCAGCAAGACCGGGAACTTTTTTTGGCGCGATTTATAACAATGGACGAAACATGGCTGGAGCCATGATGATGATGATGGATCATTACGACCCTGAAACGAAACTGCAGTCTATGACATGGAAAAGGCCATCATCTCCAACTCCGAAGAAATTCAAGGTGAGCCCATCTGCCGGTAAGGTCATGGGCTCTGTTTTTTGGGATGGTAAAGGGGTATTAATGATTGAGTATCTCAAACATGGAGCCACTATTACGGGCACTTTATACGCCAAACAAATAGCAACATTGCGCAATGAGATCCGCGAAAAACGGCGAGGTAAACTCTCGAAAGTTGTGCAGTTCCACCAGGACAATTCCCCGGCACACAACTCCGCCGTTGCAATGGCTGCAATTCGTGATGCTGGGTTCGATATCCTTAAGCATACTCCGTATTCACCAGATCTCGCTCCCAGTGATTTCTACCTATTTCCGAGATTGAAACAATACCTGAGAGGCCAGAAATTTGAAGACGACGACGCGGTAGTCGCTGCAGTACAAGATTTTTTAAGTACTCAAGATGAGACCTTTTTTAAAAATGGAATTTTTAGTTTAGAAAAAATATATACTAATTATATTATGCTAAAAGGTGACTATGTCGAAAAATAAAATGACATTTAGTAAAAGTTGTTTATAACATACTCATTCTCACTTTTTATTGAACGCCCCTAGTATACAGGTGAAATTTAAATCGTGATACAAAATTAGTGTTTCTAAACGAGATAATGATGGACAATATAATTCACTAACTCAATTGTTTTAATTAGTTTTATTTAGTTTCTCCATACATTGAGTTTGTAAATTCATTTCAGCATTGTATGAACATCCTTTATCAGACTAATTCTAATTCAGTTGTTCAGCTGTTGTTGTCAGTAATATTCTAGACGACATTTCCGAAAATTCTAAAAACTGGACGGTTATTTTTATGACATTACGCCAATCAAAATTAGATATAATAAACAGTGAAATATAACAAATAAATAAATAAATATTAGGGGACAATCTTACACAAATCGACCTAGTCCCAAACTAAGCAAAGCTTGTACTATGGGTACTAGACGACGATAAACATACTTATATAGATAAATAAATACTTAAATACATATAAAACATCCATAACTCAGGAACAAATATTCGTGCTCATCACACAAATAAATGCCCTTACCGGGATTCGAACCCAGGACCTCTTGTTTCGTAGGCAGGATCACTACCAACTAGGCTAAAGCGGTCGTTTAATAGAAGAATACTATCGCAAGATATCAGTTATTTGTTTGAAAAAGAACTTTTTAATTGACTAGCCACTAGTGGGCACCGCAAGGAATGGTTAATTTAAAACTGCCTCCATTAATCTCTGCCGTGGATAAATTCTGGAACCTCGGCATTCTCGGACGCGTCGACAGGCACGTATATAGCTAACGCTGTAAACAAGGTTCTTAAGGATAGAGTTACTAGCCTTATTTTATCAGCTCATCATCTCCAGCATGACGGCCAAATGGCCTAGTGTTTAGAGAGCCTTTGAAGCTTGAGGTCCCGGGTTCAATGCTCGGTTGGGGCAGACATTTGTGTGAAAAATACTAAAGTTTGTGCTCGAGTCTTGGGTGTTTAGTTTATCCGTTGCCTAGTACCCATAACACAAGCTTTGCTTACTTTGGGACTTGGTCAATTGGTGTGAATTGTCCCGTGATATTTATTATTATTAAATAGCCGTGATGGGCTAGTAGTTTGACCTATGGCCTCTTAAGTAGAGGGTCGTGGGTTCAAATCCCGGCTCGCACCTCGGAATTTATGTGCGAAATTACATTTTAAATTTACCATGAGGTTTACGATGAAGGATCACATCGTGAGGAGACCTGTATACAACTGCAAAGAAATTCAATGGTGTGTGTGAAGTTCCCAATCCGCACTGGGCCCGCGTGGGAACTACGGCCCAAGCCCTCTCATTCTGAGAGGAGGCCTGTGCCCTGCAGTGGGACGTATATAGGCTGGGATGATGATGATATAAAAAATGTCCTATTGAGACGGCTCGGGTTGTAATACACACGTGTACATTTATTATGCGAGTAGCGACCCGCCCCGGCTTCGCACGGGTGTAACTTTGAAAAATAGGTGTGAAAAATAAAGAAAGTCTATAATTTAAGGTGGTAAGTTTATATATTTACCTCTTTTTCCCCAAACTACACCCACACGAAGTCGGGGCGCGTCGCTAGTTTTATGAATAAAATTTCGACCCGTACATTTAATTTAAACGATCGTATTCTGTTAATCACGCCAACTGCCAAACGACTGGCAGTTATGTCAAACGCCATAAGGTTACATTAGAAAAGTTATTATGGACGGTAATTTTTCTTATATTTTCTAATTTTCCGCGCAATTTTCTTATTTTTTTCTTTCATAAGAACCTTCTCCTGACAATGACGAACACAACAAAAAAAGAATTAGTGAAATCGGTCCAGCCGTTCATGCGTGACGTTGCCGTGACCAAGGGAAATAGGGATCCATTTTTATATATATAGATGATTAAGTCTCGATTTTTTTGCACCTACAATAATTTAGATACGGTTTCCGTTAGAAGATTAGTGATTCATTAAAGGCAAGTGACCAATCGTTATTTAACCGGGAGTGTGGTAATCAAATAAACCAACGCTAATTAACTGAGACGCGATTGTGTAACCCAGAGGGGTAGCCAGACGTAACTGGCAAACTTGACGCCGCTTGGGGCTTCGGAGCCCGTAGTCGACGGGTACCTACAGACAAGTTCAGATAAATTTAATATGGAGACTAGAACGCTCGGAATTTTACTTTACAGTACGGTTACTATAGGAGAAGCTCTGGCAGTTAATTTAATTATATACAATCCACAAACGTACAAGTACCGTGCAATCAATCAATAATTTTATTTGTCAAAACATACGATATTATTAATAAAAAGGTTTGGTATTTTATTTTTCAAGTTTGAAATGTAGGTTTATAAAAGTGCTTTGTACCTATACAGGGTTATTTGTAACACTGACATTCTCTTAACCCTGAATTCCTATCCCTCAAACAAATGTATTTTGTTTTACGACTTTTTAAAATGAAGCACTTTTTTCCCATACAAATACACAGAGTATCGTAAAAATAAGAGGTAATCTCAAATTTTCAAAACGTTATTACACCAAAAATATTAAGTTATGACAAAAACCGTAAAATAAAAAACATTTGTTTAAGTGGTAGGAGTTTAGAGTTAAAAGGATGCTAGTGAATTACAAATAACCCTGTATAATGGATTTTATTGTAACTCTCAGAGCTCGTCCTGTAATAACTGAACTGTAAACAATACTTGTGTCATCATCATCATCATCCCAGCTATACGTTCCACTGCAGGGCACAGGCCTCCTCTCAGAATGAGAGAGCTGGAGCCGTAGTTCCCACGCGGGCCCAGTGCGGATTGGGAACTTCACAATAATACAAAGAACTTTTGTGAATATAGCAAATATACTTAATAAAATTTAATTTTTAGCTGATTTACTAAAACTTTTTTGTTTAGAGGTCTTTTGTGACCCACTGCTGGGCAAAGGCCTCTCCTCGCCACTGGGACATAATTAAAGGCTAAAAAAAGTTTTTAGTAGATATACTGCACACATTTTTTCAATATGGAAATGGTCGCCGTAGATATTTAATTTATCTAATCCAGTGCCGACTGTATTATCGGTTAATTGATTCCAATAGCTTTGACAACAAAGGTACGAAGGTAAGTAAGGGGTTCTCAGAACTTAAACAGAGGTTAGTATTACTAAATAGCTAAACTGGAGTTAATTTAATTCATGACTAAGATTGTGTTATTGTAAACTAATGTCTAAATAATAGGTTTTGATATTACCTCAATTCCCCGAGTCCTAGTTGAAATTTAATTAAAATACTAAGTGCCATCACAACTCACTAATAAATTCCTACCATTGTATGCGACAGATATCTGTGATGCCGCCCCTGCCTTTCTTCTTCGAATAAACATGAACGGCATCACATATAATCTGGCATATAATATTAAGTTTGATGTCGGGATAGCCAAACGGTTAGAGTCAGATCAAGATAGTCTGCAACGATTTTGATAGCGCACGCAGTGCATGTTATTTATACGACATAATTTCATAGGCCACACATGGCTTTTATAAACTCATAATATAAACTATGTTAATTTAATCAAGAATAACTATTTCTTGGTTTGTAAGAGACAGGCCTTTTGACAAGATGATTACAGGTCGAGCCGCAAGAGCTGGCACGAATGGATTGAACGAAAGCAATGACACTTTGGCATTTTTGTGGGAAAATGACTGATGCATGACATTTTCATATTTGTGTGAAGTGTATTCAAATAGGTAATACATAGATACTTTCATTCACTCATTCGATCCATTCGTGCCAGCTCTTGTGAATCGACCTGTACTTCACAGACTTTATACGTACAAAGACATTTCAAGTAGACTATTTAGTTCGATTTTAAAGTGTAGTAGATTCCTCTCAAAGTTCTAAAAGTTTAAAGCTTCAAACTAGATGTCAAACACAACTATTTTAGTAGTCAACGTAGGCATCGAGAATGACAATAATTTGTAATGAAGACTGTTAATCCTTAATTTGATAATACATATAGCTCACAAAACACATTATTTAATACCACCTTTTTGTATTTTTTTAAATGTAGAATTTTCAGGCGTCCTAATTTAAGACAGGGTTTGAATTACAAACTTTTAAAAATTTTACCAAATTAAGGGTTAACCGATGTAAAAAAATTGCGTCTCTAAATTAATAATTTTACTAACTTAAATTAACTTTGCTCCGTCGCTTTAATTTAATAATTATTGTTTCAAAGTCGTCACGATATATTGCATGAAAACAATTTTTTATAATAATACAGTAACTGAGCAGTGGTGGCCTAGTGGTTTGACCTCAAGCAGCAGGTCGTAGATTCGAGCCCGAGCTCGCACACCTCAGAGTTTTCCGAAAAATGTGTGCGAAATTAAATTTCAAATGTACCATGAGCTTTACGGTGAAGGAAAACGTCATGAGGGAACCTACACACTGGTGCGATGGCATTCAGTGACGTGTGTGAAATTTCCAATCCATACTGGGCCCACGTGGACAGAAGTTTCCCAAGCCCTCTAATTCTGTGTCCTTCAGTTGGACGTCTATAGAATTGCATGATGACGATGATGGGAAACGAAGTGACACCATTAACATCACAAGTAGACGACCTACTTATGAGTAGGTACATAGGCACTAGAACAAAAGCAGCCGAAGTAGCAGCCGCACACTAACTCATCGCTAACTTCGCCGCCATTCTCGGAGCGGCAAACTCCGACTTATGTGTTCATTGATGCATTTATCATATAGACCAGTTTAGGCCTGCAAGAAAACTCGTGAGCAAGAAGAGACGTGGGACGGGGGCGCGTTGCAGACGCGGCGCCCTTTGAATCAGTTTTCATACTAAGTTAAATGTATGCAGGGTGTTACAAAATTACCCGTAATAACTGAAGGGTATGGAAGTACTCCAGTCAAGAATTAAATTAGTATACAGGGTTATTTGTAATTCACTAGCATCCTTTTAACCCTAAACTCCTACCACTTAGACAAATGTTTTTTGTTTTACGACTTTTGTCATAACTTAATATTTTTGGTGTAATAACGTTTTGAAAATTTGAGATTACCTCTTATTTTTACGATACTCTGTGTATTTGTATGGGAAAAAAAGTGCTTCATTTTAAAAAGTCGTAATACAAAAAACATTTGTTTGAGTGATAGGAATTCAGGGTTAAGAGGATGTCAGTGAATTAAAAATAACCCTGTATATTTTTTTTAGAAAAAAAAGAACAGCGCGCAATATTACAGTTTTATTTACTGTTCATGGGGTTTCAGGCTTTAGGGGTTATTTTGTAACACCCTGTAGTGTAGAAGCGTCGCGATCCAAAGCAGACAGAAGAGACGGGGCGGAGACGCGGCCTGCGAACAAACGACGCGGACTGCGACGCGCCCCCGTCCTTCGTCACTTCTATGTGGCTTGAGCCTTACGTTGCGCGGTTTTAAAGCGAACGAGTTTTTATGTGGTCATTCCAGCACTGCTATGTAACAGCTATGCTATGTAACAGCTATGTAACAGCTATGTAACAGCTATGCTACTTGTACGTGTTTTCTTGTAGATCTAGGCAAACATTTAAGTTTTCTAAGGACCACTTGCACTACAAATACCACAAAATATGTATTCTAACCCGTTTCAAACTATACGATTAATTTAAAAGCTACAGCGTGCGAGCGCACAACCGTTCACAATCTAAAAAAAAACATGGGTTGATTAACACTAATTGACCTAGTACCAAATTAAGCAAAGCAAAATGGGTAGGTACTAGACCACGGATAAACATACTTATAAATATAAAGGGTCTATAAAGACTCCCATAAAATTTTAAGTCATAATGTATCATTAGTCATAATCAACGTTAGTCATACTGTGATTTATTACTGAAACAATTTATTTTTCGGAATTGTTATAAAACAAACCTAACCTAACCTACTGCATTCTATAAGATGGCATTTAAAAAAGTCCTGAAAAAAATACCGTTTCAGAAATAAATCACTGTATGACTAACGTTGATTATGACTAATGATACATTATGACTTAAAATTTTATGAGAGAAAAGGGGCACCGAAATATAAATACATACATACTTAAATTCATATCAAACATCCGCAAGACTTAAGCACAAAAATCGTATTTCTCATACAAATATCTGCTCCGGTCGGGAATGGAACCCGGGGCCTCAAGCTTCGTAGTCAGGTTCTCTAACTACTTACTAGGTTATCCGGATTCAAAATTACTAAGTAGGTAATAATAAATATTATTTATTCAAATGAATTCTCAAAATTACGTCAAATAAAAACGTATTGCGAAAAAGTAACATCATCTATAAAGAAATGTGATTAATAAATCGATACACAAAATTAAACCAATTCTCGATACTCGATATTGAAAAGACGGCGCCATCTGATAAACGAACGTAGGGCTACGGCACAAGACTCATTTTCAACTGTCAAGAGACAGTGATTTAGACTCAACAAGTGTTTTATAGACCGGGAGCCGTCGAGAGCTTTGTTCATTGATATTTATGCCCTCCAGAGAATTTTATTTGATAGCATTCGCAGAGTTGCATTAATATCGTAATTTATTAGCTTTTGAACCGAATTCAATTTGGGAGTCACAGGGGTGTGCAATTTCCAGGAATGAAAAATCACTTGTGGATGATATTATTGTTTCTGGTGTCACGTGGAGCTCTAACCTTGTGAAAAGTAATTTATGAATGATGATATACGCTGGGATCCCTTGGTTTCGCATAATTTAATAAGTCATAATGCGTCATTCTTCATCAACGTTAGTCATACAGTGATTTATTTCTGAAACAGTATTTTATTCAGGGCTTTTTTAAATGCCATCTTATACAGGGTAATTATTTAATCAGTGCACAAATTTTGATACGTGATTCAGCGCATACAGACAATGTTTTACTTTTATGTAAGTTTCTACTGACTTCTGTATTTTTGTTAATCTTGATTGTGTGTACTTGCAGTACCAAATAAACATCTTTATCTATCTATCTATTATCTATCTATCAGTATCGTTTACGAATATCACGATTCGTTATACCAAAAAATGTTAACGAAAGGAAGTGGGCTGTATAGGAAGATGGGTGAGAGGTTGAAAATAAACGGAAGGTACTTAGGGCCGTTAGGAAGCAAAATATTGCGTCTTTCGACGATAAAGTTTACACGAAAAAAATATGGAGTAGTAACAGTGACTGCTGAGAGCTCACCTGGTGGGCTCCTCGTCTGCAGTGGCGCAGAACCTTAGGGCGTCGGTAGCAGGCACCGTCGGCTCGGAGTTTTCAGCTCCTCCGGAATCACTGTTAACTCTTACCTCTGGTGTCGCACTTAGCCTTTCAGGTTTATCGCAGGGCGGCGCACCAGGAGACTTCAGCAGCGGCACTGACTTTAATCTAATTTTTTCTTTATTAGGAAAAGATTCGCAAAATTCGTTGCTGGCGGTCAGCGTAACGGTTAATCTCTTAACAGAAAAAATCGTAATCTATATGATATTCGTAATATATGATCACGATTATCTGTTCAATATAAAAAACGGTTTCAGAAATAATACACTTTATGACTAACGTTGATTATGAAGATTAGAGCTGTACCGCACGGGCGAGAACTCATTTAAACGGTTTAGCTATAAATCCAGAGGCATTAGTGTCTTCAGGCGCGGGCGCATGCCATTGCTTTCATCATCTCTGTCTGTCACCATCGTATACCATTTGACAGGAAGAAATAATGAACGCGATAGCAAGCGTCTGCGCGTTAGACAATATGGCCTCTAGAGTTTCAATTCAAATGACAGCTCTAACGGTTATCGCGACTGAAACCGGGGGAAAGGCTAGTGAATAAGACTGTGTCGAATGCCCGTCGATGGCCTGTGTAAGCCTATCAATTAATACACCACTGTCAAAACCGTTCCCAAGTCTTGACAGCTAATCTAACTTACAACGCTGATACAGTTTTAATAGCCCAATCGATACGCAGGTCCCTAACTGTGGAATAATAGTCGTCTTGTACTCAGTTAAGATACTTCGAGTTTGCTTAAAATCTCTTTGGAGCGTTTGAGTCATAAATACCATTCAATACTAGGGATTGTGGGTATCAGTCTAAATAGTATTCAAAATTTCACCATCGAAATCCCAGCCTTATATGTCCCCTTGTAGTGCACAGGCGTTCTTTTAGAATGAGAAGACTTTTATAGTTAGTTTTATAGTTTTTTGTGCGGGAGACGCAGTGAAGGTAGGCCTCCAAAAAGATGGAGCGACGACCTGGTTAAGGTGGCGGGAACGCATTGGATGTGGATGGCGATCTGTTTGGCGAGTCTTGGGGGAGACCTATGTTCAGCAGTGGACGTCTTTCGGCTGAAATGATGATGATGATGATGATGATGATTATAGTTTTTATATGCGAACCAGCTACCTTTCATTCATCATCAAACAGTCAAGCAGTAGCACCGGCTCAAATAATGGTCCTTCGAACCGGATCATTAATTCTCAAAGATTAAGAAGAGCAGTTCAGAGAGGTAATGCATTGTAGATTAATTTAGCTTATAATCTGTTTTAGTTTTCTAATTGTATTTTATAACTAGCGACCCGGCCCGGCTTCGCACGGGTACAACTATAATATACAGGCATTATACAAAATAAACCTTCCTCTTGAATCACTCTATCTATTAAAAAAACCGCATCAAAATCCGTTGCGAAGTTTTAAAGATCGAAGGGACAGACAGACAGCGGGAAGCGACTTTGTTTTATACTATTTAGTGATATTGTGTGCTTTTAGTATTGTATTGTAGGTAGCTCATACGTTTTTGATATTTGTAGTATAAAGTATGAGACCAGGTTTATGCAGGGAGTTAACGGATTACCAGCGAAGCCCTGTCGCCTCACCCCTATCTAATTCAATTAAGCATAGCGGTAGTAGTTTATATGCGTTTTATTATGAGATAAATACCACTAGGCTTGACCGACACATTTGTTTGTGTACATCAGCCCATGCAATTTTGCGCTTGAGTCCCATTTATGGATAAAGTAAACTTTCACAGCAGGCCATATAACCCGAAGAACCGATAACCGTTGGGGTAGACGAGTTCTTGAGTGGAGACCACGGATCGGCAATCGTAGCGTGGGACGTCCTCAGACTCGGTGGAGCGATCATCTTCGCAAGGTGGCTGGCAAGAGCTGGATGAGAGTGGCCGAGGATCGTGCTCAATGGCGTGCCATGGGAGAGGCCTATGTCCAGCAGTGGACGAACGTAGGCTGATGATGATGATGATGAAACTTTCACAATAAAACTTGGATGGCAATTCCTCGGCAACCGCATATGTACATTATGTACAAAACTTTATGTCTAACGACATTAATCCTATAGTTAGGTTGTCCAAGAGTTGGACGGACGATTTGGTAAAGAGCGCAGGTATGAACCTTCCAACCGCAAGCCGCTTCCATCCAACCAAAATCGCTTCCATTCGGATGCAGATAAGCAATAACATGTCAACCCACACGAAAGTTGTTTTGAGAAAATGAGCTCTTAAGATTTTTATTAGGGTTTTTTCAGTTTGTTTCGAGATTTTGTTGGTTGACACGTTATTGCTTATCAGCATCCCATCCAAATGATTGGGTATCAATTGGGAGCCCTGTTACCAGCAGTGGACAGCGGCTGAAATGACAAGTTATATACAAGCCAAATCTAAAATATTAACACAATTTCGTTGGCTACAAAGTTTCTACCTAATAATAGATCGGAAGCTTGAACATGCTCTTCTCTGATGTACAGGGAAATTGTATGTGATCGATGGGCTTCAAACTGTTGTGTAGTTTGGCTCTCTGTCAGGTTGTAGATCAAACTTTGTCTAGCAATATGCGAGAAGATATACTTATGTAACGACTAGGGCTAACCCACATCTTCGCCCACGTTACAAACACGAGAAACGTTTACAATGTTAGAGTTTGGCCCGAAAAAAGGTTAGATACTAATTATAGTAAGTAGTTTTTTGATGCGTAACTTTAACTTTGGATTACCCCATCTATTGAGTGTAAAGTAAGTTAACACGCCATCTTGATAGCCATAGTATTTCAACGTTCTTAAACAGCGCCCTCTATGGTGTACCCCCACGAGAACGCATTGCCGGGATATTGAGTTCTATGTCTCAATCCTCAATTTTGTATATCTGTACGCCATGTTTCATCTAAATCGTTCGATGCTCCTGAAAACTTTTCGATTTTTTTAATCTTTTAGGTAACTAATACCTTTAAAAGTCGAATCTGTCAAATAGACACTGTGATTGTTAATCGGTGATCAGGAATAAATTTTTCTAGATCTGCAGTATCGGGTGGCTGTCACGTTTAAGTCACAGTTACATGAAACAAAACCACTTTTTAATTAAAATCATTGTCACCCTGCACATGATTTATTCTATGAGCCTAAAACCTCTTTGACAAGTCAGTTTCTTAAACAAAATTTGATACGAGACCTGTCAAATTTTCAACCAACACTTGACGAAACCCTTAGAGTAGAATAAGCAAGCTATAGAGCGCGCGCATCGGTCTTCGCCCATTGTGCATAGCGTAAGCAGATGTTCTGTAGGTACTGACACGTGGTCGGTGCGCTGACTAGTGATGTGCAATGATTAACGTCTTCAATGAGCACTGCACATTTCACCATAATTACTTAAAAATCGATAAATAACGGAGAGCGTAACGATCAGCGCGTGGGACTGTGCGTGACTAATGACGTCGCTCTTGAAATTTTGAGACTTTACATACTTGTGCCTACAGTTCACACTCGGTAACGCGCGCTCTATAGCTTGCTTAATACTCTAAGACGAAACCAGTCAACTTCAACAAATTTAGGATGACCATGCATTCGGTGGATGGCGGAAGTTTAAACAATAACTTTTTATAATTAAACAGAGACTCAATTGCTTGAGACCTCATCTATTAATTCCATTTTGGCTAGGGATTAATATTTTTCAACTCCTGATCACCGATTAAAAATCACCGTGTAGGTATATTAAATGTCAAATTCCAATACCTTCAGGTTAGTTCCTAAATCTCCTAAACCTTTTTAGTTTACAATATGTCAAACGCAGCCCACCTCCGCATCTCACTAACTTAAGCCCATTTAGATAGTGATGGTAATATCGTGTAGGTTACTATACATTGCGGGCCGCACGGTAATATAATTTACAAGTACGAGGGGCGTTCAATATAAAGTGAGAATGAGATGCAAACTCTTTTAATATTACGAAATTAAATACTGGCCGGTAAAGCTAATCTATCTAGCTGATTGCTATGAAAAAAAAAACAAACTGTCTTTCGTTTAAAAAAATATACGGTAATTTCTTTGCAATGCTATTGAGTACGTTAGCGAAAATGGAGAAAATTGAACTGCGCGCCGTTATCAAATACTTGTATTAGAAAAATTTTTCTACGGACCAAGTCAATTTGGATTTGCGGGACACTTTAGGGTCTAATGCTCCTCCGTATTCGACAGTCGCACGTTGGTGCGCCGAATTTAGACGTGGAAGAACATCGACAATGGACGACCCCCGCTCCGGACGCCCTACTACAGCAGTAACTGGAGAAATTGTGAAAAAAGTCGAAAACTCAGTTTTGGCGGATCGTCGTGTCACAGTTCGTTTTATTGCTGAAAATGTAAAGATTTCAACGGGGAGCGTGCATAATATTTTACATGAACGCTTGGGTATGAAAAAGGTATCTGCGCGTTGGGTACCAAGAATGCTTACTGACACGCAAAAACAAACTAGACTAGAGATTTGTCAAGAAGCTTTGAACCTGATGCAGCAAGACCGGGAACTTTTTTTGGCGCGATTTATAACAATGGACGAAACATGGCTCCATCATTACGACCCTGAAACGAAACTGCAGTCTATGACATGGAAAAAGCCATCATCTCCAACTCCGAAGAAATTCAAGGTGAGCCCATCTGCCGGTAAGGTCATGGGCTCTGTTTTTTGGGATGGTAAAGGGGTATTAATGATTGAGTATCTCGAGCATGGGGCCACTATTACGGGCACTTTATTCGCCAAACAAATAGCAACATTGCGCAATGAGATCCGCGAAAAACGGCGAGGTAAACTCTCGAAAGTTGTGCTGTTCCACCAGAACAATGCCCCGGCACACAAGTCCGCCGTTGCAATGGCTGCAATTCGTGATGCTGGGTTCGATATCCTTAAGCATCCTCCGTATTCACCAGATCTCGCTCCCAGTGATTTCTGCCTATTTCCGAGATTGAAACAATACCTGAGAGGCCAGAAATTTGAAGACGACGACGCGGTAGTCGCTGCAGTACAAGATTTTTTAAGTACTCAAGATGAGACCTTTTTTAAAAATGGAATTTTAAGTTTAGAAAAAAGATATACTAAGTGTATTATGCTAAAAGGTGACTATGTCGAAAAACAAAATGACATTTAGTGAAAGTTGTTTATAACATACTCATTCTCACTTTTTATTGAACGCCCCTAGTAATTGAACATCGACAGCAATGTATCGAAACACGCACGTTTATCTCGCTAACTTCTTAACACGGCCAAGTCACAACAGTATTACTCAAGTAGGAATTCGATTACGAAAGGCCTAAGATTGTGGGTGTTGAAACAGATGTCCTGTTACTTTGCAGTAGTTTGGGCTAATCCAGTTAAGAGGTTCTAGTTAGAACATGACACTGAGGGCTTGTTATTTTTAGTTTCACTTTGGCAGCAGCGGTAGTGGCGTGTGCTCCGTGATGAAGGGCTACGGATTTGCCCGAAATGACAAGCTAAACTCGATCATATACGTGAGTTATCCGTATTTTTTCACTATTCCTAGTAGCCCCCCAGGTTCGAACCGTACCGTAAATAAATACGGTGTAAAGGCTTTACAGTGAAGCAGTGTCGTTCGGTTGTTTGCGGGCGTGCCCGCCGTGTCCGGCACTGGATCACCGGTTGGCACAATGACATGTTTAATAGTAACAATATTGATGAGTAAGAGCCATATCAAACTGACGATTTGGGAACGTATTATGCACATACACGCTGGGCCATTAAATGGTCGGTGCGATGGCCCAGCGATGGCTGCAACGCATCTACACGATGGCGACATTCTTTTGATTCTTTTGATGTTGCTGCCAAAAACCGACACCGACGCCATCCCACGACCATCGCACGCGCCATAAGCCATCCGTACCTCTACCATGAGTTTACACTAGTTCACAGTAACCGTACTCGCTAGCCACGGCGTAAATGATTTGTATGGAGAATTGTACTTCCGTAAGTGACCGCTAGAGGCGCTGTACAATTCTCCATACAAATAATTTATTTATTTATTTATTTATTGGTGGTGTCAACATCCCTATTTGGATTACTTTATAAATGTCACTATGTCTCGGGGTTGCCATGGTAACGGCTAATAAGTACAAATCCGTCTATTTTTGTCACTAATTAATTAATGTCTTGATGAAAACCTATCATGTTGGAATATCGATGATTTGATCCAATACCCTGTAATTGAAATACGTAGTGGATTTGGAATGCCTTTGACTCTAGAACAGGAAAATTAACTAAAACTTTACCTAATACACATAAATAAGTCCTGACTGACTGACTGTCTCATCAACGCCCAACCGTAACTTTTGGATCTTGACAGCTTGCTTCACGAATTATTTTGTATGGAAAAAAGTACTAACTTAAGGGTTTTCGTAGGAAAATATTCATTTTCTTGATAGTATGTTGAGATCCTAAATGTGTTTTAATTTATTATGATGACCGCATGTAAAATAAATACTATATACAACTATCCTAAAACTAAAAACCTTAAGTAAATAATAAAAAAATTATAACTAAAACATATTATGAAAACTGGTCCCCTTAGGCAATGTTCCGAAGATATAATATCGCAGCGTTAAAAAGGAAACAGACTTCATTATGTTACTTATTAAAAAAAACATTATGTTATAAACACTTTATAAAACTTACATTTTCTTGTTAGGATTTTCATAAAAAAACATTAATTTAAATGGCAACCGGTAATTAACCCTCGTAATTGCGACATGGCATTCAAAAAATCGCCGAATCCCGCAACTCCGCGCCTAATTGCCGAATTTAGCGAAGCAATTTGGCCGAATGTGGCTCGGCTAAAATATGGCGGGCCTAAAAATTGGATGTTAATGTTTTGGCGACATTTGGGGATCATTTGCGATCATCCGAAACCAACCTGCTTAGGTAGAGATGGGCAAGAAGTTTGTAACAAGTATTTTGACATAGTATTTTTTTAACAGACAACATTATTTTTTAAAACATATATATTTATTTATTTCATAGTATGCATTAACACAATTAATATTATAATATAATTACATTAAATTGAAGTATTTAGAGTTGGCTATTTGTGACATAGTCCCAAACTTCTGATGCAGCTAAAAGGTCATCAGCGCGGAAGAAACGTGTATAGTTGTGGTATTTTTGGATGCTTTCTTGATGACGGATAATGTAATTCGTGGTAGCATAATGTTTGACCTATGGCCTCAAGTAGAGGGTCGTGAGTTCGAACCCGGTCATCTTGTAAGGTTGGCATTTTGATAGGTGACAGCACGGCCGTTTGAGTCGATGTTTCTTCCGTCTTTCTCATATTTTTTTCAATTAACTTGAGCTTTTCTAAATTTATGTACGAAATTACATTTACAGTGAAAGAAAATATACACGCCTGCGAAGAAACTCAATGGTGTGTACAAAGTTCTCAATCCACATTGAACCCACATGGGAACTACGCCGAAGCCCTCTCGCTCTGAGAGTAGGCCTGTGCTCTGCAGTGAGAGGTAATAGGCCAAGATGATGGTGATATGTGGTTTTTGCAAAAATAATTTTTAGACGACCAGATGGCCTAGTGGTTAGAAAACCTGACTATGAAGCTTGAGGTCCCGGGTTCGATTCCCTTGTCGGGGCAGATATTTGTATGAAAAATACGAATGTTTGTTCTCGGGTCTTGGGTGTTTAAATATGTATTTAAGTATGTATCTATCTATATCAGTATGTTTATCCGTTGCCTAGTACCCATAACACAAGCTTTCCTAGCTTACTTTGGGACTGGGTCAATTGGTGTGAATTGTCCCGTGATAATTATTATTTATTATTTATTAATTGTCCGATGCGTCTAAAAATGTATGGCTTTTGTTTGTAGTAATCTTTAGCAATAGTTATATGATATCTAATGCTTAGCTATGGACAGCCTTGTCTTAAAATATAATGACAATGAAAAAAACAACAGATACGTCATTTAAATCCTATCTGGTACACGTTTTTTTAAAAATCTGTAAATATTCAGCCATAAAGTAACAAAAACGAATACCAAGATTTAGTTTCGTTTTTGACTTTATACTTGTTTAGTTAGTAAAGCTAATAAAAGCGTATATATACGAGTCTCAAATACCAAGTATTTTCCGAACTAGTAAAAATACTCACTCTCGTCACCCCTCGTTTCCGGTACGCTCGGGACGGCCGCGTAATTCTAATGTTTGTAATCCCGACGAGAAAATTCAAATTTTCAATCTTTCATCTCGTTTTAGCGGACGACGGTATTTATTTCAAAATGTACAGTCGAAGGCATAAATATCTATTTCAAACTAAATACAAACTGAAATATAGATGCACAGAAAAAACCCCAGAAAAAAGACCAATGCTGGGAATCGAACCCAGGTCCTCAGCGTTCCGTGCTGCGTGCTTACCCCTACACCATCACTGGTCTAGAAGTTAGCGACGAATCTTTCCCATACATCGTACACTTCAGTCTGTTATAATCACATTAGGCAGTGATAAAGCGCATCTATGTTAATGCCCTCTACCGAGAGACTTCAACACTCCTTCGGAGCTACCCGCTCACCTGGACCAAGAGATGGCGCTACTAGGCCAACTTTTACAAGTTAAGTATGAAGTATCTTTTTCTATTTTTTTTTTTATTTTCTTCAACTTCATTTTTTTATTACTTTTACGGTCATCCCGTGAAACCATATATTTCAAAATATATGGTTTGAAATATATGGTTTCCCGGGATGACCGTAAAAGTAATAAAAAAATGAAGTTGAAGAAAATAAAAAAAATAAATAGAAAAAGATACTTAACTTGCATAAATATCTATACAGCCATCGCGTCATATCTAAAAATCAACTTTATGGTCGATGATATAGAGTTGTATAGATATTTTCGATGCCTTGGTTTGGTAGATATATTTATGACCTGAGTGTACACGTTAGCCACAACACAAGGGGTAGTTTTTAGGGTTCCGTAGTCAGCTAGGAACCCTTATAGTTTCGCCATGTCTGTCCGTCTGTCTGTCTGTCCGCGGCTAAGCTCAGAGACTGTTAGTACTAGAAAGCTGTAATTTGGCAAGAATATATATATCAGTCACGCCGACGAAGTGGTTCAATAAAAAAAACTAAAAAAAATTTTTTTAGGGTACCTCCCATAGACGTAAAGTGGGGGTGATTTTTTTTTCTCGACTAACCCTATAGTGTGGGGTATCATTGGATAGGTATTCAAAAATAAATAGGGGTTTGCTAAAACCATTTTTTGATAAAGTTCATATTTTCGGAGATATTCACTCCGAAAGTTCAAAATAATGTGTCCCCCCCCTCTAACTTTTGAACCGCACGTCTAAAAAATATGAAAAAAATCACGTAAGTTAAACTTAATAAAAACTTTCTAGGAAAATTATTTTCAACTTAATCGGTTGAGCAGTTTTTAACTTTTTATAAAAAAATATTTCTAAACTAAGATTACAATTTAACCGCCATTGCAAGCATTTTTTTTCTTTAAGTACCTATAAGATCACGCTAACAGTATCTTCTTTCAAATAAAAAAAAATATTACATCTGAAAAACAATCAACATACATACTAGTTCAAGTAGACTGCATATTAGTTACCCAATTCGCCGATAGATGGCGCTGTACCGCCGACGTTGGGAGCAAAACAGCCACATTAATAAAGTATGCAAAGATTTTTTCGTACCTGCTACGGAACCCTATCTTGGGCGTGTCCGACACGCTCTTGGCCGGTTTTTTTTATCTCTAATATATAAAAATCTCGTGTCACTGTGTTTGTTACCGAACTCCTTATGAAACTTTTTTCTCTACACTCGGTAGGTCTGAGAATAGGTCGTAGGCTATTTTTATCCCCCTCCCCCCCCCCCATTCTTCGCGGACGGAGTCGCGGGCAACAGCTAGTAAATATATAATATGCGTGCGGGTCACTTGATGGGAAGCAATCACCGCCGCCCATGGAAACCTACAACAAGAAGGTTATCACAAGTGCGTTACCGGCCCTTTGAGAGATAGATAGGCTCGTTTTATAAAGATCCCTAAGGTAAACCGCTCTGGGAATGTACTGTTATGTATGTCTCTAGGTGACACATGTGGAATGTTTATGCGCAATAACTTTTGATCTATGTAAATATCAGAACTTTCTCCTTACCGTGCCTCTCTCTAACTCCAAATTCTATGTCTATTCTTATACTGTCCAGGCTGTTCGGTTGTGCAATGCCTTGCCGATTGACTTACGACGGGCAAAATCTCTGTCAATCTTTAAATCAATGCTTAAGGTGTACTATCTGTCTTCTTGTAATAATTAGCTTTGTTATAGTTTATTTATTTATATGTGGCTGTTTATCCCAATGCTTAAATATATTTTTTTTAGTCGTGTACTTATTATATGTACGATATATGTATGAGAAGATGATCTGTTTTTGGTGCGTTTTAATTTTCTGATCCACTGTTGATGCACCACCTGCTGTAAACTAGTCCTTCCTTCTTTCTGGTAAAGGGTTGCCTGGAAGAGATCGCTCTTAAGCGACAAGGCCGCCTATTGCTTACCTTGTAACTTACTCTCTGTGTGCCTGTTTTCTGTATTGCTTACTATTCCTGGTGTACAATAAAGAGTCATTGTATTGTATTGTATTGTATTGTAATATGGCTAATATGAGACAAGTACTCATCATCATAATCATCCCAGCCTATATACGTCCCACTGCAGGGAAATGGCCTCCTCTCAGAATAAAAATTACGAATGCTTTATTTTGTAAATTCGAGATATTTTTGATTATGATTGGTATTAATCTAGCCGATATTTGTAAATGCCTGGCTGATACTATGTTCGTAGCCATTATGATCCCAGTGTGCCTATTGAAACCATCAAGATTCATGTTTAAAGATGGAAATATTTATTTTCTTGCTTCTTGTTCAATTGAACACGGTTACTTTTTTTCTTGCTCAGCGATTTATTGTTCTCGAAATATTCTTATTGGCAAATTATTTATGTACAGTCAACCAATTTGATTTCTAGGCCACTGTAGCACCTTGTCGCATACTACTAGAACTAGATAATATAAAATGTCAGTGCGGGTCACGGGAATATCAACTTTCCGATCACAACATGCAATAAAAGTAAAGAGTTTATAAATGTTTTTGCTCCATGACATGAGAATAGTAGAGGAGACGTGGAAGATCGACCTTCACCGATCTGTTAACTCGATGAGACATATCTTTTATCAAATATAATTTATAAACAAATATGCCTATGATAACATGCCTATCGAAAAGTGTTCATAGATTTTTTTATTTGTTTTATTGTGGAGTGCCTTTAGCCATCTTCCAGCTCCATCAACAGATCCTGGTTACCATCTGGGATCAAAGTACTCGTCAAGACGAATCAGACGAGTCTAAACTCGATGGGGTAATTCGTAATTTCATTAATTCAGTATGGCCAAAGGCACTCCACAATAAAACGACACAAACCCATCGAGTTTGGACTCGTTTGATTCGTCTTGACGAGTACTTTGATCCCAGATGGTAACAAGGGTCTGATGATGGAGCTGGAAGATGGCTAAACGCACTCAACAATAAAACAAAAAAAAAATAGCTATGAACACTTTTCGATAGGCAAGTTATCATAGGCATATTTGTTTATAAATTATATTTGATAAAAAATATGTCTCATCGAGTTAACAGATCGGTGAAGGTCGATCTTCAACGGCTCTTAGACCAGAAGAAAAATAAGTTTTGATAGATGGACAGTGCCAATTCAAGTTGTAAGTTATAAGCAAACTCCTTTCCTATTCATTGTCGTTGACATAATGTTCGCAAAGATCGAGATGTCATCATGGCATACTTCACGCAATAATCACTGGCGTAGGAGATTAACAAATTAATTCATTATGACATGGTTCTATAGGTTTAGTACTGCGGGATAAGACGATATATAGCATTAAGGAATATCTTTCCAATGATTACAGTAGATTTGATAAACATTAGACCTCCCTGATAAAATTACGAGTAGAAAATATTATAATTATATGCTTACTAAAATTATCATTATAATACCAATTAATATTTTAATGAATTTTTATGTGTGTAATATTATATAATGTATCCTAAATCCACAATGACGAGTCATGGCTGTTCTGTTTGGCTCTATATGCTATGTTAAGTGTTAATTATGTAACAGCTTCTCGCCGAAAGCAGGAGTGTTACCAAGCTTGGGTAAATGCAGCGAAGGTTCGGGATGTAAAGACCAGTGTTTTAAAAAAGGACTTTAACTTTGCCTCCAGGTCCCTTAAAAGAGACATTGCCAGAGCTAAATCGTTGCACATTGGTAGAATTGGCGAGAGACTAGAGCGCCTCCCTTCGGGAACTCGTGCGTTCTGGTCTCTTGCCAAAGCTATCCAGGGGAATTTCTGCACGCCTTCTTTTCCGCCTCTACACGCGGGTAACGATTCTTTGGCCCACGACGCAAAGGAAAAAGCCGATCTTCTAGGTAAATTCTTTGCGTCCAACTCGACTTTGGATGACGGGGGACGCATGCCACCGACCATACCGCGTTGTGAGAGCTGTATGCCGGATATCCGGTTCCACCAAAGCTCAGTGCGTAAAGCACTTCTCTCCCTCGATATCCATAAGTCCAATGGGCCTGATGGAATCCCTCCGGTAGTGTTGAAGATGTGCGCTCCTGAGTTGGCTCCGGTTTTAACGCGTCTTTTTCGGCTCTCCTACTCTTCTGGCGTAGTCCCGTTCTCATGGAAGTCTGCTCTGGTCCACCCGATCCCTAAAAAAGGTGACCGCTCTAATCCATCTACCTATAGGCCAATAGCCATAACTCCCCTGTTCTCTAAGATAATGGAGTCCGTTATCAACCGCCAGCTCCTTCGATACCTTGAGGACCGACAATTGCTCAGTGACCGTCAATATGGTTTCCGTAGCGGCCGCTCGGCCGGCGATCTACTGGTTTACCTGACACATCGTTGGGCACAGGCGATTGAGACAAAGGGTGAAGCATTGGCTGTTAGTTTAGATGTGGCGAAGGCCTTCGATCGGGTTTGGCACAAAGCGCTCCTCTCAAAACTTCCGTCCTTTGGGCTTCCTGAGAAATTATGCGGATGGATCAGCAGCTTCCTAACGGACAGAAGCATAAAGGTTGTAGTTGACGGTGCATGCTCTGATTCCATGTCTGTGAATGCTGGTGTCCCTCAAGGCTGTGTGCTATCGCCTACGCTCTTCCTTCTGCATGTCAATGATATGCTGCCATCCGGCGGCATTCACTGTTATGCGGATGATAGTACGGTTGATGCCTCTTACACCGGCCGCGCCGGTATTTCTCGGGAAAACGTTATAGAGTGCCGAAATAAACTTGTGTCTGAAATTGAGACTTCCCTAAAAGAAGTTTCAGAATGGGGTCGACTTAATTTAGTCCGTTTTAACCCCACTAAGACACAGGTTTGCGCGTTTACCGCAAAAAAGTCTGCGTTTGTCGCGTCACCTCTTTTCGAAGGCACTCCCCTTGCTACCACAGCCAGTATCGGAATCCTTGGTATTGACATCTCGAGTGAAGTCCAGTTCTGCGACCACTTGGAGAGTAAGGCTAAATTAGCCTCGAAGAAGCTCGGCGTGCTCAACAGATCGAGACGGTATTTCACTCCAGCCCACCGCCTTCAGCTTTATAAGGCGCAGGTTCGCCCACATATGGAATACTGCTCTCATCTGTGGGCGGGGGCTCCCCGGTACCAGCTTCTCCCTCTGGATCGCATACAACGGAGAGCGACTCGAATAGTCGGCTGCCAACGAACTTCTGATGGGCTTGATTCCTTGGCGCTGCGTAGAGATGTAGCTTCACTGTGCATCTTCTATCGCATGTACAACGGAGAGTGCTCCGAGGAGTTATTCGGGTTGATCCCTGCCGCATCCTTCCGCCACCGCCCTACGCGACAACACTTCCATCCTCACCATCTGGATGGTTGGTTGTCTTCTACTGTGCGTTTTTCCAGAAATTTCCTGCCTCGCACAGCAAAGCTCTGGAATGAGGTTCCTGCTGCGGTATTCCCGGACCGATATGACCTTCAAGCTTTCAAAAAAAGAGCGTACTCCTACCTAAAAGGCCGGCAACGCACTTGTGACTCTTTTGGTGTCGCAGGTGTCCATGGGCGACGGTAATCGTTTACCATCAGGCGATCCGTCTGCTCGTTCGCCCCCTATATCATAAAAAAAAAAAAAAAAAAAAAAAAGCTATGATAATAAAAAATTCTGATTCTGATTCTGATTCTGATTCTAGTGGCCTAGGAATCAAATTGGTTGACTGTACCTAACTAAATTATTCGTTGGGATATATTTATGTATTTTTTGTTATTTGTTATTTGCTAAGTTATTTGCTAAGTATTTTTTTTTTCACACGAAATGTGAACTTATTGTGAACGACTTTACAAAGGGCCGGGCTGCGTTCCCGCCTAACCTTAAGTCATTAGAATGTTTTGTTGTTTTTAAGTTTGTCTTATCGAAGGTTGAGTGAATGCGTCACAATATCAAAATTTGTGAAATTGCTGATAATTCACTACAGTAGCCAGAATAATCCTTGGCGTAATTTGTTGCGGTTTAATGGTTCAGATACGATTAAACTGATCAAGTGTTGCCATACATACTTCCGGTTTGTACCTATCTAGGTTTTGTTGCGAACTACATATTCCGCTGGCGTTCGTGTCATCACAATGTGTTGTTTGTTTTTTTTGTGTTTAGTTTTTAAATGGATCCCACTGAAAAACAGCGTTGCGGCTTGCCGCAACATTATGCTGAGTGGGGCCCAATTTATACTATTCGATGATTTTTATTTGTATCTTTTCCTGTCAACTGTATTTCCTGTGTATCGAATATGTGTAAATAAACATCTCTCTCTCTCTCTCTCTCTCTCTCTCTCTCTCTCTCTCTCTAAATAGCACAACGTACGTATTAAATCATGACTTCTGTTCTCATTCAAGCAGTATTCGAAGAAATAACATTTTTAACAAAAACTTACTTAACTGGTACCTGCAACATAGAGATCTTCAAAAATCGAAACTAAGTACTCTTTTCTTAAATCGAACCTACGCACTACACTTGCTTAATGGGTCTCCAAGGGTGGTGGTGATTATTTTCAGCAAATGAAAGACGCCGATCAGAGCTTGGTTACCCAGGCGCTATACCAAAAGCTAGTATTGAATAACTCTTAAACTCTTCCACACCATAAGGCAGTTTACGAGCGACATGATCCTGATATTTTATTGCTGCACAAGATCACGTGCTAACGTTTATGCCCACTATCGCTGTTTATTGGCTGCGGTATCGCTACGAGGGGGAATTTACGGGTTCACGGGTCGCAATTGACGTTTGAGAACCGTGTTCGAGCGATTAAAAATTGAGAAGCTTTGACTTGGTGGAAAGGATTACGGATACCTTACTTAGTAGCGGTCTATACCGGATTGATTCCTGGTTCGTCATATTCCTAATTGTTCATATTCCTAATTTGACACTTTTCTATAGCCATTATTCCTTATTCTGTACAATGATGAGTTGGGAATATGACGAATCAGAAATATGATCAGGATGATGATGGTATGAATTCGTATAATTTTGACATCAACGCAAATTTATACTGTAATTTTTATTATGAAATAATTAAATCGAATCTCAACATCATCATCTTCGCAGCCTATATACGTCCAAATGCAGGGCACACACCTCCTCTCAGAATGAGAGGGCTTGGGCCGTAGTTCCCATGCAGGCCCAGTGTGGATTGGGAACTTCACACATATTGAATTTCTGCGCAGGTGTATGCAGGTTTCTTCACGAGGTTTTCCCTCACCGTAAAGCTCATAGTAAATTTCAAATATAATTTCGCACATAAAGTCCGAAAATACCAGAGGTGCGAGCCGGGATTTGAACTCACGACCCTCTGCTTGAGAGGCCATTTGTCATTACGGTAGTATAAATACAAACACCGAAAGGATAACAAATATTTTTAATACCTACGTTTCTTTAGTTATATCCAAATAGCTACGTTATTCTAAATTAGGCGAATTATATTTTGCTACCTATATAAAATTACAAACGTCCGCACCTAAAATATTTCATACACAATTAACTTCTACTGTATTCTCTTTAAACTTTATCTTTGTTTTTGATTACTCTGCTTGTAATTCTCTCAATAAAACTCAATTCTGTAGCCATTCTAAAATAGCACTTAACACTTAAAAATACGGTTTTAATACACGGATCATTAAATGTTCACTGGAATATCTGGAATGTCGTAAAAATAATACCATTCCTTCTGGTCTCGAGATATGGAAGTGTCTGAACAAACAATTACTTAGTTAGTGGATCATAACTGTGAATACTGATTAGACCCTATAGCTAAAGGCAAATTAACACTATTGTTAAAGGAATATTACTCCAAATTGGGTGCATTAAACTAACACAAATTAGGATTGTCTATGAACTGAAGCAATTACTTTGCTCAGCCGCGACCTTATGATAGTTACGTTTGTGCAAGAAAATAAATGTGTATTCAAGCAGTTCCTCCACCCACTGTACGAAAACACACAAATCACCACCACCAAACTACACTGACGCGTTTCGAACTCAACCAGTACCTCTACCATGAGTTACACTAGTTCACAGTAACCGTACTCGCTAGCGACGGCGTAAATGATTTGTATGGAGAATTGTACTTCCGTAAGTGACCGCTAGAGGCGCTGTACAATTCTCCATACAAATAATTTACGCCGTTGCTAGCGAGTACGGTCACGTAAACTAGTGTAAACTCATGGTAGAGGTACAGAACTCATCCTCTGAGTACCTCACACAACCGTTTACTATGCTAAACAAACGCATAAATGTGGCTATCATAACGTTCTTCTAATCTCGTACTAAATGTATGCGAGTGTTTGATGTCAAAATTATGGATATATTTCTTTTTCTTTTAAAATAAATGATGTCATTTTACTCATTAGGTAAATAACGTACTTACGATATCAGTTCACAGTTTTTTGATATCTGTAATAGCAAATAGTTACGGAATAATCACGTGGATACGCACGATTACACCCTGTATAGGTACACTACCTTTTATCTACGAAACAATGTCAAGCACAGAAAGAAAAGTCCTTGATGAATAACTTAGTTCTGTAGCGACTTCTAGCCTTAACTAGTTGTCAATTAGACAAATCGCTACGTTCTACATCGCGCTGTCGAAGTGTCTTAACTCAGCTGCATAAATACAACTCGTAACCTGCATCCTTCGGACTTTGGTCCTCATTCATAATATATGTCTCGAGAGAGATCTTTCTATTGTGGCTTAATCTCGCAGTTCCATTCCTAAACTCATTGCGGTGTAATAATACACAGCTGTCATAGTTACTAGCCCATTAAGCAGCCTATTCACTGCGGGAAACCGATCGTTTTACTCCACGGCGATTACAAAGACAATAGACATTTAATATTCTCACTCAGCTGCAGAAGCCGCTGTCGCAGAGAATTAATCTGCTCTTATAGATTTGTTATGTTTAATTGGAGATACATAATTAAGCAATAGCTTATAATTAATGTCGATAGGTGACGTCGCTAAACTAATGTATCGTTAATTATTAAGGTATCCTCTCATACTACATCCAAAGTAATCATCATTTCAGCCGAAAGACGTCCAATGCTGAACATAGGCACACCAGGACACCAGGACAGATAACTGAGAGCGGTACAGTCCTGTCCAAAGCCCGTTTAAGGGTGCCTTTCCACCAGAGATGTGCTACGCTACGTTGCTATGGATGTGTCTGATATCCACCAATCATGTTCATTGCTCCACATAGCATAACACTGGTGGAAACGGGTTAGCTATGATGTTTATATGGAAAGATGCGTGCCCTGGATGCGTGCTATAGATGCGTGCTACGGATGCGTGATAGTCGTGTAGCAATGTCCCCCCTCACCGCGCTGCCGCTCCGCGCGCCCCTGTCCATACATCGCATAGCTCGAGCTGCGCATTTTCTTCGCACAACTGCCTCGCGGCTGCTCATCTACATAACGCATCGTCCTCGCACAGCTGTGCACATAGTTTAGCATTGGTGGAAACGGTCACACAGTTTCGTAGCATAGCTTTCACATCTTCGCAGCATAGCAACCTTACGTCCCTTCGTACCGACGTATGGTCATGTTACGCATGGAGGGTAGACTAGTTACGGCGTCCGCAAACAAAGGAAATTTGATAACACCCGAATAATTAAATTAAGGTAAGGTCACCTCTCCGGGAAGGTGTTAAAGATACTGAACCTCAAAGTCATTATTTTGGTCAATGTTATAGCAGGAATTCATTGTTATATACCGTAGCCCCTTTAAATGGGTCAGTGTGGGTGTAGCAAGCTCCTTGCATTTTTGTGCTTTCTGATTTTTAGGGTTCCGTACCTCAAAAGGAAAAAAACGGAACCCTTATAGGATCACTTTGTTGTCCGTCCGTCCGTCCGTCCGTCTGTCGGTCAAGACCCTTTTTCTCAGGAACGCGTGGAGTTATCAAGCTGAAATTTATATCAAATACTCAGGTCTACTGTCCCTTGGAGCTGTGAAAAAATCAAACTTCTAAGCCAACGCAATCAAAAGATACAGCCGTTTATGCCGCAAATTTCTGCATGTTTTCGAAACTCGCAAGGGAATCAAAACCTACAGGGTACTTCCCATGAACTCAGAATCTTGAAATTTGGTACGAAGCAAGGTCTTATAGCACAGATAAAGGAAAAATTGCGAAAAGCATATTTTTTTTGTCTGTCTGTCTATATCAGTAACCAATCTATAATTTTCGACACTCGCAAGGGAATCAAAACCTACAGGGTACTTACCGTGAACTCAGAATCTTGAAATTTGGTACGAAGCAAGGTCTTATAGCACAGATAAAGGAAAAATTGCGAAAAGCACAAATTTTTTTGTCTGTCTGTCTATATCAGTAACCAATCTACAATGATCCCACACTGCGCACATTTTGCTTAGGAGCAGGGGTCTGCTAAGACTGGATGTTCATAGATACATATAAATTTGTACGGAACCCTCGGTGCGCAAGTCCGACTCGCACTTGGCCGGTTTTTTATTTTATTTAAATAGATCTTTTTTTGGCCGTTATCTGTCAGCAGTTTAGTTTTGCTATCGTATTCGAATCATATAATTACCATCAAAGTCCTGCTTTTCATGTGTTTCAATGGGTCAACTTTCACGTTTCGCACTCATGATCCTAGTTGTTTAGAACCTGCAAGAAATCGTGCAAGTTGCATTAAATTGCGGCGCTAGATTGGCCATTCCCATCTTGATCGCTTTCATCATCATTATCATCTTCCCAGTCTATATACGTCGCACTGCAGAGTGAGGGCCTACGCTAGCTGACGCGGACGCCCGCCGCGTGCGCCCGCTCGCGGGTCTAAAATGTACCGAAAATCCGTCGCACGCGCCCGCGCCACTTAGTGCTGTTCATACAATTTCTTATTAGACGCGCGCACGACGGGCGTCCGTTCTGGGTAATCCGCGTCAGCTAGCGTAGGCCCTGAGAGGGCTAGGGCCGTAGTTCCCACGCGAGCCCAGTGCGCATTGGAAACTTTACAAACACCATTCAATTTCTTCAATTTCTTCTCGCACATGAATTCGGAAAAACTCAGAGGTGCGACCACGGACTCGAACCCACGACCCTGCTTAAGAGGGTACGATGCGCACCATTTCTCCATACAAACGTAATCCCTAGTTTCCTCCCTGGATAATGGCTTTAGAGCCAATTTTTTTTCACTGTGTAATCTGTATCTACCACAGCTATGCCCCTATGTTTCGTTTTTTTCCATATTTCAATTAACATAAGCTTTCAAAAACTGAAAAAATTGCCCAATTTCAACGTCATTTTCAGACACTCACCAGAAAATAATCCCTCATATAAACAAAAAAAAGAAAACATAGGGGCATAGCTAAATCTGTCTACTAATTATTTTGGAAAAAAATAATTTTATTGGTCCAGTTTTCGAGAAGAAAACAGGGGATTACGAAATGCTGTTTTGATCAATTTTACGCGCCTATTAACGGTCTGAGCTGCAGTTGTCCCGCTCTCGCTGTACTGACACGAAGGGGTTCGGGCGAGACAGCGACATTTCATTAAAATACCTATTTCTCAAAAGTCTCTCAGCCATCGTACCCAGGGTACGAGAGTAAGAGGGCCTCTTAAGAGACAACGAAACCACAAAACACCAGGCACCCACGGCTTTGGCCGCTTGTTGATTCAAATTCAACACCCAATCGAAACTGTCAGTTGCGTTAAGACTAATAGATATTCCCAATAGGCTTGTTTCGTGTTGGACCGTACTCAGATCTAAAGCAGATGTTAAGTCCCGGCCTCACTAGACAAAAGGGCCCTTCGGCGTGTGAGAATGACACTTAGGATACGTGGGTGGAAATAATGAAGAGTTAAATGACGTAAACGATGTAATATACAGTGCAAATCTATTCTATATTACATATAATAAATCTGTAACAAGTCGGTGTCTGTACATTGAAGATATTTGAGAAAAACTGTTATTAGCACAATAGAACCCAAAACAATGATTTTTAGAATTATTGTCTGTTTGTCTGTTTGTCTGTGCGTTTGTGCGCGCTAATCTCAGAAACGGCTTAACCTAGAAGGATGCGGTTTTCACTGATATGTTGGTATTTTCTTGGATTAACATTTAGTGTTTGTTTCATTTGAATCGGTTCACAAATAAGAAAGATACGTCTATTTTAAGAATTTATCGAACAGGTTTTTTTGTTTGAACGCGCTAATCTCAGGAACTACTGCTCCGATTTGAAAAATTCTTTCAGTGTTAGATAGCACATTTATCGAGGAAGGCTATAGGCTATATATCATTACGCTAACACCAATAGGAGCGGAGCGGAGCGGAAGAATGTTTCAAAATCGGGGGTTTTTGAAGTAAAATTTTTATAGGCACGCTTGACTTGAGAGAGTACGGTGCACGGTGTTGAATGTGAACGCGGGTGTGCGGGGGGGTGCGGGGGCGGGTAATTTTTTTTATATCAAGGAACTAAGGAGAGCCATAATTGATGAAAAAGCAAATTGGATAAAAAAAATAAGCTGCCCAAATTACTAATTCCACGCGGACGGAGTCGCGGGCAAAAGCTAGTTATAAAATAACTTTACAGGGTGAATTCAAGTTGGTGATACAAAATGAGTGTTTGGTACTCAGTTAATGATGGACAATTTAATGCACTAACTCATTTGTTTTTATCAGTCTTATTAAATTTGAGGTGGCCATACATTGAGTGGTTTCAGAGCTCACAATAATGTATGGACGCCCCAAATTTTATCAAACTAATTAAAACAAATGAGTTAGTGAGTTAAATTGTCCATCGTTAACTGAGTAGGAAAAACTAATTTAGTATCACCAATTTGAATTCACCCTGTAGTTGTTGTGTGCGATTCCATTTTCGATTTGTTTATCGGTCTCCCGAGGGAACTATGCCATTTTCCGGAGTAAAAGCTATCCTATGTTCCTCCCAGGGTCTCAAACTATTTTCATACCAAATTTCATCTAAATCGGCTCAGCCGGCTCGGCAGGGTAAATGGGCTGAAAGCAGCTTAACTGGTTAGATTACTTCACCGTCTAATAAAAGGCTCATTCTACAAAGTATTAATGAAATGAGTAACGCATTTAGGTATCCAGAATTGAGTGAAGGCTTTTTACCGAAAGCTGTAACAAAAAGGCGCCAAGACAAAAGCTGTCAATTGTTTCTACAGCCCCTCTTTTTTGGTATTGTTCAATGAACAGAGTAAGATAAAACTGTTGCGGTTACAATGATTTCTTTCAATTCATACAATTCAAATTCTAAATCACTGTCAAACTCTTAAACTAGAATCTTAGAGTATACATAAGCAAGCTATAGAGCGCGCGATACCGAGTATGAACTGTAAGCAGTAAGCACAAGTATGAAAAGTCTCAAAATTTCAAGAGCGACGTCATTAGTCACGCACAGTCCCACGCGCTGATCGTCTCTCCGTTATTTATCGATTTTTAAGTAATTATGGTCTGTTTTTATTGACGCAAAGACGTTAATCATTGCACATCTCTAGTCAGCGCACCGACCACGTACAGAACATCTGCTTACGCTATGCACAATGGGCGAAGAGCGATGCGCGCGCTCTATAGCTTGCTTATGTATACTCTAAGACTAGAATGCTCAAAATTGGTACTGAGGTTCTATTTGTAATGTAGACGAGGAATGGATGGAGACTAAAAGTCAGAGCGCGTTAAATAGTAGTTAGTCATACAACTTACAATATATATGATTGTCTGGAAAAGGTTCCGTTGTGACACGAAAATAACCCACACAAAAGGGATGTTGACGCCATTCAAAAATTATTCGAAGGCACGACTCTAGTAAAAAACCGGCCAAGAGCGTTTCGGACACGCCCAAGGTAGGGTTCCGTAGCCATTACGAAAAAATCAAGTAATATTTTTCTAAGGATTAGGACCTTAGGCTACTATTTCCAAGCAATCTTAGCCGCTATAATTTTCCTAGTAAATTTGATATATTTACTACCATTCTGATTTTTTTCAAATTTTTACGCCCAACAGTTTAGATTTTAGAGAGGGGGGGGGGACGGTCGATTTTAATTAAATTTTTCACTTTAATATGAATATTTCGCAAACAGATAACTGAATAGAAAAATCATGTTAGCAACCCCACAATGGTTTTCAAAGACCTATCCAACGATACCCCACACTATAGGGTTAGTCGAGAAAAAAAAATCACCCTCACTTTACGTCTATGGGAGGTACCCTAAAAAAAATTGTTTTAGTTTTTTTTTATGTAATCACTTTGTCGGCGTGGCTGATATATATACTCATGCCAAATTACAGCTTTCTAGTACTAACAGTCTCTGAGCTTAGCCGCGAACGGACAGACAGACGGACAGACATGGCGAAACTATAAGGGTTCCTAGTTGACTACGGAACCCTAAAAAACGTTTTATTTTAGCCCTGAAAATTAGGTTAATTTTCGATTAACTGCAAAATTAGATTTTTGGTTGCTTTAAAACAAATAAATATTTAGTTGATTGAGTTGGCGAGCACGTGACGTCATAAGTTGCTATTGCCATTCAAACTCTACGGGAGAATTGTGCTTTGACAGCTCATAAAAAGTACGTCAGTTGATTGGTGGTGTCAACATCCCTATTGTATGGAGGAAGGAATAAAATTACACTAGCGTCGTTAAGATGTTTAACTTTTTGAACACCAACCGATTTTTATGACTGCTGTGTCTTGGAATTATCTACCTATTGAAGTAGAAGTCACAGAACAAAGCTAGCTGAACCAAAAACATATATGTAAAAAAAACAAATTCGTTGAACCAACTCAGTCCCTAGACAATACCCCAAAACAATCAACGCCGAACTTCTACAAATTAAAAAACCGTATACGCCCAAAATTATTTCAAATTAAAACTTTTTAAAGTCAAGAGCAGTTCATATTCGAGTTGTTTTAATATTCTATTATTATTCGCGCAAACACACAAGCACCAGCTGGTGTCATTAGTATGGAAATTGACTGCATAGTGCGTGGTTTTTGTTTTATCAGCGGTTTTTATTGGTCGTTCCGAAAAGAGAATTACAATATTCGTAATTGCTTTTTAAATTCCGTGTCGGTTGCCGTCGTTAAATTTTATTTATTTTCGATTGGTAGTTCAATGTTGTTTTGATTGTCATTGTCATCGATTTGCGTAAAATGAACTGTATTTGATTCTATTTACAATTAAATTCTAACACTGTTTACATAATGATGATACCGCACGGGTTATTTTTAAATAATTCAGCTATAAAATACACCTAATAATAAAACAAAAAAGTAATTCCAAAACTTCAACGTAAAACTTACTTTACATATAGCCTTCTTTGCCCATTCCAAAGTTTATCAATTTCCGTCAATTTAAATACGAGAACAATAATTATTATTTTCCTATTATTTCTTAAATTGAAGTACTACCTTTTAGTTCATCAGTTGTAGTAACGCCTGTATCAATCAAGTACCTATATACTTAAATAGGATTTCCTATTTTCTCCAACAGCTTTACTAAAATAGAAAAACAGTTCAACGTGAACGTAGCTCCACAAGGACTCCGCGAGAGCTATCCACAAATCCATATTACAGGAAAACTTTCCCTTTTCATTAGAGTATGGATAGCTAATATTGATATTGATACAAAATCTACCAACATCGACCACTATCAATCTCTTGTAAATCGGAGTATATCCGACCACATATAATACACAATGTACAGAGTCATCAATCTTGACACAACAGGTCCAATAAACCGTATATACAGATTTACTTATACGCGTCACGTCCGGATCGAACCTTGGACGTCGAGCGTGGATTAAAGAGTACTCGTTTAGAGATATGGATTATTTATTAATTACGAAAATAAATGAGATCTGATACTCGGAAGCCGTCGTAACCTAGTGGTGTAACCAATGGCCTCTCAAGCAGACGATCGTAGTTTCGTAGCCGGACTAGCGGTTCGAAATTTACAATGAGCTTTTCAGTAAGGGAAAACTTCGTGAACCTGCACACGCCCGAGAAACCATTGAATGGTGTTTAAAGTTCCCAATCCCACTCTCAAGGCAGGCACTAACAGCTACTACTACTAGCACTAGGCGCTAGGCAGGTTAAACCACGGTTGATACTTTCTAAAGGTAGGCAACAGATCAATGAGTGTCTCCTTGAGTTGTTGATACCCGATGATGACCCTCTTGCTCATTAACCTCCCTCTCAAAAAGAGACTCTCATAATAATAAAAAAATGCCACCACGGCTTTTTTAAACTCAATAGTGCGTTTTTCTTCAAACAGATTTACAATGCTGTTTAATTACATACATCTAAAGTATTTAACACAGCCAAATTATATAAACAACTTACTACTCAAATAATATTTTTACAACATCTACCTAAGTCGGCTCTCTTCGGAATTATAATACCGGAAGTAGGTATATACCGGATTTGACAAGCAAATATTTGTAACCGTTTTTCATGACCTTTTATTGGATCAAACCCTTGTCAACTTTGGAATAAGTCCCATATTTCACACACCTTTACCCAATACCGATGATCAACAATATTAATTATCGATGCTAAATTAATTACACGACATTGTTTGAATTCTGTAGACACGCAAGTTCTACCGCAAAGATAGAACATGCTGAAATTTTTTGAGTTGGAAACTCAGGTGTGGTTGTGGTTCCGTTTTCATTTGTTCAACAAATTGTTGGGAACTTTTTAGAATTATATGAACTAATTAATATAAGCGGCTATGGAATTCAAAAGGCTTATAATGCGGTAAAAGTCAGATAGAGAAGTATGAACTTTGTGTAAAACGTAGAAATTGTAACGTGTATTTTGTCTCTAACTTTATTTTTGCTTTATTATACTTAAAGGATAATTATAATGTTAATTGACACTGTTATCTTTGAAGAAACTGTGCGTATGTGGATGATATTTTTAAACCTTTGGTGTCAACGGAGAAAAGGGCTTCATTATTTCTATTAATAATTCGCTTTAACATATCTAGACAGGGTTGTTGGAAGTCTAAACTGAATTTAATAATTAAAAACCCAATACCTTATCTTAAGGCCTATCGTAATTATCCCATGAATGTTCAGCGATTTTTAAGTTTAGGAGTTATTAATTTTTTAGTGGTTTTTTAAACAACTTTGAATTTGAAACAATTTTTTGATCAGCGACTAACGAAAGTTCACAATGAACTGTAAATTTTAATTTCCTTTGAAACAGATAAATTAGTAGTTAGTCAATATTTGTCAAATAAGTGATTTTATCACATTCTAAATGTACTTTCGAGTGATATAATTTCAAAATTTGGTCCACGGGGTGCTAGACGCAGTGATCGTTGTCACCCAGATAGATTCAAAACTGTCGGACGACTATCCGGTAGAGGTTTAATTGCGTTAATTATCTAGGTATCTTTTTAAGCGTGTCAATTAAACTATAACGAAGTTTAGCTTCAGCAATACAAAGACAATCCGGTAAGAAATAAAACTAAAGCATTTCCATTCTTCGCTGCCACCAGCCTTTTAATTAATATTTCAGTATTTAAGACTTAATAACTATAAAACGAAATGAAATTTTTACATTGCCGCGTAACCTGAAGCGCTCTTCAACGTGTATCTCACTGGAGAAGCAATGGGAAGAAAAAAGGTGTTCGATTCGCGTCGGCGTCGCTAAGGAATTGTTCTCTTGGTAGCAATGCTACGGTTCCTCATTAGTTGCGGTATTCGTATTTTTAAAGCCACCGTTTCAAGATGGAACTGAAATTCTTTACATTTCTTATTTTAGTATTAAGAGATCCCTCGCTAATAGAGAAAGTATGGCACTCTTAACACACTATTCTTGAACTCGAGTCTCTTAAGAGACGGATTTCACTGACGCTGCAATGCAGCTAAAACGTCGATGTAACTAATTCTAATATCATCATCATATATTATATTATTATTATTATTATTATTTTTGATTTTTGGTGATCATTTTTCATCAGATGTCCCGCTTGCTCGGTTGCCTCCCTCTCATAATAAAAAAAATCTAATATATAAAAACCTCGTGACACGGTGTTTGTTATCGAACCAAAAAATGTCTAAAAAAGCCGTGGTATTCTAATGGTTTGACTTATGGCTTCTTAAGCAGAGGATCGTGGGTTTCGAAAGTTTAAACAATATAAAAAACCGGCCAAGAGCGTGTCGGACACGCCCAAGGTAGGGTTCCGTAGCCATTACGAAAAAATCAAGTAATATTTTTCTAAGGATTTCATATGTGTACGGAATCATCCAAGTTTAGGTATGTTTTATACCTTAGGCTACTATTTACTCTTAAACTACAAATAATTTCCAAGCAATCTTAGCCCCTATAATTTTCCTAGTAAATTTGATATATTTACTACCTTTCTGAATTTTTTCAAATTTTTCCACCCAACAGTTTAGATTTTAGAGGGGGGGACTGCCGATTTTAATGAAAATTTTCACTTTAAAGTTGAATATTTCGCAAACAGATCACTGAAAAATCATGAAAAATCATGTTAGCAACCCCGCAATGATTTTAAAAGACCTATCCAACCATACCCCACACTATAGGGTTAGCCGAGAAAAAAAAAATCACCCCCACTTTACGTCTATGGGAGGTACCCTAAAAAAATTTATTTTCCTTTTTTTTATTCAATCACTTTGTCGGCGTGACTGATATATATATTGATACCAAATTACAGCTTTCTAGTACTAACAGTCTCTGAGCTTAGCCGCGGACAGACAGACAGACGGACAGACATGGCGAAACTATAAGGGTTCCTAGTTGACTACGGAACCCTAAAAAGGCTGTAAATAAAACTTTCAGACCCAAAAAATATTAGCTCTTTTGTTAAAATTTTTAAAGCGAATGAAGAGAGTTTTGTCTTTCCTTAAAAGCCTTGGGCATCAGGTTGTTATTGGAAATGGTTCAGGTCGTTGGACAATTAGTGAAAAACCGGAAATGTTCAGAAGTCCGGAGAAAAATTATAAAATACTCGAAACAATAGAATACGTAGCAATAAACGGAATAAAGTTGCCTTTCTTATGTATTTACTGCAGATCAGAAATATTTTTTACGCCTATTTATTTTCCTACAGATTTTAGCTATATTTATCAATAACGAATGACATGCGGAAAATTGAGAAGTCACTGCATATTTATTTATTTATGACAATCAAGTAGCCTAGTGGTTAAAAAATCTGACTACGATGCTTAAGGTCCCGCCTTCGATCCCCGGTCGGGGCAGACGTTTCTGATGTCCTGTCAATGGTTCAAAGGTTAACTGGCAGAGATGCTTTTAAGTGCCAAGTTTCTTGCGGCGCATTCTTCTTGGCAATGATGGTACTTACGAAAGCGATGGCAGTTTTAAAAAGTGACATGTGAAAGAGCCCTTTGCGGCCTATTTGCAGAATAAACGTTTTGATTTTTGATTTTGATGTTTTAAGGGTTTAGTTTACTTTTGTACATGTGTTTCTCTTGTTATCTGTTAATTCCATGTGTTTAATGCACAATAAAGAGTTTTACGTACGGTCGCATGCTTTAATTTGGGACCCAGTTCGAAAAAATATCCTATTGAATTCCTATACAATATGACAGGACTGTCAACCTTAAATGGGTCCCATATTAAAGCTTGTAACTGTACATACATTAAAGAAAACATCCACTTCTTAAAACCCAAAACAATCGCAGTTACGACACGCTGCTGGCATTGTAACCCATTCCAAAACAGAAACAATAACCAAAGTTAGCAACTACCCTCAATTACTTCTCATTGTAGTTGCCAACAATCGCCCAATCCCCATTTAACCGAATTTAACTGTGTATTGATTGTGATAATGAATAAGTAATCAGAATGAATGGCTGTCGGGGCCAGCTGCTGCTAATCAAGGTACAACCTGATTAACTTCATCTTAAAGGCCGTTTTTTGAATAGGTGTCCAATTGGGACGTCTTGGGCGTGCCTTTTGGAAAATATCCTTTTGAACTGTGGAGTCCAGGTCTCTATACCGCAAACGGTGGGCCATTCTACTTTTAAGTAAATGGGTAACCATGAATCTTTAATGAAATAAAAGGCTTACCAGGGCCCAATTGCATAACAAAATACACCTAATATTACAAGCGGAACTCTCGCTTCAGTTGTATTAACTAGAAAGGGAGTTCCGCTTGTATTAGTTGTACTTTGTTATGCAACTGGGTCCAGTGATTGGTTTCAAGTGTAAATAACTTATATAAATACTTAAAGAACTAAATTTTATCTTTTTGAGGCTGGATTTCACCAAACTTTTATTCCGAGAATAACCCTTACTCTCAGATAGTAATGTCCAGTCTGGCGCAAGTTCCCTTATAAAAAACGTTGTATGAAACGTACGCTAGCTTCTATGGCGGGTATATCTATCTTGCTCTAACAGCATCATCCCTTTCTCACTCCGTCATTGTCTGTCATTGTCATGATTTATGTTTACTGTTCGCCGGGCTTGTTGAATCGTGCAGTTTTTGTGTTTATATATTTTGTTAAAATTAACTAATTTAACGTAACAGTTACGATCATAACTTGGTTAGAGCCCGTGTCTGAGACGTGAAGCAAATATGCACTACAAAACGTGTGAGATTTGTGGTATGAAGGCCGGTCGTGTTGGCGGTCAAAAACGAACATTTATGGCTAAATTTCCATTGGATGAAGATAGGTAAGTTCAAAAATCTATTTGTTTTTCTACATAAGATACATAACGCATGTTTCTTAAAGAAAATCTAGAATAAAACAATATTATTGTAAAAGATAGTGCGGTACCTAGATAATATCGATATTTTTTTCTGACCAGTTCTTAGTTCCATGTTATTGAAAAATGTATTGGTTTTTCTTGCCATATATAAATAGAAAGAGACGAGCAAAAACAAGCAATTGACAAAAATAACCAGAGTATAATAGTAGGTTTCTATTAATATTGAAAAAAATTACTCCTTACCAGGTGGTGGTGGTCACTAATCAGCTGGTGCTCCTCCAGATAACCTAAGAGCTGGCGGTTAATAATCGATTCCATTACCTTGAAGAGCAGAGGTGATAGCTATCGGTCTGCAGTCGTAGTAAATAAGTAGTAAATATTATTTTAAAAGATTTAATAAAATTAATAAAAAAGATAACTCTTGTTATTATTTATTAAAATCATACTTTTCGTAACTTCTAATTTTCCTGTTAAAACGGTTTTAACAGAATAAAATAGTTGTTACGAAAAGTATTACGATCGTTTAAGTGTTACGATCGTATTTTTTTTTCAAATTATCGATGTCGATAAAAATGTCCAACAGTGTGTTCAGCACATCCCTTTTTGTTGCTCATGTTGGCAGCAGTACCGTCCACAGCTGCTGTCACCAAGCTGTCATAATTTCTATCCTGTTGGTACTGATTCTAGCCTACGTTTCATACTACTCAAAATGTCAAGTCAATATATGGCACTTGTATGGTACTCCCGTCTCTTATAACGTAGTGATTATATTCTATTTGGTAATGTCAAACCGCCATAGTAATTTGACATTACTATCTGAGAGTAAGCTTTATTCTCGGAATAAAATTTTGGTGAAATTCAGCCTAAACCATAAAACCATCCATACTTTCTAATATATAAAAATCTCGTGTCACGGTGTTTGTGATCGAACTCCTCCGAAACGGCTTGGCCGATTTTTACGAAATTTTTGTCCATATTTGGTAGATCTGAGAATAGGTCGTAGGCTATTTTTTTATACCCCTATTCTTCGCCGACGAAGTCGCGGGCAACAGCTAGTAATATTATAAATATATATATGTGTTTGGTTGTTTGTTTGTCCTTCATTCACGTCGTAACTGAGCGACGGATTGCCGTGATTTTTTATGGACATAGTTGAAGGCCTGAAGAATGACATATAGGCTACTTTTTGCCACTGGAAAATATCTCATTCCCACGGGAAAACACTTTTTAATCTACTTCAGCGGGGGCGAAACCGCGGGCATCATCTATACTAGCTATTGCCAGTGACTCCGTCTGCGAAGAATAGGGGTATAAAAGTAGCCAACGACCTTTTCTCAGACCTATCGAAAATAGACAAAAAAAAATCGGTCAAGCCGTTTCGGAGGAGTTTGATAGCAAACACCGTGACACGAGATTTTTATATATTAGAAGTTTTTTAAGGTTTTTAGTTTTAGGTTAATTGTTATTGTCTATAAAATATGAATAATAAAAAAAAACTTTCGTCAAAGTAAATGTAAAAGTTAACCGCGCGTCGAGAACGTAATTACCTACACTGGCAAGGACTTAATAAAATTCAAGAAGTCATCAATGTATTTGTGAAAGTATTTGTAAAGCACCACCAAAACTTTCAATGCATGTGTGCGTGCTGAGACAGCAATCAAACAAAAGCAGACTACTACCTACATACACGCTCTTTCGTAAGGATGAGACATAACACATTGAAATAGTAATTTGGAGGGGCGGGCCATGTTATCATAGTTTATCTCTAACTTCCAATCGGATAATATTGTTTCTTTAAAAAAGAATAGAGGGCACTGCCCAAGATTCCACTCCAAGACAGAGTTTCACGTCACGGCAATGAGTTCATTTAAACATTTCAGGCATCAGTTCGAGTTAAGATAAATCACAGAATCGTCCACATCTGCCGCTTGATTCAGAACGGCCCAGTTTTTCATGAAACATGGCAGGAAAAATTGAAATAGGACGGTGTGAAAAAATTGTTTACGTTCGGATTGGTTTTTGTAATATGTTTGCTTTTCCCCGGAGACTGCTTGCGCAGGAATAAAATGTAGCTGTTATTTAATTCTCAAAGGTTTTCTTTCAATAGCATTGACATGAAATTAACTAATTTGAACGGGAAAAATACAGGTCGTGTGACTTCTATGCCATGTAAGTAACCTTTAGATTTTGAAGCCCACAGTCTTTGTATGAAAACTAGGTACAAATACCTATCTCTTGACCCACAAACTTAGGCACATCCTTTTTTTACGGTTGCAAGGGATTGTGTCTCAAGTCAAAAGTCTTTGACCAGTGCTTGTTGCCAATGAGGACTTCACTGAGACACACTGCCACGGCACTGAGACGTGACCGCTAACAATGTGCCTCATAATGGCCGGCGCCCACTGACGGCATGGCACGGCGTGGCATTTTATTACTATCAAGTTATTTTGAATCTTATTTCAAAGAGTTTAGAATTCATGTTACTTTATTTCGATACCACGATGCCGCGACGTCCTGAGGGCCGATGCCACGCATAACCAATAAAGTAACATGAATTCTAAACTCATTGAAATAAGATTCAAAATAACTTGATAGTAATAAAATGCCACGCCGTGCCATGCCGTCAGTGGGCGCCGGCCCTAAGAAAGCTCAAAGTCCAGAGGGCGATGGAGCGGGCTATGCTCGGAGTTTCTCTGCAGGATCGCATTAGAAATGATGAAATCCGCGCAAGAACTAAAGTCACGGACATATGGCGTCCGCGGACCGGAAGATGCAGTGTATATAGGTAGGCCTCCAACAAGATGGAGCGACGACCTGGTTAAGAGAACGCGTTGGATGCGGATGGCGCAGGGCCGATCTGTTTGGTGAGCCTTGGGGGAGGCCTATGTTCAGCAATGGTCGTCTTTCCGCTGAAATGATGATGATGATGATGAAAGGATTGCAGACTTGAGTGTTTAAATATCAATTTTAACTTGATACTTTTACATGTTTCTGAGAAGAAAGCTTGACAGATAGAAGGACAAAGACGCAATTTAATGCGTACCCTAAAAAAATTCTCAACTCTTTGACTTCTTCACATTGATATTGACATTGAAAATAAATACTAAAAATCCCGTATGATAAAATGTCCTAGCATCTCATATATGAAAATCGCCGTCCAGATTTCATATCTTTGGCACACAGCGTTGGATCAAACGTGGCCAAACATAATAAAGGATCGTAGGCGCCTGATTGCCGCTCGTATGTAATAACTTGTTCGAACAGGCCAGGACACGGCTATCCTTGTTGGAACAGGGGCAAACATGTAAATAATCCGATCATGAGTATCGTTGAGGGGTCCCTAGATGGTCGAAATTGCTTGGCAAACATTTACGAGCTGAACAACGTAGTAATGCTTTTTTTTATATATATATAAGAGGCGGCAAACGAGCAAACGGGTCACCTGATGGAAAGCGATCACCGTCGCCCATGGACACCCGCAACACGGGGGGCATCACAGGTGCGTTGCCGACCCTTTTAGGAATTGGTTGGCTTGACGTAACGCTAAGAATGCTTGTCAAATTGTTTAAAATAGTCCGTGATTCCTATGTAGGCTAAATTGAATATTTTAAATTTACTTTGGCCCTAAGTGGCCACGAACTGGCGTCATTGACCCTACAAATATTTTTATACTACAGTCACAATACAGGAAAAATTGTGATCAGGTACTATTAAGAGGGTACGATGGCTGAGAGAATTTTGAGAAACAGGTATTTTAATGAAATGTCGCTGTCTCGCCCGAACCCCTCCGTGTCAGTACAGCGAGAGCGGGACAACTGCACCTCAGACCGTTAATAGGCGCGTAAAATTGATCAAAACAGCATTTCGTAATCCCCTGTTTTCTTCTCGAATACTGGACCAATAAATTTATTTTTTTCATAAATCATTAGAGGACAGATTTAGCTACGCCTCTATGTTTTCTTTTTTTTGTTTATAGAAGGGATTCTTTTCTGATGAGTGTCTGAAAATGACGTTGAAATTGGGCAATTTTTTCCGTTTTTGAAAGCTCATATTTCTTATGTTAATTGAAATATGGAAAAAACGAAACATAGGGGCATAGCTGTGGTAGATACAGATTACACAGTAAAAAAAATTTGGCTCTAAAGCCATTATCCACGGAGGAAACAGGGGATTACGTTTGTATGGAGAAATGGTGCGCATCGTACCCTCTTAAACATGAAACTACCGGGAAACTCACTCATAGTGAAAATAAACGGATCACTCACGTCTTAAAACGAGTTTAACTAGACATGTTTCGGGCTAATCCGTACCTAGCCCTTCCTCTCGGAGTCTCGGAGTTGACTAACTGCATAGAAATGTGGATACTTATGTTAGGACACCGATTTACCCATAGCACTAGTTTTAGTTATTTAGTTTGGGACTGAGTCAACTTGTGTATAATTATAATCATCACGGCTTGTATATACATCCCACTGCACTGCCTCCTCTCAGAATGAGAGGGCTTGGGCCGCAGTTCCCACGCTGGCCCAGTGTGGATTGGAAACTTCACACACATCATTGAATTTATTCACAGGCGTGTACAGGTGTTCTCACGAGGTTTTCCTTCACCGTAAAGCTCATGATAAATTTCAAATGTACATGCTAAATCCAAAAAAGCAGATGTGCAAAGCCCATGCTCAAACCCACGACTTGAGAGGCCACACACTATATGCTACCAAACGTACATTAAAAACAGATGAAACATTGTAATGTATTTTCGAAGGTGGTCACAGAGATATCATGAAATCAAATCTTTGTGACGCATTTCGATTTGCCTGTTTGCCCCCTGCAAGGGGACCAGAAATGACAGACAGGGATTTTAATTTCCGCCCTTTTAGTCCGCTACTTGGGGGCCAGATTAAAAAGTTTGTAACATCTGGTATTAATTATGGACTTATTAAATACATATTCTTAATTAACAAACTTTGGTATAAGTCGATTGAATGACGTCACAAGGTTTGTTTTATGCCTTTTGTTCGACTTGAAAACGGAGGTTTCGTTTGGGTATATTTGTAAATTTTAGGTCTGTTGTCACCGGTAAATGTGGTCCAGTTTGGAAAACTGTTTATTAATACAAACAAACAAACAAATACAAATAATTTATTTGTCAAACATAGGTTAAATAGATGATATAATGATCATAGGCTTGTATCACTATGCTGCACCCAAGGGCATACAAATATGAATATTCACATTCAGTCATGCATTTAAAAAGCTTTTGGCATTGCCATCATGATCATCCCAGCCTATATGTATATACGTCCCACTGCAGGGCACAGGCCTCCTCTCAGAATGAGAGGGGTTGGGCCCTGTGCGGATTGGGAACTGATACTGAGCTGATGGGATTGGCGTTGCCATACAAAGGGGAAACGCATCCAGCCTTATGGGCACTCTGCCCATTAGCAGCGATCTGGGGGACATTTGTAAATATAGGTTCTTAGGTATAGAGTAAGTTAAGATTATTTAAAAGCGAAAAAGTTTTTCGGGTGCGCCGGCGGGATTCGAACCCACGTCTCCCGGGTATGCGCCCCAACCTGGGTGTTCTACCAATTGAACCACGTCGCTCCCAACCGACTTCCCCGAAATTCGGTGAGCAGCCGTATTGCTAATAAAAATAAATAATATTTGAATAGAGTAAGTTAGTTAAAGATTTTTTTTTTTAATTCTCACATGTACTTTTATTATTACAAGAAAAAATAAAAAACACATAAAATTAACTAAAACGGGGCTTCCTCTTCCAAAGGTAGGGCAGCGCGGGGCATTGCACCTAAGACGCTAGCCGCGTTGCCCCGCTGCACTGCGAGGCTCAGTTTTTGGGCGAAGAAAAAACCTGCTCTTAGGTCGCCAGAGACGCCAATTAGTTTGTCCGACACTTCTTTAAGTTAATTAAGTTGATTTTTTAACAGTTTTTTTTTGTATATTATGTGTGAATAAGTGGTGTTGTATTAAAAAAGCTTTTTCTGACTCACAATTTTGCAACCACCCATGGGTGCCTCTGAAGCGTGAATAGCACACTCTCGGAATGAGAGGGCTTGCGCCGTAGCTCGCACGCGGGCCCAGTGCGGATTGGGAGCTCCACACGCACCATTGACTTTCTCCGCAAGTGTGTGCAGGTTTCCTCACGTTTTACTTCACGGTCAATCTCATGGTAAATTTCAAATGCAACTTCGCATGTAAATTCCGAAAACGTCAGACTTGCTAGCCCGGGTTTGAACCCACGACCCTCTGCTTGAGACGCCATAGGTCAAACCACTAGGCCACCGCGGCTTATTAACAATCAGCAAAAGCAACAATATGGTGAAAATTGACTTGCATTCTGTACAATAGTTGAGACGGAAGATTAATACGACAGAACGAACATTTCTTCGTTCCCTTTCCAAATGTCTACTTTAAGATATAAGCAGTAAAAGGATTAACAAAGTTAGGCAAACGACGTTAGGCGCAATTAAAACAGTTAAGACAAGAAAGATTAGTAATTGTTACGTTCGTCAGTGTACAAAAAAAATACAATAAAATAAAATGAAAATAAAATATATATCACGGGACAATTCACACCAATTGACCTAGTCCCAAAGTAAGCTAGGAAAGCTTGTGTTATGGGTACTAGGCAACGGATAAACATACTTATATAGATAGATACATACTTAAATACACATCAAACACCCAAGACCTGAGAACAAACATTCGTATTTTTCATACAAATATCTGCCCCGACACGGGGATCGAACCCGGGACCTCAAGCTTCATAGTCAGGTTCTCTAACCACTAGGCCATCTGGTCGTCTAAAACAATGAACTAATTAAGTACTATATTTTTACCTATTTTTTTTTAGCTCCTCCGTTACTAACTATGCATCACAGATACGTCTGTTCGACGCATATGTTAACATGTAGAATCTAACCTTAAAGAGGTTAAGTTCATGCGACGACCGTACTGGACCGGATGGTCTAGTCTAGTTGTTAGAGAACCTGACTACGAAGCTTGACGTCCCGGGTTCGATTCCCGGTCGGGGCAGATATTTGTGTGAAAAATACGAATGTTTTTGCTCGAGTCCTGGATGTTTAATATGTTTATCTATATAAACTAAGTATGTTTATTCGTTGTCTAGTACCCATAGTACAAGCTTTGCTTAGTTTGGGACTAGGTCAATTGGTGTCAACTGTCCCATGATTTATTTATTTATTATTATACTCTAAGCTACAAACACTTGAGTACACATCCGATGTAAAAAGTGATAATAATTTCAAGCAAACAAATACTTCCAAATCATAAATTTAAATACATTCCCTCTTAGTTATTGGCAGCTGTCTATTAGCTTAGCATTTGGACTACTTATACTAATTTAAAAGCGTACTTTGAAGCGATAAGGCCTGCCATTACATATTTTTCCCATGTACTCGTTTCTCTTTATAGTATTCTTTGTGGTGTACAATAAAAAAATATTGTATTGTAATGTAATTTTACGTTCTTATAAATAAAAAAAAATAAAAAAATTAACACTCCCACGTCCCGACGAGTTAAGCTTTTCAATCATTCCAACCAAGTATCGTAATAAAAACAATATGCAAACTTCCAAGTTTCAAAGTTGAAGATCGTAAAAAGTCCAATCAGTGAAACTCCACAATTCTATTAGGGAAAGATATTAGATTTGTAAATGAGTCGCGTCGTAGCAAGAGCTACGGGAACCGTAGCTCCGTAGCACCACCGTAATGCCGTAGTATAACTAAAATGGCGCTATCCGACATCTGGTCAATTTTTAACTTTTAATACTAAATGAATAAGAAAAAAATCTCCATCAACCTGTAGTTGCTTTTCGATACCTTGAATAGTTCCGGGAATAATCGTAATAAGAATGCCGTTAAGTACATTTTTTCACGTGTGATTTAAGCGAAGATGGCATTAAGTAAGTTTGTATAAAGTTCATTATTTACAGTCGCTAAAGTTCATTAACTCGTATTTTTGTTACAAATTTTTATATGGTCGCTTCTTTAGATTGCTGTTAATTGTCTTTCGTATACTATTAAGGCGATAAAACTACTTTAACTGTTTTTAAATTGCTCGTTTCATTGCATTGGTAGAAAACGAACGGTATTTCAGATATATCGCTACTGCGTAGGTATTGATATTTTTTTTTCTAGAACCAAATTGTTTTTGAATTCCTTAAACAACTATAAAAACGATTAGATATGATTACGATGGAAAGAGTATAATATTATACTTTATTTATTAGTCCGGCCAATCGAAACGAAGAATTATAATAATATAATGAATTTAAATAAATTATCTATAGAGAATAAACAAGGATTCCTCAATATTTTGAACTGAAATTTTACCCATAGCATTATAATTAATATGAACCTGTAATTATTTTGTCCAATTAACTGTTATTATGCGTCAATTATTAACATTCTTTTCTATTTTAAACCATGTAACCTTTATTGTTACTTCCTCTACCTAACCATTCCTAAAAAATCAAGTCTTTGCTCCAAACGTCATCAAATTCATACGAGAATACATAAAAAATCAAGTTACTTACCGTGATAGATCTCGGAGCAAACTTTATAAGGAGACGCGGCGAGAACCCGCTTCGGTCTCTGGAAGGCTACTGAGTCCAGATCTCTCGTCCAACCCTTATATACTACCTACGGAGGGGCGGAGCTAGCGCGGTCATGCGCGAACAAGCCCCGCCCATTTTGAAACCTAGTTCTGTGACGTCAGAACTGATGATGATGACCGCTGCAGGTAAAGGGCAACTGCCAAGCCAGTGGGAGGCACGTGGGTGTCCATTCACTGCTTTCAAATCACTTTTTGGTAACCTTTATCTGATAGAATTTGGGGATGAAACAATGTTTTCGGAAACTACCTTTTATTTAATGATGTTGTATTTAAGGTAAGTAATCTGTATGTAGTAAGATAGGTAGTAGGATTATACAGGGTATTTTTTTAATAAGTGCACAAATTTTAATATGTCATTCAGTATCGTTAAAATAACAAATTTCAGAATTTTTCATTATAATATTTATTACTTAATTTTTTTGTTTCTCATATTTAGTAACTCGAACAATTATTGGATGAATCCTTCTAATGTGTATCCAACCCAAATTTCAAAATGTAAAAAAATCTATCGTGATCTATCAACGATACTGAACCAAATATCAAAATTTGTGCACTGACTAAAAAATTACCCTGTAGAATAGGTAGTTTGGAATTGTTGGCATGTGTGGCTTAGTAACAACTGCGTTCTTCTGAAGTTAGGATATTATTGTACCATGAATACTCGTACTACAGTACTGGCTGAAAATCAGCGCTGGGGTGCTTTAAACGCCTCAGCATTATGCTGAGCCAGTGTCCGATTTGCAACCGCAATGACACATTCTATCTTTAGCTTTAGTGTTGCCTTTTGTTTTGTAAAATATTGATGATGTGTCTTGTGATGTTGTAAATAAATGTATTTTCTTTCTTTCTTTCTTTCTTACTAATAAATAATGTATGAAAAACCGTGGGAGCCTAGTGGTGTAATTTATAGCTTCTCAAGCAGAGGATTGTAGGTTCAATCCTGGTCTCGGACCTCTGAGTTTGTCAGCATTCATGTGCGAAATTACATTTGTTACCACGAGTTTTACATGCTTAAACTCGCGAAGCAATTCAATGGTGCTTGTGATGTTTCCAACCGCACTGGGCCCACTAGAGCTAGAGGCTTGCAATTTGGCATTCATACATATCATCATCATCATTTCACCTGAAAGATGTCCACTGATGAACATAGGCCTCCCCGAAGGCTCGCCAAACAGATCAGTCCCGGGCCATCCGCATCCAACGCAATCTCGCAACTTTAACCAGGGGCCTGTTGCATAACAAAGTACAACTAATATTACAAGCAAAACTCTCGCTTCAGTTATATTAACTAGAAAGGGAGTTCCGCTTGTAATATAAGTTGTACTTTGTTATGCAACAGGCCCCTGGTCGTCACTCCATCTTGTTGGAGGCCTACCTACACTGCGTTTTCCGGTCCGTGGACGCCACTAGAGAACCTTTTTGCCCCATCGGCCATCAGTTCTACGAGCGATGTTCCCTACCCACTACCACTTGAGTCTGATGACTCTTCGAGCTATGTCGGTGACTTTAGTCCTTGCGCTGATTTCATCATTTTTAATGTGATCCCTCAGAGAAACTCCTCGGCCTAGCCCTCTCCATCGCCCTCTGAGAACATACATAATTAGATACTTACGTTAATTATCATAGAGGTACTGAGAAAGGGTTTTTAGAAAATCTCTCGAGAATTAGGCTACTTTTCTTATTTTCACGGGAATGAAGTCACTAATGTTCTAGTTCTTTTATAAATTCCTTTTCTTTTAGCCTAAAAACATTGTCCTGCTGGTAGTTAGGTTCGATTCCCGGTGGGACTATCTTATTAAGATTTACGCGCTGACGTGTAATTACCGAGAATCCTAACGTTTTGGGGAACGTATCTCATTTCAAGGTTACCTGATATATATATGTTGGATGAATAATTTATGTAGTAAAGTATAGTCTCCGGCAAAATCAATGTAGCCCACTTTCCAATTCTTACAAACCGATTCAAGTTTAATAAATCATAAAAATATCTACATATATGTATGTTATGTCTGTTATTTCCACCACCTACATAAACCTGTTCATATTTCTACATGTATCCAACATTGGTTGTCTTGAAGAGGTCGCTTTTGAGCGATAAGATCGCCCATTGTATGCCTGAATTTTAATTTTTATTAATTTTTTTGTACTGTTTTGGTGTTCAATATAGAATATTTGTATTGTATTGTATATTGTGGTTCAACGATATGAACGGATTAAATCAAATGTTCGGTAAAAATCAAGCAGAAGGGCAGTTTCAGAAAAAAAGTGGACCCCGTACCGGTGCCCCTTTTCTCCCATAAAATTTTAAGTCATAATGTATCATTAGTCATAATCAACGTTAGTCATACAGTGATTTATTTCTGAAACGGTATTTTTTCAGGACTTTTTTAAATGCCATCTTATAGAATGCAGTAGGTTAGGTTAGGTTTGTTTTATAACAATTCCGAAAAATAAATTGTTTCATAAATAAATCACTGTATGGCTAACGTTGATTATGACTAATGATACATTATGACTTAAAATTTTATGGGAGTACCCTGTACTTTTTTTAAAAACCTAACAAATTTTGGGTTATTTCTACTCAGAATCACAAGCACTATCGATTTAAGCAGTAAAAAAAGTGTCCTTCTTTTAATTTTCAGTTTTGTAACGCAGTTAACCATACATATTAGTATGGACCGTCACAAAACTGACTAATAAATTTTGTATGGAAAATTAAGGATAAGGCAAAACGGGTACATTTTTTTCTGAAAACCCCCAGATATTTACTTAGCCTTTACGATTCCATGTCACACTGATCCCTAAGTACAACATTAACGGCTTAATTCATTCGCCATTCGTATTGATATAGTTTTATGGTCGGCTCATGAAGTCGTGACGTTAACGGCCACTCGTAAACGCCAGTTAGCCGGTCGTCAACTTAACTGCGCTTTCACTTGTAACGAATGTTTAACTTCAGTAACCCTTTGCTTGGACTTTCGCGATTTTCACTCCTCTTTTAGTTTATAACTATTTATAAAAAAGTAATAGGTAATAACGGGGTATTTTCCGAAACTCGACGTCTATGTGCGCCTATTTTGCGTAACTGACTGTAGGCACTATTCGTGCCAGCCTAGCTCCTTGTGGAAGCCTAGCAGACCCTTTACGTTGCCGACGACTTCCAGGAGCGACCTCGGTGTCCCCAGATATAGTGCCTGTAGCTCGCCACACTAATGCATTCCAGTAGCATGCGTGTGACCATTTCGTCTGTCCTCCATGCATGCTCTGCACAGGGGGCTGTCTGTAGCACCTTCTTCTACAAGTGCCTCTCCAACTAGTGGAGGTTGGCAGTCAGCTCCGCATATCTGACTGGGTCTTTTGCCAGTTTGATAAGCTCCGCGGCGCTCTTAATTCCCGCCCACTCCCGGATATTGCGCAGCCACGATTAGCACCTAGATTATGTAAATGTTGAGTAAGGCATGTCCAGGTAGATTCCCGAATAGTAGTCGGAGCTCGCGTCTCCCATATCTGCGAAGTTTTCTGAACAATCCAGGGTTAATCGTTGGAAGAGCTTCTCAGGGCTGCCTGCAGGTTACCTATAGACGAGTAAGTATGTGATGTTTTTAGCCAATTTTCCTTATGTAAGAAAGTCAGCCACCAACGAGATGGACGGACGATTTGGTGAAGGCCGCAAGTTCAGGGTGGATGCAAGTTACTTCCAACGTAATGATTGGGCGTCAATGACGGAGGTCTATGTCCAGCAGTGGACGTCCTACGGCTGAAATGATGATGATGATGATGATGAAGAAAGTCATTCAACCTGAGGCCACTCAAGCAGATGCTCGTGGGGTCGAGCCAATGCGCGTACTTCTGAGTTATTCGGAATTTACAATGAGTATTACGACGAATGAAAAACATCAAACACACCTGCGAATTAAATTCTAGTCAGCACTGGGCCCGCGTGGGGACCACGGCCCAACCCCTCTCATTCTGAGAGGAGGCCTGTGTCCTTCAGTGGGACGTATAATATATAGGCTGGGATAATTATATACTGTTCTTAGTAGCGGACAACCATTGCAGTTCATGTAAAGACTATGCTAGTCACTTTTAGTCAGAAACTTCCGTCGTCCTGACGTACTTAGTCTTTGTATCAATTGAACCGGTCATAAATGGTTTGATAGGCCGTTGAAGCAAAGAGGTCGTTTCGTCCAATTGAGCCCTCGGTCCTTAACGGCCGTAAAGGCTGGAATAAAGAGTAGCACTAATTGACTGCCTACTTTAACAATAAATGTGTACTAAGTACTCTGTAGTGACGTTGAGGGAACATTGTCGTCAGGCAGCTCGGAAAGTGAGGAGCGTGAGCAATGTTGCCAACCCGTAGTATAATCAATCCTTGGTATAATGTAGCCATCGGTACAGTCGCGTGCTTTAATTTGGGAAATTGGGACCCATTTCGAAAAAAATATCCTTTGAATTCCTATACAATATGACAGGAATGTCAACCTTAAGTGGGTCCCAAATTAAAGCTTGTAACTTTACGATCGCAATTGTCTCATTCATCATTTTTCACCGTCATCATCATCAAGCATAATTCACACAACCATTCACATAACGGACAGATGGCCTAGTGGTTAGAGAACCTGAATATACGATGCTTGAGTTCCCGGGTTCGATTCCCGTGTCGGGGCAGATTATTTGTTTGAAAATTACGAATTTTTGCTCTCGGGTCTTGGGTGTTTAATATGTATTTAAGTATGTATCTATCTATATACGTATACGTATGTTTATCCGTTGCTTAGTACCCATAACACAAGCTTTACTTAGCTTGCTTTGGGACTAGGTCAATTGGTGTGAATTGTCCTGTGATTTTTGTGATTTATTTATATGTACAATTCAGCATTAAATTTTTTGAGAGGAAGGACTTTTATGTCTCTAGGTAGTTCATTGAATACTTATTTTTAAGCACATTATGGAGACAACTACAGCTTGTTTGTTTGTGTGATTGTCTTAAGTTATCTGAGGTGTGATCGATTAGCAATTTTTTTTTAGTAGTTAAGCTTGGTGACTGGTATTATTTTTATAGTCATTTTATTTGTACCCTGAAATAACCTCATAAAACTGCTTCCTTCCTTGGATGGAACTAACTCTAAATAAATGAACGAAGTGACCATTGATAAAACCGCTCACTATTTCTGTGACAGTTAATAGAACTTTAAACTTGAAAGGCTCAACAGTTCGCCGAAGTATCTGAAACCGCCTACGCCTCTACATTTCATATCATAACTCCTCACGCAATACATTATCAATATCGTATTACTATTGACTGACATGTGTGCGTGTGTGTGTACCGACTGTCCGCAAACAAGATTTGTTGACCCTACAGATTGCTGCGACCTCGAAACCGACGAATTGGCTCAATGTAACTTATTTATATCCTGTAATGAAGTACGAGCAATCTTGCAGATCTGTTTTTAAATATGTATTGGTTTTAGGCGATTTAGAATGTTATTTTTGGCACCACCTGCCGAAATCAACTTATTTCTTCTTTCTTATGTAAAAGGTCTGGAAGAGATCCCTCTGAAGTGATAAGGGCGCCTATTGGTTACTTTTTTTTCTATGTGCCTGTTCAACGTATTGGGTGGAGTTCGAAACATTGTATTTTTTAAATGTAGCTTTGTTTTGTTCTTTGTTTTTTTGTTGACGGTTACCTTCCCTATTCCTCTTACAAGTATACACTTACGGGTGTATGTACATCCGTTGACTTGTAACTGGAACACATATGGATATACATACATATACACACACATAAACTGTGTCATCAACTCATCACTCATCAATTTATCCCGATTTTTTTTAGCAGATGTTTGGGTTAATACTAGGGGCGTTCAATAAAAAGTGAGAATGAGTATGTTATAAACAACTTTTACTAAATGTCATTTTATTTTTCGACATAGTCACCTTTTAGCATAATACACTTAGTATATCTTTTTTCTAAACTTAAAATTCCATTTTTAAAAAAGGTCTCATCTTGAGTACTTAAAAAATCTTGTACTGCAGCGACTACCGCGTCGTCGTCTCCAAATTTCTGGCCTCTCAGGTATTGTTTCAATCTCGGAAATAGGTAGAAATCACTGGGAGCGAGATCTGGTGAATACGGAGGATGCTTAAGGATATCGAACCCAGCATCACGAATTGCAGCCATTGCAACGGCGGACTTGTGTGCCGGGGCATTGTTCTGGTGGAACAGCACAACTTTCGAGAGTTTACCTCGTCGTTTTTTGCGGATCTCATTGCGCAATGTTGCTATTTGTTTGGCGTATAAAGTGCCCGTAATAGTGGCTCCATGCTCGAGATACTCAATCATTAATACCCCTTTACCATCCCAAAAAACAGAGCCCGTGACCTTACCGGCAGATGGGCTCACCTTGAATTTCTTCGGAGTTGGAGATGATGGCCTTTTCCATGTCATAGACTGCAGTTTCGTTTCAGGGTCGTAATGATGGAGCCATGTTTCGTCCATTGTTATAAATCGCGCCAAAAAAAGTTCCCGGTCTTGCTGCATCAGGTTCAAAGCTTCTTGACAAATCTCTAGTCTAGTTTGTTTTTGCGTGTCAGTAAGCATTCTTGGTACCCAACGCGCAGATACCTTTTTCATACCCAAGCGTTCATGTAAAACATTATGCACGCTCCCCGTTGAAATCTTTACATTTTCAGCAATAAAACGAACTGTGACACGACGATCCGCCAAAACTGAGTTTTCGACTTTTTTCACAATTTCTTCAGTTACTGCTGTAGTAGGGCGTCCGGAGCGGGGGTCGTCCATTGTCGATGTTCTTCCACGTCTAAATTCGGCGCACCAACGTGCGACTGTCGAATACGGAGGAGCATTAGACCCTAAAGTGTCCCGCAAATCCAAATTGACTTGGTCCGTAGAAAAATTTTTCAAATACAAGTATTTGATAACGGCGCGCAGTTCAATTTTCTCCATTTTCGCTAACGTACTCAATAGCATTGCAAAGAAATTACCGCATATTTTTTTAAACAAAAGACAGTTAGTTTTTTTTTCATAGCAATCAGCTAGATAGATTTGCTTTACCGGCCAGTATTTAATTTCGTAATATTAAAAGAGTTTGCATCTCATTCTCACTTTATATTGAACGCCCCTCGTAAAGGGGTTGTAATGAATGAAACTGGTGCGTGCGCGTGACGTGGCACGCACAGCACCTGGTCTGCCCCGTAATGGAAGATATAGTCACCTTAAGACCTTTATATGCAAATATCTATCAGTGACAATTAAGAAATTACACATAACATACAGGGGTGTTTAGTACAAGATTCTTAATCATCTGGTGAAGCAAATTATTTATTTCTTCGGTCCATAACCAAAGCTCTTGCTTCCAGGAGGGGCGCAAGCGTCTATCGGCGAATTCATCGATGCAGCGGGCTACATGTTCAACCAGGCTGAGCACCCCGCTCAGACGATGAACAAAGTGTTCAAGAGTGTTAACGACTTCGCTCAATTTCCTGACAAGTCCAAACAGGTGTGTAATGAAGCCAGTAGGACGTAGATACTCAACTATTTGCAGATGAAATGGTCACTCACCGTGCAACCCTCTCAAGACCTTTTGTAGCTACTAGAACCCATACTACTAAAGGAGAGAATTCCCTAGAGGTGGAACTGATTCTATCTTTTTTTTTTTTTACTAGCCTATAATTGTGTCCCACTGCTGGGCAAAGGCCTCCCCTCTGGTCCTCCACAGCTCCCTAACTTACATTAGCTAAAATTTACTCTAACAAATGCAAAAAACTAAAGATGATGAAAGTAGGATAAATGCAGTAGAAGGCGTGAACCTTCTTCTAGGAGTGACCGAATGTGAAATAGTGTAGTAAAATATCGTAGTGGCATGACGATGTTGTAATTCGTATAGATAATGGAATGTTAAGGTGGTTTGGCCATGTGGGGAGAATCGATGAAGGAAGAATTACGAAAGAGGTTGATAAGGCGAGTGTAGATGGATACTTTGGAAGGGGAAGACCAAGAAGGACATTCCGTGGTCACATTGGGGATGTCTAGTAGAAAGGCCAGAGACCCGAAGCCGGCAAGCATGTATGAAAAGACTAATGAAATGAGTGTTGTGGAAGCGAACGCAAATCGTAGCAGGTGCCATAGCCCTTTGCTGGGAAGAGGTGTAATTATAGGTAAGTTTGTGATAAAATTAGGAATAACTACGGAATTTCCCCGCTGTTTCAGACCCAAAAGTGCTTCACTTGGGACGAGGTAAGCCACTTCGATGGCGAACACGACCGCCCTCTGTACATCGTCATCAGCAACAAAGTCTACGACTTCAGCGACTTCGCTAATTTGGTGAGCGTTTTAATGGTTCGGTACGTGTGTCAAGTTACATATATTTAAAAAAAGAATAACGTAATACATATTAACCCAATTTTCTCAGGAATCGCAACTTTACAGGATTGGCATAAAATAAACCTAATCTAACCTAAACTAATCTGTGAATCAAAAAGTGTCAAAATAGATAAAATTTAAGTAGAATAATGGATGAAATACATAACGGTCATTTGATATAATATTATCTTCGTTGAAACTATTAACTAGACTAGACGAACTTTTATAATCGTTTAATCTACAGATTGATTTAGGTTTTTACGAAAGGCAAAGGGTTCTCCTCTTGACCTCCACATCTCCCATTTGGCCACCTCCCCTCAGTTCCGCGTCCAAGTTGTCTCGCCATCCACCTCGACTTTGCCATCGATACCCGTCGCGCAGCACCCATCATGTGGCTGAGTGCGTCCATCTTTGTGGGTGCATCCGTCAGACATGCCCAGCTCAGTCTCATTTGAGCCTAAACTTAAATAAACGAATATTGACCACTCCTTATTTCCGAAACAGTCCTCAACAGGGTTCATCCCTTATTTCATGATTGATTTTCAATAACTGTGACGTAGGTAGTTCTAACCCCCGCTTCCCAGCAAAGGAGAGGGCAGCGACTATTTGTTTCCACCTGCTACGATCCTGACATACATCTTTTGCTTCCACAACACTCACTAGTCATTTCATACATGCTCGCCCGGTTTCGTGTGCTTTTAATCTGACCTTTCTTCAAGAAATTCCCAATCTAATCATGGAATGTTCTTCTTGGTCTCCCTGTTCCAACATTCCCCTACACTAACCTCAAGTTTGAGGGTACAGTTGTACTTTTGTCCGGCAGCATCCTGGAGGCCCGGCGCCGCTAAAGAAGCACGCTGGCCACGACGCTACTGATTTGCTCTGCAACACAGGACTGACCAACGATGTTCTGGCTGCCGTGCTGCTGAGATTCAAAGTTGGCTACATCAATGTAAGTACGACCCCTTTCGAACTCAAATGAGTATGAAAAGTGTTACAATAAAGTACCTTGTGAAATTTACTAATATTATCATTAAATTTAGAATCCCCAAAATCATATAAAGTTCAAATTTAATTGTCATTAAACGTCACGATCGTATCAACCGGGTTCGAAAGGGTTTTTTGTGGCTAACTATTCGAGTAAGACATTGGTTGGGGAGGTCGGTTGGATGCGACGTGGTTCAGTTGGTAGAACACCCGTTGGGGCGCATACCCAGGAGACGTGGGTTCAAGTCCCACCGGCGCACCCCGAAACTTTTTCGCTTTTAAATCTTAGGTTCGGTGAGCAGACGTAACTGCTAATAAAATAAATAATATTTGAATTAAATAGAAGTGGTACATCATTTTCTTACACATTTCCAACTAATTTGGAACGTAGGAGTCATAGCTTCTAATAGTTGTGATGGATGTTACCATTACCACACGCCACTGTTGGCGTATGTAAGCGATTAAGAATTTCGGGGAGGTCGGTTAGATGCGACGTGGTTCAGTTGGTAGAACACCCGTTGGGGCGCATACCCAGGAGACGTGGGTTCAAGTCCCACCGGCGCACCCGGAAACTTTTTCGCTTTTAAATCTTAGGTTCGGTGAGCAGACGTAACTGCTAATAAAATAAATAATATTGGTTACACGTTCATTTTGGCGTCAGTTCAGTCCATCATCCTGATTTTCTATCATTCACAACGGATTGATGAGTATTATTTCATCATCATCATCATCATCCCAGCTTATATACGTCCCACTGTAGGGCACACGCCTCTTCTCAGAATGAGAGCAAGTTTGCCACAACGTTGAGCAGCTATCGGCTCGCCTCTGGCAAGTCTGCCACAACGTTGAGCTGTTATTGGCTCGCCTCTGGCAAGTCTGAATGAGAGGGCTTGGGCCGTAGTTCCCACGCGGGCCCAGTGCGGATTGGGAACTACACAGACACCACTGAATTTCTTCGCTGGTGTATGCAGGTTTCCTTGCAATGTTTTCCCTCACCAAGATCATGGTAAATTTCAAATGTTATTTCGCACATAAATTCCGAAAACCTCAGAGGTGCGAGTCGGGATTTGACCAACGACCGTCTGCTTGAGATAGGTCAAACCACTAGGCCACCACGGCTTTTTTGAATATTATTTAATTTTCATCAGTCCGGCCATCAGTCCTAGAGGGTTAGACGATCATTCTCTCGTCATTCTGGCCTGAATCAAAAGCTTTTGAGGACCTAGAAGAATATTAGTTTTAATTCGACATCCGCAAAAACAAGACGTTCAAGCAAGCGAAAATGCTGGACCCATTTTTCGTTACATAAAAACTTTTTTAGCTAGCCGAACCTAAACTCAGCTAAGTAGCTAAGCAATAAGTACTATCCCGCAATCATTTCTAAATGTACATGTAATGCTGATGACGATATACAAAGAGCGGTCGTGTTCGCCGTCAAAGTGGCCTACCTCGTCCCAAGTAAAACACTTTTGAGGCTGAAACAATACATTTTTTACTGCTTCATAATCTTGACCAAAAGGTGTAATTTGTACGTTTTTATTTACAGACGGCGTAATTTTTGTTCTGCTACCGTTAACGTTGAAATAGAGGTAAGTTAAATCTTAATTTTTTTGTCCGTTGTCAGATGTATGTAAAGCAGTGGTTCCCAACCAGTGGTCCGCAGAAGCCAAAATATGGTCCGCGAATAATTTTAAATTTATTTTTATGTAATTAACGTAACGTAACGTAACGACCGCTTTAGCCTAGTTGGTAGTGACCCTTCCTACGAAGCAAGAGGTCCTGGGTTCGAATCCCGGTAAGGGCATTTATTTGTGTGATGAACACGAATATTTGTTCCTGAGTTATGGATGTTTTCTATGTATTTAAGTATTTATTTATCTATATAAGTATGTTTATAGTCGTCTAGTACCCATAGTACAAGCTTTGCTTAGTTTGGGACTAGGTCGATTTGTGTAAGATTGTCCCCTAATATATATTTATTTATTTATTATTATTTATTATTTAATTTACTATTGAGATTTTACTAAAGTTTCAGTTTGATTATTATAGTTTATTATTTTTATTAAGTTTATACACCTACATAGTGGTCTCTGCTAACAAGAATAATATAAAAGTGGTCCCCGACCAAGAAAAGGTTGGGAACCCCTGATAAACCCCTGAGAAACGGAACAAAAATATTTTATTCAAATTGTTGCATATTCAAAGAATTGCCTAAAATTTAACTGTTACCAAGAAAGCAGTGGCGAAGCGTGAACAATTTTGCAAGTAAAGCCGGAGCAAAATAAACCTAAAGATATACCCATTTGTCCTCTTCTCGAAAAACCGTGCAGTAAAGGAAGAGAAGCATTTGGTCAAAAGTAAATAGCAATTTTACTAGAATATCAACATAATATTGAATTTATAATTAAAACTCAGATTGACATCATTTATATAAAAAAAATATATATATATAAACACCGTGAAAGTTTAGTGGTTGTTTTCCCGAAACGAGGTGATTTAGTTTCGATTGAACAATCGATTTATAATTACTATTTTGACTAGAGTCAAAAATCCAATTGTGAAAAACGAAAGTCGAAAATGACCGCGAACCAATAGTAACGCTTCGTTGGTACAAGTAGCGTACGATCGTACGATAGGTTAGGTACCAACGAAGCGTTACTATTGGTTTGCGGTCATTTTCGTCATTCGTTTTTCACAATTGGATTTTTAACTCTAGTCAAAATAGTAATTATAAATCGATTGTACAATCGATACTAAATCACCTCGTTTCGGGAAAACAACCACTAAAATTTCACCGTGTATATGTATGTATAAAATTAAAATTAAACAATTCCCACGTAATAGTACTAAGAATAGTTGCTAATATTTAAAAAGAGTGACTTTTTTAGTAATGTAAAAATATTCCTTCTTCTAATATAAATATTACATATAAAAACCTGCTAATTAAAATAAATATTTCCCTTTCAGATGTTTCGGAAGAATTTGGCGTGTTATTATTGTAATTATAATTGTAATAAGGACCCAAGTACAAATCAATAATAATTTTACATTATTGTTTTATTTTATCTCGTAAAAAACCTGTTATTACCTGTACCTGTTTTTATCTTGGAATTTTCTGCTCAATCATTTTAACGTAAGTAATTTGAATGATTAATTACTGGCTTATTATACTCAATTAATATCTCGAACTATTACTAATTACGTACCTACGCAGTTTTATAATCTTATCGATTTAAATTTATTATATTCATGTGATATTATCCCTTTAAAAATTATTATGATTAAACGGCTTAATTTAGAACTTCGAAACAAACTCGAAAGTCAGTGTGTCTGTATGTGTTTGTATTAAATACCAGCAGGCTTATTGTCTAACGCTTCTGACGCTTGCCTTCGCAGTTACTATTTCTTTATGTATAACGGTATAATATGATGACAGAAAGAGACGGTGAAAGCGAAGGCAAGCGTCAGAAGCGTTAGACAATAGCCTCAGAACAGGAAAAATCGACATCGATTCGCGAAAGGAATACACACGGTAACCTTTTCATTCTTTAAATGCAGTTTAGTTAATCACTAATTGTGTCTAAATGCAGACTTAGATAGAGTTGAACGGGAAGATTATAGCCAAAAAAAAACCTTTGAAACTCTAAGGTTCAATGGTCCTCGGCTTATAACATCAAAGAATATTTTATAAGTTAATGAGACAATCAGCCTTACTGAACTGTCTTAAACAATGCTAAAGCACTATACAGTTGTTACGTGACGGTTATTTGTATCTATGAAAGAGTAGCTGCACTAACTGCCTGAAAAACAACGCACAGCCTAAATCATTGGACCCATAGACTCGAAGTTTGGCTGATATATTCCTTCAGAGTCATAAAGATGCACTAATAAGGGGTTCGAAATTAAATAAGTAAATAAAATAAATAAATATCACGGGACAATTCACACCAATTAACCTAGTCCCAAACCATGCAAGCAAAGCTTGTACTACATACTTAAATACATTATTAAGCACCCAAGACTCGATCACAAACATTCGTATTTTTCACACAAATATCTGCCCCGACCGGGAATCGAACCCGGGACCTCAAGCTTCGTAGTCAGGTTCTCTAACATCTAGGCTATCCGGGAAATTCCCTCGAGAAGGGATTATCTAAATAATGACTAGATGATATTGAGTGTCTACTCTTGATATTTGACATACTGAGAAGACAATTTTCGAAATGTTTTCAGGATAGGAAATTAAAGCGATTAACATTTTTGTACACACTGATTTACACACTTACTTAGATGGTTTTTTTTATATGAGTTGTGTTTTAGGATTATTTTCTAATATCTACTGTTATAAACAGTATTTTAGACGACCAGATGGCCTAGTGGTTAAAGAACCTGACTACGAAGCTTGATGTCCCGGGTTCGATTCCCGTGTCGAGGCAGATATTTGTATGAAAAATACGAATGTTTGTTCTCGGGTCTTGGGTGTTTAATATGTATTTAACTATATATCCTACTAATAATATTATAAACGCGAAAGTTTGTAAGAATGTATGTGTGGATGTTTGTTACTCTTTCACGCTAAAACGGTTTGACGGATTCTGATGAAATTTGGCACACAGATAGTTTATAATCCGGATTAACATATAGGATACTTTTTATCCCGAAAAATTGCATAGTTCCCGCGGGATAGCGATAAACGAATTCTTCGCAGGAATGCCAAAACCGCTAGAGTTACACATAAGTAATGTATGATGGAAATGTTTATCTTAAATAGTCCTACAAAAAAGCCCGCCACAGTATATATCTTTTGAAATTTCCACGGGAAAGGGAAATATCTAAACTTTCTTTGTTTTTTTTTGTTTATAGCAGAATCTCTGAAACTATTGAGCCGATTTAAAAAATTCTTTCACTATTAGAAAGCTACACTATTCTTGATTGACGTAAGTTACTTTTTATCCGGGAAAGTTAAAAATTCCAAGGGGATAGAAATAAATTAATTCAATTTCGTAGCTGATTTTAATAATTCTTACATATTATGTGATATGACTATCCCCGATTAACAAAAGCTACTTTTTCTTCGGGAAAATACAAAATTCCCACGGGATAGAAAAAACTAAATTCAACTTCGGGGCTGATTTTGAAAATTCTTTTACCAATAGAAAGCTACAGCTATTTCTGATTAGTATAGACTACTCTTCTTCGGGAAAATGCAAAATTCCTGCGGTATACAAATAAGTGAATTCAACTTCGGGGCTGATTTTAAACATTCTTTCACCAATAGAAAGCTATACTATTCCTGATTGACAAAAGTTACTTTTTATCCGCGAAAATTCAAATTTCCCACGGGATAGAAATAAATTAATTCAATTTCGTAGCTGATTTTAATAATTCTTACATATTATGTGATATGACTATCACCGATTAACAAAAGCTACTTCTTCTTCAAGTAAATACAAAATTCCCACGGGATAGAAAAAACTGAATTGAACTTCGGGGCTGATTTTGAAAATTCTTTCACCAATAGAAAGCTACAAACTGATTTGGTATAGACTACTCTTCTTCGGGAAAATGCAAAATTCCCACGGGATAGAAAAAACTGAATTCAACTTCGGGGCTGATTTTGAAAATTCTTTCACCAATAAAAAGCTACAACTGATTGGTATAGACTACTCTTCATCGGGAAAATGCAAAATTCCCGCGGGATAGAAATAAGTGAATTCAACTTCGGGGCTGATTTCAAAAATTATTTCACCAATAGTAAGCTACAGTATCCCTGATTTACATAGGGTACTTTTTCCGGGATAATAAAAAATTCCCACGGGATAGAAATAAGTAAATTCAACATCGGCACTGATTTTAAAAATTCTTTCATATGATATAATATGACTATCCCCAATTGACATAGGCTACTTTTTCTTCAGGAAAATGCAAAATTCCCACGGGATAGAAAAAACTGAATTCAACTTCGGGGCTGATTTTGAAAATTCTTTCACCAATAGAAAGCTACACTATTTTTGATTGGTATAGACTACTCTTCTTCGGGAAAATGCAAAATTCCCGCAGGATAGAAGTAAGTCAATCCAAATTTGTGGGTGGTTTAAAAAATTCTTTCACTAATAGTATGCTACAGTATCCCTGATTGACATAGGTTACTTTTCTACGGGAAAATACTAAATTCACATGGGATAGAAATAAGTGAATTGAATATAGGCTGATTGTTAAAATGATTTCACTAATAAAAAGATACAATATCTCTGATTTTCAAAAAAGGTCAAAAAGGAATTTCTATCCCGCGGAAACTTTACTTTACACTTTCCGGGATAAAAAAAGCCTGTTTCAATCAGGCACAGGCCTCCTCCCAGAACGAGAGGACTTGGACAGTAGATTTGGGAACTTCACACCCACAATTGAAATTCTTCTCAGGTGTGTGCAGCTTTCCTCGCGATATTTTCCTTCACTATTACGCTCATGGTAAACTTCAAACGTAATTTACCACATGAATTCGGAAAAACTCAGAGGTGCAAGCCCGGGCTCAAACTCACGACCCTCTGCTTAAGAGTCCATAGGTCTGACCACTAGGGCACCACGGCTTAGCGGCTATAGAATTCACTTATTCCTATTCCACGGGAACTTTTCATTTTCCTGGCATTATCATATGTGTTATACTTAATTCATGTAATAAACTACCTGTGTGCCAGATTTCATCCAAACAACCTAACGTATTGTCTTCGCGTACGAAGTCGCGGGCAAAAGCTAGTCTATCTATATAAGTATGTTTATCCGTTGCTTAGTACCCATAACACAAGCTTTGCTAAGCTTACTTTAAATACAATCGTTAATTTTACTACCTACGAGTACTAAACACAACTTAATACTAGTTACTTTATCTTAATGATTGGAACTTTTAAAATTGAATTTTTCATATCTTTACCTGCTTGAAATTGCTCGCTCATCAAAATAGATACCTATAGATACCGATCTATTTGCATTTTATTATCATTGTCAATTACCTATATCTTTGAAATTCTTTTATCAGATTAAGAATATAGTACAAAAATTATTGAATACCATACAGTAAAGTACTACAATAAATAACTACCAATATTATTACCTATGTCACATAGCTATATTACGGACATAGCTCGAAGAATCGCTAGACTTAAGTGGTAGTGGGCTGGCACATCGCTCGTAGAACTGTACCTCTACCATGAGTTTACACTAGTTGACAGTGACCGTACTCGCTAGCGACGGCGTAAATGATTTGTATGGATAATTGTACTTCCGTAAGGGACCGCTAGAGGCGCTGTACAATTCTCCATACAAATAATTTACGCCGTCGCTTAGTCACGTAAACTAGTGTAAACTCATGGTAGAGGTACTGACGGCCGTTAGGGCCGAAAGGTTCGCGAGTGGTCAAGTTTGTGAATGCGAAAATGAATAAAACTTGGTATGCTGATATCCGCATAGGACCGAGACTTATACGTATAAAATCCTATAGCTAAATATAAAAAACCGGCCAAGAGCGTGTCGGACACGCCCAAGGTAGGGTTCCGTAGCCATTACGAAAAAATCAAGTAATATTTTTCTAAGGATTTCGTATGTGTACGGAATCATCCAAGTTTAGGTATGTTTTATACCTTAGGCTACTATTTACTCTTAAACTACAAATAATTTCCAAGCAATCTTAGCCACTATAATTTTCCTAGTAAATTTGATATATTTACTACCATTCTGAATTTTTTAAATTTTTCCACCCAACAGTTTAGATTTTAGAGGGGGGGGGGGACGGTCGATTTTAATGAAAATTTTCACTTTAAAGTTGAATATTTCGCAAATAGATCACTGAATAGAAAAATCATGTTAGAAACCCCGCAATGGTTTTAAAAGACCTATCCAACGATACCCCACACTATAGGGTTAGCCGAGAAAAAAATAATCACCCCCACTTTACGTCTATGGGAGGTACCCTAAAAAATTTTTTTTTACTTTTTTTTATTCAATCACTTTGTCGGCGTGACTGATATATATATTCATGCCAAATTACAGCTTTCTAGTACTAACAGTCTCTGAGCTTAGCCGCGGACAGACAGACAGACAGACATGGCGAAACTATAAGGGTTCCTAGTTGACTACGGAACCCTAAAAATGTCTTTCAGAAAAACCATCGTTGTGAAGCAAAATTGGGCACAAAATTTGTTTTATAAAAGGTTGTATTCCGTTTTAAAGACTTGGTCATTCAAAAGCTATAGTTAAAACGTTTAAATTAGTCCTTGCTCGCGCGGTAAGGAGCTTGGGGGGGTAGGACGACAAAGGGGACCGGGAGAGGTGCGGGCGGCCAGCGCGCCTCGTGTGCCTGCGCCCGCACCTCTCTCGCCCCCTTTTGTCGTCTACCCCCGCGCTTTTGTACCCCGCGGGCGAGGCGAGGACTCAGTAAACGGTTTTGCTATAAAGCCGGAGCCCCACTGCTGCGCACGCTACGCACGGACACGCCATGAACGTCGCCCACGTGGGTCCATTGGTCTGGATACGTGTGTCAACATTTTCACAGCAACCAATGCACGCACACGTAAAACGTGTGGACCACGTGGCTACGTTGGTCAGCTGCGTGTGTCTACATTCCCCACTGTGGGCCACGCACATGCACGCACGCGCGCGCGGGTGATGGGGGGGCGGGTTCGTAGCGTGGACAGCCTTGGGTCGCGGTGGGGCTTTGCCTGCCGCACGAGCTAGCGTGTGCGTGGCAGACACTTCGGAACAGACCGCGCGTGTATCAATGACGTCATTTCGTGCGCAGCGTGCTCGTGCACTACTGTGGATCTACCTACATTTTCATACAAAGCGTTTTTGTACCCACGTGTGTAGCTTGACCGTGCGCAGCAGTGGGGTTGCGGCTAGGGTTACCATATGACAGGCGTTTGCCGCATTTGACAGGCATTTTAAGGTTTAGACAGGCGTGCGGCCGGCATTGGTCTGAGACAGGCATTTTTAAAAATCACATCCTTCTTCATTATTATCTGTTGGCTTTTACTTATTACTCACAGCGTTTTGCTTTAGACAGGCATTTTTCTGAAAAAATCAGGCATTTTAGGTACCATAGACAGGCATCCCTCTATTTACATATGGTAACCCTAGTTGCGGCCTAATTGGGAATGTCTAAAAAAAATTACCAGTGGTTTTTATATTTTATTTGTATATAAAAGTCAATTATAAGAAACTAATTTCAATATTTTGTCACTTAGTTCACTACTTTTTTCAAAATTAATTATTGAAACTATTTTGGTTGATGACGTCAGATTATAATTGAGGGCTCCCACACTGCCAAATTTCTAAATCTATCTAAATGCGTACGATAAGGCAACCCCTTTAATTATTTTTTGCGTGGTGGTACACTGTAACTAGTGTCACTTTACTGGCGCTGTCAAAGTGCTAGATGTCAGGCAGTGGGTCCAAATCAAACTCCGTAGTTATAATCCACGCGTAAATTTGTGAAGAATTCTAACCACACAGAATAAAGTACGACTTGGACCAGTCACGCAATTTACACCAAAGTCAAATGAAGGTCATTGCTTATTTGTTATGTAATAAATTCATTATATAATATTAAAATTAAATAACTACAGAAAACGAGTTAAAAACCATTTATCTCGAAATGGTTTTCGATTTACTATACATTGCAAAAAAATAGACATCCCCAATTGCCGTGAAAACGATGTGTCCACGAGTGTACGGTACGTATCACGCGTGGCTTCTACAAACATTGTATTATTTATTAGTTAACAGCACAATCTTATCAAAAATGAGCGCTTAATCGAATTGGACGATAAAATTGTCTGACACAGCGCACGTTCGGTCTGTAGGACACTTGAATGTTGTATAATAAACATTCAAGGATTATTTTAAGCTACTCAATCAAAACCACTACATCTACTTATTACTATTAAGGGTTTTACAGCCATCAAACGGTATTATTTAAAAGGAAACCGATACAAAATTCAAATGCTTCGTCAAGAAGATACATAATGCACATTATAAAGTTATCTCTAATATACATATAAAAATCTAGTGTCACGGTGTTTGTTATCGAACTCCTCCGAAACGGCTTGACCGATTCTTATGAAACTTTTTTTCTCTATATTTGGTAGGTCATAGAATAGGTCGTAGGATTTTTTTTATACTTACCCCTATTCTTCGCGGACGGAGTCACGGGCAACAGCTAGTGATTATATAATAGACAGGGATACCTACGGACAATGTGAAGGAAAAGGCGAGGTGAACGCTGGGAGAGGTGACCTTATCCAGCTGTACGCACGAGGTGACTAGAAGCTCTTTGAGCCTTAAATGCAGCAATCTTTGTAATTCTAAAAATAATATTTTCTCAAAAATATCCGTAAAAGTTGACATTATTCTTCACATATCAGAACGCGAAGTGCATAGTTTATGGTCAGTGAAAAAAATAAAAAGTTAAAAACATTGCAGGCTCGATAAACTCGACAACAATGTCGCATACAAATTCCATTATTGTCGAGTCTCAAATTTTTTTAAAAGTTAAAACAGCCATGGCAATAAGTTGGCACTATTCGTATACAGCCAATTCAAATGACCGGTATCAGTTGTTTTGTTGGAACTCCAGACTTTTTTTATTGTGTTTGAAACAGCTTGTGGTGTTTTCGGTAGAAAAATACACCTGCAGTTTTTTTTAATGAAAAAAGGCGGGAAAGGGTATAATGACATTTAATTTTAAGTGATTTGCAATTATTTGTACCTATTTAAGTTAATAAAAGTTAATTCTATTTTTTTTCCTTTACCATTTTTGAGAAAAGCTTTATATTAGTCTCGGCTGGAATAGCAATTGCTGGCTTCGTATTAGTTAAACGGACTCGCAAGCTCCTCCGTTTAATACTCATACTCAGCCAGCAATTGCCTACTTCCAGGCCACGACAATAATGTACTATTATGTGATTGAGTGGACTGCTTGGCGGAGCTCCCGTTCTGCATATTTTATTTGACATAACTGACTAAACCAACCTCAGGCATTCCTCTCGATCATCGTGGCAAATATACATATATTTCTATAGCTTTAAACGAAGTGATCCGACAGAGAACCAAAGTTATCGACATAGCCCACCGCATTAGCACGCTGAAGTGGCAATGGGCCGGCCATGTAACCCGAAGAACCGATAACCGTTGGGGTAGACGAGTTCTTGAGTGGAGACCACGGATCGACAAACGTAGCGTAGGACGTCCTCAGACTCGGTGGAGCGATGATCTTCGCAAGGCGGCTGGCAACAGCTGGATGAGAGTGGCCGAGGATCGTGCGTAGTGGCGTACCATGCCATGGGAGAGGCCTATGTCCAGCAGTGGACGAGCGTAGGCTGATGACAATGGTGATGATACCTTTAAACAAACTTATGTATATATATATATATAGCTATCCATGCCGTAATCGGCAACGGCGACCCTAGCTACTTAATTACGAGCGTGAGCTCTAATGTGGCTGGCAAAGCCAAACTTACTTTTAAAAACTCTATCGCAGGTGGGGCAGTAGAGTTGTCCAGCATTATTGTAGGTATAATTATAGGAGGGCTTCGGTCGGGATTTACGTGCCTGACGTTTCGCATCAAGGTCAATGAGACGAGCGTCTTCAAAGTTCTTTACGGTCACCTTAACACGAGAACGCCATTCCGGCCGCTGAGAAGCATACTCCTCCCATTTGTTAGGTGGTATATCGCAGGCAGTTAGGTGGCGCTTAAGCACGTCCTTATAACGTAAGTGCTGCCCACCTTGTTTCCGTTTACCAGCTGGGAGTAGAAAACGGCTTTCGGTAGTCTGCAATCACTCATACGCCAAACATGCCCACACCACCTTAACTGACCCTTCATCAAGAGCGCCTCCATGCCAGACATCTTGCAACGACGAAGTACTTCAGTGTTGGGGACGCGATCTTGCCATTTTATACGCAGAATGGAACGTAGACAGCGTAGGTGGAACGTGTCTAGCAAGCGAATGTCGCCTTTGTACAAACACCATGTCTCCGAAGCATACAAAAGAATTGGAAGAACCATGGCTCTGTACACCGACAATTTTGTCTGCAACTTTGTATCATGCGATCCCCAGACACGATGCGTTAACCGACCGAAAGTGGACGCAGCCTTAGCAATCCTAGATGGGATCTCGGAGGCTAGTCTGTTATCCTTTCTGATCTGGCTCCCAAGATACTTGAAAGAGGACACTTCTGTTAGGGGTCTCCCTTCTATAGTTAGGTTGGAAGTGTCCGCTTCGCAATTACGGGCTGGTTGTTTTAGCACTTGAGTCTTGGATATGCTTATTACTAAGCCAAACCTAAGGCACGACCTTTGCAGAGCATCCATGTATGACTGAAGAGCCCCCATGCTATCGGCCATCAAGCAAACGTCGTCGGCATAGATAATCTCGAGCACGGAGAGCCTTGCGACTTTCGTTTTAGACCTGAAACGATACAGGTCAAATACACTTCTGTCAGAACGAACACTTAGTTGTATTTGTCCAGAGCACCCAAGAAGCGAGTCCTCAAGTACTGTGGAGAAATACAACGCAAAAAAAAGAGTTGGAGCCATCACACCACCTTGTTTGACTCCACTGGTGACTGGAAATTGTTCCGAAAGCTCGTTTTCATGTCGAACTGTAGCCATCATATTTTCATGAAAGTGCCTGACTAAGTTAACGAACTTTTCGGGACACCCAGCTTTTTGCAGAACAAGCCAGAGAGCTTCGCGCGGTACGCGGTCGAAAGCCTTTTCAAGGTCTACAAAGCACATATATAGGGGACAATTTTGTTCTAAGCTTTTTTCTTGGATTTGTTTTAGTACAAATATAGCATCAACAGTGCCCTATAAGGTCGAAAACCGCACTGACTCTCCGGCAAGAGCTGTTCTGCTAGGCAACCTAAGCGGGCGTTAAGTATGTGCGCTAAGATTTTACCGGCAGTGGACAGAAGGGAGATGCCTCTATAAGAACTACAGTCCGAAATCTGTCCCTTACCTTTATACAGTTTACAAATAGAGGCATCTCTCCAATCTTGAGGAACAGTTTCTGATTCCCAAATCTTCAGTATCAGTTCAAACAGCCTGTTGTTAACGTTTGGTCCGCTGTACTTATAGATTTCTGCGGGAAGGCTGTCTGATCCTGGTGTCTTATTATTTTTAAGTTTCTTCACTGCCGCTACATACTCGTTGTAATCCGGAGGTAGAGCAAGGTTATCTGATAAAGGCTGGTTCTTCAAGGTACGTATGTAGGCTAAATCTACGCTTTAGATTACAGGGTTTAAGACGTCTTTAAAGTGTTCTGCCCAACAAGCTAGTACCTCATGCTTGTCTTTGAGACGCCGTTCCTTGTCACGCGAATAAATAGGTGCTATTTTCCTACATTTCGGGCCGAAAACTGCTTGAATACCCTGAAAGAACCTGCCCATTTGGTTTGTATCAGCAAAGTGTTGCAATTCATTCGCTTGCTCATTCCACCATTTATCTTTTTGCTCGCGCACTCTCGCTTTTAAAAGTCGTTGAGCAGCCCTTACAGCCTGTGCACTTGTTGAAGATTTGAGTGCAAGCCTATATTCTTCAACAAGACGCATAATTTCAGGGTCAGAGTTATCGAACCAATCTTTATGATGTTTGGGTGGTTTTCCAATAGACTCCGAGGAGATTTCACACAGTTTTGTGGCAAAGGCACGCCACTGTACGTCTACAGACTCTGGCTCAGATGACGATAGTTGACTACCAAAGGCTGCATCAATGTCTTTTCCCAGCTGCCTGTCATGAACAAGATTGCTGGTGTCGAGTCTATTAGGAGCCTTGAGGCACGCTCTGCGTGGTGCTTTCAAAGTAATTTTTAGTTTTGACCGAATCAGTCGGTGGTCGGTCCAACCCTCAGCACCTCTCATAGCTCAAACATAGCTCAAACAAACTTAAAATAGTGTACAAAAATAAATATTGGTAAAAATATTACGTCACGATGTTTTCACAAATGGCTCTTCCGGTTTCCATAAGTTTAAATAGTTTTGACAATGTCGACACCTAAAAGACACCTGATATATAGCTATCTGAATCTTCTTCTGTTAACTTTTTACTTTACATGCTGGAGGTAGATATACATTGAAATAAATGATCTCCTTTTTTAACTTTAACAGACGCTCCGCGAAACTTTACAGAGTTTGTGATGAGTTATTAAATAATTCAGCGACTTAAGTAATGTATTCAGGGAGAAAAATACTTCGCAAAAGTTAGTTTGTTTTGTTACATTACAATTGCCAATACTAACCAAAGGGGCAGGCGTGTTCTCTGTTCATTACGCGGCCGAGACGTTCGTCGCGCAGTGATTGCCTGGCAGCTCACGCAATGGATGACGAACGCGTAATGCCGCGTGGCCGGATCGTGGACATGTTTAAATGTAAACGCGTTTGAGATGTTTCACAAGCTTTTTTATGCTAGTAAAATCCACCTAAAAGTGCATTTTCTTTAAAGTTGCACGTCTTCAGAAGGATCACTTTAGAAGATGCTCTATTTCGAAAGGTAAACCTTCCCAAAAAACTGTTCATTCTTATTGATTATTCAGTTCGTACAATTTCTTACAATGTACACTTTACAAAAGAGCCGTAAAAGTGTCAAACTTTATGATCTGAATTCCATCCAAGTGGGTGTTTTGAGACTAATCCACTTTTATTAATTTAATTAATTGATTCAGGCGTTATTTTGCGATAATATAATGATAATGATAAACGATAAATGTTAAATGATTTTTATTTTCCAAAATAAGGTAAGTATACATGTATGGGTTTACAGAAATTCTTTCCATAATTGAACATTGTGAAGATTAGCAGTGGTTCTCACACTAGGTCGAGCCTGTGTCGTGAGAAACCAGTAAACATTGTCAGTGTAGTATATCAAAAGAACTAAACAATTTTACAGAGCAGAGACAAGACACAAGCATAAAAAAGTACACGACATTGCCAAAAATATAATAATTATATTAATAAATTTAATTTCAAGTAAAGCTATCAAACTACCAAACTACAGGAACTGCACGCGGTCGCGATTGTGCATGTGTGTGTGTGTGTGTGTGTGTGTGTGTGTGTGTGTGTGTGTGTGTGTGTGTGTGTGTGTGTGTGTGTGTGTGTGTGTGTGTGTGTGTGTGTGTGTATGTGTGTGTGCGTGTGGGCGTACGTGTTTGTGTGCGTGTTTGTTTGAATATGGAGTAGAAAGTGCTTGCACACATAAAACTCTCTGCTTGGTTTGTAGCACTGTCATCACTATAATTTCAGCCGAAAGACGTCCACTGCCATGTTCACCAAACTGAGCGGTCCTGCGCCATCCGCATCCAACACGTTCCCGCAACCTTAACCAGCCTCCTATACTACAAATTACAAGTGCTACAATTTCACATAATTGTCACTAATTTGTATGAAAAATTTAACAAAAAAGTTGACGCCATTAAAGAATAATTCGAAGACACGACTCCAGTAAAAAACGCTTAATTTAAGCCCTGAAAACCAGATTAATTTTATATTAACTGCTAAATTAGGTTTTTCGGTGCTTTAAAACAAATAAATAGTTAGTTGATTGAGTTGGCGAACAAGTGACGTCATAAGTTGCTATTGCCATTCAAATTCTAAGAGGGAATTGTGTTTTGACAGCTCATAAAAAGTACGTCAGTTGATTGGTGGTGTCAACATCCCCATTACGTCGATTCATAGCACTAGTAATTTTTGTGGTTCAAGGGCCAGGTCGTCACTCCATGATGTGAGAGATCTACCTACACTGCGTCTTTCATTTGTAATACTGTGCCGCTGTGCTGTAGCACTATGTATTAAAAAAAAACAGGCTCAAAAGATAGACGGGAGTGGTAATAGAGGCCGGAATGTCAGAAGAGAATTAAAAGTATGTATTGTTGTAAATAGTTAATAAGTGTAGATAGTCAGTTTTAGTTTTGAAGGGTCGGAAACCTGACAGGAAGTAAAAGGACGGCTATAAGAAAGATAAAGTATGTGGCACGAAAGTACGAGCAGTAGCACTTGTGAGAGCTGGGATGAAAAGGATATAGTGAACATAGGCTCTGACTGACCCCAGTTAGAGGTAGCTAGATAAAAAGAAAAAAAAAATCAGGACTTCAAGGTGACACTGAAATCTTTTACTTTGCTATTCCGCTTTCACACGTGCAAGACGCTAAGTCTGCACTACTCATGCATATTTTCAAGTAATAAAAACCTGTTTTCTTCCACATAAAACTAGATCACGCAAGGTTTGCGAAATGCAAGTATAGTCGACCAAGTAAGTGCTTTACCATTTTTAATGACAGTTCCTACATTAGAATAAAAACCATAACCACTCACGTGCTTTGAGCAACCACGGTTGCCAAATATATTTTAGCAAAATGCTTCTGGCAACTGTGGTTGCCAGACACCGATCTCACAGTTTTTGTCTTCTCCTTATGTTGGTCAACGTGTATTGAGACCTTAATAGTATCATTCATACAGAGAGATAAACTAGCAACATTAAAAAAAATAAAACCGAAGGTGTATGGTACAAAATTCGAAGGAAAAAAAATATTCCGACGACACAAGTAAAGTTCGAGTCGTAACGGTTACGGATCAGCTGTTTAGATTTGTGATGAAATAAATTATATCGTGTTTAGTAAATACAATGTTACGCATACGGTTGTTATTGGCAAGGATTGTAGTGTTTGTTTTTATAAGTTCAAGTGTTTATAAGTGGTTTGTAGTGTTTGAAATCGACTCGAAAAAGTGCCCCGAGTTTTCGTAGGTACGTAAGCATTGTTTTGCTTTTTGTGCATTTTTATTAATTATTTCAATACAATAGCCCACCAAACTACTACTAGAAACATGTTCTCTGTTTCTTTGGCTTTATTGTGTAATAATTTATGTAACTCATATTTGAGAAATATTAAAAAAATCGATTTTTAAACGTAATTCGACACCGCGTCGCTGTTTGCAACGCAAGGCGAGAGCAATTCATGGCCGGTTTTTTTTTCACGCGAGCAGCTGAGTGGATAAGGCTGATTGTCACATTGACTTGTGAGTGAAAATAGCCTTTGATGTTGTAAGTCATACAACTGACATTGATCCTTAGGGTGGTAAAGGAGTTTCTTGGTCGACTATACAATATAAAGAAACTCAAAATAGACGCTCTCTTTCCTTCCAATTTTGCAACACAATTCCGATAACAGCTAAATATAACCAGGAAATCACTATTTAGTGCTATCTAAATCAATAAATTGATTAGTCATTTCACGATCTTATCCAGAATGTTACATTATCTATGTTATGTTGTTATCTAGAATGTGCGAATACAGTTTGATTTTAAACTTTAAAATGAGTTAAAAAAAACAACTACTTACTGGTAACGGATGAGCAAGGTTTGTGTTTTAGTCCATTGATATATTATTTACAGTCGACGTCAAAGATATTTACAATTGAAAGTTAGATATAAAGGATCTTTACAAATGGTCCAAGTAAAAAGTGTACTGTGGGGGGGGCCTAACTCAGTGGAGAGACTACTGCGGTACTCACAATACAATACTATATGTTCAATAAAACCTTCGATATATAGTGACTGTCACCAAGGCCGTGGTTATTCGTTTCTATGCAGCATTAAAATTAAACAACAATTTATGAACCACAAACCTGAATGAAGCCGACTTCGATTTAAGCGTTCGCTTAGCCCGTCCGTAGAGCCGCAAAGTCCGCACCGCCACTTGGTATCTATTACGTGTTACACTAAATAATGTCCGTTATTTATCATTAGTTCTAGATAACACTATTTACAAAGTTTTTTATTTACACAGCAGAATTCACAATATAATATATACGTCCGCCGAAAATTTAAGCAGTGCCGCCCTGACAGCTCCTTTCTTTTTTTCGCGGTGCATGGCAAGGGCTTAGCGCCAATCAGCCACCGACAGCCAAAGAGGATGCTAATTCAAAAAATTGTTGCTTATTTAAAATACTTGCACACTATACATATATACACCACAAAGAAAACAATACAGAAAAACAAGTACATGGAAAAAATATACAAGATAAGCAATACACTAAGTTCACGGTTACGTCTATCATATCCTCGAAAAATTTTTTTCCGAATATTTAAAATCCCGAATGCTTCGTTTATCCGAATGCATTTGTTTCTGAAACTGTAAATATTTCAGGATTTTTATAAAACAACCCTAACCAACCAAACCTAAAGGGTTCTAAACGATGGTCCTGAAATAAATCCTGAAATATTTACAGTTTCAGAAAAATATGCTTTCGGACAAATGAAGTTTTCGGGATTCTAAGCCTTCGGAAATAAAATTTTCTAAACATCGATAGGTTCCCTTTTCCGGTCCATGGAAGCCACTCGAGAACCTTTTTGCCCCATCGGCCATCAGTTCTACGGGAAATGTGCCCTGCCCACTGCCATTGGAGTCTGGCGATTCTTCGAGCTATGTCGGTGACTTTAGTTCTTACGCGGACTTGGCTTAGCTTGGCTTTACCCATTTCCTTTGCTCAGATTCACTTGAAATTTGGTATACTTAAGTAAGCTGGATGACAATGCAAATACAGTCAGCGAAAAAGCTTGCATTAAAAGTGAAATTTTTAACAAAAACTTATTTAGATTAAGCGGAGGACAAAAAATTGGAAGGAAAGAGAGCGTCTATTTTGAGTTTCTTTATATTGTATAGTCGACCAAGAAACTCCTTTACCACCCTAAGGATCAATGTCAGTTGTATGACTTACAACATCAAAGGCTATTTTCACTCACAAGTCAATGTGACAATCAGCCTTATCCACTCAGCTGCTCGCGTGAAAAAAAAACCGGCCATGAATTGCTCTCGCCTTGCGTTGCAAACAGCGACGCGGTGTCGAATTACGTTTAAAAATCGATTTTTTTAATATTTCTCAAATATGAGTTACATAAATTATTACACAATAAAGCCAAAGAAACAGAGAACATGTTTCTAGTAGTAGTTTGGTGGGCTATTGTATTGAAATAATTAATAAAAATGCACAAAAAGCAAAACAATGCTTACGTACCTACGAAAACTCGGGGCACTTTTTCGAGTCGATTTCAAACACTACAAACCACTTATAAACACTTGAACTTATAAAAACAAACACTACAATCCTTGCCAATAACAACCGTATGCGTAACATTGTATTTACTAAACACGATATAATTTATTTCATCACAAATCTAAACAGCTGATCCGTAACCGTTACGACTCGAACTTTACTTGTGTCTTCGGAATATTTTTTTTCCTTCGAATTTTGTACCATAGACCTTCGGTTTTATTTCTATTCTATTAGAAAAATAAAGTGGGTACTTGAGAAGTTACAGTGACAAGTTAAAACATTTGTTTTGGTTTGTTAGTTTAACAGTTGGTAGCATAGCATACGGTTGTGGTAACTCTGAAGATGAGCTCTGGTTGAGTTCGAAACGCGTCAGTGTAGCTTGGTGGTGGTGATGGTTGGGTTTATGTGATTAGTGTGTGTTCGTACAGTGTGGAGGTGGAGGAACTGCATGAACGCACATTTCTTGCATAAACGTAACTATTGTAAGGTCGCGGGTGAGCAAAGTAATTGTTTTAGTTCATTAATATGGACCTCCGCAAAGTAACGCCTGATTCAATAAATTACTTGTATATTATCTGATCTTAACATACGTAAAATTGGCAATGTTGTTATCGGATAGATAGTGATAAGGGAAAGGTTGATCGGCGATCAGTCGGGCAGGTGCAGTGTCGGTGGCAGCGTGAGTATTGTGTTTTATTGTTACATGAACACCGAAAATACCATTTATTAACGTGTCATGAGTAATTGGACATTTTCAAAAAAGTGTACACCTACCTTTTCGTAATTTTTTTTTTAATTTTCCATAAGAAAACTAGCTAACCCAGCAAACGTTGTTTTGCCATATAAATTATAGCCTACGACCTATTCTCAGACCTACCAAATATAGAAAAAAAAATTGATAAAAATCGGTCAAGCAGTTTCGGAAGAATAAACAGTATGAAAAATGTCACAAAACTGACAAAACATTTTGGGACAATTTTTCTTTATTATAAAGTCAATAGTGCTCATGATTTTGAGTGGGAAACCCCCAAAATTTCCTTATTTGAAAAAAAAGTAAAGGTTACACTTTTTTTGAAAATGCCTAATTACGGGATGTAGACTGATGTTTAACGAGCATTCGATATTTCGACGTTGTATGCATCGGCTTATTTAGTAAATCCCACTTTCTCGAAATGTACACTTTTCCTTAAGGTGCACTTTCTCAGATACCTAGAGCATTTTCTCTGATGGCAAATGTACATTTGAGAGAATGCTCTATTTCTGATTTGGGAATATTCCTAGAAGGTATGTACATTTTTTCCAAAGGCCGTAGGTATTCGTGCAGATTATATAAACGGCCGTATCATAAACGTGTACATTTTGGGAAATTGTGTTTTGGAAAAGTGTCCTTGAAAAAGCACTTATTGGGCAAATGCATGTAGGTACAGTAAAGTGTGGATTTCGAGAAAATGTCCTAAATGAGAAAGTGTAAGTTTCGAGAGTGTACATATTGTGGAAAGTGCGTTTTTAGATAAAAGTCATTTTGAGAAATCACGAGAAGACTGAAGAAGTTCGTTTTTTTCTTTTGAAATTTAGGAATTTAAAGAAATATCGAGAGATTATTAAAGGTGATTATAGGTACTAATAATAAGATTTTTTTTATATGGCGTCGGCAAAAAAAATAACTAACTTAGCTTAGTTTGTAAGTTGGGTACTAACAAAAAAATTAATCTATGTTATCTGATAAATAAATAAATTATTAATATTATTATATTTGTAATGTACCATGAGCTTTTTACGATAAAGGAAAACATGGCGAGGAAACCTGCGAAGAAATTCAAAATGGGTGGTGCGCGTGAAGTTTCCAATCCGTACTGGGCCCTCGTGGGAACTACGGTCCAAGCCCTTTCACTCTGAGGGGAGGCCTGTACTATGAATCCCGATGTTGTCGATCGCTCGTGTCATCGGGTGCCGCTTGCTCGTTAGCTTCTCTAATATTAAAAACAACGGCCAAGAGCATTTCAACATTTAAAACACACAACCAAACAAACAAACAGTTTTTACATTTACATTTTATTTTACTACTTTATCGGGATAATTGCTGAATTTATCCATGCAAAATTACAGCTTTCTAGCACTAATAGTCTCTACGCTAAGCCGCGGCGGACGGACGGACATACATGGCGAAAAATATAACGGTTCCGTTTTGCCATTTTGGCTTCCTAAAAATCTGTATCGGTATCGATAGGCATATTAAGTTAAAAAAATATCTACATATCTACTCGTATGTGAGTACGTCGCTTAACTTTTATCTTTTGATTATCTGTCGACTTGCGCCGGGTTTTTGGTTTACTTAGCCAAAGAAGATAAAACTCTGTCATTCATAGTATTACGTATCTATACCTACGTACGTCACAGACCTGTGGCTAAATTCAGGAACGGTCTAACACGGTTTGCGAGCGGTAATTCAATCGTTTGGGAGAAGATAGGGATGAACTGCTATTCAGGAACGCCAAAAATCACTGGTTTGCGAGAGGTTTGGGCTGAGTTTGGGACGAGCCTTATTTATTTATTTATTCATATTTATTTAATTACAAAGCGAATTAACAGGAAAATAAGGCTCATCCCAAGCTCAGCCCATTCTTATCCTCTCGCAAATGATTGAATTACCGCTGCTCCTGCAGGCTTATTGTCTAACGCTTCTGACGCTCGCCTTCGCAATCACTATTTCTGTCAAATGGTATAAGATGATGATAGAAAGAGATGGTGAAAGCGAAGGCAAGCGTCAGAATAGACAGTACGGCCTCTGGTCCGTTTATTACATCAGATAACTGTTGTATTTATCTATGACTCTTCAAATAAATTTTGCTGATAAAAAAAGTGAGTCATCGGTCAGTGTATAACAACATCATCCTAGCCTATATACGTCCCACTGCAGGGCACGGGCCTCCTCACAGAATAAGAAAGCTTGGACCGGAGCTCCCACGCGGGCCCAGTGCGGATTAGGAACTTCATACGCCATTGAATTTCTTGTCTAAAGTCAGCAAGTTTCCCCAAGATGTTCTTCAACACTTCAAGATGTTCTTTAACGACCGCCTTAGCCTAGTTGGTAGTGACCCTGCCTACGAAGCAAGAGGTCCTGGGTTCAAATCCCGGTAAGGGCATTTATTTGTGTGATGAGCACGAATATTTGTTCCTGAGTTATGGATGTTTTCTATGTATTTGTATTTATTTGTCTATATAAGTATGTTTATCGTCGTCTAGTATCCATAGTACAAGCTTTGCTTAGTTTGGGACTAGGTCGATTTGTGTAAGATTGTATGTATGTAAGATTAGTCCCCTAATATTTATTTATTTATTTATTTATAACATGGTAGATTTCAAATGTAATTTATTCAGACGACCAGATGGCCTAGTGGTTAGAGAACCTGACTACGAAGCTTGAGGTCCCGGGTTCGATTCCCGTGTCGGGGCAGATATTTGTATGAAACATACGAATGTTTGTTCTCGGGTCTTGGGTGTTTAATATGTATTTTAAGTATGTATCTATCTATATAAGTATGTTTATCCATTGCCTAGTACCCATAACACAAGCTTTACTTAGCTTACTTTGGGACTAGGTCAATCGGTGTGAATTGTCCCGTGATATTTATTTATTTATTTATTTATTTTTAATAAATAATAATTATATATTTATTTATCAGACAACATCTATTTTCTGTTAGTACCCAATTTATAAGATAAGTTAGTTACTGATGACCAAGGATCGAAAAACCCCAGTCATGTAAAAAATTATAGCGGTCTCTTAATAGTAGAAACTTCCTAACGATGTCTTCCTACATTAGTCTGTTGATATTTATTAATTTCTGAGTAATTGGTTGTCTGGCTGGAAGAGATCGCTTTTTAGCGATAAGACCGCCTATTATCAACCTGACCTGAATTTTTATTTTTGTAATGTCACTGTACTGTTTTTGGTGATCAATAAAGAATATTTGTATGGTATTGTATTGATGTTACAATATAATAATAATAATAATAATTTATTCATTTAATCAGATAACTAGATCCAAAATTTTTGTTAGTTAGTATACAAAACTTACAAGCTACGTTAGTGTCATAAATTAACAATTTTATTATATAAAATATGGCAAAAATTATCATTAAAATCACAATTTAAAATTTAAAACCATAGTTAATTTATGCTCCAATGATATCCGTAGACTGAAAAAGAACCATTTCGACTCCTAAATAAGGACAAGACTATATAGTCACCTTTTTTGAGAAATAAGATCGCAAAGTACCTACTCTTACTTACCATTAGATTAAATATGAGTATATCTCAAAAAAAAATTAAAATCGGTCCACAAATGGCAGAGATATCAATGAATATAACGCAATTTTAATTTCTTGAAGTTTATCACACCTATTAAGCCGGCAACCCCTGTAAAATTACATAAAGTTTACCACTGACAGATGGTTTGCCTTCATTTCATATTCAACTTTAAAGACCTACAAATAAAGCCAATTTTAGAATACTGTTACCCGCGTTTGCAGATTTTGTAATAACTACTTTATTTGTATGGTGTTAAAGTTGGAAATGAAATGAAGGCAAGCAATCTGTCAGTGGTAAACTAAAAGTAAACGTATTTGTACTTCCCGGCCTCTGTAGTAATGTACTATTTCAGCATAAGTCATTATGGGAGAGTCGCGGTATACGTTAGCAGACGTGCGCGCATGCAACGGGCGCAGTGGCGCCCCCGTGTGGATTGTCTACAAAGACTCCGTCTATGACGTCACCTCGTATCTCAGCCAGGTCAGTTCTTTTATCAGGAGCCGGTTATCTCGGTAGTGGCTTGTCATGTCACACTTGGAAACACTAAGTGAAAACGGCCAAGTGCGAATCGGCCACGTGATTCGGGTTCTGTATCATCATTATCAACCCAGTTTATATATGTCTCTAAGCAGGGCACATGCCTCCTCTCAGAATGAGAACGCCTGGCCAACTTTCGTCCCATTTAAATAAATCTTAAGTTAGCCGACTCGGAGATGCTAATTTTATATCCACATGAGAGACACGTATACAACAGCATAAGCTCCGTCTTTTGGCTGGTTTATGACTTGTACATTTTCCAGCACCCCGGAGGAGACGTAATCTCAGAAGAAGCGGGTACCGACGCCACCAGAGCGTTCGACGACGTTGGACACTCCTCGGACGCCAAAACCATCCTCAGCAAGTACAAGATTGGCGAGATTATTGAGGTACGTCAAATTCAAAGTCAGTACATTATTGTCTTGGCCTGGAAGTAGGCAATTGCTGGCTGAGTATGAGTATTAAACGGACGAGCTTGCGAGTCCTTTTAACTAATACGAAGCCAGCAATTGCTGTTCCAGACGAGACTAATATAAAGCTTTTCTCAAAAATGGTGAAGAAAAAAAATAGAATAAACTTTCATTAACTTAAGGTGTACCAAACTTATGGTGTACAATATTATAAAATCGAAAATGTCAGACAGTAACTTAAATAACAAAATTAAAAATTAAAAATATTATAAACACCGAGCAATGTCGATACATAATTCAAAAACAACTATGAAACAAAATGTCAAACTAATAATGAAACTAGTCGGAATTCACCAACTGAGCGACGGATTGCCGTGATTTTTTGTATGGACATACCCATGGTGAAGGGCTGGAGAATGACAACAAAAAATACTTATATAACTTCATTTTAATGCTTTTCTTTTGTGATCCTTTACATCGATCGCAAACGCATAAACCGTCTCAATGCAGATCAACCCTCATAATAGATAATTTCCTAACATCTTTTCAGAACCATTCATTCAAGAAACAGCTTTGTCACATTATCTGACTCCGATAGCAGAAGGTAGCCAGCAGCCATCGTATTAAAGTATTAGGGCTATAAAATGGCCCAAATGGCTATTTCCGAGGCTTTAATGCCCTAACGTCTGGAATCGTTTCTCGGGGGAACGTTAAAAGTCGATTCGAATCATTCTTTAAGATGACAAGTCACTAAAACATGAGTGATATCGAATGGCACCTATAAGATTTCGATATGGAAGAATTACTTTGTAACGGGTGCTTCCATCACTATAAAACCTCGACTCGACTCGTCGAGGTAATTTTAGCAAGAACGATAAAGACGTCCAATACTGAACATTGGCCTCCCCCAAGGCCCGCCAAACAGATCGGCCCCGCGCCATCCGCATCCAACGCGATCCAGCAACCTTAACCAGGCCGTCACTCCATCTTGTTGGAGGCCTACCGGCCCATGCGGGCTAAAACTCGGTACCAAGCGTTTTTCCACAGATAAGACCAAGCTAGATCAATTTTTCATCCCCGAAAACCCCCACATACCAAATTTCATCGAAATCGTTGGAGCCGTTGCGTCTTCCGGTCCATGGACGCCACTCGAGAACCTTTTTGCCCCATCGACCATCGGTTCAACGACCGATGTGCCCTGCCCACTGCCACTTGAGTCTAGCGATTCTTCGAGCTATGTCCGTGACTTTAGTTCTTGCGCGGTTTTCATCATTTCTAATGCACTCCCGCAGAGAAACTCCAAGCATAGTCTCCATCACCCTCTGAGTGCGTGAGCTTTCTTATGAGGCCCATCGTTAGCGGCCACGTCTCAGTGCCATAAGTCATGTGATGACTTTTGACTTGAGACACTGCGGTTTCGCGATTGAGTCCCAAGAAATATAAAAACAATAATAATAATAATAATATTAGGGGACAATCTTACACAAATCGACCTAGTCCCAAACTAAGCAAAGCTTGTACTATGGGTACTAGACGACGATAAACATACTTATACATATAGATAAATAAATGCTTAAATACATAGAAAACATCCATGACTCAGGAACAAATATTCGTGCTCATCACACAAACCCTTACCGGGATTCGAACCCAGGACCTCTTGCTTCGTCGGCAGGGTCATTACCAACTTGGTAATGACCCTGCCTACGAAGCATACCAACTAGGCTAAAGCGGTCGATAAGCTACTATTATAGCTGATGCCCGAGGCTTCGCCCGTTCCCGCTGAAGTAGATAATTAAAACGTATTTTCCAATGGGAATGAGATATTTTTCCGTGGTAATGTCATTTTCCATCCCTTCAACTATGTCCTCACAAAAAATCACGGCAATCCGTCACTCAGATTTGACGTGAAAGAAGCACAAACAAACAACCACACTTTCACATTTATAATAGCAGTATGGAAGTATGGATGTAATATTAGTTTGGATATGGATTATGAATGAGAATCGCGAAAGTTTTAAACATTATCACATCTCCAGCTTATTCACGTTTCACAGCTGGACACAGATCTCCTCTCAGAATGAAAAGGCTTGGGCTACAGTAACTTCACACACACCATGAATTGCTGAAAAAAACTCGCAACGACGACACGCTGCCTTAGAGGCCATAAGTCAGCCCACTACACCACCACCACGGCTGCCACAATGTACCGAAACTCTTTAAGACGCGTGTCCCATAAAATTACATTCTTCCTCGTGATAACAAACATGTAATAAAAGAAACAAACATACTAAAGAACACCCGGCAATATTATTGAGTGTCTTAGAGAGAGTATATTACACTGGCGATTTGGGAACGTATTAGAAACGCAGCAAACGCGCAGCGTGTCCGCCGCGGGGGCGCAACGGAGTCGCCGCGGGGGCGCGACGGAGTCGATGCGGGGGCGCGACGGAGTCGCCGTGGGGCGCGACGGAGTCGACGCGGGGGCGCGACGGAGTCGCCGCGAACGCCCAACGTACCTATTTAGACATAAGCAGACATAGGAATTTAGGACGTACAATTTAATGACAGGGAGATAGTTCCTTTATCGATAAACTCAACTATCGACGCTTTTCCCGTATACCAGTGATCGCTCCAGGTTTTTTTTGTAAAATATAATTTTATACAAAGAATAAAAATTAAACAAAATAATAAATCAATTCTTCTTCTTTATCCTCGTAAAGCCCACGTCAAATTTCAACTATCATAATTTGAAACTTATTGTCAATCATAACAAGTTGACATTTGCTTTGACAATATATTAAACTTAGCAAATTAGGCCTTACGAGTTTATTGTAAATATTTTATAGTGCTATTGTGATTCTCATTACCCAGCTATCATTTAAAATATGCTTTGTGTAACTTTATCTTATCTGTCTCCGAACAACACAAAAAAACACAAACAAAATAATACAAACTTCAAACAAACCAGGGGTCGATCACTACCATACGGGAAAAGTGTCGATAGTTGAGTTTATCGATAAAGGAACTTTTTACTGTCATTAAATTTTACCCCCTAAATTCGTATGTCTGGACATAAGTACCTAGGTCAGGGGGGTTCCACTCCGCTGTTTAGGTATGTTCGGCCGGCGCGCCTCCCGGGCAGGCGTATGGCAGTAGGTTGTCGCTCGGCATTCGGTTTGCACGCTAGCCGCGTCGCGCGTAATTATTTTTCTGTGATTTTTGCAACAAACAGTGACTTCTAAACGATCTTATAATCCGTATAAAAGATACTGTTGCGTTTAAAGGTAGTTTACTGAATTAATACACACTGTTATCTTTCTTGATTTATATACCTACCTAAATATCGGCGAGTGGGAACCCTGTGCTCTTGGTTTCGGTTCAGCGGTGCCCAACGGAATATGAACGCTCGTATCACACGATAACTTTCAATTTCGCGTGCAAGCAACTAACGGTCGTAAGAGTAGGCAAATTTTTATACCTTAAGTTGACTTTTGTTCGATATTGATCCTTCTGTACGTTAGTACTATTGGTTATTCTGTACCTAAGTATTTAAATAAGTTCCGCGCCCGCAGCGAGCACGCCGCAAATACGTTCGCAAATCGCCAGTGTGATATGGCTATTAAAGCATTATTCTCTAACGCACTCAGAATCACAGTTGTTTCATTTCTTTCTGCCACACGGTATAAGATACAGGTAGAATGAGATGTAAAATGCGATCGTGAACGCGAGTTAGACAATACGGTCTCTGGACATCACAAAAAGCCACTCAGCAAATTGAGTCATCTGTCCGTACAAACAAAAGATAGTGATTATCGTAAGTGTGTCGTCTGTCCAGCCGACCAAGGGCCTAAACATCTGCACACTTAGAGCGGTAATAGATCGTTCGCGAACAAGGATCCACATACAAATATAGGACAGAAGTACAGTCATTTTCAAAACGTGATCAGGATCATTCATCATTTCAGCGGAAAGATGTCCACTGCTGAATACATAAGCCTCCACTAAGGCTCGCCAAACAGATCGGTCCCGTGCCATCCGCATCCAACGCGATTCCGCAACCTTAACCAGGTCGTCGCTCCATCTTGTTGGAGGCCTACTTACTCTGCGTCTTCCGGTCTGTGGACGCCACTCGAGAATCTTTTTGCCCCATCGGCCATCAGTTCTACGAGCGATGTTGCCCACTGCCACTTGAGTCTGGCAAATCTTCGAGCTATATCGGTGACTTTAGTTCTTGCGCTGATTTCATATCCTCACAACTAAATAAATACATAAATCATTCATCCACATTCCCATTTCGTCGTTTTCCCACTTCGTCCACATCAGGGGGGGCACACTTACATATATCACACTTTTCATGCGACTACAGCGATCTCTGGTTGTTTGGTAAAGAACTAAATTAGCGGCCATCTTGGTTGACTTGTCAAACTTGTCAGTTGTCATTCATCGGCCATGGCCATGGCGTACCAAATTGTACGGTCAAGGACTTTAATTGATAGGCCACTTGCCAATGTTCGTATTTTAGCCGTATAGTGCAAATCGGGTTTAGCCGCTTATACTTCGTATATGCTGATTTCAATTAGACGGCTAAAATACGAATAGTGGCAATTAGCCTATCAATTAAAATTACGCGTAATTATAGCTGTACATCACTACCAACTTATACATATAGATAGGTATACATCTATAGATACGTCACATTAGTTCTTCACCAGGGCGTAGGGCAGCAGCACCTTCCATACATGCATATTTGACCATAGAGTTGCCACTCTTTTCATATAATATTACAATACTCTTTGGTCCACATTTCCACTTAGACAACATTCCTATTTCGTCCACATTCCCATTTCGTCCACATTCCCACTTAGTCAACATTCCTAGCCGATTTTAGTGCGGTTTTCGCTATCACTTAGCTTAATAATTCTCAGGGAAGATTTTATTTTGTGATTTAGGTATTCATGTTTAGAAAAATACTTACTAAGCACGGTGCGGGTCAATACTATTCAGATACACTACCAATTTCGTTACTATTTTGTTACGAAATGGGAATGTGGACGAAATGGGAATGTTGATGAAGTGGGGATGTGGACCAAATGGGAATGTGGACGAATTGGGAATTGATTGTGGACGAAATGGGATTGCTTACGAAGTGGGAACGTGGACGAAGTGGGAATATGGACGAAATGAACCTTAACGATTTTGTCTGCCAAGGCACGTGACGCCTGACACGCTCAGTGTCTGTAGATACGAATCAACCTTAAGAGGGGGTTTATCAAAATTCGCACGTGTTAGAAAGTTAGTCAATTCTTTATTCTTCCACAGGAGAAGCGACAAAATAAGGCTAGCTAGCATTCAATAGTAACAATCAGTTTTATTTCATATTTTTGATTATTTCAGGAGGAAAAAGTATACGATGCCAACGGTAAGAAAAAGAAAAAGGTGGTTGCAGTCAAACCCGACAATGGAGGCGGCAGGAGTTGCCTTAACATAGTGACGTGCGGCCTCGTGGGCTAATGCCTCATCCATCTCCGTAACTTAGGGTTGCCATACGTCCCGGTACGCCGGGACATGTCCCGGTTTGAAGCATGGTGTCCCGGCGTCCCGGCCGACAAGCAAATTGTCCCGGTTTAAAAATTATAGTAATTTAATAGAGGGCTGGACTTGGTAAACAGTAATATACCTAGCGGCAGCGCATGCTACACACTGCGCTCATAGCCGATGATGTGCATTTTCACCAATAAGTATAACGAAAAGCGCCAACAAACAGAAAACCCTAAAAAAAAAAGTAAATAACTAGCTGGCATTGAATGACTGTGTTAAAAGTTGTTTTGTGTTTAGGCAACGCCTAAACCTTTAAAGTTACCTATTGCTGTAATAAAAGTTCCTTTTTTTCTACCTTTACTAGTTTTTCTTTAAATGTCCCGGTCTGAGCCCCCACACTTATGGCAACCCTACCGTAACTTCGTAGATTTTTGTACTGGCCCTATACTATGAAATTCGATTTTTGAACTTCGTGTCATGCCATTATGTTCACGCTAATAGTCTTAAACGGAAGAGCGAAAGGGACGACGATACGAGCTCCGAATTTAGTAATAGCCCCCGTTGTAGTAATGCTAAGATTCACTGAATTATACCAAGAAAAAAACCGGCCATGAGCGTGTCGGACACGCCCAAAGTAGGGTTCCGTAGCCATTACGAAAAAATCAAGTAATATTTTTTTATGGATTTCGTATGTGTACGGGATCATCTAAGTTTAGGTATGTTTTATACCTTAGGCTACTATTTACTCTTAAACTACAAATAATTTTCAAGCTATCTTAGCCGCTATAATTTTCCTAGTAAATTTGATATATTTACTACCATTCTGAATTTTTTTACATTTTTCCACCCAACAGTTTAGATTTTAGAGGGGGGGGGGGACGGTCGATTTTAGTGTAAATTTTCACTTTAACGTTGAATATTTCGCAAACAGATCACTGAATAGAAAAATCATGTTAGCAACCCCACAATGGTTTTAAAAGACCTATCCAACGATACCCCACACTATAGGGTTAGTCGAGAAAAAAAAATGACCCCCACTTTACGTCTATGGGAGGTACCCTAAAAAAAATGTTTTTTTTTTATTTTATCACTTTGTCGGCGTGACTGATATATATATTCATGCCAAATTACAGTTTTCTAGTACTAACAGTCTCTGAGCTTAGCCGCGGACGGACAGACAGACAGACAGACGGACAGACATGGCGAAACTATAAGGGTTCCTAGTTGACTACGGAACCCTAAAAACGCTGTACTTAAGCGCTGAAAACCAGATTCGTTTTAAATTAAGTGTAAAATTTTAATTTTAGTTGCTTTAACATTATATTAGGATGTGCGTGTAGTACGTACAGTCAACCAATTTGATTCCTAGACCACTATAGAACCATGTCTTAATGAATCAATTTCTACGAAAATGATTAATTGCGTGATGTTTGTCGTGATGACCATCACGGTCTCTGCGAACATGTGTCAACGATAATGAATAGGAAAGGTGTTTGCTTCTCCTTTTCTACTCATGTCATGGAGCGAAAACGTTACATTGTTTACTTTTAGTTTACCACTGACAGATTGCTGGCCTTCATTGCATTTCCAACTTTAACACCATACAAATAAAGTAGTTATTACAAAATCTGCAAACGTGGGTAACAGTATTCTAAAATTGGCTTTATTTGTAGGTCGTCAAAGTTGAATATGAAATTAAGGCCAACCATCTGTCAGTGGTAAACTCTTTACGTTTATTGCATGTTGTGATCGGAAAGTTGATAATCCTTTGACCCGCACTGACGTTGTAATTATCTAGTAGTTAATGCAACAAGGTTCTATAATGCCCTAGAAATCAAATTGATTGACTGTACTTATATATTAGTAATATTCTGCGGTTGGAATGAATCTTCAAAATTCCTTTTTTTGATTCCTGTGCACTTGGTGAAATAAGCAATCTCTTATAGGTACATGATTGTTTATTGCTTAATGTAATTGATTTCTGTCCTATAGGATAACGGGTGGTTTGTTGTTACATTTTCCATTGCCAAACACAGACAAGACTTAACTTATTATGACATGCCTCATTCTACAAACGTGTGAGGTGACAAGTCATTATGACAATTTGTGGTACATTGACTTGAAGAGTTTTGTTTTAAATTCATGTTGGATACGAATACAAACAGAATAGGCATGTTGACACCATTAAAAAATAATTCATAGACACGACTCCAGTAAAAAAACGCTTTATTTTAGCCCTGAAACCCAGATTAATTTTCGATTAACTGCAAAATTAGAATTTTTGTTGCTTTAAAACAAATAAATAGTTAGTTGATTGAGTACCTATGCGAACAAGTGACGTCATATGTTGCTATTGCCATTCAAACTCTATGGGAGAAATGTGTTTTAGCAGCTCATTAAAAATGCGTCAGTTGATTGGTGGTGTCAACATCCCTATTGTCAATGTTGTCTTTATTCTGGTTATTTTGTATTATATTGTTACCACCGAAGAAAACTTGGATACCAGTAACTTAAAAAACAATCAGAATAAAGCAACAATAAAAAAATCTTATTTTTTTTAAATACACTCTATTTATGTAACTAGTGGTAGTATTTTCAAAAATTGGGTTTAAACAGATGTATACCCTCCCAAACTAATAAATAAGTAATAAAAGTGCAATTCGATTCATAAATGGCGAAGTTCTGAGGTTATACCTCGGTTATACTTAAACAAAAATACAAACGAATTGGGAACATCTTCCTATATGCAATACGAGGCCATTGACGTATGTAGGTACAGAACTGGAACTCATTGGACACCAGCAGACATCTTATCACTAAGAAAGTGCTTAGAATTAGAATCTTCCTAGGTATTTTAGAAGTCGTTTAAAAACATAAAAGTGAAGTGTACAGATTATTAGATTTTAAGCAAAATTATTTATTGTTTTATTTATTTTTATTAAAATATTTCCTTATTATTCGTCTTCTGTTTTATTTATTTCGTCTTCATCGTCACCATTTCAGCTGAAAGACGTTCACTGCTGAACATAGGCCTCCCCCAAGGCTCGCCAAACAGGTCGGCCCTGCGCCATCCGCATCCATCGTTATTTTGGCTTGATTTCATTTAGTTGAAGAGTACACGGAAATAACATGCCTAGTCACCTAAACCACTATTTTTGACGTGACAACGTCTAATAAATCGATGAACGTCGGCTGCACGCACGAAAAAGGATGACGCAATGTAACGTACATGTCCCGTACAAGAGAGAGCAGTGAACGCCAGGATGTAAAATGCGGGGTGCGGGGGTATTAAAGGGGGGATGAAGATTTCATTGATTTTGCCGTAGGATGCACTGTTTTCAAGATATTTGACAAAACACCGGTTCACGTCCGATCACCGACGTTAAGCAACGTTGGGCGCGGTCAGTACTTGGATGAGTAACCGCCTGGTTTCATTTTTGTTTTTTTTTAATGTTTTGTTATGACGTTGTCACGTTAAACTATCGTCCGTAAACCGACTTTATTTGAGTTATAATCAATGCTCGGACTTTTCGTCGCACGGTAAGATGAAACAAAACTAAGGAGTCGATATTAAAACTAAAATTTAACTCTTATTCATACTCGTTCTTTACTGAACTAAAACAATTACTTTGCTCACCCGCGACCTTACAATAGTTACGTTTATGCAAGAAATGTGCGTTCATGCAGTTCCTCCACCTCCACACTGTACGAACACACACAAATCACATAAACCCAACCATCACCACCACCAAGCTACACTGACGCGTTTCGAACTCAACCAGAGCTCATCTTCAGAGTTACCACAACCGTATGCTATGCTACCAAACGTTAAACTAACAAACCAAAACAAATGTTTTAACTTGTCACTGTAACTTCTCAAGTACCCACTTTATTTTTCTTATTCTCAAACTACCCCACAAAAATTAACTTTTATTGACATATTTAAAACTACCTTGATTTTTTTGTTTATTTATTTATAAGGCATATTTAATTAATACTAACTGTTCAAATTCGACCCAAGTCGCAGTAAAGGAGAAGATACTAAATTTACCTGTTCATTAATAATAGACCCCATAGTGTTGTACCTAATTATTTCCATGCATTCCAGAGCATCCAGACGCAACCCCTTGCCGCAATAATGTAACACTTCATAAGAATCTGAATCTAACAATGAATGATTTGATTCCAACAAATGTTTTGCAAAATTCGATCTATCTGGATGCTCATTCCTATATGCCGAAACATGCTCTTTAAATCTGGTATTAAAACTTCGGCCTGTCTGTCCTACGTATATCCCATTGCAGTCATTACAAGTAAGCTTGTATACCCCCGATCTAGTTCCCTTATCTACCTGTTCTTTGTGGTTACATAGCCTAGAGTACAAAGAGTTGTTAGTCTTAAAGGCAACATTAATATTGTTTGATTTTAAAATGCCATAAATCTTATCAGACAAACCCCCGACGTAAGAGATGCTAGATCTATATTTGTTAGGTGTAGGAACTGCATGAACGCACATTTCTTGCATAAACGTAACTATTGTAAGGTCGCGGGTGAGCAAAGTAATTGTTTTAGTTCATTAATATGGACCTCCGCAAAGTAACGCCTGATTCAATAAATCGTTCTTTACTCTTCGAAATGATATCAGAATCAGGTCAAGCTTGTAAAAAGTGCAATATTGATCAGTAGAGCGTTCTGCCAACAGCTGTGATGTCCCTGCAGCTGCAGGGTTGTCGCATGCAAACAAAATAAAACTGCAATCAATACAGGATTAACTTATACAGAAGATAATCTACGATAACATGGCCCGCCCCTCCACAAATCAAGAAGTCTTCAATGTATTGTGGAAGTATTTATAAAGCGCACAAAAACTTCAACGCTTGTGTGCGTGTTGAGACAGCCGTCAAACAAAAGCAGATACTACTACATAAAAATTCTTTCGTAAATATGTGAATAAACACATTGAAATAGTAATGTGGTCGGGCGGGCCATGTTATCGTAGTTTATCTTCTACTAGCTGATGCCCGGCTTCACCCCCGCTGAAGTAGATTTAAACGTTAAACATGAAACTACCGTGAGACTCACTCATAGTGAAGATAAATAGATTTAAACGTGTTTTCCCGGGGGAATGAGATATTTTCCCGTGGTTAAAAGTAGCCTATGTCACTCTTCAACCCTTCAACTATGTCTATACAAAAAAATCACTGCAATCGGTCGCTCAGTTTTATACAACCAAGGATGATAATAGACTGGATTAGCAGTCGCCATAGTACAGATCGGCCGCGGAAAAATAGTTCGATTTATTAAATCTAGATGGCGTTGACATACAGGGTTATTTGTAATTCACTGGCATCCTCTTAACCCTGAATTCCTATCACTCAAACAAATGTTTTTTGTTTTACGACTTTTTAAAATGAAGCACTTTTTTCCCTTACAAATACACAGAGTATCGTAAAAATAAGAGGAAATCTCAAATTTTCAAAACGATATTACACCAAAAATATTAAGTTATGACAAAAGCTGTAAAACAAAAAACATTTGTTTAAGTGGTAGGAGTTTAGGGTTAAAAGGATGCTAGTGAATTAAAAATAACCCTGTATAGCCAGAGGGTTTGAAAGCAAAACAATAAGACTACAGATGTTTCATATTACTACAAATGTATTATTTTTCAAAAATATTGCATATTAATACATTTGTAATAATATGAAAACTCTTATTGTTTTGCTTTCAAACCCTCTGGCTATATGTCAGCGCCATCTAGATTTAATAAATCGAACTATTTTTCCGCGGCCGATCTGTACTATGGCGACTGCTAATCCAGTCTATTATCATCCTTGATACAACAAACAAACACACTTTCACATTTACAATATTAGTGTGGATGTACGGTCAAGTGCAAAAATAAGTATCGATTTAATCCTCCCATCGTTATATACCTATACCTTAATTCGACGACATAAGAGCTATGGGACATATTTATGAGCAAGTTGTGTACACCCATATTTTTACACTTGACCGTACACTAAACTGTTGCCCGCGAATCCATCTGCGAAGAATTCGTTGTCGTTATTGTTATTGGTATCGGAACTATGCATTTTTTCCGGAATAAAAACTATCCTATCTCCTTCCCAAGCCTAAGTTCTTTGGACATGTCACCCGTAATGAGGACTCCATGGAGCGGCTTGTGGTGCAGGGGAAAGTCGAAGGCAAAAGATCTCGCGGGCGCTCCCCAAATCGGTGGACAGACCTCATCGAAACTGTGACGCACTCCAACATAAACGATTGCTCCCACTCTGCCAGACATCGGGCTACTTGGCGACGCGTCGCGAGAGCAGCGGTGGCGCAGGAGTCGATCGACCGAAGCATGACCACGACCACTCTGTCAAGAGTGCACGACTAAGAAGAGGAGTCCTTCCCAAGGTCTCAAACTATCTCCATATCAAATTTCATCTAAATCGGTTGAGCGGTTTGAGCGTGAAGAGGTAACAGACAGACACACCTTTGCATTATTATGTATGGATATGAAGGCGTGGTGGCCAGGCTAGTAGTTTGACCTATGGTCTCTCAAGCAGAGGGTAGTAGGTTCGAGTCCGGGCTCGCACCTTTTGAGTTTTTAAGAGTTTAGATGCGAAATTACATTTCATTTAGCTTTGCAGTGAGGGAAAACATCGTGACGAAACCTGTATACCGGAGAAGAAATTCAAGAACTACGGCACAAGCCCTCTCATTCTGAGAGGAGGCATGTGCCCTAGTCATGAGCAGGAGTGAAAGGGCCACACTGAGCATCTTTCACTTTGGGATCAACCACGAAATCGAAAAAAAAAACATCTGCTGTTGCATACATTTCGGATAATTAGCGATAAATTACCGATCAATTAACTCTTGATTAGATTCAAGATTGGTTTACCTAAATAAATAAATATTTAAATATCATGGGACAATTCACACCAATTGTTTTTGTATTTTTATTTTTCACCTCCACTTTTATACAAAAAATCACCACCACCAGTTGACCAGTTGTGGTGTAGGGGTAAAAACTAAAAAGCACGCAGCACGGTATGCTGAGGACCTGGGTTCGATTCCCAGAGCTGGTCTTTTTGTGTTTTTCTGTGCATCCATCCATGTTTCAGTTCGTACCTATTTAGTATGATATATCTTGATTAGATTTTTTTCGCACTTTCGGGCCTGGTTCCATAGTAAAAGTTGTGGTGTGAATCTCTCCATCACCCCTAAGTATCACTACTGCTGATGATTCCTGAATCACCCTGTATATGCTGGAATGATGATGATGAAATTCTGTGAGTGAGCCCTGCCCCAAGTTTTGTTAGGTCTCAGTCGAGTGCACTAGTTTATTGGAATCTAAAGTTTCCAACCGCTAAGTGAGTTATTGAAAGTTATTGCGACCGCCACTGGTTCATTTCAAACAGAGCTCGTAACTTTTTGTCACGAAAAATTTAACCGACTCCAATATCACACTAAAGTAACTAAAAGCGCGAAAAGTAACTAAAATCTGTAGATTTATTAAAAAAAGTTTTCAATGTCATCAACGTTTTGGCTAAAAAACCATCTACAATAGGTACTTTCTGCTGAACATAGGCCTCGCTCATAGCGGCAACCGAAATAGGTACATGATCTGTGAACATTTCAACTGTCTAGCTATCACGGTTCATGAGATAGGTACAGCCTGGCGCAGACGTACGGACAGCGGAGCCTCAGTAATAGGGTCCCGTTTTTACTCTTTGGGTACGGAACCCTAAAAAATTACCGATCTGTTTGCCGAATCTTCAACTTGAATAACTAAATAGATGATTTAAAAGCGAAAAACGCATTCTCTTACGCATTTCCAATGTAATATGGAACGTAGGAGTCGTAGCTTCTAATAGTTGCGATGGATGTTACCACACGCCACTGTTGGCGTATGTAAGCGATTAAGAATTTCGGGGGAGTCGGTTGGATGCGACGTGGTTCAATTGGTAGAACACCCGTTGGGGCGCATACCCAGGAGACGTGGGTTCGAATCCCACCGGCGCACCCGAAAAACTTTTTCGCTTTTAAATAATCTTAGATTCGGTGAGCAGCCGTACTGCTAATAAAATAAATAATAACTAAATACATGGTCGTGCTCTATTGAAGACGTTGATCGGTACCTGCTCAAGATGATGGATCCCGCCGGCACGTTTGTCGTGTCACGGGTCGCAGATGGCTTACGGCAATTAGCCGTGAGCCGTGTCCGGGACATCTCCCGGGAGGCTGCCGGACGACGGCGCCGCACGCATCGCCGTGCGGCCGCGAAAACAGCAATCAACGGAAGGCCCCTAGTTCACACTGCAACTCTGTAGGTTAAGTCATCCGCAGACCACAGCGCGGGGCGTGCGCGCGACGGCGACGGAGCGTACCCAGCGTGGTCTGATACAAGCGGTCGACTGATTTATTCGTGGATAAATTCGAACTCGTCCAAAACGGCTTGATCGATTTTCATGAAAGTTTTAGGGTTCCGTACCTCAAAAGGAAAAAAACGGAACCCTTAAAGGATCACTTTGTTGTCCGTCCGTCCGTCTGTCTGTCAAGACCCTTTTTCTCAGGAACGCGTGGAGGTATCAAGCTGAAATTTATATCAAATACTCAAGTCTACTGTCCCTTAGAGCTGTGAAAAAATCAAACTTCTAAGCCAACGCAATCAAAAGATACAGCCGTATATGACGCAAATTTCCTCATATTTTCGAAACTCGCAAGGGAATCAAACCCTACAGGGTACTTCCCGTGAACTCAGAATCTTGAATGAAATTTGGTACGAAGCAACGTACACACACACGTATAGCACAGATAAAGGAAAAATTGCGAAAAGCATACATTTTTTTGTCTGTCTGTCTATATCAGTAACCAATCTACAATGATCCCACATTGCGCACATTTTGCTCAGGAGCAGGGGTCTGCTAAGATTGGATGTCATAGATACATATAAATTTGTACGGAACCCTCGGTGCGCGAGTCCGACTCGCACTTGGCCGGTTTTTATTTCTCTATATTTGGTTATTTGGTAGGTCTGAGATTATAGGTAGTAGACTATATTTTATATCCTCATTCTTTGCAGACGGAGTCACAGGTAAGCTTGAAATATTGTACCTACATAATTAAATAAAATTAAATAAAATAAATCATGGGACAATTCACACCTACAACACAACACGACAGTACCTACGAACAACACAAAAATAAAAAAATAAAAATTCGGATAAAAAAATACCTATTCGAATGACGCCCATCTCTGGATTATTAATACACGTGAGGAGAATGTTCGGGTTATGAATGATAACAGGGTTTAGACGCTTGTTCGATTGTTTCCTCATCCTCTGTCGCTATGGCCCCAGCATAGGTACACGCACGCACTTCCTCCCGGCGTCGCAGAATGACACCCGGATTTGGGACCCACTTTCTAGACATATACGAACGCAATGGAAAAGAAACGATAGAAAACATGGACGACATACGGTGTTTCTAATAATCATCATTTCAGCCGAAAGACGTCCACTGCTGAACATGGCCTCCCCCAAGGCTCGCCAAACAGATCGGTCCCGTGCCATCAGCATCCAACGCGTTCCCGTAACCTTAACCAGGTCGTCGCTCCATCTTGTTGGAAGCCTACCTACACTGCGTCTTCCGGTCCGCGGACGCCACTCGACATACATGACTTTACATGACATAACACACCAAACAAACTATGACTTTAAAGTAAAACTACATGAAATAAATTAAATGAACCTTTCGACCCCATCGGCAGTCAATTCTACGAGCGATGTGCCCTGCCCATTGCCAGTTAGGTCTGGCGATTCTACGAGCTATGTCCGTGACTTTAGTTCTTGCGCGGATTGCATCATTTCTAATGCCATCCCGCAGAGAAACTCCGAGCATAGCCCTCTCCATCGCCCTCTGAGTGACTTTCAGCTTTTTTATGAGGTCCATCGTTAGCAGCCACGTCTCAGTGCCATAAGTGCATAAGTGCTTTGTACATCTGTTCCTCTTGTTAACTGTTAATTTTCATGTTTTACGTACAATAAAGAGTTTTACATACATACATAAGTTTCTAATAATAAATAAATTAAATTATTTATTATTTGAATTATAGGCTCATCGGCGTCGTCTGTGATACGGATTTTTGTTGCCAGAGCCTTGGCCATCGCATAAGAGTAGCTTGCCTATCGGTATTATTCTACAAGCTACTTTTCGGTGAATGTGCTTCGGAACTGCACGACTTTATTCCACCTGTTCGTTTATTCCACAGGTCGACCATCAATAGGCGGGGTCTCCACCCTTACGTTGTCAAGTATTCCCAAAAAGGTTGAGCGAAAACGCTTTGTGGGGACAAAGCGTTTTCACTCTTCCTTCATCAACCGTACCTATACAGTTAAGGAGTGGACTGCTCCATGCGACTGTTCCATGAACACTACAATCTGGCCGTTTTCAAGTCTAGTGAATGAGCATTTACTAGGCAAGCGTGCTCCATCGTAGGCCACATCTTCGCTTTCCATCAGGGGTGATTGTGGCCAAACGCAAGCCTATATTATCTATATAAAAAGAATTAAAGAAAGAAGAAATGTATTCACTTTCACAAGATACACACAAATATTAGAAACTTCGCACAATTTGACACAAAAATTACAAACATGTAAATTTATAATAAATAAGTACAAAATTCTGCATTTGTCCCCGCAGAACTAAAGCGGTGCTGACTCAGCTTATGCGCAGGCGTTAGACGCCCGCAGACACAATTTATAATATTGAAACAAATCTAATATCGACCTCAACTCACTGTAAAAAAAGCTCTTTTTGTAATGAAGCTATTCGTAGAGCAAGTTTCAGAGTTAAATACAACTACAAAGCTACTCTTTTACTTGCGGTTAAGATTCAAATTCGCTTGTGTGAAATAGCTATGATGGCGGCAGTTTTGAAGCGGGCGACCGCTGAAATAAACAATACCTCAATAGCCTATTAGTGCTTTGACCTAAACGGTAAAGGAGAAACATTGTGAGGAAATCTGCACACACCTGCGAAAAAAACCATTGGTGTGTGTGTTCTTATTTATCGTATGTATATTGCATGTAGATTTTGTATACACCTACCAGTAAGTACTTTGCTCACCCGCGACTTTATGACAGCTACGTTTATGCAAGAAATGTGTGTTCATGCAGTTCCCCCACCTCCACACTGTACGAACACACACAAATCACACAAACCGAACTATCACCACCACCAAACTACACTGACAAGTTTCGAACTCGATCAGAGCTCATCCTCAGAGTATCCCACCCAACCGTTCACTATGCTACCAGATGTTAGACATCTTACAAATGGATCTCCTCAAAGTAATGCCTGATTAAAGCCTTAGCCTAGTTGGTAGTGACCCTGCCTACGAAGCAAGAGGTCCTGGGTTCGAATCCCGGTAAGGGCATTTATTTGTGTGATGAGCACGAATATTTGTTCCTGAGTTATGGATGTTTTCTATGTATTTAAGTATTTATTTATCTATATAATATAAGTATGTTTATCGTCGTCTAGTACCCATAGTACAAGCTTTGCCTAGTTTGGGACTAGGTCAATTTGTGTAAGATTGTCCCATAATATTTATTTATTTATTATTTATTTAAATTAATAACATCTAGTTACGGTGCAAGTTGTTTTTTTTAGTTTTTTGCTAAAACCTAAACCTCTACCATCGACAATCCTCGATCCGCCATTGTAATTGTGTAGTTCGGTAAATAGACGCTCGTCTAAAGAATACCGATCCATTAACAGCCATTAGTACAAACGCGGACTCCGAGGAAACGAGAGCAAAACCTCCACCATCCCACACAAGACTACGTGGCTGCGAATAATGCAGATCGCATTAAAATAAATTGTGTGACGACGTAATTCTTATCGTCTGTAAGCTTAGTTGCCGTTTTAAAAGATCTTGTAGGATAAAAGAGACTCGGTGGAGCGATGATCTTCGCAAGGCGGCTGGCAAGAGCTGGATGAGAGTGGCCGAGGATCGTGCTCAGTGGCGTGCCATGGGAGAGGCCTATGTCCAGCAGTGGACGAACATAGGCTGATGATGATGATGATGATGATGTAGGATAAAGAGGTCATCATCATTACCTGAAAAACGTTCACTGATGACCGAATGTCTCCCACTTACTAGAAACACCACAATGAGCACGTTTTTCTGACGAGCGATAGAAAAAATGTCACAGAACTGACAATAAAAAATTAATGAGTACTTACTGTTTTTAACCCCCAACACAAAAAGAGGGGTGTTATAAGTTTGACCGCTATGTGAGTGTGTGTGTGTCTGTCTGTGGCATCATGACTCTTAAACGGGTGAACCGATTTGGATGCGGTTTTTTTTATTTGAAGCGATTTGGGCCATGGTTCTTGTCTAAGAAACATGTCTATGTTTCATCAAAATTGGTCCAGCCGTTTCAGTTATCGGCTCTTTTGTATGCTGCGGATGGGATCTCAGAATTAATTGCGTTGGGGGTTTTTAAATTTTTAATTCTTTATGAATAGTAGATGCCTGTAGATACTCGTAATTTTGAGTATTTTATTTTATTTATTATCTCATACATAATAAATTGATAATTCAATGACGGGTTTATTATATTTTGATGACAAATTCAGCATGATTTCTTACCGAATGTTACCAGCAGCGCCATCTAGTAGAACTTTTGGAACTATGATTTTCATGTGGTAGTTGTTACTTTGTAAGTGGATAACCATGCATTTTATTATATTAGTAGAACCTGCCAATTAACTGGAGAATCGTTGGAAATAAAAGGTAGTTAATTATTTTGGGGAAATAGATGCGTGAAGATGTCACTGTACTGTTTTTGGCGATCAATAAAAAATATTATTTTGTACCTATTGTATTGTATTGTATTGTATTGTGAACAGAAAACCTAGAAAAATCTTTATTTACTTAATTCGAATCGACTCAAACTTTCAAATGGTATCCATCCGTTTATATTATTTAATTATATTTCATTATTTATTAACAGTTAAGTATGACCATTGTGCAAGGTTCGTCAATAATGCCACCATCATGTACCTAATGCCCTAAGTAAGCCTGCCACTAACCACCAGCTGGAGAAGTTATTGACGTAAATAAGAGGCATTTCATCATTATTTATTATTTCTTTTAAGCCTGGAGCGCTTTTGCGATCTCTGTGGTGTTGCGGATGTTGTAAAGGTGATTGTTTATAAATGGTTGGTAGATCCATTGCTCGTCTTTGTAGTTATTTTTGGAAAATCTAGTTTACAGACAGCGACATCTATTGCCACGTTAATGAACAAAGAGCACAGCTACTTTACAAGAACCGCTGTTTACCTTTGAGTTCCATGTATTGTCAGTAGATGTCGTTATACGGTTATAAGTACGTTGAACTTTACAAATAGTTGACTAAGCATCAACAATCGCACATTTTTTTAACGTAATTGTAGAACAATTTAATTCAATCGAATTATTAATGAGACATCGTTAATAAATTCGACATGAAAGATATTCAAGTATTTTTAAATTTGGAAAAAACACCGGACTCTAAGTCTGCGTCGCCCCACATGTTATTTGACTAATTTGGGACTAATGATTGATGTAATCAAGGAACAATGACCTTCGAGACTATTTATAGCGTGTTCTCATTCGGCATTAGTTCTCGTTTTTTTTATTAGATAAAAAGTAACCTGTCATTTCCAATTTACTTAGATATCCTGAAACCGAATGCTTAAATATGTAGCTACATCCACTGGGTAAAATTGTATTGTTCCTCTTTTTATTGCACATCAGCATGTACCTTATACATACAATTCATGGTTTCTAAATACGGATACGGATTTTTTAAATAACATTCTCTCGAATTCACCTTTTGGAAGTGGTAAAAATCTGTGTAATACACGACACTAATTTAAATTACATTTTCGATTACTTAATCGACTAGTTGGTAAATAATGGCAGCTACTTAGTTGACAAGATTAAAGCTGCCATTATTTACCAACTAGCTATTGCCCGCGACTCTGCCTACAAAGAATTCGTTTTATCGCTATCCCGCAGGAACTATGCAGTTTTCCAGGATAAAAACTACCCTATGTCCTTCGCAGAGTCTCAAGCTATCCCCATACCAAATTAAATATAAATCGATCAGCAGTTGGAACGTGAAGAGGTAACAGACACACAAATCGAAAGCGGTTTGAGCATCAAGAGGTAACAGACACACAGACAGACATACTTTCACATTTATTACTATGGATTCTTAAACTTTTGCTCAAAATAGAAAAGTGACTCACATATGGATAACTAAGTATGCCATCCAAAGTTAGCAAGCCAAAGTACATCAAAGCTCAATTAACAATAAATTGCAACAACAGAATTAATGGTCTAAGAGTCGTTGAAGATCGACCTTCACCGAGCTGTTAACTCGATGAGACATATCTTTTATCAAATATAATTTATAAACAAATATGCCAATGATAACTTGCCTATCGAAAAGTGTTCATAGCTATTTTATTTTTATTTTATTGTTGAGTGCCTTTAGCCATCTTCCAGCTCCATCATCAGACCCTGGTTACCATCTGGGATCAAAGTACTCGTCAAGACGAATCAAACGAGTCCAAACTCGATGGGTTTGTGTCATTTTATTGTGGAGTGCCTTTGACCATACTGAATTAATGAAATTACGAATTACCCCATCGAGTTTGGACTCGTTTGATTCGTTTTGACGAGTACTTTGATCCCAGATGGTAACCAGGGTCTGATGATGGAGCTGGAAGATGGCTAAAGGCAATCCACAATAAAACAAAAAAAAATCTATGAACACTTTTCGATAGGCAAGTTATCATAGGCATATTTGTTTATAAGTTATATCTGATAAAAAATATGTCTCATCGAGTTAACAGATCGGTGAAGGTCGATCTTCCACGTCTCCTCTACTATAATCAAAATCCATTTTTTATCCAAATCGTTTATTCAAGCAAATGAACATAATATGAACAAACTATAACATTAAATTTATCTACTTAATGATATTTACATTCCATACCTCGCTTACCTTACCAATAATGATTAACTCTATGCACGTACTCCTAGCTTATACTAAATAAATGGTACGTATAAAAATGCAGAATACTCGAACGCATCGCGGGAAAAAACGTAAGACAACAATAAAATTTATGAAAATGCAACATAAAGTCGCATACAGTTGGTCTTAAAGATGGTGTTAGGCTATTTTTAACAGCCAGAAGGCAGCGTGGCGCCCAGGAAAGCTTTACTTTAACCACATTTACGAGCAACTGTACATAGGCAGAAATTCAGAAAGACTTAGCAGTCCAAACAGCGGCAGTGGGGTCTCTGCTGTCAACACGCCACACACTCACCTACTATTTACAACAATACAATTAATTACACAGAAGATAATACAAATAAATAATTTGACTTGCATCCTTCTGAGCAAACCACACAATCAAAGTAGAATTTGTTCCACAATAATACTCTGCATTTTTATGGCGATATCTCTTATAGAACAATTATTGATAATACACTTATCAATATAATTGTCATACTGTAATTAATTGGAAGTGCCCTATTCCGCAACCAATCGGTTAATCCTACAGAGATGTAGACAACAACATTAACCGACTCACACCTCACCGAGTTGTTGAGTTGAACATTGCAAGTCAATATTTTAAAATAGCCTCGGAGAGCCCCGGACGCATGTAAGTAGCCCCGAGGCCCGTCTCATCCAACACTAGAGCAATGCCAAAGAAAAACAACAACGTCTTGTCATATAAAACTTAAATAGTGCATATTATGTCGTGATTTGAATAAAACTAAGAAACAAGTCCCCACCGTGGTGAAGGTGGCTGCAGCGGTCCACTTTGTGGTCTGGCTTTATCTGGCAGCCACCGCGACCAGGGTCAAGGATATAATTTAAATTATCAAAATTATAACTAGCATCCTACACAACGTGTTCAAGTTTTGGGCGAAGTTTATAGAGAACAGCCAATTAAAATCTGTCCAGATTTTGTCATCTAAAATATGCGGAAGACGCTACATTATGGCTAAAAGAAATTTTGTTTCGGTTAAAACATGCAGTACATCAGCTTGGACAGGTCATAGGGATGACAGACGGATGTTACACAGATATGTACTGGTGACACATGATTATTGTAAAAAAATATTTATATAATAGAAATACAAGTAAACTAACAATAAGTTAAGCATTGATTCTAAATATTTCTCAATTGCCCATTTCATTGCATTTAGCACAAAGGAGATAGAACCTCTCAGTAGGCACTTTAGCATTTAAAGTAAGTTGAATCTAATCAGTGTGAGCACATCATATTCACAGAAAAAATAAAGAGTATGCTGCGCATACAGGAGTACATCTTGAGGCAGATCATAGATCAGAGTTAGGTTAAAACATGAAAAGGAAATTAGGACAGAACATTACAAAAAACATCATGTTTATTATGAGTTATTAAAATATTTTAGTAAAAACTCTATGAGGACACTTTCTACACAGACAGACCCATAATAACATACAAAAAAAACTCAAACTATATTATGATTTAAAATACACTATAGTTTAACTCACTAAAGTGTTTCACATAGACATCTAGTTATAGCACTGGGGGCTCTCAGTCCGCTACTGCGGCGGCTGCGGCGCGCCCTGCCCGGCCGACTTGGTGATGACGATGGTCTGCTTGCCGCCCACGCCCGCCTTGCCCAGTTGCAACATGTTTGAGGGCAGCGTGATGATCTTGTTACCGCCTACTGTGTTGGCCGACACCAGTTTGACGATGGTGGCGCCCGGGGCCAGCCCGGCGGCGGACACCGCGCCCGCCGGGGCCGCCGGCCGGCTCTGCATCATGGCCATCTTGGGCATCGTGGCCACCGTCATGCCGGTGGAAGTCTTCACGAGGGTCACGTACTGGGGCGCGTTAGCGGTCTGCGCGGCGCCGCCCGGCGTCTTCTTGATGATGACGGGGATGCCTGCGTTGCCACCCGCGGGCCGGAGCACAGCGCCGCCCGCGCTGGACGCCGGTGAGGCCGTCACGGTCTGCTCGCCGGACTTGGCAGTCACGATCTTGTAGACGGGCGTCTTGACCTGCCCTTGCAGCGCGCCGCCGCCCGCCAGCTGCAGTGTGCCGCCGCTGCTGATGACGGGCAGGCCGGAGCCGCCCAGCTTGACGGGCATGCCGCCTGTCACCTTGTGGAGTCCCGCGCCCGCTTGCACCGGCATGCCGCCCGCCGTTTTAACTAGAACATTGCTGGTGCCGATCTTGACGTTTCCGGGGCCGAGTTTGAGCGGTACGCCGGTCGGTTTCTGCACGGCGCCGATCTTGCCCCCTTGCATGCTCTGGATGCCGCCGCTGCCGAGTTTGAGGGGCATGCCGCCGCTCGCCAGTTTGACGGCGCTGCCGGCGCCGAGTTTGACGGGCACGCCGGCCGCGCCGCCGGCCTTGACTTGCACGAAGCGCGGGGTCCCGCCGGGCGCCGAGCCGAGCACGAGCTGTGCGCCGCCGGGCGCCGTGCTGACGCGCGTGACCGTGCTGGCGCCCGGCGTGCTCGCCGCGCTCACGATCCTCGTCACGCCTTGCGGCGTCACCGACGCCACCTTGATCTGTGAAGAACCAGCGGGAGATTTTACAACCGTTTTACCATGGTATGTGGCCTGTTTGAGCGCGGGCGTTCCTGGCGATATCTTGACGGTCGCCTGAGTGGGTACTTTGATAGTGCCCGGAAGGATCTTCTGGGGCGTCGTGGAGATAGGTGAAGGGGCGGCGGTGGCGATGGGCGCCGCGCGCGCCGGCGGTATGTCGCCGGGCGTGGGCATGTGGAGGGGCGTGGATGCCAGACCGAAGGCTTTGGAGGCGTCGGGTTGCGAAGGCGAGGCGGGCGGCGGCGCCGCCACCGGTTCCGCCGTTGCGGGGAAGCGTGCCGGCGCTACTTTGCCGCACTTTTGCACTTGCAGTAAGTAGGTTGTGACTGTGTTCATCGCCGGCCAGCACAGTTCCAGGGAGGTGGTGCCCGCCCGCACCAGGGCCACTCTGCCCGCTTGGGGTGGTACGCCCACTTCCAAGTACCACAAATCTTTGCAGCAAATCTGATTATTCCATGTTTTTCTGTATCCATCTCGCCCTGACCATATGTATAGTCTTGTTTGTATAGCGACCGCACTGTGTCCGGCTCTTGCCCGTGGCACACAGTCCTCGAATTTGTCCAGAGCTATGTTGTCCCAAGTCATGTTCTCTAGATTGAGTGACGCAAGACTGTTTGTGCATTTCCATTCCTTCTCATGCGTAGCTAGTTTAGATTCATCAGGTACCAGCGGTACCCAGCCCCCATAAACATACATGTGGTGTCCGACTACAGTAGCAGTGTGCAGGGAGCGTGGCAAGGGAGGTGGGCCTCCAACTTCAGGCCGGGACCATGACATACTGTCAACATCCAACACCCACAAATCACCCAGACGAGACCCACTCATCCCCCCATAAATGATGAGGGATGATTTACCACTGTTCCTATCTGTGTATGATACTCCACTGTGGGACTCGCGCGGGGGTGGCGACTGTCCATAGGTGAGTGGTATGTCCCAGACGGTCATGGAGGAGTTTGGGTATAGCTCGAGCGTGTATAAATCGTTGAGGTACCTTGGGATGTTGTTTTTAGGGTCGTCACTCTCGTTTGCCAGCCCGCCGAACAAGTATACCTTGCCGTTGAGCAGTGTGAAGCTGTGGCCGAGGCGAGGACACGGTGGAAGACCTTGCTTCGGTGGCAGAGGCTTCAGACGCTTCCATTCCCACCGGGAAGCTTGCAGTTCGTACAGATCGTTAGAATACTTGCCGTACTCCACCATGCCGCCGAAAACTAGCAGGCGCGTTCCATCCACCACGAAGCCGTACGCAGCACATCCTGGAGGCACCTCTCCTTTGGTTACGGGCACGAACCATTGGTTTGTAGTGGTGTTGAAGACGTGAAGCTCGTGAACTATCCCTTCGTTGCCACCACCGAAAACTATCATCAAATCTTTGATTGCGACCGCACGGTGGCCATGGCGTGGTCGTGGTTGAGGGCCGGTGGGATTGTACACTTTTTGCCACTTAAGTACGGCGTTTTCCTTCATTTTTACTATACATTTGTCACTAAAAGCTTTATACCGTATGTATCGCTCGGGATGCGTATCTATAGCATAGACAATGAGAAACGTCGTAAATAAGCTTCGATGAAAATATTCTGGTTAGTGGAAGCTTCATACGGGAGATGTATTAGATTTTCTCTTTCGCACTCGTGACACATGCACATGAGTAAAAAAAAATCACCTTACGTAGCTTCGAGCGTATAACAAAAATGGCGTTAGCAACAGCGCTGCCAATTTAACAAAAAGAGAAAGATCGGCGTCGGACGTCAAGAAATTGTTTATGGCCAAGTTTAGTTTTAAAATATATCTATTCAGCCAAACACTATGAAAGTAATTGGATTTTGAAAATATTTTTTAATTATTAAGTTGCAAAAATTTATTATTTAGCCCGTCCTTTATTGATATCTTTTTGGAGTGAACAATGAGAAACTTTGCTTATTGGATATCTTGAATATTTAATTTTAAATGTAATGTGGAGGCGGTATGGAAGCGGATAAAAATATTGAATTTAAAATGTCACTCTTCCGCAAAAATATGTCTGTGATTTAGTCCGTATTTAGTCTTAATATGTATTTGTTTGCTTAGTTTCAATAAATTATATTTTTTGATTGAAAAAACAATATTTACTAAAGGTGTGATTATTCCTAAATGACTTAGATTTTTTTCATATTTTTTTGAACTGGTATAACTTTACCTCTCGCCCGGCTCATCGTTGAGTTGAGTTGTGGGACAGCCTTTAAATTATGTAAAAAAAATGAGGTTGTATTTTTTTATGTACTTAATCAAGAGATTGGTGTGAATTGTCCCGTGATATTTATTTTTATTTATTTATTTTTAAGAGAACTGCAAATAGGTACTATTTATACAATGTCGCGTTCCTTCAAAACAATAAGCCTGCTGTAGCCTGTTCCAATATAGAGAGATCTCAGGAATCATTTAGACGTCCACTACTGAATATAGGCCTCTCCCAAGGCTCGCCAAACAGATCGGCCCTGCGCCATCCGCATCCGCGTTCCCGCCACCTTCACCAGGTCGTCGCTCCATCTTGTTGAAGACCTACCTACACTGCGTCTTCCGGTCCACGGACGCCACTCGAGAACCTTTCGGCCCATCATTTCCATAAGTTATCACTGCCAACACACACTGGTCAAAGACTTGACTTGAAACTAAGCTACTACAGAAGTTTTATTTTAAATCCCTTAATTTAAATGTTTTTTTTTTGTGTTATTTAACTTATTTACGCAGTCCCCAGCTAAGGGCTTATTACACTTGGCTTAATTTAGAATCCTAATTTAGGAAAGTGTAATTGCGTTTAGCACAGTGCTAGACCGCCTCTGCAGTGTAACCCCGGGGCCACACATATTACAAATGTTTCAACACATATTTGAACACATATTTGATCTATGGTTGATTGTATGGTTGTTCTATTGAACAAATAAGCAAATACCAGTGCTTCACATGTGATCAAATAACTGTCAAAATATCATAAGGTCAAATATGTGTTGAAACATTTATGATATGTGTGGCGCCGGGGTTAAATTGTGGCGTTATTTCACTCATAAAACTAAAATACAGTGTCGTATCACTAATAATTGCGGACTTAATTTTTAAGCTGAAAACACTAGGTACTCAACAGTCAAAATCAGATGACATATATCACCCCGGCGCCACACATAGCACAAATGTTTCAACACATATTTGATCACATGTGAAGCACCGGTATTTGCTTATTTGTTCAATAGAACAACCATACAATCAACCGTAGATCAAATATGTGTTGAAACATTTGTGCTATGTGTGGCGCCGGGGTAAGACATCGGTCGAAATTATAATTGCGCACGCGTCGCATCGATAAGCACAAGTTCTCCGTCAACGGCCGAGAGGCGAGGCGACTGCCGCTCGTCCGTCCGTCGCCCGCGCAGACACCCGCACACCATGAAGTTGAATAGTATCGATTTCTGAACACCTATTTATATTATGGAAAAATCGGCAGATGTGATTTCAGTGTATTTAATCTATCTAACCCCGGCGCCACACATATTACAAATGTTTGAACACATTTATTTGATCACATGTGTAGCACCGGTATTCGCTTATTTGTTCAATAGAACATCCATACAATCAACCATACATCAAATATGTGTTGAAACATTTGTAATATGTGTGGCGCCGGGGTAATACCTTTAAACGAGCAATTCTTGTATATATATATATATATATACACCGTGAAATTTTATTGGTTGTTTTCCCGAAACGAGGTGATTTAGTATCGATTGTACAATCGATTTATAATTACTATTTTGACTAGAGTCAAAAATCCAATAGTGAAAAACGAAAGCCGAATATGACCGCAAACCAATAGTAACGCTTCGTAGGTACCTAACCTATCGTACGATCGTACGCTACTTGTACCAACGAAGCGTTACTATTGGTTTGCGGTTATTTTCGGCTTTCGTTTTTCACAATTGGATTTTTGACTCTAGTCAAAATAGTAATTATAAATCGATTGTACAATCGATACTAAATCACCTCGTTTCGGGAAAACAACCACTAAAATTTCACGGTGTATAATCAGAATCTCGGAAACAGCTCCAACGATTTAGATGAAATTTGGTATATGGGGGTTTTCGGGGTGAAAAATTGATCTAACTTGGTTTCATCTCTGAGAAAACGCTTGGTACGGAGTTTCAGCCCGAGCGGAGCTCGGTCGCCCAGCTACTCATTCATTATTGGGTTCCTGTCTAGAACCATTCCATAGTAAGTAAAAGTTAAAGTTAAAGTTATTTATTCACATGGATGCTTAACAAGTATTCCATAAATTTATTTATGTCAAAATCAAAAAAAATCAAAATCAAAATCGTTTAATGGTATCAAAAGTACAGAATGTTGAGAGTGGTTGGCACCTCTTTTTAAGTATGAAATACCTGTATTAAGAGGCACCTTTCTTCCGTTATTACAGTTAGAGTTATTACAATTTGTACCAATTAATTAATTAATAACATTACAATTACTATATTATAGCAAGCTCAAACAGAAAAGAAAAATAAAAATTTAAAATAAAATCGAGCATCAAAAATATAACTTAGACTAACATGCAATCGAATTTATGTGCGCGCGTGTGTGTGTGTGTGTCTGTGTGTGTGTGTGTGTGTGTGTGTGTGTGTGTGTGTGTGTGTGTGTGTGTGTGTGTGTGTGTGTGTGTGTGTGTGTGTGTGTGTGTGTGTGTGTGTGTGTTAGTGTATATAAATAAAATAACTATTGTTCAGAAAGTAAGAGAGTTAAAACTGATTTTGGCTCGAGAAAAGGGTTCGTAGAAAAATAATTTTCTTGTGATGTGGTAGGTATATTTTATAAATTTCAGTAGACCTAATTAAAAAACAATTACCAAGCTAAAATATTGTCAACAGAACTTAATTGTGAATACAACGTTTAAGCAGACTATAAGCGACGTAAAAACAGCAAATTCGACAACGCAACCCTTACCCCGGTGCCACACATATTACAAATAAATAAATAAATAAATAAAATAAATATCATGGGACAATTCACACCAATTGACCTAGTCCCAAAGTAAGCTTAGCAAAGCTTGTGTTATGGGTACTAAGCAACGGATAAACATACTTATATAGATAAATAAATACTTAAATACATAGAAAACATCCATAACTCAGGAACAAATATTCGTGCTCATCACACAAATAAATGCCCTTACCGGGATTTGAACCCAGGACCTCTTGCTTCGTAGGCAGGGTCACTACCAACTAGGCTAAAGCGGTCGTTAAAAAAAATTACAAATGTTACAACACATATTTGAACACATATTTGAACACATATTTGATCTATGGTTGATTGTATGGTTGTTCTATTGAACAAATAAGCAAATACCAGTGCTACACATGTGATCAAATAAATGTGTTGAAACATTTGTGATATGTGTGGCGCCGGGGTTAGCAAACCCACACTCCACCACCACCACATACACTAATTTGTACTTTTTGTTCGTACGTGTGTGTGCGCGTCCTACTTTTAGTTAAAACTTTTGTGTCTGAATGATGTCCCAATAATTTATAAGGTCTATGTTGAAAATAGAATGGACAACATTTGTTTTGACCGTTAATTAATTAATTAATTTAGTGATTTATTATTTTGGTGATGACCAAATATTTTTGTTTTACTGTTTTATATGCTTTTTTCGGTAAAATCCAATTTAAGCCACTCCTAAACCGCTTCCATTTCGTTTTGACCAGAGACAAAAATAAATAATGAACGCATCCAAAGCGAAATGTTATATTATCTATGTTGGCATTATTGGTAAATAAATGGCGGGATCGGCAATGTCAAGATATATGTGTTTTTTATTATCCTTTTCATTGTTATTGTTTACAATTGGACGAAATAAAAAGAACGAATTACTTTTATCAAACATTTTTCACCTTTTCCCTGTAAATTATTAGTACTTAAAAATAATTCAAATGCTAGCCCAAACACAGCCAAACGTTTTTTCATGGAGTAAGAACATAAATTAAGTACGTCCATAAAGAAAACTGTGTCATTCATTGTCATTTTTTATCCTATTGCGATTCCAATACGTATTATATTGTAAACATTTTAGCAATAGTTAATTTATAAAACCTTAACATAACAAAATTGCTTTCAATCAATACTAATTTGTAATAATAATAATTATGTATAAACTAATGCCAGTGAAACTGACTTTTTGGCGGGAACTTAACAAGATATTCATTCATCGAGTCCTGGTAACCCTACTACGAAATTCGAAGTTCGGATCGTGCGGTCCCTCTCACTCTCGTAATAAATACCATTAGCGTGAGCGGGACGCCATGAAACGAAGTTCGAATTTCGCGCTTCGTAGTATAGGGCCTGTGATCGAGTCCCTTTAAATCAATTGAATTTTGTTTCATCTTATCTTTGTTTGGTGGGCAGGTAACTAATCGTAATTAAGAATTCAAGTGAAAACGCGTATCTATTCCCTTTCGTTTGTGCTAGCTATCCCTAAAAAATCGCCGGTTGGGGTTTAGGAAAAGGGGCCCGATTTTAGAACTTAGAAAAATTTGGAACAAAAAAAACAAACCAAACCAACGGGAGGCACCAGGAGCTAACAGCAGACATGGCTAGGCTCAGACTAGGCTAAGGAGTCCCAGGACTAGGACAAACCAAGACGACTTTGATTGAGTGCGATTTTTTTTTTACGAATGGCCTTATACTTAGTATAGTGCCGTCCCGCTTATGCTATTAGTATTTTGTAAGACAGTGAGAGGAACGGAGTGATACGAACTTCGAATTTCGGAGTACCTAGCGGTCCTTTTTAGGGTTCCGTAGTCAACTAGGAACCCTTATAGCTTCGCCATGTCTGTCCGTCTGTCTGTCTGTCTGTCTGTCCGCGGCTAAGCTCAGAGATCGTTTGTACTAGAAAGCTGTAATTTGGCATGAATATACATATCAGTCACGCCAACAAAGTGGTAAAATAAAAAATAAAAAATAAATTTTTTTTAGGGTACCTCCCATAGACGTAAAGGGGGTGATTTTTTTTTCTCTACTAATCCTATAGTGTGGGGTATCGTTGGATAGGTCTTTTAAAACCATTTTTAAAAGACCTAAACATGATTTTTCTATTCAGTGATCTGTTTGCGAAATATTCAACTTTTAAGTTAAAATTTTCATTAAAATCGAGCGTCCCCCCCCCTCTAAAATCTAAACTGTTAGGTGGAAAAATTTGAAAAAATTCAGAATGGTAGTAAATATATCAAATTTACTAGGAAAATTATAGCGGCTAAGATTGCTTGGAAATTATTTGTAGTAGAGTAAATAGTAGCCTAAGGTATAAAACATACCTAAACTTGGATGATTCCGTACACATACGAAATCCTTAGAAAAATATTACTTGATTTTTTCGTAATGGCTACGGAACCCTACCTTGGGCGTGTCCGACACGCTCTTGGCCGGTTTTTTTACATTAGACAATATCATTGAGCTTGGTTAGTTAATTGCATTTGCCTTTCCCATAGGAAAGGAAGTTAAAAAAAAAACATTCAGATGAATTGAGAAGTTCTATAAACCTATACTCTTTTTTTTTGAAGTCGGTTAAAAAAGAGAAATGTCATAGGTCATGTTATCATCATTACAAATACTTAAGCCCTCCACAGACCGTTGCATAACACTGAATCATACACGCAGTGCCGCGGTGCCAGAGTGTGTCACCGTATATGTGATTCAGTGTTACAGACCGCGCTGGGCACGCTCCGTCGGCGTCGCGCGCATGCACCACGCTACGGTTTGTGGTGGCCTTTACATAGTTCCTTCCCGCGCTAAAAGTATGTTGGCTGAGGGTATTCTTGTCGCTACGTCACGCGAATTTTCCCATGGCAATACTACAGTGACGTTACCCTGCTGTGAGAACCCCGCCAAAGAACGAACCGTCAAAGTGAGTTAGTTTAATTCAAATATTTTTCTCTGCTGCCTACAAGTAGTAAAGTTTTTTGGTGTGCTCTAAGAGACTGGGACATCATACAAAAGCTAAGTATACTATACTAATTGCCCTACGTGTTGAGAATTACTAACATATGACGATAACATGACAATACGACGATGTTACAATTGACGTAAGCCCTTTAGAATACATATTGTAGGAACTACTACGTGGACCTTCGATAATGGGACCTAACTATACGACTGAGCATAGGAGCCGTAAGCGCTCCTATGACATGGCAGGCCAGAGTTGTTGGCCGTAGTAAGTACCGTGAGATTTCACTTGGGGCCAGAGTTGTTGGCCGTAATGAGTACTCGTATGTCATCATGTTAGGCCAGAGTTGTTGGCCGTAGCAAGTATTCGTGAGACTTCAAGTTGGGCCAGAGTGGTTGGCTGCAATGAATACTCATAATGACATCACGTTAAGCCAGAGTTGTTGGCTGTGATGGGCACCGCACGATTATTATTACTTAGCTGCTAGGTGGACAGACTACAGGGTTATTTTGTAATTCACTGACATCCTCTTAACCCTGAATTCCTATCACTCAAACAAATGTTTTTCTTTTTACGACTTTTTAAAATAAAGCACTTTTTTTCCCATACAAATACACAAGAGTATCGTAAAAATAAGAGGTAATCTCAAATTTCCAAAACGTTATTACACCAAAAATATTCAGTTATGACAAAAGCCGTAAAACAAAAAACATTTGTTTAAGCGGTAGGAGTTTAGGGTTTAAAGGATGCTAGTGAAATACAAATAACCCTGTATAGCTAGATCTTACTGACATTCCCTACTCTTTACTCCCTGTACCAAGACGTAAACCCATTATCCATGTACATACTTAGAGTGGACACTATCTTTCAGCATTATTGGAGTCACCCTGGCTGTCAGCTGGCGGTGTGGCTCAGCAACAGAGGCACCACAAGCTGTGGTGTCATCTGTACAGTAACTCTACAGATAGCGAAGCAGAACATACTGGATAGAGATTGACCCGTTCCAGAGAACAGCGAGATACACCCGGAGATACTCATGTGAGTCATAGCATACTATCTAAATCAAGCTCTATGCATAGAAACAATTTAGTTTTATTCTGTCGCAACCATAAACTATGATCGACCCAGGCACACATAAGATAACACGGCGACAATTCTACTCATATCAGATATCAGTGCATCCTGCAAAACGGTAAAAAAGTAGACACCTGCCAAAGGGCCCCGCGCGCTCAACAAAGAAATGGTTTCGGAGTGAAAATTTAATTGGAAAATTTGTATCCTCGATGGCAATAAGACAAACAAAGTATTCTTAGATTGCTATTTTTCGATGCATGCAAACTACCTACCAGTTTATTTGGTTTGACTTTTTGAAAAGAGCGGTTGATATTTGGCTGAACGGGGCCCCTGAAAATTACATTGCTTGGGGGCCCCACATTGTTAATTCGGCCCTATAAATGTGGTATGTTTTTCTTAAAAAATGGCTGCGTAAACTGCACATTGCGTGGAATTGTGAATTAAAATATCCAATTGGACATAGCAAACCTAATAAATAAACTTCATTTTACTTTTACGACCAAGAATATATTTGCTCAGCAATATGATATTTTTTGTAAAACAGCATCCTAGAGCCTTTGAAATGTATAAATATCTATATGTCATAAAAAATGCAGAAGACGTGCCTTGGAATTTTACGTAAGTTAAGAGGTAGTATGGATGAAGAACCCGTGACCCCAAATGGGACAAATTAAAAAAAATACAGTCCTGTCATGTCATGTCAACAACAGAACAACCTGTCAGTTAGTTAGTTCAGTGTTAAGCAAAGAGTATTGTTATAGCGACTGTTAGTTAAGTCAATCAATGCCTGCCTTAGATTAGATAAAATTAGAATGCTTTGTTCTAAGAGTAAGAGATAGTTAGATACATCTTAAAACTAATTTAAAGAGAACGAAAACAATCACTACCTACATTTTGTGGTAATAACTTGGTTACTAAGTACTTCGGTATAACCAAACTCCTTGAAATGTTGCTTATCACTGCCTTGCCTTCTTTGCGTCGTCTATTTTGTTTCAAGCATCAAAATGTTTTTGTATACCTCATTAAATTTTTTATCTCTTTAATGTTACTGGCCTGACATTGCGCCGGACCGGGAGTTATGGAGGTCAAGAGGTGAGGCCTTTGCCCAGCAGTGGGACACTATAACAGGCTAACAAAAAAAATAAAAAACAGTTACATACACTAGCTATTGACCGCGACCCGACTCCGTCTGCAAAGAATTAATTAGCTTATTTTCAATACACCATGTTTCATTCAGAACTGAATTACCATAATACCAGATAGTGAAATCACCTTAACTTAAGGGAACTTAAGGTAGCAAAAACACTACCAGCTGCGGAATAGATTTATATCGTAGGATTTATAAAAAGCAAAATATCAACAATGTGATAAGCAAAAACGAACCATCCAAAACAAGACTACAAAAATGACAATGAGAGGCAGTTTATTTATAATACATATTGTACTTTAAATTTAATTATGATAGTTGCAAGAAGTTTTCAGGCATCCTCACATGCCAAGTGAATGCAGATTTTGTCCTGAACACCTGACCACAAGTCGCACAATGCAGCTGACCTTCCCTGTTGTAGAAGTAGTAATGTGGCAGGATGCCATACATGGCATATATGTCAAGATATAATAGTTAGATATTTAGTTTATAGTTAAGTTTTATTCACTGTATTCTTAATTGTTTTATTTTTATCTGTATTTTCTGGTGTACAATAAAAGCCACTTATGTCAAGATTGGCCAGACTCCGGCTTTGGTTGTCAGTTGTCAAAGTGCACAAGTTTTTATGACTGGCCAGTGATATTTTAAGTTTGCTAGGATAATAAAAAAAAATACATACAGTCGAACATAGAACCTCAATTAAATTTTTATTTATTGCGTTTCACATTATTCCTCCACCTTTTTTTGAAGTTGGTTAAAAAGAATAATACTTTATTGAATTAGTAGTTACTTTGTGGTCCACATCAATGAACTAAAACAATTACTTTGCTCATTGTCGCGCACTTTGGTTTTTGTCGCGGGTGAGCAAAGTAATTTCAGTTTATTGAATTAAATACTCTTATTTTTACAAGATTTTATTTGTCTAGATTTTACTTAAAATACAAAGTCCTAACTGATTGACTGATAGTACTTATATCAACGCACAGCCCAAACCGGTGATGCTAAAGACTTGAATTTTGACATAAACAGTTTTACTATAATAATAATAATAATAATCATTTAATTCAGATTGCATCCATAATGTGTTTGTAACAAAGACCCTTATTGACTATGTTAGTAACAATATACCTACAGACTAACTTAAACTAGAAGGCAGATGCCTGGCACTCCACCCCTGCTGGAATGGGCCATCTACTCTGTTGGCAATAGTTGCCAGGATGGTGTTAGCGCTGCCGCGCACTCGCTGCAACAGAGATGCTACGCGTTTAAGCATAATGGCGCGAAAATCATCTGTTCGCGCCTCCGCGAACATAATTTATTGAAGCAGGCGTTACTTTGCGGAGGTCCATATTAATGGACTGAAACAAGTTACTTTGCTCACCCGCGACCTTACGATAGTTACGTTTATGTAAGAAATGCGTGCTCGTGCATTTCCCCCACCTCCACACTGTACGACACGCAAATCACACAAACCCAACTATCACCACCACCAAACTACACTGACGCGTTTCGAAGTCAACCAGAGCTCATCTTCAGAGTAGGTACCACAACCGTACGCTATGCTACCAAATCTACACTTGGTAGCATATCGTACGGTTGTGGACGATTTAAGGAGCGGACGAAATGGGACTGTGGAAGTCATCCTGAGCCAAAATTTGTAAATTCTAGATTCTAGTCAGCTAGGCTGTTAACTTTAGTTGTTGATAAACCTGGTAAGTTGTACATTACAGTGCCATCTAGTGACTCTGTAGAACATCAATGAGCCACTTGTTCTCACTCATCTTAGCTATGTTTACATTATTTTTTCATAGATGGCGCCAGGCGTTGCTTTCGAGGAGTTTGCACAAGTATTGGCTTCGGGGTCTATAATGACTCCCATAAAATTTTAAGGTATCATTAGTCATAATCAACGTTAGTCATACAGTGATTTATTTCTGAAACAATTTATTTTTCGGAATTGTTATAAAATAAAACTAACCTAACCTACTGCATTCTATAAGATGGCATTTAAAAAGTCCTGAAAAAAATACCGATTCAGAAATAAATCACTGTATGACTAACGTTGATTATGTAATGATACATTATGAATGACTTAAAATTTTATGGGAGAAAAGGGGCACCGATTGGCTACGTGCACGACGGTGGCGCCGCGTAGCGTTGACAACATTTCCTCCGAATTTACTTCCAATTTTTGCCATGTTGTGCGCTGCGATCGTTTTCTGTACCCCCACCACCCGCTTCGCACACAGCCAATAAGATGCTGACGAGTGCCGTGGTTCTTATTGCAATGTCAGTAATGTCTCATTTTGACAAATTCACTGAGTGAAACAGGCCTTAGGAAGAATAGAAATGCGTGCGTTCATGTGTGTGTGTGTGTGTGTGTGTGTGTGTGTGTGTGTGTGTGTGTGTGTGTGTTTGTGTGTGTGTGTGTGTGTGTGTGTGTGTGTGTGTGTGTGTGTGTGTGTATTTGTTATACTTTCACGCTAAAACGGCTGGACCGATTTGAAATAATGTACCTACCGTCTTGATGGTTGGCAGTCTAGCACCGTCCGCTTTAAGCGGAACTTTTTTACCACGTGCGACGAAGGTATGGAACTGGCTTCCAAGACAAAATTCCCGGAACTGAGCGGTATAACTTAGGTATCTTTAAAAAACGAGCCCTAAAAGAGCCGGCAACACACCACACACCTGTGATAACCTTCGTGTTGTAGGTGTCCATGGGCGGCGGTGATTTCTAAAATGGCCATGTAAAAATAAATCTTATTCGCTCATACTAGAGACATGAAATTTCGCACGAGTATTCTTCATGGAAATTAAATGGAGACCGTGGTGTAAGTTTTTGGAATTCCCATGGGATTATAGTAAAATATCAAACTTTCAATTCGTCTGTCAGACATAATTGTTTTCGCGATTGACGTCACGGGTAAGTATAAGTAACGCCATTAGAGTTGAGGCGAATGATTACACACACAGCTACATAAAGTACTGATTGCAAAAAAAGTAGCGAATGAATGAAATGAATGAGTGAATGAAAATGTGAATTATTATGATCTTAAGGTGAAAGACCTACGCTACCATGCATATTATATTTTTTCTTTTATCATATAACCTATTTTTGAAATAAAACAATTTGAAACTGATAAGAAATATTTGCAACAAAAAAATCGGTATTTTATAAAAAGTGAAAAATATGCTTATCTGATTAAATAAAATATATCAAAATATTTTATTTTCTGTTTTGTTTGAACTAAATGTATTTTCTTAAATAATTCTTAACGAAATAGGTTGAAGAAATTTTTGGTCAATTTTGTAATTCACTGTTGAGTCTGTCGATCTTGCTGTCGGTACGAATAAACATCAAAATTCCGCTGTCATTACATGAGATGTGGTTGTATGCGTGGCCTCAACTCTGGTGGCGTTACCTATACCTAGGTAAATAAATAAATAAAATAAATAAATAAATATTAGGGGACAATCTTACACAAATCGACCTAGTCCCAAACTAAGCAAAGCTTTTTTTTTTGAATGAGGCGCCAGAGGGGCCAAAGACGCGAAGTCTTTGCTGTTTTTTACTTTAGGGTAGGAAGAGTGACTTGTGCTCGGGAAAAATCCCTTCGGACGAACTGGGAATGGAGGGCCCAGACAGTGTCCGACTTGTACGGACTAAAAAACCCGGTCACAAGTCCCCTTCTCTATTGATTATTAATACAAAAAACGTGTGCTTTATATTTTGAGGAGGGGAGGGGTAGGGAGGAGACTTAATCTACCCACAGTGTCCTGCCTCAGCCATTTGCTGGAAGGCCGGGAGAGGAGCATGCATTCTCCCGCTGGGCACTGGGGGGTGCTTAGGTCGGTCTTTTATGTTTTTACCCGTTGGTTTATTCCTTGGCCGACCCTCGCCCGTTTCTGTACAATTACTTAGAGCTATTGGTTGGGTTGGTGGGATTTCCTGTCATATGCATTTATCTATAACTACGGGCTTCCTTTCTTTTGCCCTGCGATGGAAGGGTGGGTCGGAAATCTTTTGGGCCCATTGTGTGGCTTTGGATGCCATCTTTTGGGTGGGGCTACCCTTTATGCCTGATGGTTTTTTGGCATGCTGTGTGTTTTTTTGCGCTTGTGTCTCCTAGCGCTACCCTCTTTTCGTTACCGCTTCCATCGATAGTTTTCCTGCTATAATAATTCGGAGGGATGAGGAGTGTCCCCCGGACGGCTGGACGCCCCAGTGTCTCACAAGGGTCACGTGGAGCCCAGCGGATCCATACCCCAGCCAATGCTGAAGGGCCAGAGAAGAAACTTTTATTTATTTATTTATATATTTATTTAAATTGTATCGTCATGAGTAGTACAGTTCTTAATAGATTTATTCTACAGTTCATCATGTCCTGCCTCAGAGAGGCGTACAATATTTAAACTTAATTCTACATAAAATATGAATTTGAATTTAAACAACTTCCAATAAATAATTAGTACAATGTCATATTGAATAAAAGATATCATATACTGTCAAACAAAATTCACACGATTAAAGCATAACTGATTATTCATGAAATAAATTGATTACAATGTTAATTAGAATTAAATTTAGTTACATAATTATAAGATACTAAAATTATTTGGACAAGAAATCGGACACACTATATACACATTCGTTGACTAGCCACTTAAAAAGGTTTATCTTAAATTGAGCCGGCGGTAGTTTTTTTTAGGTCGACAGATAGTTTATTATATATCTTAACACTCATGCACATGATACTCTTGGAGAAAAACGCTGACTTTGACACCGGACAAACAACATCATACCCATATTTAGATTGTAATCTAGGTCTTGGATTTCTTAAGGTGAACATATTCAAATTATTTTTAACAAATTGACTGAGCTCATATATGTACAGAGCAGGAAAAGTAAGTATTCTATTATTGACAAACAGTGGGCGGCATGATTCAGTTCGATTTAGTCCATACACAGCACGAAGACATTTTTTCTGGATTCTGAAAACTTGGTCTTTATTGCTAACGTTACCCCACAAAATAACACCATACCGTAGCTGGGACATAACATATGAGTGAAACGCTAGAAGAGCCGTTTTTACAGACGAAACTTCCCTGAGCCGTTTCAATGCATAAAGGTTGTCCCAGAAGTAAAGAGACAAATTTCAAATTTCAAACTGGTTGAAAAGATTTTCATTTTTTTAAGAAAAATAACTGTCATGGCCGCCGTAGGCATTATATCTGTCAGATTAAGCGGGAATTTTGAAAGTATTTTTAAAGTTTTAATTATAAAGAGAGCTGAACACGAAGTATTTGCAAAAAGAATTTTTCAATTTTATAAATGTCATGGAAAAACGGACACGACACGTCATTTTTCTCCAGAGGGAGTCAGAAGAACTACTTTGTATCGAATTATAAGCGTTTTGAAGAAACGCACGGAGATATTTATAAAAATATTTCTGGAAGAAAACGTACTGTTTCGTCACCTAAAAATATAAATAAGGTAAAAAAGTTTATAAACGGAATCCCTCGATGTCTGTTAGAGTTGCTGCGGATAAATTGAAAATATCGAAGTCAAGTATAGCTCGAATGAAAACACACGACCTATAGCTTAAAGCGTTTGCAAAATTATCTGCTCCTAAATATATAAAAGACCAGGAAGTGCGAGCTAAAAAAGGATGCCGAAGAGGGTATAAAAAAACACCGAAAAAAGTTCTTATAATTGATGACGAGACCTACGTGCCCGTGGACCCAATGGATGTTCCTTTCCTGGGAAGCAATACTACCATGCAAACAATCGGGTTCGGGACGCTGTAGATTATTCACAAAAAATCATACCAAAGGCCAAATTTTTCAATAAATACCTAGTTTGGCGAGCCATAGACCAGAGTGGTAATACGTCTGAACCATATATTTGCACAGGCTCTATGAACGCACGCATTTACCTGAGAGAATGTATAATATAGCGATTGATTCCCTTCATTGATAAATATTACCATAGGGAAGAAATTATATTCTGGCCGGATATGGCGTCATGCCACTACGCCACCGAAGTCACCCAACATTTACAGGCTGCGGGGATAGATTTTATACGAAAACATAATGACGCCCAAAAATGTCCCCCAGCTCGTGGTATTGAAACTTTTTGGTATTTATGCAAACGAGAATATAAAAAACAAACGGAAAAACCCAAATCATTGGCTGCATTTAAACATCGATGGACTAGATCGGCTAAAATTGTGGTAACTAGGTCAGGAAAAGCTGTAATGTGGCGAGCAACAATAAACCTCAGAAAAATTGGCTATAAAGGCATTCCACAAGCAAATTTAATATAAAATAACAAATTTGAATATATTCTTGATTGGACTTAATGTAAATGCAGCACTTTATTATATCTTTTCATTAAATATTTTCATTTCAAACTTGTCTCTTTACTTATGGGACAGCCCAGTAGGTGAATCTACTTAATTTTGTAACTATATATTGTGAATGGTCAACCCAATTGGTGTGTGAAACCCAACACAATTGGTTTTAGTCTCGATTCTCTGTTTAGGCTTCCGCCGTTGCTCCCACGAGTTCCCCACCGAAACTACCGGGTGCGTCCTCCGTCCGGAGCTCACCTGTCGTATGGGCGGGAGATGCATATGTCAGGAATTCTTAGATCTAATTATACACTAACCAATATTATACAGAAAGCAAAAGCAAAGCTTGTACTATGGGTACTAGACGACGAAAAACATACTTATATACTAGGGGCGTTCAATAAAAAGTGAGAATGAGTATGTTATAAACAACTTTTACTAAATGTCATTTTATTTTTCGACATAGTCACCTTTTAGCATAATACACTTAGTATATCTTTTTTCTAAACTTAAAATTCCATTTTTAAAAAAGGTTCATCTTGAGTACTTAAAAAATCTTGTACTGCAGCGACTACCGCGTCGTCATCCTCAAATTTCTGGCCTCTCAGGTATTGTTTCAATCTCGGAAATAGGTAGAAATCACTGGGAGCGAGATCTGGTGAATACGGAGGATGCTTAAGGATATCGAACCCAGCATCACGAATTGCAGCCATTGCAACGGCGGACTTGTGTGCCGGGGCATTGTCCTGGTGGAACAGCACAACTTTCGAGCGTTTACCTCGCCGTTTTTCGCGGATCTCATTGCGCAATGTTGCTATTTGTTTGGCGTATAATGTGCCCGTAATAGTGGCTCCATGCTCGAGATACTCAATCATTAATACCCCTTTACCATCCCAAAAAACAGAGCCCATGACCTTACCGGCAGATGGGCTCACCTTGAATTTCTTCGGAGTTGGAGATGATGGCCTTTTCCATGTCATAGACTGCAGTTTCGTTTCTGGGTCGTAATGATGGAGCCATGTTTCGTCCATTGTTATAAATCGCGCCAAAAAAAGTTCCCGGTCTTGCTGCATCAGGTTCAAAGCTTCTTGACAAATCTCTAGTCTAGTTTGTTTTTGCGTGTCAGTAAGCATTCTTGGTACCCAACGCGCAGATAACTTTTTCATACCCAAGCGTTCATGTAAAATATTATGCACGCTCCCCGTTGAAATCTTTACATTTTCAGCAATAAAACGAACTGTGACACGACGATCCGCCAAAACCGAGTTTTCGACTTTTTTCACAATTTCTTCAGTTACTGCTGTAGTAGGGCGTCCGGAGCGGGGGTCGTCCATTTTCGATGTTCTTCCACGTCTAAATTCGGCGCACCAACGTGCGACTGTCGAATACGGAGGAGCATTAGACCCTAAAGTGTCCCGCAAATCCAAATTGACTTGGTCCGTAGAAAAATTTTTCAAATACAAGTATTTGATAACGGCGCGCAGTTCAATTTTCTCCATTTTCGCTAACGTACTCAATAGCATTGCAAAGAAATTACCGTATATTTTTTTAAACAAAAGACAGTCAGTTTTTTTTTCATAGCAATCAGCTAGATAGATTAGCTTTACCGGCCAGTATTTAATTTCGTAATATTAAAAGAGTTTGCATCTCATTCTCACTTTATATTGAACGCCCCTCGTAGATAAATAAATACTTAAATACATAGAAAACATCCATAACTCAGGAACAAATATTCGTGCTCATCACACAAATAAATGCCCTTACCGGGATTCGAACCCAGGACCTCTTGCTTCGTAGGCAGGGTCACTACCAACTAGGCTTAAGTGGTCGGTAAGGGTCAATACACGATATTTTCACCCCGAAAACTTATAGTTCCCGCGGGACAAAGACCATATTGTCTAACGCAATGTTCCGCATACTTTTTGTGTTCATGATATGTACAGGTCGATCCACAAGAGCTGGCACGAATGGATTGATCGAAAGTAAAATGTCGACGACCAGATGGCCTAGTGGTTAGAGAACCTGACTACGAAGCTTGAGGTCCCGGGTTCGATTCCCGTGTCGGGGCAGATATTTGTATGAAAAATACGAATGTTTGTTCTCGGGTCTTGGGTGTTTAATATGTATATAAGTATGTATCTATCTATATAAGTATGTTTATCCGTTGCCTAGTACCCATAACACAAGCTTTACTTAGCTTACTTTGGGACTAGGTCAATTGGTGTGAATTGTCCCGTGATATTTATTTATTTATTTTTTTATGTCATTTTGACAATTTTGTATTCAAATAGATAGATAGATAGAAATCATTTATTTAAATAAAAACAAATACAATTTAAATTCCAATGAATGCGCCAAACTGGAGTGACCAGTTTGTTGGCGCGCCACGCTCAAATCACATTACTACTTAACAAAGTTTATAAGGTTAGAGTTATTCTAATGCTAATGATATTAAAATTAATAATTAGCGACTTAGCGAATAGGTAATCTATCTATACATATAATAAATCTGTAACAAGTCGGTGTCTGTACATTGAAGATATTTGAGAAAAACTGTCACTAGGGCTATTTATTAGCGCAATAGAACCCGAAACAATGATTTTTAGAATTATTGTCTGTTTGTCTGTTTATCTGTTTGTCTGTGCGTTTGTGCGCGCTAATCTCAGAAACGGCTTAACCTAGAAGGATGCGGTTTTCACTGATATGTTGGTATTTTCTTGGATTAACATTTAGTGTTTGTTTCATTTCAATCGGTTCACAAATAAGAAAGATAAGTCTATTTTAAAAATTTATCTAACAGATTTTTTTGTTTGAACGCGCTTGTCTCAGGAACTACTGCTCCGATTTAAAAAAATCTTTCAGTGTTAGATAGCACATTTATCGAGGAAGGCTATAGGCTATATATCATCACGCTAACACCAATAGGAGCGGAGCGGAAGAATGTTTCAAAATCGGGGGTTTTTGAAGTAAACCTTCTATAGGCACGCTTGACTTGGGAGTACGGTGTTGAATGTGAACGCGGGTGTGCGGGGGGGGTTCGGGGGGGTGCGCCATAATTGATGAAAAAGATAATTGGATAAAAAAGAAATAAGCTGCTCAAATTACTAATTCCACGCGGACGGAGTCGCGGGCAAAAGCTAGTCTATAATATAAAAGTTAACGGCCAGAAAGGGATAAAAAAAACGAGACAGAGCAGGATAGCGCTCTAGAACACCATTTTGACACGTTTCTCCCAAACATCGCATTATTTCTTTGGAATTTTAAAGCAATTCGATTCTTTGACCTTGGGAATCGCGATGAACTTGAGAAAATATGATATTGGATGTGTACATTTCGTAGCAAAATAAAACCACAAGTTCGAATTTCGAGCCAAAAGCGAGCGATTTATTATCTATGCCAATGTTGCCATTCAGGGAAAAAGAAATCCATTCATTATCCTGCATTGCAGTCTGTAAAGCTCTTTAAGCACTGACCTGCATATTAAAGCATGACAAGTTCCTATTTAGCCCCCTCGCTATGTTGCGGATTTTCAGTGGAACTAATTTATTTTAATGGCAATCATTTTTTTTGACAACAGATGTTGGTTGGAAGTCATTGAATGTCACCGATGTAAACAAAACGAAAATAATTATACATATTTCAGAATAATAATCGATTTTGCAATCAAAATGCCCCAAAAAGTTCACCCCGATGCAAAAAAAATTAAATACATTCAAATGGTTGCGGCAGTCACGGTGTTTGTTATCGAACTCCTCCGAAATGGTTTGACCGATTTTATCAAATTTTTTCTCTATATTTGGTAGATTTGAGAATAGGTTGTAGGCTATTTGCAACCGCAATGACACACTCTATTTTTAGCCTTTGTATTGTCCTTTTTGTAAAAATATTTATGTGTCTTGTGTTGTTGTAAATAAATGTATTTTCTTTCTTTCTTTCTTTCTTTCTGTTTTTTATACCCTTATTCTTCGCGGACGGAGTCGCGGGCAACAGCTAGTTATCTATTAAAATGGCAAAAAAAATCATGGCTGTTGTGTGGGAGCCCCATCATCATCATCATCATCATCATCATTTCAGCTGAATGACGTCCACTGCTGAACATAGGCCTCCCCCAAGGCTCGCCAAACAGACCGGCCCTGCGCCATCCGCATCCAATGCGTTCCCGCCACCTTCACCAGGTCGTCGCTCCATCTGTCTGAAGAGAGTTCACTGTTGATTGTGATCTCTATACCAATATTTGTTTCAATTTTCCTCACTTAAATATTAGTTTTATTTTAATTTAATTATTTATTTTTACCATTAAAAAGGTAAGGTTCTCGAGTGGCGTCCACGGACCGGAAGACGCAGTGTAGGTAGGCCTCCAACAAGATGGAGCGATGACCTGGTTAAGGTTGCGGGATCGCGTTGGATGCGGAGGGCACGGGACCGATCTGTTTGGCGAGCCTTGGGGGAGGCCTATGTTCAGCAGTGGATGTCTTTCGGCTGAAATGATGATGATGACTCCAGTTATTATAATGCGAGCTATATTTTATGCGACCATTAAAATTTTAAGTGACAAAAAGTGAGCTAATTGCAATGCAAATCCATTTTAAGGTTGGCACGAGGCAACCGTTGTCAAATGGTTGTCATATTTTAATCTGCTCGGCCAGCTCAAGCACACTTGCTCTCTTTTTAACCGACTTTAAAAAAGGAGCAGGTTATTAATTCGGACAACCGAGGTACAAGGTACGTCTTTTTATGTTTCTTAAGCAATACCTAAGGCCGCATCATATATATACACCGTGAAATTTTAGTGGTTGTTTTCCCGAAACGAGGTGATTTAGTTTCGATTGTACAATCGATTTATAGTTACTATTTTGACTAGAGTCAAAAATCCAATTGTGAAAAACGAAAGTCGAAAATGACCGCAAACCAATAGTAACGCTGCGTTGGTACCTAACCTATCGTACGATCGTACGCTACTTGTACCAACGAAGCGTTACTATTGGTTTGCGGTCATTTTCGACTTTCGTTTTTCACAATTGGATTTTTGACTCTAGTCAAAATAGTAATTATAAATCGATTGTACAATCGATACTAAATCACCTCGTTTCGGGAAAACAACCAATAAAATTTCACGGTGTATAGTATATTTTCACCATGTACAGTCGACTACAAAAAAATCGATACGGCCAAAGTTACAAAAATATGTATACACGACCTTAATGTTAAGTCAATAAAGGTGTGTATACATATCTTTGTAACTTTGGCGGTATCGATCTTTTTGTAGTCGACTGTACTTGTTTTTCTGTAGCTATTGTTAGTAGTATAAAATTGGGCATTTCAGACCAAATTACTTCGGATAGCTTCGCTATCCTCATTTAATTTGTTCCAAAACTGCCCAATTTTGAATTACTGCTCATTTATAAAAATTTTAATCAATACCATAAATATCAATATAGCTTTCGCTCTCACGCTCTTGCGGTGAGTTAAATGTTCAATTACATTTTTCTGAACCGTTACTACCAAACTCGATGAGGTTACTTTACTTTAAATCTACGATTCGATTTACGATTTTGAGTTTTAAGTATCGACGCCTACCAAGTTCGATGCGAGCTAAATTGCTCGCAAACCATGATCAGGCACTTCTGTCATAACTCATGTTGAGGAATCGATAAACAACATGACTTCATCGCATTGCTTTAATGCGATGTTTTTCGTTCGATGCAAAGTGCAGATACCATTTTCAATTGCATCAAACATGATTGCATCGCTACGGTGACGCGCTGGACTACAAACGATACTCCGAGTAGTTTGACTGACTCAAACGATACATTTCCAAATTAGTGTGGAATTTTTATGTTTCAAAAACAAAATACACACCACACACACCGGGTTGATCAGGTCCGATGTGTATGAGGCTTAAGCCACTGAGCGCATCACGGTCTGCTCGCAAGCTGACGTTAGGTTTGCTCAGGTGTTTGCACAACTTGACTGCGAAGCTGATCAGACTCCACAACCAAGATTGAAGGCCACCCAGGATGCTGAGTTCCCGGTGCTCTTTTTGAGCATGTCGATATGACCCCGCTTTTGGCGTGCATGGTGGTTTTGACGCCTCCCACCGAGGCTTTACACAACTCGTCCGCAAAGCTGATCAGACTTCGCAGTCAAGCTTGAGCCACCCGGGACGATAACATTCCCGGCGTCCTCTGTGGACGTTTCTATATGGCTGCTTTTTACGTGTACAATGATGAGGATGTCGGGTTTATTTATACCGAACAATCTAAAAACATCGTTAGCGTGAGTTAGGTTTAAACTAATTTACGCTGAAATTAACCGTGAAGTATAAATTATTTAAATTACGAAAGTTTACAAATGTGTACCTCACTACAGTAGTGACTACCAAAATATGTTTTAAAATCGGTATTGCGAGAAACTAAGTGAAATTGTGATTTTATTGGTGTTTAAAGCACCGTTGCTCCATCTATGTATTAACAATACTTATCACACTTTTTAAATGTCGTATCTCACTTTATCGCGTGGACCTAAAAATTGTCTTGCTGACTACAACATAAGGTTTAGTTAAAAAGACGTTGTAAAGTGATATACATGTTTATGTTCTTCAGTCATTTAAACTCGAAGACATGTGGGAGTCAGATTACAACATAGCATGCTACATTCATAGATGGGACGACCTCTATCGAAATTGTTCGGAACCATTGATGTTAGGAACTAGGTTGCTAAACTAATTGATTGATGTTTGATAGTATTGTAATGAGTTCTCGACTTTGCTAACAGGTGGCGCTGTAATCAGTATAAATATATAATCTTTAATTGATGTTATCGGAACCGTTATATGTATGTATGTATGTATGTATGTATGTATGTATGTTTGTCTATTAGCAAGTTCTGTAAACGGCTTGATGGTTTTTAACATATTATGTCATTAGGTCTCAATGAAAGCCGTGACATAAGGTTAAACATAACATAAGATAAGAACATAAGGTTAGTTGAACTGAAAACTACTTTTCAGTTAAGTGTTTATGTAGAGAGTTTTAATTAATTTAAATATCATACACAATTATCGACTGACTAGGTATTGCTCGATTGCGCAACGTGTTTATTGTAATTCGTATTGCGCAACGTTGCAAGTTAGCTGGTGAATGAACTTCCGAATCGAACTCATTAATAATGTGCAAGTAAAACATTTTTCAGGGCTGGCATTAACACTAATATTGTAAATAATTTACGTAACAGCGATATAAAATATTTGCTTAGGGCATGCAACTTGTTATATCAATATATAATAGTCTATATTTAATGGTAAAACTATTATAAATATACTAGCCGTAGCCTGCGACCTATTCTCAGACCTACCGACCGAGTGTAGAGAAAAAAGTTTCATAAAAATCGGTCAAGCCGTTTTGGAGGAGTTAGATAACAAACACCGTGACACGAGATTTTTATATATTAGGTAGATTAAATTTATAATAATTTTACCATCAAGCTACATTCAAATACTTACGCCCATCGACCTGTAAGTACTAATTTTCTTACAAAAACTTAAGTAAATCACATCGTTTCGTTAATTATCAATTGTGAATCAAACTATCGTTTATTGATTTATGCAGATTTGAAGAGGACATATATCGTTCTTGTTTGCATGTATAACCAGCAGATTATGAAACGTGACAGCCCTAATACATTTAGAGGAATCAACAATATTTGGCTATTAATTTACCGTCTTTCTGATTATTCTCTCCTTTCCGATTTTGGACATCGTAGTGCATAGAAGAAGTTCTGACAGTTGTAGACCCTCACCATTTTCCTCGCTGATCTGAGGTAACGCTGCAGCTGTCTCTTTAATCAACAGTATAACAGCATAACATTATAATGTAAGTAACTACTCACCGTTAAAACACTACCATGTCTTGTTTCAGATTCATAATATATTGACACGGTATTTACTTTCAGGTCTGACTCTGAATTTGAAAGCATCTTAATTGCAAGCAGCAAGGCTGGTGGTGATAAATCGAAGAAAACAACCCAAAAGAGAAAAGCGGATAACTTAAGGTAAAATTATATTTTCGTTTTTATTAAATACCATTAAAACCTGTTCACGTCGATGGGAAATAGCAATATATTTTGCAGTTGTATAAATATAAATAATAGTTAAAATCCTTATTTACTTCTTACATTTAATTTCAGGTCGGATTCAGAATTCGAGAACCAGGAATCAGTTGAAAAAGCAAAAGTGAAGCGAGCAAAAACGAGCAGGTAATAATTCATTAAATTTAATAATAGTAGGTAATAATAATTTCTTGGGATAAATTACAACAATTGACCCGTTTCCCAAGCTAAGCAAGGCTTGTGTTATGAGTACTGGACAACGGATAATCATCATACAAACATTTTCCCCTACCGGGAATCGAACCCGGATCATCTAGCTTCGTAGTCAGGGCCACTAACCACTAGGCTATCCGGTCGTTCAAAGTTGTATTTTAATACGTGTAGACACTATATTCTCTTAATTTATAAGTTAATATTTTTGTTTGCAGGCACGTTTCTGTACCGAAGAATAAAAAAGAAGTAAAGAATCCTTTCGATGTTTTCGATTTATTCCCTGAGTCAAATTCTTCAAACCAACTCCCGTCTGTTGTGGACCACCTTGGCTCATCGATCACAAATCGCGTTGCAAATGGAGTGACGAAGCGAGCTTGCAGCCTCAACGGAGCGTACTTCGTGGAACTGCGGGTTTACAGTACAGACGACATTCGCCGTGAGTCACCCCTAGATAGGTGGAAAAAGGCCCTTCTATCATTGAAAGCCCAAATAGATGTAGACACTCCGGAGTGGGAATCTTTACAAAATTGTGTAAAGGATTTGAAAACGCTTTTTGACAAAGTAGACGTTAAGTTCTCTACCTACAAATAGTTGTTCAGTAAATGTTAAATGTGTTAAATTGTAAATTTATATTTATAGAAGTATCATTGAAAGCCCAAATAGATGTAGACACTCCGGAGTGGGAATCTTTACAAAATTGTGTAAAGGATTTGAAAACGCTTTTTGACAAAGTAGACGTTAAGTTCTCTACCTACAAATAGTTGTTCAGTAAATGTTAAATGTGTTAAATTGTAAATTTATATTTATAGAAGTATAACATTCACTTCTTAAGTACTGATTCCACCAACCTTTGTTAGTTGCTAACACCACGATAAAGCCTGATTTAGCTTGTCAGGTGGTAGACATTAACAGCAGTAATCAGTCGATAATATTTAACATTGTGTGGTGAAACCGGTCCTTTAACATGTCGTTCGGTTTTTTAAACTTTTATTGATTACCTATATATTATTATTGCTATTATATTTTTAAAGTAGCTACATTACATAAGATACGATTAATTAACTATGCCTTTCTGCACTGCATGTTCACTCGAAGTAGAAAAAAATAAATGGGTGGGACATTTAAGAAGTACTAAACACAAAAATAATACCGTGATTACAACAACTGATTGCGCGGTGGAACTATCGTCTGCATTTAGAGGTCGCATATCGTCTTACAGATTATTTGGATCTGATGAGTTGAAATGTGTTTTACCCGAAATGTTTCTGATTACTTTAGCGCCTAAATTAGAAAGTATTATAACCACACGTCTGCAAAAGTACGATTGTTTAAAAATCAACTTTGAATATTTTTGCAACTTTCTTTTATTTAAAGACGACAAAGAGGAAATTAAATCTTTTACTACAAAAAACTTTGCAGTACACCAAAACTATAATTTTAAAGAACTGTATCAAAATGTAATGAACGGTTTAAAAAAAAAGATCGAAGAATTTCAAGAACGCGATAGTGGTTGGACATTTTTATCCAATTTATATTTAGAGGTAAATATCAACAAGTACGAACCATTAAAAGGTTCTTCTTACATAGAGTTGCCAAAGTTAATTAAAAATAAAAGAGCCTGCACCAACATACATAATAAAGATAGTTATTGCTTTCTTTGGAGTATTGTTGCTGCGCTCTATCCGACTAAAACCCATAAAGAGCGTACGACTTCATACCCACACTTTAATAGTGTGTTGAATGTTGATAACATGTGTTTTCCAGTAACGTTTTCAGATATTGCTACTTTCGAGCAGAATAATATTGATTTAAGCATCAATGTGTATTCTTTAAAAAACAATCGTACAGTTGTAGGACCAGTTTTCAGATCCGAGTACACTAGACGTAAAAAAATTAATTTACTTTTAATTGAGAACGGTCCTAAATCGCACTACGTTTTAATAAATAATTTACCGCGACTCGTTCGTTCTCAAATTACTAAACATCATGGTAAACTTTATTTTTGCGAAGACTGTCTCGTATTTTTTGCTACAGAACACGGATATATAAGACATACTTGCAGCGGGATAGCCACTGTGCTCCCAGATAAGGGTACATTTCTTGAATTTAAACATTTTGACCGCAAACAAGACGTGCCCTTCGTAGTGTATGCTGACTTTGAAACCATTCTTATGCCCTACCATGGTTGTGAACAGGCGTCAACGGCTAGTTTTACCTCGAAAAATCAAGTTCATTTACCTTCAGCTTTTGCTTATCATATAGTTTGTTCTTACGACAAAAGCCTAAATCGTTTTGTCCAGTATCGTGGACCTGATTGCGTTTCTAAGTTTTTAAAATATTTGTATAGACATGTAAATGAAATATATGAAGTGTTAAATAACGAAGTCCCTATGAGTGTTACCCATGAAAACTTATTAGCATATAACAACGCTACAACTTGTCACATTTGTCATACCCCCCTGTTTTGGGATAAAGTAAGAGACCACTGCCATTTAACAGGAGCATACCGCGGTGCGGCGCATCAATACTGTAACTTGATTTTTCGTGTGCCGAAACTCATTCCTGTATTCTTTCACAACTTGTCAGGGTACGATTGCCATTTATTTATCAAGGAACTGGGACAATGTTCAGGACCTATAAAAGTAATACCTAAGAACAAAGAAAACTATATTTCATTTACAAAATTTTTGAGGTTATCCAATAATCAGTATGCGCAAATACGATTTGTAGACTCATTTAAATTTTTAGGGACGAGTTTAGAAAAGTTAGCAAAGGGCTTATGTAAAGCAGATTTTTTACACCTGAGTAATTTTTTCCCTCAACAAGCCAAATTTGATTTATTAATACGCAAAGGAGTTTATCCTTACGATTACATGTCCAGTTGGGAAAAATTTACAGAAACTGAGTTACCCGAAAAGAGCTTGTTTTTCAACTCTCTTTCTGCAGAACATATCAGTGATACAGATTACAAGCACGCCCAAAATGTATGGGATACTTTCCAATTAAAGGACATGGGCGAATACACAGATCTGTATATAAAAACTGATGTTTTGCTTTTGTCTGACATTTTTGAAAATTTCCGAAAAATTTGTAAGATTCATTACCAATTGGATCCGGCTTTTTATTTAACTTTGCCAAGTCTATCGTTTGACGCAATGCTATTGAAAACTGGAGTTAAATTAGAGTTAATATCTGACTTAGAAACAATTCGTCTTATTCAAAAAGGCATTCGAGGTGGTATTTGTATGTGCTCAACCAGACATGCTCTTGCTAATAATAGGTATATGGAAAGTTACGATAACAGTAAGCCCGACGCCTTTCTAGTATATATTGATTGTAACAACTTATATGGTTATAGTATGAGCCAATCATTACCCGTATCCGATTTCCGCTTTCTAGATCCTGTTGAAATAGAGCATTTAGACATTATGTCAGTTTCAGATGACGCAGAATTTGGATTTATTCTTGAGGTTGACTTGTTGTATCCTGAGGAATTACATACTTTGCATAATGATTATCCATTCTGCGCTGAAAAATTTGTACCTCCAGGAGGGAAAAATTCTAAATTAATTCCAAATTTGTACGATAAATATGAATATGTCATTCATTACGTACACTTGAAAACGTGTTTGCGGAATGGCTTGATTCTAAAGAAAATTCACCGAGTAATCACGTTCCGACAAAGTCCTTTTCTGAAAAAATACATAGATTTAAATACAGAGCTGAGGAAAAATGCAGAAACTCCATTTCAACAGGATCTTTTCAAGTTAAAAAATAACGCAGTATTTGGTAAAACTCTGGAAGACAATGAACGACGCGTAGATGTTAAATTAGTA